>CM033447.1:74335393-74981397 GCA_019425775.1 Rafetus swinhoei
CTGGCAAATGTAATTCTAGCAAGCATGTTAGCGCTGGTGGATCCTATCTAATGCAAGGGTGGGGAAACCTCGGCCCCCCTGCTTGTCTGGATCCAGCCCCCGAGGCTCAGTGCATTTGGGGAGCCATGCTGGCACGCCAGCCTCCCTGCTGTCCCACAGCAGGCTGGAGCACACAAAATGTATTAGCCTGGGGCTCGGCTGCGTAAGGAGAATGGGGGGATTGTCTTTCTCCTCAGGAAGGAGAATGAGTTAGCGAGGGCTTGAGTTTGGGTGGGGTTTTTTTGGGGGGGGTAGGAGAGATTATCACTTGTGTGTGGGCCCTGACTGATTTTTCTGTGGTCATTAGGCCTGCCAACAGCAAGTCCAGGCCTCAGGGTAGAATTGGCTATAAGACGCACACACACACACCATGCCAGATGCAGCCTGCCTGACATTTAGGCAGTGCTGCAACTTCACTGCTGGGTACGCTCATCCAACATGGCAGAATTTCCATATGCCTGCCTCATCAGGTTGCAAACTGGCTAATCACACAAACCCAATGACCCCTGTCCCACCCCATCTTTGTGGGCCCCACACCATCCATCTCCCTCCCTCAGTTACTCCTCCTCCTCTGCTTTCCAGGCTGGGGCAGGGACACAAGCTTTAAGAGATTTTAGGTGGAGCAGGCTCAGCACTGGGGCAGGGGGTTAGGGTACAGGGAGATACAGGCTCTTTGGCAAGGCATTTGGATGTGAGGGGCTCTGGGCTGAGGCTAGGGCAAGGAGCTGGAGTGCAGAAGGAGGTGCAGACTCTGGGAGGAGTTGGGGGAAGTGAGAGGAGATGCAGGCTTTGGGGGAATGTAGGTGCAGGAGGGGGTACAGACTCGAAGCATTGGGTGTGGGTGCTAGGCTGGTGCAGGAGGGCAAAGGCTACAAGTTAGGCTCTAGCTATTAGAGAATGACAACAATGGAAGCAGCAAATTATCTCACATCTACCTATGGCAGGATTTTACACCTCCCTCTGGATCACATGGGGAGGACACCAGCAGAGAAAGGATACTGGACTGGATAGAAACCCCCCCGGCTAAAAAAAATGAGTTTACCTAGCAAACAGCAGCTGCTTTGTAGAAAACAATAGCCAGTGTCCTGAGTACATAGTGTATGAAGAGAGAGTCAGCAGATGCGAACAAGCATGTAAGAACAAATTCACCTTCATTGGGGAGTATATTTACTCACCATCTCTTTTTGACTTCCTACTTCTGAAAGAGAACCCTTCTCCCCAAATTGTCAGCAGCACACAAAGCAAAATTATCTTATTTCAATAGCATCTCTCATACACCCTCCTTCCCCCCACATTGGAGTAGTGGCATTCCCCCAACATCTACAGGAGGCATAACATAATTGAGGGCTGCACATACAGACCTAGATAACTTGTGTTTTTGTAGTACTTATCCTCTGAAATTCTAAAGGTATTTTACAAAAGGTGAATATGCCAGTTTGTTTGGGGGAGCTGGGAAACCAAAAGCACAGAGCTTACGCAAAGGCTGCCCAGCAAGTCAATAGCAAATCTAGGAACAGACACTAGGATTCCTGGCTGCAAGTCTTATGCACTAGCCCTTAGACACCATTGCCTCCCAAACTGCAATACAAAATGTAAGTGATGAGGCAGCAATTGTCCTGGTTTTAATATATTAAATTTCAGTCAACTGCTATCAGTCACTCTCCCCCACTTTGTATCAGCAACGGTTCTGGTCATCTTTGCACCAACAGATCAAAGTACAAAAAGCCAGCAGCACGTGTCACTGAAGTGAGTCTAAAATATCTACTATAAAAACTTCTTCCTGCACCACCTTGTGACCTCAGTAATTACAATGCAGCAACAGTAGTGAAGCTTGGCTAAATTGACTTACCCAGCCATGTGTGCAAGAAGCCAGTTCTGTTCAGCTGATAAGTAGAAAGAATATTGTTTGTTTAGTGACAGAGGAAGGGCCACTCCCCACTGAATCATCTGGTTAGAAATCCCTCCCACAACACTAGTGAGCAGCAAACTTCAACTAAAGGATTTGTAGGTGGACTGCATCCATTATTTCTTTGGCTCTGCTGGGTGGAGCCACGCTAAAAAGCTCACTCCGTCTGCAATCACCACAATGCATGGAGCAGGTCTGATTCTGCTGTGCTATTTTGGCATGAGCATGTCAAGACATAGCTCAAGCTTATGGCAGCTAAAAGTGTGACATGTCAGTGCAGCTATTTGCCTGATTTTGTAATTGGTCACACCTCTTGAAATACAGTCATATAGATAGGCAAGTTTTAACATGAGCCTCTATTTTTACTTTGCTTAAGCACACACATCTTGATGTAGCACAGTGCAAATTTTTCCATAATTTCTTACTCTACTCCCACGTGAGTGGTCATCAACACTATAGTTGCTTTGAACAATGTAGCATTAGGCCACTTCACAGTGCTCATGCAAAAAATCTGATGCAATATGCCATGCAAATATGGAACACCTCTTGATTAGGCTAACCAACTGTACCAAAGAACTACAGTAGAACAGAGTACAGAAAAGCAATGTAAGAACTAGAGGTCACCAAATGAACTACGCAAGTTTAAAACAAAAGAAAATATGTCTTCGTACAATGCAGTCAATCTGTGGAACTCTGTCAGAAGATCTTGTGAAAGCCAAGACTAACAGGGTTCAAAAAAAGAATTAAGTAAGTTAATGGAGGATAGGCCCATCAATGGCTATGAGCCAGGATGGCATCCTTAGCCTCTGCCAGAAGCCGAGAATAAAGTGACAGGGACTAGATCACTTGATGATTTACCTGTTACGTTCATTCCCTCTAGGGCGCCTGGCATTGTCCATCATCAGAAGACAGGATACTGGGCAAGCTGGACCTTTGGTCTGACCCAGTATGGCCGTGCTTATTTTCAGTTAGGAGTGGCCCTACCTGTAGAAATGCAGGACTTATCAGAGGTTTGTGGCTTGACATGGGCATCACAGTGAGAACAGTGTAGTAGAATGAGCCTGAGATCGGGGGGCTCTGATGGAAGGTCTAGCACCCAAATTAAAGTCAAGCCCTGGGCTGTTACAAAGCCAATGCCTGCAGGTTCACTGTCCAGTACATGAACTCAGCAAGAACAAGACTGGCGTTGACACAAACACTCCTAAGCATTAAGTATTCACGTAAACACATGCCAGAGCATCCTAGGACCATATCAATGTGAATATATTCCTCAAAGAGGATAAGGACACACTGACCCCTCAAAGAGCAGGTCAAGCGAACAGGATGTTTTGATCAAACATGTACAAGGTAAAAGCTGGTAACTAACCACCTCAGAGGGGCAATACAGAACTTGTTTGTATGAGTGTATAAAGAGGGTCTCAGAAGGGATGTCTCTGTCCAGCAAAAGGGAAAATCCTACTACTGACTGAGCTGGTCCATTGTAATGGGGAAAACACGTATGATTGATTCTGTAGTCTCTACAGCACTTTCCAAAGTGGCATGCTAAGATTTAATTCTCCTGCCCTGGGCCTCTCGGGGAGAGGGGGAGGAAACGGGGAGGGGGGAGAGAGAAGAGAGGCTCTCTCCACCACGCACCCCGTGGACCACCTGGGTCAATGCAAACCTTTCTGTGGACCATCAGTTGCTAATGGAAATTCACTGTTAATTACATAATTATGCCCAAGCCATTTTGCAAGTGCTGCAGTTGGGGAGAACAATTTAATTTAAATTATTAAACAGATTAAGTGTTTTAACTCTCTCGTTAGTTTATCAAACTTTAATTTAAATAAAGTAAATTATAATATCTAACAAAAGGTTTCAATGTTTTCTTTATTTATGGCAGGGGTGGGGAACCTTTTGTGTGTCAGGGGTCACTGACCCACAGAAAGATCAGTTGGGGACCACACAACTGAGAAGCAAAAAAACTCCTCTCAAAACCCCCTACCCTCACTGATGTGGCCCACAACTAAGACATCTCACTCTTCTGACAGTCCAGCCCCCACAGGGTGAGGGGAAGGGAGGAACTGAGGTTCAGGGCTTCCCATAGGCCAGATTTACTTTTCTGGGGTTCCAGAGTTGGTGGATTTTGTGGACCCCCTTAGGGTCTGTGGTGGGAACAAAAATGAGGGGCTCAGTATGCAAGACAGGGTTGCCAGCGAGTGGGATAGGGCTGCAGGATCTGGGCGGGAGGTGGGGTGCAGGATGTGGTGAGGAGGGCAGAGTCTGGAAGAGAGTAAGAGAGGGAGTTTGAGGGCGAGAGGAGGTTGGGGGAGTAATGCAGAAAAGATGAGAGGGTGAGAATGCAGCCAAATTGCTAGCTGAGAAGGGAGGCAAAATGGGGAGTAAAGGAAGATGCAGCTTCTGCAAAGTAAAATTGTAAATCCCCCCCCCCCCGCCCCATCTTCCCTCTGCTCCAGCCTTGCTCCCCTCAGCCCCATGATCCTGCCCAGCCTGATCCCCTGCGTTGCCCCATGCCCCTCAATGCAACCCCTGCCCCCTCCCGTTCTGCCCCCACATCCTCCTTCACCCCTCCCCATCCCTGTGCCCCCAGTGCACTCACCAGCAGGCAGCACCCCTGGGAGCGGCACTGGACAAGGAGAGGTGGTGGGGGACAGTCTCTTCTCTGCTCAGCCCTGTGCCTGTAGCTCTGTGGCAGACGGAGCCTGGGGCTGCCCAGAGCTGGCTCCAGCCCAGCTGAGTGCATTGGACCGCTAGGGAAGGGGCTCCCCATCCCCACAGACATCCCAGAGAGAGCAGCGCAGCCCCAACTCTGCAGGAGGCCCAGCCCCACCCCCCTCCTAAAGCAGGAGGCAAAGCCAGGGATACACGCGTATCCCACCTCCCCGTACCCCACAGAAGGAAGCCAGAGCTGGTGCTGCACAGGGGGGCGGAGGGGAGCAAGGCTGAGCTCCCACCCCACCTGCCAGTAAAAATCAGCTTGCATGCCACTTGTGGTCTACAGGGGTGTGTCTAGACTACGGGTTTTGTCAACAAAAGTGGACTTTTGTCGACAAAACTATACCTGCATCTACACTAGCGCCGACTTCTGTCAACGTTATGTCGACAGAACGTGGCAGTTTTGTCGACGGTGGTAAACTTCATTCTACGAGGAATAACGCCTTTTGTCAACAGAAAGCATTATTGCATCTACACTGTCCTTTGTGTCTACACTCATGTTGAAAAAGCGGCTTGCTTTGTTGACAGAACTGGATGTAGTCTAGACGCGCTTTGTTGACAGTATCTGTAGACAAAGCCTGTAGTCTAGACATACCCCAGGATATTGGGATTATGTTCAGCAACCAACCTGGCTAAGTATCTTCACTCCTGAAATGAGTCCATGCTGCTCTTGGGTAGTTTGATTGGAACCTACTAGCGGGCCCCAAGTTAGCTGCCAGAGCTAGTGCAGTACCTAGAGAGAACACCACATGCAGCTAACAACTGACGAGAGGCAGCCAAAGTCAATGGTTTGAAAGGCTTAGCAGTCTCACTGTCTAAGTTTCACCATGAGGACCCTATCACAGCAAGGGAGAATGCTTTTCAGGCCTTCAACATATTCTAATGAAAATAAAAGCAAAAACAAACCATTTTTTAGTCTCCTTTGTAAATGCACCAGTCTGTTCCTGCATGTACTATAACATGGCTGACTCATGATCACATCCTGAGCCTCAATTATGCTGTACTAGAAGACTTACCCAGCATTGCTCAGGTCCTTCAGGTCAGGGAGCTGGCAGTGTGGGAGATGCATGAGTAAGGACAGAGGCTTGGGGATGTGGGATGCTCAGGGCAGGAGACAGGAGATGTGGAGGGTGCAGGAGTCAGGGTTGCAGAGGAATAAGGGGCTCAGAGTGGAGGGTGGCGGAAAAGGGGACCCAAGGCAGGGGATTGGAGTGACTGTCAGTTTCTCCCTGACACTCTGGGGCCTGGGGGCTGTTCAGGCTGCTCACCGATGCTCCCCTTGCTGCCCTCCTGTAGTCATGCTTGAGTATAACAGTCCCTACTATCCCAATCCTCCCTTTCAGTTTGATACAAAACAATTACCTTCTACGCACATCCCACTATCCTGGCACAACCAAACCCTGACCTTGCTTTAAGTTATGATAAAAGGAAGTTGCACATCAGATTTGGTGGTCCTAGCTCTTACTGTTTAGGAGAAGTTCTTGAACAAACTGACTCTCAGCCAGATAGACATTTCTAAAATATATAGTAAGATTATTTTGCAACTTTAGCTATTTGTATAGTAGCATCCTTTAGTACTCTGCATTACTATGTATGCACAGGATCCACTAAAATTATCTGAGAAGTACAGATTGAGATGTCATTCTTGGACATACTATAAGTATAATAAACTGAGTTTGTTGCCATGTTTCCTACCAATTTTCTCCAGCCAGTTAATCTCCTTTAACTGCCTCTTTCCCTGAATCGCACCATTGGAAGACTGTGTGAACATACATTATAGTAGAAATCTGCTGAAAGCTACATATCAAAAGTTAAATAACATAAAGGTTAAATGAAGCACTCCAAAAATCAGGGAGTGAAAGGTGAGTTAAAGACATTGTAAGAATGAAGTATTTAAAATATTGAGAACTTATCCCCACCTCATTTAACATACACATTCCATTCAGTCTTGACAATACAGTAAGAATCTTAAGTTTTGTTAAAAGAAATGTGTTTAAAGAAATTTCAACTGTCTGGACATCTCTAGGAACAATGTGTTCTGCACACTTTACAAACTCTGCAAGAGATACCACCTCTTCTCTGCTTCCTAGAAGTTGTGTAAATTTTCTTCCGAGATGCATAGCGAAGACGACAAACGTCTAAATGGATATTGCGGTAATACATGGCTTTATTTGAACAGAAAGCACACTGCCACACAAAAGCTGCCATTCTGAAACTGGTTAGAAAGTAGGGACAGAAAATCCATCACTGGAAAACCCAAGAAGTAGAGCTTTTCCTAAAAGGATACCCAGTAACCTAAAAAAAGCCTGCATGGATAAAAGCATAAATGGAATTGCTGAAAAATTTAAATTTTCATTTACACTTAATGATATGGCACTAAGTTCTATGGCTCTGTAAGCATGCTATGGTGCATCCAGCTGACCCTATTCATTACTTGGGCTCTCTTCTCTGGGAACTCTACTCAGCATTGCCGCTCCACATTGATGAAGATCTCCTCCCACTCCACATTATAATACAGGGTATAAAGGTGGTTGTTTTTAACATGTAATTAGTCAATCCTACATCCAATTTAAAGGTGTCTATTACCATTTCAAAATGATGACGTGCTTGTTTGTATACTATTATCTTAAACAGTGTAACAACTTACGTTTTCATTTTGAGAACTTTGTACTTTAATGTATTTTGTCGATAGCACTCTGTTTATGAAACTGTATTGGTTTCAGTTATTTCAACCCATAAAGCGTTATTGGGGGAAATCAAGCTTATTTCAGCATTGTCATATAGCACTGTGAACTGCAAAAGGAAAAAATATGCTCGGGAAGGGTATTTTTGCGCTTTTCCTTATGAGGGTTTAAAACAAAAACAAAAACAAACAAACAAAAACCACACCACTTTAAAAGTTTTCCTCCTCCCCCACTCCAGCAACTTGTTTTCTTATATTAGAAATTAAGGCCAACTTGCAAGACTATTTTGCTTGGAGAACTAATAAAATAGCAACATTAGAAGAGTTGAAAGACTGTAAATTGAAGAATTAAGAGGGAAAATGAATTTTTGTTCAAACTTGTTTAAACAAAGCCATGTTTAACATTTAACTCTAGTGACTAAACACACTGGAAAAAGGAAACCTTTAATGCAATTCAATATTCATCCATCTTGAGCTTTAAATTAATATGCCAGAAAGCACAATAAACCTCCTGGAGATCTCAGCAAACCTCTATCAAAGCAACGAGCTTCTACAGGCCTTTGTCAGATATACAGAAGCAGAGAGGATACAACCAGTTTTTAAAAAAAATTCTTTGCAGGCCACCATTAAGAGCCAGATTTGAATTGTGCATCTCATTTCAAAATATGTATCCGAGAAATTAACAGATGGAGTCAATGCAATACTAGCTTTAACATTCAGCTGTGAATCACAGTACAAAGACAAAAATATGGAAGTTATAATTATTTGTGCTGTCTGGCAGGAGTCTCTCAGTCTCTCTCTTTGAATCCTCTGGTGTGCTAATATTTACAAATGACCAGGCAAGGAAGTCACTCTAGCAGATACATCTGCTCAGTAACAAGTCTGACTTCAAGTGTGAGGTCAGTTACCAACCTCACTTTTCACCTCACTTCAATAACCAACTTCTACTTTGTTTCTACATACTGTGTTCTACAACTCTGTGTTCTTCCACAAATGCACAGCAGCTGGGTGATTCAACATATAGCTGACACTCAGCTGATTGTACTGCTCCTGCTCAGATTCTGGTGCCAGGCAAAAGCTACTGTACGGAAACAGTGACCAGCATCTAGCATAATGGAACCTTGGTCCAGGATGAGGGCTCCCAGGCACTATGAACATTCTGAAGACCTGAATGAAGAGAATTTTCCTTAACCAACTGCCTTCTGGTAACCATGAAGGTACTTCAAGGCAAGTAGAGTGACTGACCCCAAAGGCACTCTATAGAACTTGGTTCGCTCCCGTGAGCTCTAATTTCATCTCCCGAAATGAATATTTTGAAAAGACACTATCACTACATAGTGAGACAGAAGAGACACCTACATATAAAAAGTCGCTCTTACCAGTGGAAAAGAAATTTTATTTAGACTCAGCAATCCTCACAATACAATGGAGTTTGTTAAATACATGGTCAGTCTGGGACAGCAGTTCATAAGCACTGAAGAGGAGCCATCAACTCTATTTTTAGCAATGGGCTCACACCCAATTTGATTCAATGTCTGAACCACAGGGCAGAATGTGAATCAGAGGAATATTGGGGGATACTGAGTCATTTAGGCAGGTACATTATGGTCCAACTGAATTCAATAGCAAAACAGAATGCTGGGAGAGTAGCTCTGCTGTGTCTTCAGGCTCTCAGGTGTGACAAGGCAGGGAGCTCCTTATAAACTCAGAAGTTTTTCATTGAGAGCAATCTGTGACTGCGTGAGGTTTGCCAAGTAGGTCACCATCAGCAGATCCTGAGAAAGAAAAATGGACAGCAGTTAGACTGATTGGAGTAACAAAGAGAAGAGAGAAAGGAGTGATGTCAGATGTGCAAATGTGCTTCATTAAAGGAATTTATAAATAGTGCAGTTGCTAAGCACTATTCTTCAGAGTGACACTGTTGGCTACACAACTTATTTTCCACTTCAGACACTCACCGGTCTGGAATACCGGCCATTCACATAAGATTCAGCACTCAGAGTACTTTTTATCTATAGCCCTCAGAGCACTGCAAGCATTATTCTAATTTCACAGACAGAGAAGTAGCAACTTCCATCTTTAGCAATCTCTGACCACCCTACACAGCAGTGATTCCCTTTATCCAACAGTGAACTGAAGTAGTTGCTTAATAGCACATACCACCACTACACAGGACTGCAAAAGAATAAGTGAATGCTCCAGTCCAGTTCAGGGATTCTCAAACTGTGGGTTGGGACCCGAAAGTGGGTCATGACCCTATTTTAATGGGGTTGTCAAGGTGCAGTAATTTGTTATCAGAGGAGGGTCACAGTGCAAATGAAGTTTGACTGGAGTAGCAGCTCTCAATCAAAACTGCAGGGAGAATAAAGGGAAACAGAGTAATTACAAATACTGGATTTTAGCTAGAACCTGAGGGTCAAAAACCCTATCCCTAGGGAAAGTGATCAGGGCCTTCGTGGGTATAACACAGCCCCTGCATTCCCCAAGGCAGCGTGTGTGTGGGGGGGGTGTCAATGAATCAAAACCAACTCTGAGGATATGCTCCTACTGAATAACCACCACCTTCTGCTGTAACTAGCTGATCCCTGGATGTCTCATCCAACTACTAAACTAGTTGGATCCTGCTTATAACACTTGCCACTTCTACAAAGAGTGCACTTGAGAGTAGGGTTTTAATTTATAGCTGGGCAAACTGAGAACAGAGGTTGTGACTTTCTCCATTTATCACAGGAAGATGAGCTGGGAACAGAATCAGGGCTCAGTCCCATTGATTAGGGCATGGATACACTCTGCTTAGCTTGTTAGAGCTGGCAGGCTCATAGCAGGTTTGTCATGGGCAACATGCACATCACAGAAAGTCCTTTGGAAAAAAACTGAAGCCTAAGGTTACCAGACAAAAATATTAGGCACCTCACCTTTTACCCCAGATGCCAGTCATCTTTCAAATCCAGACTACAGTAAGAGCTGGCTATTTACACACTTGTCCTAAACATTTCACGTCTCTAGACAATGCAATAGCTTTCAAGTTATGCACACAAATCCAAGCAAGTTTAAGAAGGCTTCCTTTGCCTTTAATTGTTGAAAAGGCTGCCTTAAGAAGTCCTCTCATCTCTCCCAAGTAGCTTGGCTATCCTATTTCCAATTTTTGTTACTAGTTAAAAAGAGTTTATCTAGTCACCAGTCTGGTTTTGCCTTTTTTTGGGGCTGTCAGGTGCATTCCTTCAGCCTAATGCCTGACAAGTTACTAAGAATCCTTGTTCACATCAGATCTTCAGCCATGAAGAATGTGATTACTGGAGACTGGGAAAGGGCCACATCTTTCTTGAAAGATGTGGACAGGAATTCCACTCTCAATGGGTAGAAATTCCATGTTTGGATAATAAAGAGTATAACAGCAGGAGTGCACTACCAGCAACCGGACTAGGATGGTGTAGATTATGAAATGTTCAGAGAGAGTAGAGACACTATGAAGGCAGAAAACCCAATAATAATGGATTTCAACTCTCAATATATTAATTGGATACATGTCACCTCAAGATGGGATGCAGAGATAAAATTTCTAGATTCCATTAATGACTGCTTCTTGCATCAGCTAGTCCTGGAATCCACTTAAGTGGAGCACAGAATCTGGTCCAAGAGGTGAACAGAGCTGAACCTCTCAGCAATAGCAGCTATAATGGAATTAAATGCAACATCCCTGAAAGGGGAAAAATTCCAAAGAAACCCACCACAGTAGCATTTAACCTCAAAATAAGAAACCAGCCACAAATGAAAAAGCTAGTTATAGAGAAATTAAAAGGAACAGTCATAAGACTGAAATGCTGTCTAGTTGCAGAGACACTTATTTAAGACTATTAACAGATGCTCAAACTAAATGTATAGCCAAAATTCAAAATCTGTAAGAGGACCCAAAAATGCCACAATGGCTTAACAAGAAAGCAAAATAGGCTGTTAGTGACAAAAAGGCATTCTTTAAAAATGGATATCAAATCCTACCGAGGAACATAAGGAACAAACTCTGGCAAGTCATGTGTAAAAGGATAGTACGGCAAGAATTTGAAGAGCAACCAGCAAAAGAGAGAGAAAAAATTGCAAGTGCATAAGAAAAAGGAATTCTGTCAAAATCTGTGGAGGTCTGGGATAAATGATCCTTTAGCCCCTCAATCAAGGAAGACAAAGACCATTACAGAGAAACTAAATTAATTCTTTGCATTGGTCTTCACTGCAGAAGATCTGAAGGAGATTGCTATACAAGCCATTCTTTTTCAGGGACAAATCAGATGAACTGTCCCAGCTGGAGGTGTCGATAGAGGTGGTTTTGGAAAAAAGTAATAAGTTAAACACAGTAGTAGGTCACCCAGGACAAGATGGGTATGCCCATATCTTGAATGCTGCATGCAGTTTAGGCGATCCCATCTCAGAAAAGATACATTAGAACTGGACAATGTACAGAAACTGGACAGTAATAAAAATGATTAGGGTATGGAAGAGCTTCCATACATGGAAAGATTCAAGAGTCCGTGGAACTCACTGCCAGGAGATGTCATGAAGGCCAAAAGTATTAACAGGTTCAATAAAGAATAAGCTCTACTCGGGGAAGGGGGGAGAGGATATAAATTCATCAACAATGAATAGCCAAGATGGTCAGCAATGTGACCCCATGCTCTGGGTATCCCTAAACTTCCAACTGCTGGATGACAGGGGATGGATTATTCAGTAACTGCCTTGTTCCCTCCCTTGCAGGAGGCATAAGGGATCTGTCCAAAAAGGCTTTCTTTCTCGACAGATCCCCCTCTAGACTGCCACTTTTTGCCAAAAAAGTGCTGAGTCGGCAAAACACGATGGCCATTTTTATGCAAATTAGGTGCGGGATATTTAAATGCCTGCCTCATTTGCAATGTTGACCTGCCTAATCTGCATCCCTCTGCCAACAGAGGGATGTAGTCTAGACATACCCATATTGACAATGTCCTGAATGCAAAAGGGGTAGAGGTGGTCATAATTTTCTCTTTGAGAACCTCCTTATGCCAGCAACTCAGTTCCTTAGAAAATTCAAGCTTGGGTAACATCACGACTCTTTTCAAATACCTTCTCTTTTTGGGATGCCTTTTTATTTCTACATAGTTCTATCATTTATCGTGTGGTAACTGAATGCTAAAGGTTAAGATTCCAACTGAAAGCTTGGCTAATACTGTTATTCAGCTTTGGGAGGATACTGGCGATCTGAATAGCACCCTTCATATTTTTAATTTCAGTACCAGGCTGACAGAGGGGAAAAGGAAGACCCCCTCTAGTCTCCCACAACCCAGAGACTGGTAGGCAATAGATTTGCTGTGGATCCCCAAGATTACTCATGAGTAGAAATATTTCCAATATTCTTGAAACACCCAGAAGAACGGAGTAACAGGACTCACGTTGATATTGCTGTTCAGCATTGTCTCAAAATCTTCCGGGGAAATCTTCGGCACCTGGTTAATAAGATCCATCAGGAAGCGTCCAACAGTGTTGTCAGCAGCCACTTTACCTGACTAACCATAAAATAAAGACATTTCACAATGACCAAGATACAAAAAACTTGCTGCACCGAACTGGAAGAGCTTAGACACACAAGGAAAGCTCTCACCTTCCCCTGTATAAATTGGAATAGAGCCATACATTCTTTATTATCTACTGTGACCTCCTGTGTTACACAGGCTATAGAAATTCCCCCAAATAATTCCTAGAGCAGAGCTTTTATATTAGGGATGCGAACAACTGGTCGAGTAGTCGACTATCCAATAAGCAAATGTTTATTGGATAGTCAACACACTAGTCAACTAGTCGTTGCCCGCCTCCTTGGTATCAGAAAGAGGCAGCAAAGGGGAAGGAGGAGGGGGCGCTTCAAAGCATCAGCACCATGTGGAGCCCGGAGCCAGCTGGGGAGTCCACAGGTTGCACTTCAAAGCGGCAGTGCCATGTGGAGCCCGGGATCAGCTGGAGACTCCCCCGCTGACCCAGGGCTCTGTGCAGCACTGCTGCCTTGAAACACCACGTGGAGCCTGACACTGGGCTCCTGCAGCATTTCAAAGTGGCAGCGCCGCATGGAGCCGGGGGTCAGCAGGGGAGTCCTCAGTTGACCCCGTGCTCCCCACAGTGCTTTCACTTTTGAAGTGTACCAACAGCCCTAAGGCTGTTGGTACACTTCAAAGCAGAGGCGCCCTTATCAATTATTCAATTAGTCACTTAATTGAAATTAACATTCATATTTTATATAAACAATCTAACAAACAAAAATTGTCAGTAATGGAGAATCCAGCATGACCCTTGGTAACCTGTTCCAATGATTCTTCAGTTAAAAATGTCTGCCTTATTTATGATCAGAGTTGTCTAGCTTCAACTTCCAGCTGTGGGACTGTATTACAGCTCTCTGCTAAAGTTAAGAGCCCATCATTAAATGTTCATTCCAATGTAGGTATTTACCGATTAATCAAATCAGTCCTTAACTTTCCCTTTGTTAAACTAAATAACCTGAGCTGCTTAAATCTACCGCAACAAGGCAAGTTCTCTAATCCTTTAATCATTCTCATGGCTCTTCTCTAAAGAGTCTCCAATTTATCGACATCCTTCTTGAATGGTAGGCACCAGCACTAAACACAGTATTCCAACAGCAGTGGCTCCTACTCCATTCATCCCTATTTATGCCTCCCAGAATCACATTAGCCCTTTTGGCCACATCAGCACAGACATTAGGCTTACCAGCACATCCTCTGCATACTGCAGCACTGTGCTCAGGGTATCCTGGATCCGGGCTGACGCGGCCCCCACTTGCTGCAAGTCACTGGACAAGCCAATCACTCGACTGGGGCTCAAACAGGTTTTCATGATGAGATCAACTGTGCCCAAGAGGAGAGACACTGAGAAACTGGCTGCCACAAGGTTCAACTGCCAGCCACTTCCCAGAGATTTCTAGGATGACACCTGCTGCAGCAACAAAGGAAATGCTTGTCCAATGCTGCCTTCATCAACAATGTAATGCTGGCATTTCCACGGGGACAGACTGGTTTACTTGGGGGAGCAACAGAGGACACATGTACAAGTCCCCCCGACCTAAAGTTCACAGTATCTGACCATTTTAATGCCTAAACCTGAAACTGCAGGCACCCAATCTTGAAAGTTTTGGCCTCTGTCATGGAGGTGTAGGGAGTCACTATGCCCCGCACCCCTTCTGCCACCAGAATGAGACTCAGCCAGCAGGTAGATCAGAAGGTTCATTAGTTCACAGGGATATAGAGTAGAACAGACTTGTTAGCATTGGAACCAGAAGTGGCCATTACAATCTATTTTGGGGAAAGAAGGCCCCAGAACCAGGGCCCTGGGCCCCCTCCCTGTATCCTAAACCCGCTGAGACTCACACACTCAGCAACTGGTCTCAGCCCTGCATGCTGCCCCATGTGGTGTAGTGGCGGGTGCTGTCTGCTCTGTAACCCAGTGAGGTGTGGTAGTGGTACCTTGCTGGTTGCTAGGCTTGGGCAGTGGGCTGTGGGTGACCTCCACTGGTGGCTATTTGTAGCATGGCCCAGCAGGACAGAGCATGAGTCATTAGGCAAGGGTCTCACAACCTGTCCAACGAGTTGCCTCCCAGGGAGAGAGACAAAGGGAGGAAGGTGGGGTCCAACCCCTGGCTGGGGGCAGGGCTGGAAGAGAGTTAGTTTCAGTCTGGGAAGCAGGGGAGAAGGGGCTAGGGAGGGGCTCGGATTGCAGGGCCCAGCCACCCCCCATCTCAAAGGGGGGGGGGTGCCCTGAGGCCTCCTAGCCCCAGTTCCTGTAACCAGATTGCATCTGTGCTGTGCTGTGCTGTGCTGTGCTGTGCTGTGCTGTGCTGTGCTGTGCTGTGCTGTATCTTGGAGAAGCAATAAACTCCCTCAATCCTACTGGTTGGTGGAGTCTGTTCGTGCCACTACGGGGGTGCAGGAGAGGGGAAACCCCAACGCGCCGTCACATCCCACCTCCAGCTTTGTCCAGCTTCATCAGGCAAAAGGTGTCATTTGGTCACACACTGCTCCCAGGCTCAGGTTACCATGAGCCTGGGCCATTGTGAACCTCCTGGCCTCAGCATCCTCTCTCAATGAGTCAAACCCAGAATTCCCATCCCCCTCTAGAGAGCAGTGCAATGCCCAGGGAAACTGACACACACACACACACACACACACACACACACACACACACACACACGTACGTATGTTACTACAGAACAGTAGAAATCACATGCAACACAACAAGCAAACAGTGAATACAATCCCCACTTCATCACAGACTCCATCCTGAGAAGCATCAGATTACTACTTGATCTGAAAAAAGAATGAGGTATTCCAACCATTTTTAATCAGGTCCAAGCAATAACAATACTGCCTTCCTGGCACCCACTACAGCTACAGCCTCCCTGTGCAACCCAAATCCTCCGAGAAGTCCCAATTATTTCAACATCTCCTGGGCTCATTTCACTTCCAGTAAGATGGCCTCATGATATATACGATCTCACTTCAGGAGGAGTAATTTAAGGGACACTAATTTGAATCTAGATCCTAATAGAAAATAGCAATGCTCAAGCCCTCCTTTTCTGTGGCTTTACAATAACATTTTCCAGTTTTGTGTTTCTCTCTGCCAGGTTGCTGGAAGAGACTCACAAATTGGAAGCTTGACATCAATGGTTCCCAAACATTTTACCTTGAACCCCCTTAACCCTGCCCATACCCCCGACCATTCCCCAGAGCTGGAAGCAGGACTACAGCAATGCCAACAAGGATAAGGGGGCTGGCAGCTGAGTGCCCAGCTCCCACGGGAACTGGCCTGGGCCTCAGTCAGCTCCTCTTTCCTCCAAATATTCCTCTAGTTTGGGGACCTCTGGACTATACAGAGTGCTGTCAAATTGGAGAATTACTTTGTGACTTTTTTCTAACTCTGATATACAATCTCAGATGCTCCCGGTAAAAAATTAATTGGGAAAAAACACGCAGAGCGTGATTTAATTGCCAGCATCCCTTAAAAAAAAAAAAAAAAAAAAAATCAGTTTCTTGTCCCATGTCAATTCTGACAAACAGAACTCACATGAAACATGCCAAGTACTAGGCATGTACCTTATCACAGTTGAAGGCTTCTGAACAAAAAGACAACTGCTGGCCTGCGGGTGAGAGCGCCCTGTGTATTTAATCTCTGCCTTCATCTCTCCGGTTTTGTCTACAATCTCTTTGCTGCTTTCGAGTGCGGTTTTGTGGCCTAACTTTTTGACACGGTGTTTCTCTTCCTCACCCTCCCAAACACTACTTTTCTAATCCATTCAAAAGCTTCCATCTTATGGCACAGCTCATTGCTCTGCATCCACTGCACAATTCCTACATTTGTGCCACTATGCCCCCAAAATGCTGGACCACTTTGACTTTCACATATCCCCAGCACCCTGTCTGACAGCACCATTCCATTAGCACGCAACAGCTACAAGAACTCCCCTACTATGGGGTGCAAGGAAATGAGAGAGGATGAGGCACTGGAACGAAGGCAAAGACTTCTGAAGCAGCACTCAGGTATGCACAGTAAGAGATTCATATCCCTGCGATCCCCAGACCCACAAATCAAGCACCCAACTATCTGGTTAGGACCAACAAGAAAACCAAGCCAGCTTACCTCCTATCCGCTCAGTGTCATAGTAAACATACTTCACTGTCAGAGGTGTGAACATCACCCCCATGGTCCTACCAGGGACCCCCATTGGAGCACTAGAAAAGACCAGATTTACATAACAGCATAAGTAATAGGCAATCGACACGTCAAAAACAAGTAATGCAGAACCAATTTTGCTTCCTTCTTTGACCTGATTATCGATCTCCTGAATTGGGGACAGCAATAGTGAAATGTGGTCTAGATGAAATGACTATCAAATGGTACAGAACTGTCATTATACAAAGAGTAATTATCAATGATTCACTGTCAACATGAAGTGCTTATCTAGTGGGATCCCATAGGGATCAGTCCTGGTCCAATACTATATATGCTATTTTCATTCATGACTTGGATAAAAAGTGGAGAATGTGCTTAATAAGCATATCAAATTTTATAAAGTAGGAGGCATTGCAAGTACTTTGGAAGACAATTAGAATTCAAGAAGATCTTGAACTGGACAGTAATCAATAAAATACAAAAATCAATAAAGATAAAGGCAAAGTACTTAATTTAGGAAGAAAAAAGTCAAACAAATATAAAATAGGAACTAACTGGCTAGACTGTACTGCAGAAAAGGATAACGAATCACAAACTGAGTATGAGCCATCATGTTATAGTTGTGAAAATAAAATTATCTGCTGTATTAACAGGAGTGTTGCACATAAGACATGGGAGGGGACTGTTCTGACATACCCTGCAATGGTGAGGCCTCATCTGGAGTACTATGGCTAGTTTGGGGTTCTACACTTTAAGATGTGGATAAATAAGAGAATCCAGGAGAACAAAAGTGATTGGGTTAAAATTTTTGACCTACAATGAAAGATTAGAAAAATTGGGCACAATTAGAAAAGACAAGTAGGGGTGAGGATGAACCTGATAAGTCTTCAGATACATGAGGGCTATGATCATTCTCCATGTCCACTGAAGGTAGGACAGGAAGTAATGCTCTTAATCTGCAGTAAGGGAAGAGTTAGGTTAGGGATTAGGAAAAATTTCTAGTTATTGGAGTTAAAGTATTGGAATAGACTTCCTAGGGAGGCTGTGGAATACTCATAACTGGATGATCTAGGTGTATGTGGTCCTGCTGCAGTGCTGGATGGACTAGAGGAATGAGAGGTCCTTCCAGCCCTACATTTCTATGATCTGCGGACATAACCCTTCATCTTATTTGCCTCCCCTAGCACTAAAACAGAGGAGACCAAGCTGGTTACTCATTCTTATGAAAAGCATTCATGCTTGTGGGGAGCTGTAATTGTTCTCTTACACAGCTGTAAGCCCAGAGAAATTCTAGGGTTTCCCAGGGGTTCTCCTTGTGACTCAAAACTTATTACTAGGGCCCTACCAATTTAATGGCTATGAAAAATGTCACGTACCAGACCAGAAATAAGCCTGTCTCCATGAAATTTAAGCTTCCCCTTGGTTGCTAGGAATGTCCCACACAGGAGGCTCCTAGCAACAAGTCCTGGCTGGGCTGGAGATGGAGAGGACTTGTCCTTTCCCTGCATGGCTGCTGTTACTCTCAAAGAGAGATTATACCTGCCTCAGAGAGCCTCCTTGCTGTTGCTGCAGCTGGAGGAAACTTGTCAGATATTCCCTTGGTCCTGGACAACCCCAACCAGGGAACTCTTAGTTGTGAGTTCCAGATGGGCTGGGGAAAGACAAGACTTAGCCTCTGTGCAAGGAAGGACAAGGGTGGGAAGGGACTTCAGACCCAACTCAAAAGGCACCTGGAAGTGTGGGACCCTCTCCCATAGTTATACCACCATGACATTTCAGATTTAACAGCAGAAAACATAAAACTGACTAATTTTGATCAATTTCATGGCCAAAGGGTTTTAAAATGCACCATGAATTTGGTAGGGCCCTACATATTAAATTTTTCCTGTAGTTTATATAGTTTTCAAGGGGGGAGGGGAGGGGAGGGGAAGTCAAGGGATTCAGATAATCGAAAGGAAATTACAGAAATGACACTTACTAACCATTCATCTGCGGCAGTCAAGCCATTCACAAAACATTATTAGCTCTGCCAAAGTGTGACAAGTACTAATCCTAATGGGAAAACGGAAGTTCAGAGATTAAGTCACTTGAACACAGCTCCACAATCAAAGACACAGCTGAGATCAAAACCAGGAGACCCAGTTCACAGCCTCTGCTCTGTACATTGGACGATACTGCCTTAAATAGGACAATTAACTAAACTTCTCCCTACCCTAGTCTGTCCCTTTTCGGTAATCCCACTGGAGATCATCCTTTCCAAAGTGAAACCCCCAAAATACCTGACATAGGCTTTAATGCTCATGCGCCCATTCTGGAGACTGGTGTCCACAGTGAGATGGATTGGATTGTGTGCTTCCCGGCTATAATACTCATGGATCAGGACAGAGTGCTCTGTAATGTCATGGCCAGTAGCATACCTGAGAAAAAACACAATTTAAGAACCTGAGAAGCCTGAGCATCCAACACTTCACATTTCAGAAATACTGGGATGTTTGCCATTGAGCAATGACATGCGTGCACACAACTCTGCTCTGAACACGATACATTTGTAACAGGATATGAAGGGAAAAAGTTTTAGTATCACATGCTCAGAGCATCACTGAACTTTGACTTGAGACATGTGAATTTAAAAATATTCGAAGCATATTATATTATATTATAGGAAACATAAGGTCTTAGGTCAAGTGCTACAATCCAATTCCTCCATCAAAGCTAAAAATGTGGGACTATAGTAATTTAGCTGCTTTAACTGTCCTGCAGTTAATTTCTTCCAAACATAATTAACTTAAACTCATTAGAGTTGGGATCTCACAAGTATATTATCCATTGGCCTTCACAGCTGCTTTCTGAAGACAAAGGAGTCAGGGTTTACATAAATTTCTTCAGGCTTTTTTTTAAAACAACAAAATCATCCAAAGCGCAGGATTTGGTGGTGATGGGGGACTTCAACTATACAGACAGCTGTTGGGAAACTAACACAGTGGGGCACAAACTATCCAGTAAGTTCTTGGACTACATTGGAGAGAACTTTTTATTTCAGAAGGTTGAAAAAGCTACTGGGGGGAAGCTATTCTAGATTTCATTTTAACAAATAGGGAGGAGCTGGTTGAGAATTTCAAAGTGGAAGGCAGCTTGGGTGAAAGTGATCATGAAATCATAAGAGTTCACGATTCTAAGGAATGGTAGCAGGGAGAACAGCAAAATAGAGACAATGGATTTCAGGAAGGCAGATTTTGGTAAGCTCAGAGCTGGTAGGGGAGGTACCATGGGAAGCAAGACTAAGGGGAAAAACTCAAGAGAGTTGGCAGTTTTTCAAATGGACATTATTAAGGGCCCACAAGCAAACTATCCCACTGCGTAGGAAAGACGAAAAAGTATGGCAAAAGACTGCCTTGGCTTAACCAGGAGATCCTGCATGATCTAAAAATCAAAAAGGCGTCATATAAAAAGTGGAAACTAAGACAAATTACAAAGGATGACTATAAGCAAACAATACAGGTATGCAGGGGCAAGATTAGAAAAGCAAAGGCACAAAATGAGCTCAAACTAGCTACAGACAAAGAGTAACAAGAAGCCTTTCTATAAATATATTAGAAGCAAGAGGAAGACCAAGGACAGGGAAGGCCCATTGCTCAGTGATGAGGGAGAAAGTAACTGGAAATTTGGAAGTGGCAGAGGTGCTTAATGACTTTGTTTCATTCTTCACCGAGAAGTCTGATGATGAAAGAATATCTAACATAGTGAATACTAGTGGGAATGGAGTAGGTTTAGAAGATAAAATAAAAAAAGAACAACTTAAAAATCACTTAGAAAAGTTAGATGTCTGCAAGTCACCAGGGCCTGATGAAATGCATCCTAGAATACTCAAGGAGCTGATAGAGGAGGTATCTGAGCCTTTAGCTATCATCTTTGAAAAATCAGGGAAGATGGGAGAGATTCCAGAAGACTGGAAAAGGGCAAATATAATGCCCATCTATAAAAAGGGAAATAAGAACAACCCAGGAAAATACAGACCAGCCAGTTTAACTTCTGTGCCAGGAAAGATAATGGTGCAAGTAATTAAGGAATTCATCTGCAAACACCTGGAAAATAATAGGGTGATAGGTAACAGCCAGCATGGATTTGTAAAGAACAAATCATGTCAAACCAATCTGAAAGCTTTCTTTGATAGGATAACAAGTCTTGTGGATAATGGAGAAGCAGTGGATGAGGTATACCTAGAATTTAGTAAGGTATTTTATACGGTCTCACATGATCTTCTTATCAATATATTAGGCAAATACAACTTAGATTGTGCTACTATAAGGGGGTGCATAGCTGGCTGGATAACCGTTCTCAGAGTAGTTATTAACGGTTCATAATCCTGCTGGAAGGGCATAACAAATGGGGTTCCACAGGGGTCTGTTTTTGGGACCGGTTCTGTTCAATATCTTCATCAATGGTTTAGATATAAGGATAGAGAATAAGCTTATTAAGTTTGCAGGTACCACCAAGCTGGGAGGGGTTGCAACTGGTTTGGAGGATAGGGTCATAATTCAAAATGATCTGGACAAACTGGAGCAATGGTCTGAAGTAAATAGGATGAAGTTTAATAGGACAAATGCAAAGTACTCCACGTAGGAAGGAACAATCCGTTTCACACATACCGAATGGGAAGCGACTGTCTAGGAAGGAGTACTGCAGAAAGGGATCATAGTGGACCACAAACTAAATATGAGTCAACAGTGTGACGCTGTTGCAAAAAAAAAAAAAAAAAACCACCCACATGATTCTGGAATACATCAACAGGAGTGCTGTGAGCAAAACACAAGTAGTTATTCTTCTGCTCTGCGCTGATTAGGCCTCAATTGGAGTACTGTGTCCAGTTCTGGGCAACACATTTCAAGAAATATGCGGAGAAATTGGAGAGAGTCCAGAGAAGAGCAACAAGAATGATTAAAGGTCTAGAAAACATGAGCTATGAGGGAAGACTGAAAGAACTGGGCTTGTTTAGTTTGGAAAGGAGAAGACTGAGAAGGGACATGATAGCAGTCTTCAGGTATCTAAAAGGGTGTCACAAGGAGGAGGGAGAAAAATTATTCTCTTAGGCCTCTGATGATAGAGCAAGCAGCAATGGGCTTAAACTTCAGCAAGGGAGGCTTAGGCTGGACATTAGGAAAAACTTCCTGTCATGGTGGTTAAACACTGGAATAAATTGCCTAGGGAGGTTGTGGAATCTCCATCTCTGGAGATATTTAAGAGCAGGTTAGATAGACATCTATCAGGGATGGTCTAGACCAGTGGCTGAAAAAAGGTTGCGCACCACAACCCCCATATTTTATTGTACTCATGTCACGACCCCCAAGGTAATTTGAGCAGCCCGACGCTTAGATTCGGGAGGCTGGGGCTTATCCACCGCTATGGCGACCCCCCAGGAAGACATCCACGATCCCCTTGGGGGTTGCAACCCATGGGTTGCGCACCACTGGCCTAGATGGTACTGCGCCCTGCCATGAGGGCACAGAACTGGACTGAAGGACTTCTCAAGGTGCCTTCCAGTTCTAGTGTTCTATGATTCAGGAACAAATGAAAACTGGTTCACAAAGCCTCAGTTAAGACCAACTGTGGTTCTCCACATTCCACTCTCAAGAGGTCTATGCAGTGCAGTTCCCTACAATACTTCACCTGATTTCCCAACAGTGCTTGGATGAAAAATCCAGTATCAGAAGATATGGCCCAACTATATATTCTTTATTCATTTCCCACAACACCTAGTTTTACCTTTAAACAATGTATCCCATTCTTGATATTTATATTCTATATCCACAGCAGTCATTTCAGCAAACTGTAGATTTTGAATAAGCAGCAATGCAGCGGACACAATTTCAAGGTGCATAATGTGGCCACACAACTGCTAAGCACAGGTCAGTTATACATTTGCAGAAGGGAATATGACTTACCACCCCAAAATGATTTCAGTAGGGGAAACCTTTTTGTGCAGCTCGTACATATTCTTGGCAAACTCCATATCTACAGCCACCTGAGAACCAGAACAAAGCAGCATGAGGCAATGAGCTGCAGGATCAAGTAAACAACAGGCAGTGAAACAGAAGGTTATCATCGCCAACCAGGACTTAGAGAAAAATCTTCCTTTAGTAGTTACCGGCTCACCACAAGCAGAATTAGAGCTTCATTGGCCTCCGTATGCTAGGATAACGTGGGAGGATTTCACAGAAAGCCCCTGCCAACATACCACACATGTTGATTGCTCTAGTCACACGCATCACACAAGGCACAGTGAATTCTAGAATCACATGCACTAATGCAGGCTCTGACCGATCCAGGCCTTTCAGAATCCCAAAGACAGCAGGTGAAACGCAGGAAAGCCATTCTAACTGTAGCATGAGGCACTTGTTCTGGCACATGCAGCTAGCCCACTAACACTCCACATCTTCCACTGGAGACTGCCAAATGCTTCACATGCTATCATGCCATTTAGTCACCCAACTCGCTGTGACCAAGTGCTCAGGGAGTAGAGGCCCAGACCACCACTCACCTCATCTTCAGACTCGTTGTGTGGGACGGAGAAGCAATTGGTGACTTCCACTGAGTGTTTGTCCACGGTGCCTACAAAGCAGAGAATGAGCCTGAGGAAGGTACCAGGCGGGATCATACGCCCCAGACCCACTACCCCTGCGGGCAGCTCAGACGCCCTGGGGTCCATCCCAGGGAGGGGATGTGGACCAACCCGAGGAGCCTAGAAACGCAGGTGGGGAAAGGGTAAGTGGGAGGGGGGAGAGAAAGAGGGGGATACGGCCGGTGGGGGAGGAGAAGGGACGGGGATTGGGGGCTCTGTCAGGCTTAGCCCAGGGGGTCGCGCTCTGTGGGGCCCAGCGAGTTAGAGGATGAGAAGTGGGGCGCGAGGGGGGGTCTCTGTGGGGCCCAGCGAGTTGGAGGATGAGGAGTGGGGTGGGGGGGAGGCCTCTGTCGGGCTCGGCGCGGTGGGAGAGGAGGTGGCGGGCCGGAGTTGTGGGGAGAAGTCTGTCGGGCCGGCCGGGGGAGGAGGAGGAGAGCCACGGGGGGACACTCTGTCGAGCCTGGTGCGGTGGGGAGGAGGGTCGGGAGGGGCCCGGGCCCGCGAGCGGGGGCTGTGGCAGGCCAGGGGCGGTAGGAGGAGGGTCCGGCGAGGGGGAGGCGGCCGGCGAGGGCCGGGGCGGTAGGGGAGGTCCCGGCGGAGGAGGCGGCGCGGGCGGGGGCTCTGGCAGGCCGGGCGGTAGGGGAGGGTCCGGCGAGAGGGAGGCGGCCGGCGGCGGGGCTCTGGCGGGCCGGGGCGGTAGGGGAGGCTCCGGCGGGGAGGCGGCCGGTGAGCGGGGGCTCTGGCGGGCCGGGGCGGTAGGGGAGGTCCGGCGGGGCTCTGGCGGGCGGGCGGTAGGGGAGGGTCCGGCGGAGGGGAGGCAGCCGGCGGGGCTCTGGCGGGCCGGGGCGGTAGGGGAGGGTCCGGCGGAGGAGGCAGCCGGCGAGTGGGGGCTCTGGCTGGGACGGGGCGGTAGGAGGAGGGTCCGGCGGAGGAGGGAGGCCGGTGAGCGGGGGCTCTGGCAGGCCGGGGCGGTGGAGGCGGCCGGCGAGCGGGGGCTCTGGCGGGCGGGGGCAGTGGGGAGGTCCGGCGGAGGGAGGCGGCCAGGGCTCTGGCGGGCCGGGGGCGGTAGGGGAGGGTCCGGCGGGGGAGGCGGGCGGGGGCTCTGGCGGGCCGGGGCGGTAGGGGAGGGTCCGGCGGGGAGGCGGGGCTCTGGCGGGCCGGGGGCGGTAGGGGAGGGTCCGGCGAGGGGGAGGCGGCCGGCGAGCGGGGGCTCTGGCGGGCCGGGGGCGGTAGGGGAGGGTCCGGCGAGGGAGGCGGCCGGCGAGCGGGGGCTCTGGCGGGCTGGGGCGGTAGGGGAGGCTCCGGCGGGGAGGCGGCCGGCGAGCGGGGCTCTGGCGGGCCGGGGGCGGTAGGGAGGGTCCGGCGGGGAGGCGGCCGGCGGGCGGGGGCTCTGGCGGGCTGGGGGCGGTAGGGGAGGCTCCGGCGGGGGGAGGCGGCCGGCGGGCGGGGGCGGTAGGGGAGGGTCCGGCGGGCGGGGGCTCTGGCGGGCCGGGGGCGGTAGGGGAGGCTCCGGCGGGAGGCGGCCGGCGGGCGGGGGCTCTGGCGGGCCGGGGGCGGTAGGGGAGGGTCCGGCGGGCGGGGGCTCTGGCGGGCCGGGGCGGTAGGGGAGGTCCGGCGGGGGAGGCGGCCGGCGGGCGGGGGCTCTGGCGGGCCGGGGGCGGTAGGGGAGGTCCGGCGGGAGGCGGCCGGCGAGCGGGGGCTCTGGCGGGCCGGGGCGGTAGGGGAGGGTCCGGCGGGGGAGGCGGCCGGCGGGCGGGGGCTCTGGCGGGCCGGGGCGGTAGGGGAGGGTCCGGCGGGGAGGCGGCCGGCGAGCGGGGGCTCTGGCGGGCCGGGCTCTGGCGGGCCGGGGGCGGGTCCGGCGGGGGGGAGGCGGCCGGGGCCGGCTTTTACCCAGCAAGGTCCCGATGACGCGCGCCGCGCCCTCGTTGCGCCGCTCGAAGCTGTCCACGATGGAGGCCAGGATGACCGGGTGCAGCCGCACCACGCGGCCGCCGGGGAAGGGGCCGGGCAGCGCGGCGGGGCCGGGCGGGCCCGGGGCCGCTGTCGGCAGCACCGCAGGAGGCGCTGAGCCGGCCGTTGGGGCCGATGGCGGTGGGGCGGTGGGGCTCGGAGCGGCGGGGGTGGGAGCTGCTGCCGCCGTCGGGTCCGGATCCTGGGCCGGAGCCGGGGCCGGGGATGGAGACAGCGCCGCCATTTTGCAAAGAAAGGGGCGAAATTTTTCACGCTAGTGCTAATAGGCTGAGCCAGACACCTGTCACCAACCCTGCCTTTTCATTGGATGGAATGTGAGCCCGCTCGCCTCCTCCGCCTATTAACCAACCCGGAGAGGGCAGAGGCGGACCGAGAGACTCCTTCACCATTGGCTGATATTGACTATTGTGCCCGCCCAAAAGTGTGCAAAACCCTTTGTCATTGGCTGTGATATTCCTTGGGCCCGCCCCGCCGCAGGTTTCTCCGCGTGGCCCCGGGAGATGAAGCCAAGGGAGCGTCTGGGGGGAATTTGGGGAATTCATGGTGGCCGGCCCCGGAAGGGGCGGGGCCTGTGGCGGAAGGGGCGGGGCTGCGGTTAGGAAGCCAGGGTGTGAGAGACAGCCTGCGCGCGGGGGTTTGTGCGTTACGGACACACTCCGAGCCCCAGGCTCCCTGTGGGGCGGGGCAGCCACATGGCGCCGGCACCTGTGTCCCTGTGTCCCACAGGAGGGGTTCAGAGCATCGCGTGAGGGCGGGCTCTGGGTGCAGTGGGCGGGGGATGAGGCGTTAGGGGGCAGGGAATTGGGACGCAGGGGTGCTGAGGGCTCTGGGATGAGGGGTTCAGGACATTGCTGCTGAGGTTTTCTAAAATACATTCGGATGGGCTGTCATCTGTCCCATAGGCGGTAGGGACATGCAGAGATGGAGACGTAATGTTACCTGTAGAGTGACCAGATCTTCAAAGGCCATCAGGCTCGGGACTGCCATTGAGATTGGGGGGAGTGAGGCAGTTAAATAGCTCTGAACTCTGCCAGATTTGACACTCAGTTCTTGATTAAGAAAGTCTCCACAGGATGGCAGTGTGTATATATACACGCAGTCATAAGAAGATTACATAATATTAGATAGCATTCATTGTCTACAGCCCACTTTTTTCCATGTTCCTAAATCACATGAGGTACAGGCATAATTGGATTTACTGATCACTGCTGTGAGAGGCAATTTTATTTTCCTCTTGTATTAACAATTAGCTTGCAACAAATGCAACCTTCATCCTGTATTATCTCTTAATGTGAATTTATAGTAATTTAACAGCTATGTACTCTGAAATGCGATGTAGATAGTAGGCATGTGCATAATACCTTGGTTACCTCAATTCTTATTGTTTGTATTTTCATATGTAAGGGGACTGTTGGCCCCTTACTCACACCCAGTAAGTATTTTGATTGGTAAGCGCCCAGTCTCAAATGAAGGGGAAGAGTTTTTGAGGAATCAGAACCATGAAACTGAGCCCCAGGAGCAAAGGGAGAGTCCAGTCTACAGGTCAGCCTGACTGCCAGGCCGAGGAGGGAGTGAGGAGGCTGGGGTGAGTCCCGTCCTCTGTTGCAGCTTAATTTCTTGGATCAGACAGAGTGGGTCTGGACCAAGGAGACATTTGCCTGAGCTGAACTGGGAGGATCCATGGCAACCAGAGACACAGCCCAGCAGCAGAGCCATGCTGGGAGCAGGGCTGCAGGGGTCAGAGAAGCAGCCCAGAAGCTGGAGGCAATGTGGCAGAGCATGGAGCTGGGGCTGGAGCATGCTAGACCTGGTGCAGTGAGCAGCAGAGGAGAGCAGGGAGATCCTGGGCAAAGGCCCAGCGCAGGGGTACTCCACTAGCCAAGAGGCCTTGCAGACCAAATATCCTTCTAGCCCAGTATCCTGTCTCCCAACAGTGGCCAAGGACAGGTGCCCCAGAGGGAATGAACAGAACAGGTAACCATCAATTGATTCCTCCCCCCATTGCCCATTCCCAACCTCTGACAAATAGAGGCTAGGGATATCATCCCTACCCATCCTGGCTAATAGCCTTTGATGGACCTAACCTCCATGACTCTATCTAGCTCTTCTTTGAACCCTGTTATAGTGTTGGCCTTCACAACATCCCCTAGCAAGGAGTTCAACCAGTTGACTATGTGTTGTGTAAAGAAATACTTCCTTTTGTTTGTTTCATACCTGTGCTTAATAATTTCATTTGGTGAATCCTATTTGTCCTCCACCAGTTTCCTCTGTAACCATGGGCAGGCCACTCAGACCCTCAAAGGTTATTTTAGGTGCCTAAATCTCATTAATTTAAAAAGAAATTAGGAGTCTAAATACCTTTTTGAAGACATTGTTCTGAATCTGTGCCTCAGTTTCCCCACCTATAACATCAGGGGTGTCATAATATGGCCTTACTTCACTGGAGTACTGTGAGGATGAATGCATTAATGACTGAGGTGCTCGGATACTACAGTGATTTTTGGGAGAGGGAAGATGTGTATAAATACCTGACCTTCAGAGAGTTGCATTACTTGCTCCTCTGTATTAACTACTGTTTCTGTGGAGAGACTGACAAACTGGCTATCTAGAACCTCTAAGCCACGCTACTCTCATCTCTTTTAAAAGACAGTTTGTGACAGGGTTGAGTAGGTCCTAAGGCATCCTGCTACACCCAGCCTCCAAAAGTGCAGTAGAGAGGTCGCCTAAGCTGCCTAGAGCTGCTATGTGGGAAGCAGCCAATCAGAGCCCAGCAGGCTAGTATAAGATGAGCTGCAAGGCATGAGTGAAGACAGTTCTTTGCTAGAGTTGAAGGAGAGTGGATGGTGTTCCAGGCTGGCTACTGGAATGCCACAAGGACAAGTCCCTGAGGTAAGGAGGAAGAATATAAGGAAGCCATGGGGAAGTGGCCCAGGGACTTATAGCAGCAATGCCATTTATTAAAGGATAATGCAGAAGGCTGCTATCTATAGGGTCTCTGGGCTGGGACTCACAATAAAGGGTAGGCCTGAATTCTCCTCCCCAACCCCCCACACACACATCCACTTGGGAAGTGGCCTTGACTTTGAGGCACTCCAGAAGTGGACTAAACTGTTGTGGCCTGACTGAAAAGCTGGTGCCAGAAAAGCCCTGAGAGGATGAAGACATGTCCTCCAAGGAAGGAGTCTTGGGACACCGCTGTATTCCAGGGCAGGGACAAGCAGACACATTACAGAGGGCACAGAGAGGCCCCATTGTACTTGTACCCCCAAAGGGATTTGCATTGCTTTTCTCTCATAAACAGGCTGTGTATGACTTTTCCAGGGGGCTGAGTGAGAGAAGACCCACCACACACAGCTAGAGAGTGTGCAGGAAGATGCACTTGGCCAGGCGGTGCTCGTGCGAGGTGAGTGAAGCACATTTACAGAACCTCAGATCTTTAAGGTGGTGCTTGCTGTAACTTGGTTTGAAACTAGTGAATGTAACTCCATAGTGCTTCTCCAGCAAATCAGTTTTAAAGAAAGTCAGGAACAAAAAGCAACTGGAAACATGTTTAGATCTAAGCTTCCTGAGTTATTTTCTTTCTTTTTATCAGTGTTGGAAGTCTTTCCAGGGGTCTAACCTTTTGTATGCTTCATGGCTTATTCATATAAACATTTTCTGGGAGGACCAAAAATGTGTTAGAGTTTATTCATTGATCTCCTCTTCCAAATAACCCAAGATTATGCAAGGATTGTTTTTAAATACAGAAGGCAAGTTTAAGTGAATAACACCCATTTGGCAGCGATACTTGCCTTGTGACTCTAGAGGTAAGTTGCAAGAAACTTCTTTTGCAAACTCAGAACTTGATTCATGGTTACTTCAGGGTTCAGGTAGGTCCCTGAGTCTGGAGGCAGGTTTCCAGGGAGCCTGGATTAATTTATTTTCACTAGCTCTGCACAGTAGCAGTGAAGGCTCAAAACCCCACACTCCCTTCTGAACCCTAATCTCTTGCTCTGAGTGCCCTCTCCTATGTCCTAAACCCCTCCTCCCCAGTTTCACTTGAGCGCCCACACCGCACCTGGAGCCTGCACCCTAATCCTCTGCCCCAGCCTGGTGAAAGAGAGGGAGGAGGAATGGAGTGGGAGTGGGAATGGGGGTGGGGCCTTGGAGAATGGACAGGGCAGGAGGCCGGGCAAGCGTGTTCAGTTATGTGCGATGAGAAAGTTGCCAACTTTCTCATCCAGTGTACAAAGAGTCTATCAATCTTCTCCTGGATACTAGCAGGCTAAGATCTGTATTTGAGCATTTAGCCCAAGGATGAGCAATAATCAGCCCAGGTGGGGTTTGTCAGGATTAGCCCCTGGTGGGTGCTACATTCACAGGTGCATCTGCGGGTACGGCCACTCTCAGCCCCTGACAGCCAGTTTGCACAGGTGGCTGAAGCATTGGGCAGCCCGCCAGGGGCTAACCCTGGCAAACTCTGTCCAGCCTGTGGGCCCTTTATTGCCCACCCCTATCTAACTCCAGCTGCTGCCAGAGCCACTCTGCTGTTTTTTGCATTCTAGCTTGATTGAAGCTAACACATGTACCTCTGCTTGCACTGGGAATTAAGCCTCCTAGTTGAACGGGAGTCTTACTTTGGTATTCAAGCTAGGAAATGCCAAATGTCAGTGCTCAAGGAAATTGCGGACTGATTTCCAGTTGTGCTGTTTTGCAAAGAAGGGCAGATTCAGATCTCACTTGGCAGTAACTCCATTGTAGATGTTTCTAGATCTATTGTAGGTTTTATGCTGGTGGAATTAAGGAGCATGACATGAAACTAATGTTCTCTGGAACTCATGCAGTGGGGGTGAGCAACAAGAATACAAGTTCTGTGCTTAAGAGAAATGAGCTTTGACAACATACTTTGTCCCCAGACGCAAGTCAGTGGGACTCTGCAGATAGAAGCTATTGGGTCATTGCCATAGTGGATAAGGCAGTGAAGGGGTGAGGAAAGGACTGCAGAACCATTGGGTAATAAGCAGCATGGCTGAACCAGAGACCACTTAATGTTCTGTCAAAGGTGTAGTTCAAGAACTCACACAAAGAAAAGGAGGAAGAGCAGGAAGGTTAAAAGACCGACAGAAGCTTAGCGCCAAATAAGCGTGTGTGGGGAGGGAGAACAGTCTACATTAAAAAGTGTTTTTTGTAGCAGCTGAAGAACCTGCTTCCCCAGCAGCATGTAGTGTTCTATGTGACAGGGCTGAGCAGGCATCCGCTCCTAAGCAGATGACAGGGACTCCTCATGGTGAAGAGATGACCCACAGGGGAGAGTAATTCCCCTGAACAGATGCCCTGATGACAAGGCAGCATAGTCTGTCGCTTTAGAGAATGGGACCAGGAGGTATGTGACCTGCATTAACTCTGCCATCAGATTTTTGGGCAACCCAGAGGGTAATATCTCTGCTGTGGCTTCCCCACATGTAAAACAGCAAGAATACTGCCAAGCAGCTGTGTGAAGTGTTAGTGTTGAGATGAGAAGGGCTATTTTATACTCTCAGTTGTAGGTCCTGATCCTGCAGGCTGATCTGCATGGACAGGCTCCCATTGACATCCGTGTCTTAGCCACAAGACACTGGAGGGACTATTGCCTATAGCTTAATTCAGTGTTTCCCAATTTTATTTGGCCACGGAACCCTTTTAAACTCAAAAGAATTTTGCAGAACGCCTAATAACAGTCTAATATATGGCGCTGAAAAAGTAGACCACAAATAAGTAAGGATGATAATAAGCAACTGGTTTGACAGCTGAAGCTTTGACTTTTTTCGACGTGGCGCTAGTATATTTGTATTCAGTCAGCCACGTGATCCACGCTCCCTGAGAGTGAGTACGGGGATTTACTGTGGTATATAACAGGCGATCACATCACTGACTGACTGCGCGCGTAGCACTGAGTAGTGACATCATTGTCCCCACTCTCTGGCTAAGCTGACATTGCACAGGGACACTCATTGTGGCAAACACAAATGAAAATTGTTTTCAATAAAATTCATAAATGCTTCAATACTTAATTATTTTTTTAAATCATAAAATGTTATTGTAATGGAATTTTCTCGTAGAACCCTTATTTTCATTTCGCAGAACCCGGGGTTCCATGGAACACCATTTGGGAAGCACTGGCTTAATTGTACCTAGCAACAAAGGAGGCAGTGCAGGCTTGAGCATAACTATTCTGTGTTCGTACCTACCCCGTGACCCAAGGGATCAGCTGTGTTCAGGCCCACCAACAGCACTTCTGGGCCCCAGGGCAGAAATCAGTGGGCCTCTTGCATGCCCTCCCCAAGCTGGAGAAGCCCCAAGTGCCTCACCCTGACCTTGCCAGAAGAGCCCTGTGCAGCCCCATCCCAACCTCAACCTGCTGGAATGAGCTCTAGGGGAACTGCATTGGGCCTCCCCTCCCTTCCCTAGATTTAACCTGCCTGCTCTGGAGAAAGCAGGAGCAGCATCTCTTGATTCAAAGACACTTTTGATATGCCCCATGCAGGTTCTGGGCCCCAGTAATCCAGCCCCAGAACCTGCATGGGAAATATAAAAAACATCTTTGAATCAAGAGAAGTTTTTCAACAGAGCTACTGCAGCAGTGGCCCGGAGCCCTCTTAAATTGCTGGGCAGTTGCTCCCTTCCTCTCCCCCCTCCTCCCCCCCATTAGTGGCTCTGGCTTTGTTCCCCATTAGCTGGGGCTTCTAAATGGACATAAGTCGGGGTGGGCAAGATCCAGCCTGTGGGCCAAATCTGGCTCACCAAGGCTTTTAATCTGGTTCATAGGGGAACCCCGCCCCCCTCCATTGCATGGAGCATCACTGCCCAAAGTGGCTAGCTGCTCCCTGTGGCTCTCTGCACTGCAGGGAGGGAGGGAGGCTTTGTGCATTGCCCCTGCCGCCAGCAAATTCTCTCTACTCCTATTGGCCAGAAACCAACGACACCTTCCCCCTCCCCTCCCCCCACAGCGCAGAGATCCACATGGAGCAGAGTGTCTGAGGCTGCTGGCAGTCAAGGAAGCCTGCTTGAGAGTGCTGCTTGCCAGGAGCTCCTTAGGTAAGTGCTTCCTGGCCAGAGCCTGCCTCTGGCACCCACCCTGTCCCACACCCCAAGTCCCTTCCAGACCCTGCACCCCCCTCGTTCTCCCCTCCCCCTACCTGTGCCATATTTATAGTTACTTGTGGGATGTTTCTTGAGATGACTAGCTTATGCTCTGAAATTGTCTTAAAGAAAGGGATAATGCAAATGTTTATGGTTGTCCTATCCCTGGACTGGCGAAACTTACAGGAAACTCACTTCCTTTGCCATCTAGCTCCTTTAATTAAAGGATACAGCCTTAATTGGTGGATCACAGCCTGAGGATTGCCTCAAAATATCTCAGTAATGGACAGTTATACCCTCAAGCCAAATATCTCTCAGGGATTCACTTGTGTATTCCAAGGGAGGAAGCAAATTTCAGGAGCACACTCCCTTGAAATAAATCTGGTATGAAAACTTAATTGCACAAACCTTCCAAAAAACGTTCCCATGGGTAATATTGGTGTGTTCAACTCCCTCAAAGTGCCTTCATTACAAAATAAGAGCCAGATGTTTGTCTCCCTTTTAGTGAACTCTGCCTTACCCTGTTTACATGGAACCCTCGTCCTCCTGCTTACCTTGCAAGCAAAACACTGTTCGGACAGCATAGTGTGTGGCACAGTTCAAACCCAATAAGAAGGGAAACTCCCAATAGATGGTAGCCAGACGGAGCTGGCAAAGGACTGCTACCTCTGACCGTTGGGAACAGAAAGGAAATATACTCTAGATCTTAACTGCAATGCACAGTAAAATCATACCAGATGGTGCTTCCTGTCTGCAGGGTCAGGGAACCTACATGAATAAACTTTAGTCTGTTTACTGTAAATGGGTCGGCTGTCGATGGCTGAAGAATCTGGTTAGGGAATGCTAAGTCTTTCAGGCTAGGCACTTGTATAGAGCCTTTGAACACTACCATAATACTATCGGTACATGTTAATAGGGATGAAACCAGTAAGGCTCTAGGGAAATTACTCAATTCCTGATTTTCTGCTGGGGGGGGAGAGAGATGAGAATAGGGTATGAGAGATTCTCCAGGCTTTTCATCTACCCTGCAGAATTCCATAGCAGGGAATTCCATTGGTAATGGCTGCTGTGTGTCTGACTTGCTCTCTCTTCAGTCAGCCAGCTCTTCGACATCACATCCTTGCTGTGACATTGCACCCCATATTCTTCACGTGGTGGTATTCTGATCTATTATGTCATGATTCTGATGCATGTGGTACACTGGAAAAGTTTAAAAAAACAACAAATAGACTAGTATCACCTTAAAGACTAACAAAACCTGTGGATGGTATCATGAACTTTCGTGGGTGCAACCCACTTCTTCACAGATCACAGGAGTATTAGAAATCCAGATCCATGAATAAATAAGGGAAGGAGCGGTGGGGAGAAAAAATGGAGAGAGACAGTGAGTAGATAGTTACAAGAGGCTGATAAGAACAATTGGCACCTCCTTTGTTTGTTTGGTTAAGTCATAGGATGTGGAAGGTAGCATGTGAGCCAGCCAATGTCCTTGTTCATACCATTTGCATAAGAATTAAACTTGTAAATGAAGTTAAGTTCCAGTCCTTCTCTGTGTATTTGGCTTGTGGAATTGGCCTGAGACAAAACAGTGACTTGGAGATCCATTATTGACTGTCCAGGTAAAGTGTTCTCCAACAGGTTTCTGTGTATTACCTTTTTGGATATCTGATTTGTGTCCATTAATTCTTTCCTGTAGAGACTGTCCAGTCTGACCAATATACATGGCAGTAGGGCATAGATCACAATGGATGTGCAATTAAATGAGCCTCTGATTTGGTGGCTGATGTGGTTGGTTCCAGTGATGAAATTGCTTGTGTAGATGTGTGGGCAGCGTTGGCACCGGGGCTGATTGCAGGTGTGGGTTCCTGGATAATTATGATGGAGGTGTGTTGCGTGGTTATTGGAAAGAATTTGTTTGAGATTAGGGGGGTTGTCTGTAAGCGAGGATTGGCCTTTCCCCCAAGGCCTGTGAGTATGAGGAGTCACTTTCCAGGATAGGTTGTAGATTGTTGTTAATGCGTTGGAGGGGTTTAAGTTGTGGACTGTAGGTGATGACAAGTGGAATTCTGTTTTCTCTTTTAGGCCTGTCTTGAAGTAGTTTGTGTCTGGGTACTTTTTTTGGCTCTATCAATCTGTTTTTTTCACTTCTCTGGGTGGGTATTTCAGTTTTATGAATGCTCTATATAGATCCTGTAGGTGTATGCCTCTGTCTGTGGGATTGGAGCAAATCCAGTTGTATCTTAGGGCTTGTTTGTATACAGTAGATTGAGAAATGTGTCTGGGATGAAAGCTAGAGGCATGAAGGTAAGTGTACATAAGAACAGCCATACTGGGTCAGACCAAAGGTCCATCTAGCCCAGTATTCTGTCTGCCAACAGTGGCCAGTACCAGATGACCCAGAGGGAGGGATCACAACCGGTAATCCCTGTGTGATCCCTCCCCCATTACCCACCTCCAGGGAACAAATGCTAGGGATACCATTCCTACCCATCCTGGCTAAAAGCCATTGATGGACCTAACCTCCATGAATCTATCTTAGCTCTTTTTTGAATCCTGTTAAAGTTCTAGCTTTCACCGCATCCTCTGGCAAGGAGTTCCACAGGTTGACTGTGCGCTGAGTGAAGGGAAAAAAGTGTCGCAGTCGGTAGGTTTCCAGTATAGGGTGGTAGAAATGTATCCATAATTTAATTGTACTGTAGTGTCAAGGAAGTGGATCTCTCATGTGGACTGATCCAGGCTGAGGCTGATAGTGGGGTAAAAGTTGTTGAAGTCCCTGTGAAATTCTTAAAGGGTCTCTTTCGTGTGGGTCCATAGATGATGTCATTGATGTAGTGTAAGTAGAGTAAAGGTGCTAGGGGGCGAGAGCTGAGGAAATGTTGTTCAAGGTCAGCCATAAAGATGTTGGCATATTGTGGTGCCATGCGGGTGCCCATGGCTGTGCTGCTGACTCGAAGATACAAATTGTCTCTGAATCGGAAGTAGTTGTGGGTGAGGATAAAGTCGCAGAGCTCTGTAACCAGGCGTGCAGTGCTGTCATCGGGGTAGTGTTCCTGATGGCCTGCAATCATCTTCATGTGGCATGTTGGTGTAAAGAGCTTCTCTCCTGCGAGTAATACCCCGGCAGCTGGGGAGCAAAGCCCCATTGCTCCACTTCCTGCTGCCAGTGAGCTTGGGAAGGCCTGACACCAGCTGCAGGCGCCAGGCCTCCTCACTAGTCACACAGACCACCCAGAGGCTCTGGCCCGGTGCCCCTCCCACCTGCAAAACTGGCAGGGGCACGTGGCCTCTCAGTCCCACGTGTCACCAGCGACAACATTCATTTATCTTTCCAAAGCAATTGCGGTCGATAACAGATTGGATCACACCAGCCGGGCTAGATGTTGTGTGTTACACGTGTGCTGTATGACGCTGGTGACAAATGCATATTGTTATACTGAGACTGTGAAAGAGGGTCCTATTGTCTCATGGACCTTTTTTCTAAAAAGCAGGCAGCAGTCAACAAGCTCTAAAGATGCCTGTGAATGAGTTGAGGCCCCCATGGATGTCCCATCATACCTCTCTAGATCAAACATTTCTCCATGGCAGTGGGAATCTCCTTCCTACAGCTATACAAAGGGTTGGCATGAATGCAATGCTTGTCTTAGTCATGAATAAACTGGTCCTAACAAGCGGTACTTCTCTAACTTTTTAGAAGCAGCATGTAATTGAGTCACTTATCACTGACTTCTAACCAGCTTTCAAGCGCACAAATCTCAGTTTAGCATCTGAAAAGGGTGTACTACTACAGACCATAATGAGGACTGGTTGACTGAGGTGGCTGGTAATTGGATACAAAACTGCTCGGCTCTAGGGCACTGGTTTAAATCTTGCCCGGGCACATATTGCCAGAAAGCAGTTATCTGTTGGCTAGTGAGCTGATGTAAAATTAAATGTCTTGGCGGCCTAAGTCCAGTTGAAGTGTGACCGAATATATGCCATCATGCACCCTCCACACACTACAATAATTTTTGTATGTAGAATCTGAGGACTCATAAGTTGCTGGTCATTGTTTTACTGATACAATGTTGCCACATGCATTTTTATGTGAAGTTAAGGTTCAACTGTGATATTCTAAGACATGTTCCAAACTGAGGTTGGTAAACAGGTCCCTGAAGAACAGAACGTCTGCTCTGCTTAAAAGCAAGTTAAGCAGTAAACAAAGTGATCAAGCAGGGAGGGAAACAAAGGCTACTGAAGCAAGGAACATTCTTCTACATACAGACTGTCTCCTAAATCTCAGCTAGAAATATTTTTTGAATGGGGGACTGACACATTAAGAAGGAGGGACAAACACCCTAAGGCACCCCCTCTTGCCTGTCACATTCACAGCACTAAAAGTGACAAAGGGAGCATTTGTTGAACTCTGGGAGAAGGAGTCCTGACCCAAGTGATGACTGGGTTCAATGCAAAGCATTCAGAGGGACTGTAGCAGTTTGAGACTCATCACTGCAGCGACCCCCCACTGGCCACTGTGGGAATTAGCTGAGTCTTGCCTCAGAGCGCCCTCTCCTGACAGTGTCTTGACAACTGTTACTTTTGTCTTTTCTCCACCATACATCAGAAACCGCACCCTTCCCACACCACAGCACCTTTTTCTAAGGGTATTGCGCTGCAGCAGAACCCGCACACTCTGGGGTCCTCCCTCCCACAGATCCCCAACCCTCTGTGCCCTTCTTGCCTCAGTGACCCACTGCAGCCATCGTCTTGCCCCTGTCTGAGGGGCAAACTGCAGCATGAAATGGCCTCTCCTCATTGGCAGGGGTGTGTGGACCTGATGCCTTCTTCTCTGGCTGCTTCCCAAATCCCCTGCTAGGCCTCAGCCTGGGGATTATTCAGCCCTGAGCTCCCCTGGCTCACCCTGCCTTTCCCCAGCACTGCTCTGTCCAAGGTACCCTGTACTAGCAGGCAGCAGGTCCCTCTCCCTCCAGAGTTGGAGCAAGAATGAGCTTAACCTGGCCAACCATCTTTTTTTATACAGCTCTGTTGGGCACTGATTGGCTGCCTCAAGTCCTCTCCCAATTGGCTTCTGGGATCAGCCCTCTCCAGAGATGTTTTAACTCTTTATACTCCAGTGTGGGAGGTGGGGGGAGATGGGGTCAATAAGACTGCTGAGCGCATATGATGAGAAACTTTGTTTGAATCTGATATAGTTTGTTAGGTACCAGTAGCGTTTTAACTTCGTTTTGTTGTAATTAGGAATGTTAAATTTAGATTAATGGGCTAATCGAATAGTTGATGCAATTAGAATTGACTATTCGATTAGTCCATAAGGGTGCCTTTGCTTTTGAAGTGTAGCAAAAGCCCCAGGGAGGAAAAAGTGATGCGGGAACACGGGGACTCAAGCAGTCCCCCGCTGGCCCTGTGCTCCCTGCAGTGTTTCAAAGTGGCAGTGCTGCATGGTGCCCGGGGTCAGCTGAGTCCCCAGCTGACCCCGGGTGCCATGCAGCTCTGCCACTTTGAAATGCCATGGGGAGCCCAGCATCAGGCTCCATGCAGCATTGCAAAGTGATAGCGCCACGTGGAGCCCAGGGTCTGGCCCCGGGGTCCACGCGGCACTGCTGTTTTGAAGCACCCCATCCTATCCCCCCTCCTTGCTGCCTCTTTCTGATAGAGGCAGCAAGTGGGGTGGGGGAAGAGACTAGTGTGTCGACTATCCAATAAGCATTTGCTTATCGGCTAGTCGAGTAGTCATTCACAACCCTACTTGTAACCATTTCTGACTGTTATGCCACATTACTTGTACTCATTTAAAATCTGTCTTTGTAGCTAATAAACTTGTTTCACTGTTCTACTCAGTCCAGCAGGTTCAAGTTGAAATGGTTGGCAAACTCCATTTGGGATGGCAAGTTGTGTGCATATTTCCTTTAAAGAAATAACAAGCTCTATATAAATGTATACTATCCAGTAGCTGATTGTGACTTGCATGCCTGAGGCTGTTCATGAGCCTTCCAGACTGGAGGCTACCACAGCACAGCAGTTTAAAAGGTCCTGTTTTCCCCAGGAATTGAATTCAGGGTGGTGTTTGGACAGAGTGGGGAATTGAATTCAGGGTGAGGGCAATATATTGAAGGGTGAAACCATGAGGGCAAAGGTGGGCAATATGGCACTATAGTTAAACCTCAAATGTTTCATGACCATTTTATTAGATTTAGCTCGTGTTTTAAATTCAAAGTTGGCTACTCAAGTTTACTGTGAAGCACTACATCTATTTCCAGCAATTTTGCCTTCAGGGTTGAGAATTGGCACAAAAAGAGAAAACCCTTTAAATGATGACTAGACAGTCAGGCCAGGCTAATCCAAATTGGTTTTTAAAGCCCCCTTTGGATTAATAGATCAGCAACGTATGCTTCCTATTGGTTTGGTTATACTCTGAGCCTTTGGCTACCCAGATATCCGGATTACCAGGGGGGTCTCTGTTGTAACAATGAACTGAATCCCTCCTTATCCTTTAGCCTCTTTTAAAAAAAAAAAAAAAACTCATCTCTCCGTCATTGCTTAGTGCTTTATGTTTAACCAAATGGGATGCACTGCTGAACTCATCTGTACATGTCAATTAATCACTGCAGGGAAAAAAATTGCATTACATAGGGCTGTCCAGCGCTGCCACTGTTATGAAATTTCCACTAGGCTGCTCCATGCTACCATTTTGGATCCACATCTCACCACCCTTCCAGCTACTTCCTGACTTGTTGCAGACTTTTAAAAACTCTGTTTATAAAGCACATTGAATAAACCTGCCTTGAATGCAATCAGTGCGTAACTAACACAGGCTACAAACTCAAGCTAGTCTAGCAGGCAATGAGCAAAAAGTTCTATGTGGGCCAGGGCAAGGGGTGGAGTGGAGCTGTGGCTGGGACAGGACCTGGCTTGGGGGCATAGCAAGGAAGTGAGTGAAGCAGGACTGGGGTTGGAGGTGGTGCTGGGTTGGGGGTGGAGCAAGGCTGGAATCATTGCACTCCCTCCCAACCCCCAGGGGGCGCTGCTGTGCCCCATGATTTGAGAACCAATGGCTTATGCAATGGTCCGTTGGAACCTAAGCCTTTACAGCACATACCAGTTCTCTTGAATTCTAAATGGTGGCCACGGTTTCATAGCAGCTGCAGTACTGTAAGAAGCCCCTGCTTTGCCCCATGGGGGTCTGCTACCTGACTGCTCCTGGATTCTTTTAAAAGGCTAATTGATGGAATGGACTTAGGCAAACCATTTTCAAAGGCTGGGCTAAAATCCTTATCCTTTTATTTCAAAGCTGCCTCCAGCACATCTTTCTGATTGATTATTCTGCTAACAAATTAGTTATACAGGCTTACCCCAGGACTTCAGGCCTGGTACCGGCTGGGAGCCGGTTTAAAAACTGGCTCCCAATGCATTCTGGCTCCCGGGGAGCTGCCTGCTCCCTGTACTGCTCCTGCTATGTCTGCGGGGGCTGCCCTGCATGTAACCACTGAAATTTTCATCAGTTACACACTTATTTAGTTACATGCATTTTAACAGCCCTACAACAGACAAGTGTAAGGTGCTACACTTTGGGAAGAAAAACCAAATGCACAAATACAGAATAGGGGAAAACTGTCTTGGAATCAGCACTGCTGAGCAAGAGTGCCAGAACCTTTGTAGAAGTTGGGGGGAGGAAGGGTAGAAGTAAGGTGGTAGAAGTAAGGAGATCACGGGCATAGTTTGGGGGATGGGGGCACCATTACCCCCACAAACTGCAAGCCTCAGGCAGGTGCTGCTTCATGCTTTGCCTCCCCCTTTTTAACAGGCATAGTTTGGGGCCTGCCCAAGGCTTGCAGTATGGTGGGGGACTATGCTGCCCCTTCTCAAACTACACCCATGTTAAAATCTGGGGGCATGGCCCTTTGAGCTCCCCTAGTTCCTGCACTGTTGCAGCTGAGAAGGATCTTTGAGTTGTGGTGGCTCACAACCTCAACAAGAGTAAGCAATGCAGTGCTGTTGCAAAAAAAGCAAATGCAATTGTAGGTTGCATTAGCAGAGGCATAATATGCAAGTTGGGGGAGGTGATAGTTGTGATGGTTTCAGTTGCTGGGACCCCCATAGGATGGTCACTGGATGTGCTGAATTACCACTGAGCCTACCTTCCTGCCCTTGTGGATGCCTCTCGACTCTGTCCTGCTGAGCCAGGCCTTCAGGCCTCCTCCAGCAGTGACACAATAATAGGATCACAGTCCTCAGTCATATGACATGGACGCTGAGATCAGCTCAGCTCTGGGCAGGCTCAGCCAAAGGGACTTGCCTCAGCACCCAGGTGCACAGCCCCACTGGGACCAGAACTGCAGATAAATCCATTTCACTCTGTGTAAAGTTTTGTACAGGCTAAACTCCTGTTGGTCACCCTCTCTCCCAAAGTAGAGAGAGATCTGCACAGACTCCTTGCCCCCAGGTAATTACCATTTATACTTAATAAAGTCACTGTTTATTAATAAACCCAGTGTAAATAGTTATGACCACTTAAATCCTAGAGAGCACACAGAACAATGTAGACTACTAAGCAAAATAAAACAAGCTACGCTTAACACGCTAAGAGACACATAACACCTTACCCTCAATGTTGTTCTTGTAAGCTTCCCACTCTGCACCATATCCTTCCCCCAGTTCAGTTTTAGTTGTTTCTAGCAGCCACCTCGGGAGAACTGACAACCTAGATTACTGCACTCCCCACTCTTAACTAGGCTTTGCATAAGGTGGGAATCCTTTTGTGTTAGTCTAGCCCCTTCCCAGCTTCTCACACCCCTTCACAGGGTGTGAGATGGATTTCAGTTTCAGGGGGTATGGTCACATGTTTTGGTAACAGCCACCATCGCTCCTCCTTCCAGGCTTTCAGGAAAAAACGGTCTTTTCACAAATCATTGTCCTGAGTATTGGGCCATTAATTCATACTTTATATTTCTAACTTCAAATACAGGAATGATACATACGTACAAATGGGATAATTGTTTTCAGTAGATTACAAGCTTACCAATGACATCTCACATGAAGTATTTTGCAAAAGCGTATTCCAGTTATGTCACATGCATATTTTCATGAATCATGTGCAATGCCCCATCACAATAGTATGGCTGTATTCAGTGCAAGTTAGTCCACAGCTGGAGTACTGTGTCCGATTTTGGTCACCAATGTATCAGAAAGGATGTAGAGAAACTGGAAAGGAGCCAGAGGTGAGTGACCATGATTGTAAGAGGGATGGAATGCAGCCATATAAGCAAAGGCTGAAGGAATGGGGTATGTTTAGTTTGGAAAAGAGGCGATTGTGGGAGACATGATAGCAGTCTTCAAATACTTGAAAGACTGCCACAAAAAAAAAAGAAGAAAAGTTGTTCTTTTGCCACAGAAGGAAGGACAAGAAGCAGTAGTTTCAAACTAAAGCACAGCAGATTTGGATTAAATCGTAAGAGAAAACTTATTGGTAAGAACAGTAGGCCAATGGAATAGATGCCTACGGAGGTTGCAGAAGCTCCTTCACTGGAGAGTTTCAAAAGGAGGCAGGAGAGCCATCTGTCTTGGATGGTTTAGTTACAGCAAGTCCTGCCTCTTGGCAAGGGGTTACACTAGGTGACCCTTGTGGTCCCTTGTAACCTTAGTGCTCTATGAAGTATGTGCTTGTGGTCCAAATCAGGAAGGAGAGGATGACATATGAGTTGGGAAACACAGCACAAACTGTGAGATCTAGTGAATTCTCAATGCATAGCTGTGGTGAATAGTTCAAGGGCAGCACAAAGCGTGGAATATGCTGGCACAAAACATTCATCAGCTAAGGACCACACTTGTAAAATCAGTCAGGTCAGACATTCCCAAACAGAACCTGATAAACTGGTCATTAAATAGTTCCTTTGTGTTCAGCAGTGCTTTCCAGGGACATTCATTGCTGCAGCTCTGCAGAATGTAATAGCTCATTAACTTTGTGTTGGAAGCTTGAGACTGAAAATGCATTTAGAATTCCAGATCTGTATTTGAGAACTTTCTATAAAACTGCGGTCAGATTCAATTACCTGTTTTCAGTTGAACAATGTATTTTTGAATAGCTCTGCTTAAATCAGTGGGATTATTCAGGTGCTACCCAGGAAGAGAAAAAAGATCATAATCTGGCTGGAGCCTTTGGAGTATATTTTCCTTAGCTGCCTAGTTGTAGGTATTTAGAATATCCTCTGCGCCTGTGCAATGTGAGCATAACACATTCAACTTTGGTAGCATTTAAGGGACAAACCCTTGCATCCACTGATTGTGTCACTGTCACACAAAATAACCTGGGAATATCTCCTTTGTAGGACTGCTTTCCTTAGGGCTTATCTAGATGAGAAAATTAGTGGAGTGTTAAAATGTCAGATGTGTTACCACTTAACCCTTGGTGTAAGGAAATAAGTAATTTAAAAGCGTTGGCTGATTGTGGTTAAATTTAGGCTTCCCCTTATGTAATAAGTATTAGAGGTCTGAAGTGACAGTGTGAATGTTCATGGAATGAATAAAAGTAACAAAAGAATAAAATGAGTGAGCGAATAAAATAATTGAATTACCATTGGTGGTGATTGAAATTAATTCACAAATGTTGTCTTATAGTGCTCATCCAATGCTATAGATAAAAAATTGTCTTGCCTTATTATAACATGTTTCAGAATGCAAATCCAGTGCTTGCTAATCGGGTTTCTGAAGAGTTAAGAAAACCATTAAAAGAAGTTTAATAGCAAAGCCCTAAATACAGGACATGTTAGATCTTCAGGCTGCTTTTGCCTAGTAAGCCGCAAGTTCTACAGGATTCTCTCTTAAAAAGATAAATGTTTGAAGCTAATAGCTCTATAAAGCATGATTTAAAGAACTAGCAGTACTTGTACATTACTTTTAAACTACACTGTAGATAAAACATTGACTAATGTAGTTCAGCAATACAAGTCCATTTATAGGGTTCTACCAATCAGATGAAGACTGCATTGAGGAATTCCTGAACAATTTTAACCCTGTTGTGGATGTCACTTACATTTCAGTGTAAAAACCAGCTCTCAGTAACAATAACTTCCTCTCAGAAGTTATGCTAATATTTTTTACTTTTACTGAACTGCTCAATTTGTTCCAACTATCCTGCTGGGACAATTGTGTGGGTGGAATCTCTAAAGTAAGTTGGAGCTTTATTTCCATATTGCTCAAGTAATTGAATTGATCTCTTGATTAAAAAGCAGTTGCTGTATTTCTGTTTGTCTGGATTCCTACTGTTACTTCAAAATAGAATTAACTTAATGCACTTTTTCAATATGGCCATGAAAGCTCCCCTGGTGAGAAGGACTCTGATGCCATTTGTGAACTGTAATAAATATATCTTTGAGATTCATGGTTTTTACTGAAATTGGTAGAGTGCAGAGAAAACCCCTTTTCTTGCTGGTCAGAAGATATCTGCTACTAGAAGACTCTTTAACGCAGCAGACAGAGACAAAGACCTAGTGGCTGGAAGCTGAAATCAGAAAATTCATCTTGGAAATATTACATAAATTAGGTAATTGGTCACAGGCACAAAATCCCAAGGGATGCTGTAAGGGTAAGCTTTCCATTTCTTGGAGTCAAGACTGGTTCTCCTTCTGAAAGATGCCCCCTAGAGGTATGTCTACACTACAGTGTTATTTTGAAATAACGCATCTACACACACAATGCATTTCGGAATAGCATTTTGCTATTTCGAAATAGCGCGTCCACACTAAGTGGACTCTGAATAGCATATTTAAGGCTGGCCAGAACCAGTTCCAGCAGGGCACCAGGTCAGGACTTACTGTGTGGGGCTGCTGCCTGAGGCTGAGGTCTGTGCTTAAAGGGCTCCCCCCAGACAGCCAGTTCTCAGGTTTCCCTGCTTGCTTGTCTACCTCGATGAGGGACAACAAAGCATTTTGTCTCTGCGTGCTCTGGTTGCCCTCACTCGGGACACCACAGCACTCTGCAACATGGAGCCAGAACGGCCCCTGGGCACTCTGGTGCTTCTCTTGGATGCGTTGCTGCGAGCCTGGCTGCACTTTCTGCAAGCTGCCATCCGGGAGGTCCATCGGGGGGCTGTCAGTATCCAGGAGGCTCTGCGAGAGAGCTTCCACCCTAAGGAGCACTAAGAGCCTCCCTGGTCTGCCCCACTGGGGGCTTGTGCCTCATTTCCTCCCTCATGTCCTTCCACTTACCCCTCCCTAACTCTCCTTCCTGATGTAAAATAAAATACACGTATGTTCATGAACACAAACTCTCTTTATTTAACAAAACACGGGGGGAGGGAATGAAACTCTGGTGAGACTGGGGAAAGGAGGTGGGAGAGGGGAGAAGAGAGGGTGGGAGAGGGGGAGGGGGAAACCTGGGAGGGGGTAGCTGGAAGGGGGAAGCAAGGGGAAGAGGAAGCTCAGGGTTGGGGGTCTCGCCGGACCAACTTGATTGTCATGCAAACCTGCTCCTGGGTTTACATGTGGCCTTTGGTGGCCAGGCTGGCAGCTATCCTGCCATAGACGGCCGCGTTCCTCCGTCTAGTGCGGAGATCATGGACATAGGGGGCATCCCCCCCAAACCTGAATAAGGTCCATGATCTCCACCCTGGACCAGGAAGGTTCCCGCCTTCTCCAGGCCCTGGCAGGCTCCTGGGAGCTGGCAGACTGCTCCTGGGGAGCGGTGGAGGGCTGGCTGCCAGTGCCTTGCTGGCTCATGTTTTGGGGCCACTGGGTCAGGGGCAGTGACTGCTGGCTCTGGACTGGCAGGCTTGGAGCTGGCACAGGCACTGTGGCCAGAGTCTACTCCTTTAAGGGCTCTGGGGAAGGGGGGAGGGAGAGAAGTGTTCTTGGTTGAGGCTGGAGTGGCCACCAGGGCACCCTGGGAAGGCTGGAGGCTCCCTATTTTGAAATAAGTGTCTACACAGCACTTATTTTGAAATAGCTATTTTGAATTTGGCGTTATTCCTCGTAGAATGAGGTTTACCAAATTCGAAATAAGTGCTCCGCTATTTCAAATTAATTTCGAAATAGCAGTTTGGCTGTGTAGACGCTAGGAAAGTTATTTAGAAATAAGGGCTGTTATTTCGAAATAACTTTGCTGTGTAGTCTACAAGGGTATGTCTAATACTACTAGGATGAGTTGTCACCCCAGGGGTGCAGTCGGGAAGCCATGAAAAACTACTGTGTCCATCTAGCCCCTTAATTGGACTAACCCTGCTCACACGGCTTGCTTCATGCATATGGTTGCCAGGTGTCCAGTATTGAACCAGACAGTTCGGTATTTTCGCCTCCTGTCCGGTTAAAAAAAAAATCAGGAAATACCGGACACCTAAAATGTCTGCTGTTTTCTGATTTTTTTTTTTTTTTTCCTGGCCAGGGAGGCAAAAATACTGGGTGCTTACCGGGTTCCGAAGGGGAGCTATCTGGCCTGGTGCAGGGAGGCAAGATGGCGGGTGGCCGCCAGCAGCCTGTTAGGGCCAAAAAGCCTCAAAAGTGTTTCTTATAGGGGCCATCCTGTTTTGTTTTTTTTTGTTTGTTTGTTTTTGTTCGGTATTTTTTCATAAACCATCTGGCACCTTATTCATGCAGGCACAGCCAATCTTACCTGGGCCCTCTTATTACTCAACACAACAGCAGGTGGTGCCGCACACCCAAACTGAGCTACACGAGATTGCTTACCTAAGCCTCCCAAGGCCAAACAGCAGACCCCAGCCAGTTTCCCAGCATGCACCCGCTCTGGAGACAAAACCCAAAACTATATTGTCTTGTACTGCACAGGGATCTGTAAGTGTATGCTCGTTGATGTGGGGAGGAACAGGAACACCTGGGGTAGCCAAGCTAAGTTCCCCCCTCCCCCTCCCCAGACACTTCACTGCATAGTATTATTCAGTTCCCCTCATGAAAGTGCAACTTAGAAATGGAGATTGTTTGTTACATAGCTGCACTCAGAAACAAAAGAATATAAAATATAGAGCCTACAACAGGCATGTCAAACTCAAAGCCTACTGAGGGCTGCACAAACAAAAACTGATAGCTTTCAGGGCCACCAAAGAAAATGTACTTGTATCAGAAAGTTGTAATTATTATTATTAGATCATGTTTTAGGTATATTTTATAATTTTTCAGGTCTTGTTTTAATATAATTCCATAATTTGATGTGTAAAATTATTTGCCCATATAAAATAATTTTTAATTTAAATATAAGTTTAAGGCACTTTTAAATTTTTTATATGATACATAACTTGTTTTGTTGAAATAAAGACAAGTATAGACTGTGGTTAATCAAATAGAACAGGCTTCTGTGAAAATTTTAGATACTTTAAGCTTGAGATTTTGCATAAACATATAATCATGCAACTGAAAAGTTGACATATTTATTGATATAAAATTAATATACATTTTGTGGTTTTATGTGTGGGAATAAATAAATAAAAAACAAAATATTAACAAAATATCCCCTCCTCTCCCCCAGAGCCAGGCATTCCCATACCCTGTTCTAATCCAATCTCCCTCCACTCCCCCAGAGTCCCCTCTCCTCTAAGTCAATGCCTCCCTCCCCCAAAGCCAGAATCACACCCCCTCTAACCCGATGCCTGGGTCCCGGAGCCGCTGCCACTGCCACACATTTCTCCCCTCAGGTTCTGGGGCAGCGTGAGCACAGTGGCCAGCTATGAGCAGGCACTTGATGCCTGTGCAGAGCGGCCCGGCCAGCCACGAGCATGTGCTGGAGCACCCAGTGCAAAGCGGCCCGGCAGGTTGTTGCTGTGATCTGCACTCGGCCACGTGCTCAGAGCGGCCAGCAGGCTGCACTTTATTCTTTTATAAAACGTAGTGGCGGGCTGCAAAAAATTTCGATCAGGCTGCATGTGGCCCTCCAGAGGCCTGTTTGACATGCCTGGCCTACAAGACCACTCAGTCCTACTTATTTAGCCAGTCCCTAAGACAAACAAGTTTGTTTATGTTTATTGGAGATCAAGCCACCCACTTCTTGTGTACAGTGTCACAAAGAACAAGCATTCTTATGTCAATTTTGTAGCCAGCATTGTAAGGTATTTACATGCGAGATATGCTAAACATTCATGTTCCCCTTCATGCTTTGGTCACCATTTCAAAGGATGTGCTTCCATGCTGCTGCTGATCATCAAAAATGCATTAATGAAATTTGAGACTGAACTCCTGGTTCTGTTTTACCCCCGTTCTGCCACGCATTCCATGTTATGGAAGTCTCAGAGTATCTGTGCTCTTTGGAGGCCACACACCCTTTGGGGGAGGGGGACCCTCTGCACATTGCCTGCGCTGCAAGCATGGCGCAGGCAGTTACCATTGGGGCACGGCAGGCAGGGAGCTTGCTCCAGGCTCCCACTGGGCCGCAGGATGGTGGTGGTCTGGCACTAGTGCACAGATTGTATTTTGCACACTCCTGTTCTAGAGTCTAGAATGGGGACCTTTGCTTCTATATATAGCCCATTACAGACAATGGAATGAACAACTTTCACTTCAGCAGGCTTTGGGCAGAGCTGGTTATTCATGGGGTAACCCCACTGTCTTCATAGGGCTCTGGCCCCACAGTGCAGGGGGTTGGTGTGAGCTTCTTGCAGAGTTGCTGCTCAGGGATGGGAACCTCCTGATGCCCTGCCCACCAAAATCATTCACTTTGTGCATGACTGTGCTAGCTGAGGGGTCCATGGGAATTGGGGGCCCTGCTGCAAGTGATGGGCATCTCAGGTACTTGCAGCCATTGGTCTGAAGGGAAGCACCGAACTGCAGAGTGTGCAGCTGCCAAGGGCCAATGCTGAGGAGTTAAGAGTCCCAAGTGCTGCCTTGCCAGGTTCAAGCCTGCTCAGCCTTGGAATTGCCTCTCTCCCGTGGCCAGTAGCTGCAGCTGTCTAAGGCTGGTCCCTGGCAAGTGGCCCCAGGTGTTACAGAAACTGGAGTTAACCTCAAGGAACAGAGTCACCAATTGGAAAGGAATGTGCAGGGGAGCAGGTGCAAGGCAGAAGGGAGACAAGCATTGGGAGAGGAGGTGGTGGCCAGGTGATGGCCTAGCCTGTAGATGGGAGCAGAGGGACAAAGGCAGGTGAGTTCAGGTTCCTAGGGGGTCAGTGCTCACTCTGGGGAAATGGTGTTTGCAAGTGACTTGCAGGATGGGTGCTGAGCGAGGAACCCGACACCATTAAACTCCCAATGGGGGCGAGGTCTACTTTGTCAGACAAGCACATTCAGCAGGGTCTATCCTTTCCTAGCCAGCCTGATGATGGATTTATGCTGATGCACCCAAGATAGTAACTGAACTGGGAGGAATAGTTTCAGGACTGATCACAACATTGCTCTGTTCTTATCGGAGGGTTTCTTTATTTCCTTGCCAACATTCCTGGCTGTTTCTAGTTTTTATTTGTTTTTAATGTGAGCTTCCCCCTCGTTAATTGCACACCCTTTGATTGAGCTTATATCAAAGTAATTCTCTCTGAATAAATCACTTGCAGGGCATGGACCTAATGTTACTTCTCGTATATTGTAATCTCTTAATTTGGTGATACATGAAAAAGAAGCTTGCCTCTCTAGCGCGTTAGATTCCCAGGACTAATCACAGACAATGTCAGTCTCTGCTAAATCACCAGTAAAAAGTTTAAGCCTGGGCACTGATGTTTTCCATTTACTCCCAGAGCAAGGACCTCATAAGCAGCTTCAGGGCCAGCTTCTCTTTTTGCACCACTTGAAGTGTTTCTGCCCTGCCCTGGAGGGGCCCCCCGTCTCTGGGACCCATCATTAACTCTGTAGGATCCATTTCCTCTGTTCTGATGTGAGGCATTCTCGTGTCACATGTATCTGACAAATGCAGAAACTGAGGCAGAGAGAGGGCAAGGCCAGGATTTTAACTGATGTGTGTGCGCATCACTCCCCCCCCACACCCCCGGCCTTCACCTGTCAAATCTATTCTCCTGATAGCTTTCATGGTTTACTTCACCCCCCGACGTGGGGCCCAGAGCCAGAGCCTGGCTCTTTGTGCTTCCTGGTCACGTGCACAGATCTGGTATGGGCAGTGGCAGTTGCAGTCACCCAGGATGCAGGTAGCCTGAAGAGGGGAATAAAAATTGCCCTTGTGTTTCCTTTCTCCTTTGCATGGTAGCATTGCCCGGGCTGCAGTCTGGCCCGTGTGCTCCTAATCTGTGGTTGACAGCACTTTGTACATCAACTATGAACTTGGCTCCAGGAGTCCTGACTGGAAATCTCCTGTTCCAGCCACTATATACACAGTCCTGCCTTCACTCTATTGTTTAGAGCTGGGGAGAACTGATAGCCGAGAAGTGATAAAGCATATGTAACTGCTGCGCAGTCTTCGTTTGCTGTCTGGCTGTTTTCGATAATGGCTAATGATGTTTGCAAACCTTCTTGCTGTTAGGCAGGGTGGATCCATTCCAGAGCAGGAGATGCTTGCTGGGTGTCCAGCAAACAATGGATTTGGTTTCAGCAGTTGTTTCTGTTGGCTGGCCAGCTCCTGATAACATCTCCTCCTGCCTGCATACAGGACAGAGCTTGAGATAATGGCTTTCATGGTTCACTCGGGCAGGTCAGAGTTTGTTCTAAGGAGGCAGAAGTCTATTTTTGGAATGAAATGAGGAGAGGCAACACAATTATAAGCACTCTCATCCTGTTTACTGCATGCCTTCCGACCTCAGCCCTCCATCTGAAATGGCTTTTCAAGATGCAACAGTATTGTGTACACCAGTGGTCACCAGCCAGGAGATTGGGATCTACTGGTAGAGCCTGGAACCTCTGACAGGAGAGCCTCCTGGCCAAACCAATCAGGGTCAAAAGTGCCAGCACTTCAGCTGTCCCTCCCCTAATTTCCCTGCTGCTCCTGCTCTCTGCCTTGGAGCTGCCCCCGGGGAGCCTCCTGCCCTCCCTTGGAGAAGGTACAGGGAAGGAGGCAGGGCAAAGACATTTGAGTTTGAGGTGGATCCTGGATTCACTTACATTCCAAAAAGTGTTTTGTGCTTAAAGGTGGGAGACCTCTGGTTTACATTGAAGCGTAGCTACTTTATGGTATCGGGCAGTAGCATCACCATTTCTATCTAGTCCCCTGTCCTTCCTGTGCAGTGGTTTGAAGGTGCAATGTGTTACTTGGGCTAATTTATGCCTGGTATAAATGGAGTCAACTGCAGTGAATTTGCTCCCTTAAATATTTCCTTAACACTGCTGAAGGCGTATCTGTCCTAGCTAGGGATGGGTTGATCACATCAAATAATTAAAAGCTGATTCAGCTCAATTGTTCTGAGGGTCAAAAGTTTAAATTCTTTTTCTTGCATTACTTTGGTTCTGACTCTGGCCAGATCATGGTCCTCATAGTTTAAAACAGGTTCTTCTAGACTGTGTCCAAGGCAGGGGGAGAAAGACAGAGTAATGTCTTGCTAGATTTCTGGCGCTCTGCTCCAGGTGAATGACTGGTTTCCTGCAGTAGAAGACTCTGTATCCTAGTCTGCCTAAATTTGTGATGAGCTGCTGAACTCTTGCACCTTTTGGTTCTTAACAGCAGCCGATTCAGGAAAGTGCTTAAACCCCATTGACTTTAATGAGACTTAAGCACATCCTTTAAATGCCTTTCCAGTCTCCAAACTCTGAGACTTTCCCAGCAGTTGGATCCAAATCTGGGAAACTAGAAGAATTCAGGCTAAGCTCACACTGTTGGGACTAGGTATGTGTGTTAAGCAATTAGCCCATGCCCACTGTGGTGAATAAGGATTTCAATGGAACAGAGTGGGGAGCTGGTAGGAGAGGACCTTGTTCTTGCCACTGAACATTTTGCCAACTTTTCTCAACTACAATTCTGCTTAGATTGAATCTTTCTGATTTGATTTTGAATGACTGAGAATTAGATAAGAAGGCTTCTGTTGTGCAGAAGCCTAGGCAAAGAGCCTATCGCTATCAAGAGACTCCATCTATTATGCTTCTAAACTGATCAGAGCATATCTCCTGCCTGAAAAATGTAACCCTACTTCCTCTAGGGCTGGATTTTCAGGTGCCAGCTGCAGCTGTACTGGGGTGGCTGTACAAAGAAGCCCGCCCTAGGGCATGTCTGCCCAGCAATGCAAGACCTGTGGCACAGAGCGTCAGAACGTGCATCAATTGACTTAGGCCGTGGGGCTAAAACTAGCAGTTTAGACATTCTGGTTTGGGCTCAGGCTGGAGCCTGGGCTCTGAGTCTGCAATGGGGAAGGATTTCAGAGCACGTGATCCAGCCCAAATCTGTATGCCTGCACAGCTATCTTTAGCTCAGCAATCCTGAGCCAAGAGACCAGGGCTCTGAGTCTCAGTGCCTTGCGTTTTTCTTTGCAGTGTAGCCATTAGCAGCATCCAAGTGCAAGAGCTCATTCTGTGCCACACAGTCCTCACCGTATAAAGTAGCTGCAGAGCTGCTCTAAGCTGGCTGCTGATGTCTTTCCTCCCCAGCAGTCCAGCAGCTGGGAATTGCTGCAGTATTGGGATGCCCGGCATTGCCTCCTGTGCTATCAGCTGAAGTGCTGTCGGAGCCATGGGGGGGCGGGCTGTGCACAGGCGGTGATGGATTCCTGTTCACAGGAGAAATCCCCCTGCTGCTCTTACCCACCACGCTAATGCCGGCTTGGTCCTGAGGGCAGGGGGTCTGTCTAAAACAGAAAGTTTTGGGGAAACTCAGTGTCTTCCATTAATACCCTCTTCTTGCAACTACAAACCTTAGCTGCTTTGTGTGGCATGTAAGGTACTTGCAGTGCTGTAGGGTAAGTCTGCACTATGGCCGGATCACCGGGCAGCCTTCAATGTAGTGAGGTTGACTTATCAAGTCTAGCGACTCACTAGATGGACTGCCAATCACGCTCATGTCAACTCCAGTACTAATGAGAAGTGCAAGGGAATGGATGGGAGAGTGTCTCCTGTCCACGCACAGCAGTGAAGACATTGCGATGAGGAGAACTAAGTATGTGGACTTCAACTACATTACTGAGGGATATGTAGGCAGAGGGTGGTGTTATGTCCATGGCACACACCCACAGAGAGGTAAGCATGGAAGTATGTCCTATGGAATGGTGGCTGAAGCATGAAGAGTCATACAAATACAAAACTGACACGTAAATGCCAGTTACAGACTAACTCAGCTACCCCTCTGAAATTTTTGTAACAGGATAAATTTTAAAGCTTTGTATGTGGTGTCAGATATAAGTTCAAGGACTTGGCTGCTGATGATTAACTCACATGACTAACTCCAAAAAATTAATGGCAATTTAAAAAATTAATCCTGATTAATCGCAGTTTTAATCACACTGTTAAACAATGGAATACCAATTGAAAGTTTAATATTTTGAATATTTAATATTTTTCAAGTGACTGCTTGTTTTATACTTATAACGCTTTTCACCTTTATGATGCTCAATTTACATAAAGTTCATTTGAAATCCCTCTTGGTGGCATTATAATGGAGCTGGAAAGGGTTGTTTCTGATTGGCTTCAAGGAAGCCGGGTTTCTTGTTGCTCAGTAGGTTTGCCACTTGTTTTTTATTGGCTCCTAACCCTGGGTTCAGCCAATCCGTGATTAGCTGAGGCTCAGCATGCCTGCCGTTCTCCCTGGCTTTCAATCTTTAATACATTTAGGGAGATGCCACTATCTGGGAGAACAGTTAATACAGTAAGGCATGAAGTGAGAGGCAACATGGTCTAGTGCAGTGGTCCCCAACCTTTTGGGGCTGCCGGGGGCAGTGGCCACGCATGCGCCCGGGGCGCAAGAATGGCTCGGGCCGGCCCTGGTCACTAGACGGGCGCACATAAATGCCCCGGCGGGCGCCATGACACCCGCGGGCACCGCATTGGGGACCACTAGACTCTAGTGGCTAAGCCCCTGGCTGGAGGCAATAGATCGGGTTCTACTCCACTACTGTCATTTGACTTAGAAATGAATGTCAGAAACCTGACTAGATTAAAGATTCCCCTAAAGCCCAGAGCAGGTGCTTGAAAGCTTTTTCATACCATTGGCCACTTGTTGAGAGCCAGAGGTGTCGTCCTGTGCTTGATCCCACAGACTGCCCCCTCCCAGAAATAATCACATAGCAGTCGCTTACACGAAGAAGTCAAATTAGGAAAGTATTTAATGTGATTCATTATCTGGAAACAAGACCTCAAATGCCTGCACAAACCAGTCATTAACTGCTGGCCTGGAAAATAAAATGTTACCGAGGATATAATAATTGTTCCTGGCACTTACATATAACCTTTAAATGACAAAAGTGTCGGATGGGTAGCTGAGTTAGACTGTAACAGGAAAAATTTAAAAAACCACCAATAGTCTAGTAGCACCTTAAAGACTAACAAAACATGTAGATGGTATCATGAGCTTTCATGGGCACAGCCCACTTCTTTAGATGTCAAATGACAGATAGCAAAGTGCATTGGATAGGAGGGTAGGTGGCATTACCCTATTTCCTCATCTGCAATTGATCTCACTTCACCTTTGTAATGTCACCAACGTTGCCACTCAGACCAGTGTCCTCCCCACAGAGCCCAGGCTGTCTCTCGCTGACTGTTCTAGGTAAACTCAATCATTTGACTTTGGAAAACTAAAGGCTTCTGGAATCAAGTTTTCCTGTGGTAAGAACTGCCTCTTTGTCAAGCTATTTCCTTCTCATGTCTCTAACTTGTTGAATATGATTATAACAGCAGTGGGACCGAACTAAAAATATCATCATGAGGCTTTGTTCCGAAGTTCTTTAAATTCCATTTCATTTGAAAGAGCTTGAGAACAGCTTCTGCTAATATAAGATCTAAGCCAAGATTTTCTCAGGTCTTCATTATCATGGAATCTTAATGGACTTGCACAAATTCATCTATAATTGCCTTGTGTAGTTCTGATGCACCCTACACACCAGGGTGATGGGGTGAACTTTTGTTGTTGGCTCTATGCTGGCACAAATCACAGACTAAAAGGCAGACACACTTCTCTGGGGCATTAAACACCTTCTGTTGACAATGGAAATTCAACTGACGTTGCCCAGGCAAACAGTTGCTATCCAAGTTGTGAAAGGGTGCAGACTGTTTAATGGCACTTGTTTGAGTGCAGTAGGGGAGAGCAGGATAAACCTGGTACCACATTTTTCACAAGAAGTTGGAAAGCTCACTGAACACACCCTGAACTTTACTACAGCAATCACTCCCTTGGCATCAGAGCGAGGTTCCTTCATAACAACATGAATAGATTTCCTTCCTTTTTGCCTCTGGGCAGAACCGGCTTCTTGGACTGAGAGTCACCTTGTTACCCCTGCAGTGAGGAGTCTTGCGTTGTACTAGCTGGGAGGTTAGCCCCCTATTACCACCTGCCTTTTAGATACTTAAGAAAGCTTCTTCAGGGTATACCAGCCCTGTCTTTGCTTGGCACGTTAGCAAAAGTACACTCTTGTCCTCCAGTCCCTGGAAACCTTTCCTTGTGATATCCAGACTCTGACACTGGCTGTGCATAGATGTTTCAGCCCCCCTGCACCCAAAGGTGCAGGCTATCCACGTTTACCAGTTTTACCTTAAAACATCGCTCCTGTATAATGAGCATTTACAATAAACGAGAGCAGGTTTATTGAATAAAGAACAGAGATTGCACTAGAAATAAGAGTGTGATGGAAACAGATGTTTACCATGCAAAGTCATGAAACACACAGTAGGGCCTGCCTTGTTAATAGTTCCCATGCCCATCTAAGAAAAGAGCCAGCTGGCTCCACAAGCTTCAGATCCAGTCTTTCCTGAAAGGCCCCTGCTCTATGAGATGGCTTCAGGCGGAGACAGAGTTAGTTCATCACAGGACATTTCTCCTTATCAGCCTTTTTACCTCAGAATGGTTTTGATTGTTACAGGTTGTTGGTTTCCCTTGGACTTTTCTGGGTTGGTTCAAAGGTGGACAGTGGAGCACTACTCTCTACAATGGGCTAGTCCGGGGGAGGTGGCAACGCCCTTGTTCTTGAACTGGTCATCAAGGAGACATAGGGCTCCCTGGCAACTCACTTTCACTCCCAGACTATAAGGATGTAGTTTCATAGTTATGCTGTTAGCCTGCACACACATCTTGCAGTGGTTATGACAGTGAATAAGTTACTGGTTTTCAGTGGAGACCTCGCATGCTTCCCTGTCTGGATAAATACCCTGAAAATGGCACGTTATATGTAGTGAGTTGGTCAAAGCTGAGTTGCTTGCAAAGGGCTCACTCTTCAATGCCTGTTGGTACAGATGGCTCTCTAGGCAACAAGCCCCATCCTGAAATAGTGGCTAAAATCGCCAGCGATTTCAGATGAAAATACCTCAACTGGCCTTTCCTGAGGCACCTTCATTCAACCTGGATGGCATCCATAGCGGAACGGGAGGCAGTCATGCGTTAACAGGAGGGTTGAAACTTCCAAAGGCTTGGCTTGCTCTGGGTGGTGCTAGGCTTGCTCTGGGTGGATTGCTCATCTGTAGTGCCTACAAGCACCAAAAGAACTTCTCCTGCGCCCACCCAGAGGCACCGCAGGGGCCCATTCTGAGAAGTGCTAAGCACGAGAGTGAGATGAGCAAGCACTGCATGGGCTCAGCACCTTTGAAAAACCACCCCAATGCATTTGAAGTGGAGTCTCTACAGTTGGTGGCCACCAGCCATACTGTAACATTGGCTTCCATGTTTCTTCCTGTCACTTTTCTTTCTTCCTTGTGATTACTTTCCCCACAAGCTCCATTATCTCCGAACCTCCATTACCACATTCCAACCGCACAGTAAATTACACCCGGGGAAAGGTTCCATTTCCCCACGTGCAATTCACCTGACAGCTCACAGGCACTGAAATACTGATTTGTGCATTCACCATGTCGGCTTTAAATGTCCTGTTAGTCAACGTGAGCACAACGTGCAACATTGGTGTTTTGAGGAAATGGAGTCATTGATGAGTTATTCTGCATGTAACCCTTCTGCTGGATAGGGCTGGCAGCAACCAGGGCCAGGTTCAATATCTAGGGGTCCAGCACACACAGAACTGGCTCGAGTCCCCACCCAGTAGCCTGGGAAATTCACACATCCTGGGCGCCTCTGACAGGCAATGCTTCCCCACTCGCAAGCACAGAGTCTGAGTGTAGAAAATAAACTTTTAATGAAAGAGGGAGAAGTGACATGGCATTAACTTGGGAAAATACCATGAACAGAGTTCATAACTCCCCACAAGTAACCGTCCCAGCTCAAATGGATTGAGCAATGTCTTTTGCCTCTCAGGCTCACTAGTCCAACAAGGTTAAGGTTCCATTCACTTACCCAAGCTTTCCCCGTACCCCACTTCAAACGCCCCATTTACAGCTCTGTCCAGTCAGTGCAGACCCAGACACATCACCCTGATGACTTCCTTCATAGAGCCTGATGTGATGCCACCTGTGTGCTGCCCCTGCTGCCTGCTGGTCGTTCCCACCAGCTGCTCCACTGGCCGCCTGCCGCCACTCCTTCCGGCCGCCCGCCGGTCGATCCTGCCAGCTGCTCCACTGGCTGCCTGCCGCCGCTCCCGCTGGTCGTTCCCTCCAGCTGCTCCGCTGGCTGCCTGCCACTGCTCCTACGGGCCGCCCACTGGTCGATCCCGCCAGCCGCTCCGCTGGCTGCAATGGGTCTGGCTCCAGGCCAAACCAGTGACTTCAGCTCTTAGTGATTTCAACTCTTTAGCCACCACCTAGGCTGGCAAAAGATTCCAGCTGCCACTGGACTAGCAAAAAGTCTCCTCATGGAGTCTGCTTTAGGCCTATCCTTAAAACAAGGGGAAAGAGGCAGGTTGAGCCAGTCTTACAGCTCACACCTGGCAGGGATGAAGCAGGCTGACTCGAGCCCTTTAGCCCTTTCCCCCCAACTCCATTCACTCAACTCTGGAAGGGGGAGGCTTGTTCCTCTGAGACCTCTTACAACGATGGTGTCTCTCCTGCAAGCACTGGTGTCATATTTTACAGTTCCCACATTTAGGGGTAGCATGATTTGTGACCCCTACAACAGCCCCAAATTAGAACATAAGAACATAAGAACATAAGAACGGCCGTACCGGGTCAGACCAAAGGTCCATCTAGCCCAGTATCCTGTCTGCCGACAGTGGCCAGCACCAGGTGCCCCAGAGGGTGGACCGAAGACAATGATCAAGCGCTTTGTCTCCTGCCATCCCTCTCCAGCCTCTGTCAAACAGAGGCCAAGGACACCATTTTATCCCCTAATAGCCTTTTATGGACCTAACCTCCATGAAATTATCTAGCTTCTCTTTAAACTCTGTTATAGTCCTAGCCTTCACAGCCTCCTCTGGCAAGGAGTTCCACATGCTGACTACACGCTGTGTGAAGAAGAACTTTCTTTTATTAGTTTTAAACCTGCTACCCATTAATTTCATTTGGTGTCCTCTAGTTCTTCTATTTAGGAACTAATAAATAACTTTTCTTTATCCGCCTCTCCACACCACTCATGATTTTATACACCTCTATCATATCCCCTCAGTCTCCTCTTTTCTAAACTGAAAAGTCCCAGTCGCTTTAACCTCTCCTCATATGGGACCCGTTCCAAACCCCTAATCATTTTAGTTGCCCTTTTCTGAACCCTTTCCAAGGCCAAAATATCTTTTTTGAGGTGAGGAGACCACATCTGTACACAGTATTCAAGATGTGGGCGTACCATAGTTTTATACAGGGCCAGTAAGATATTCCGGGTCTTATTTTCTATCCCTTTCTTAATAATACCTAGCATCCTATTTGCCTTTTTGACCACGCTGCACACTGTGTGGAAGTTTTCAGAGAACTGTCCACGATAACTCCAAGATCTCTTTCCTGATTTGTGTGCCAAATTTGCCCCCATCATACTGTCGTATAGTTGGGGTTATTTTTCCCAATGTGCATTACTTTACACTTATCCACATTAAATTTCATTTGCCATTTTGTTGCCCAATCACTCAGTTTGGTGAGATCTTCTTGGAGTCCCTTACAGTCTGCTTCTGTCTTGACTATCCTAAACAGTTTGGTATCATCCGCAAACTTTACCACCTCACTGCTTACCCCTTTCTCCAGATCATTTATGAATAAGTTGAACAGGATTGGTCCTAGGACTGACCCTTGGGGACACCACTAGTTACCCCTCTCCATTCTGAAAATTTACCATTTATTCCTACCCTTTGTTTCCTGTCTTTTAACCAGTTCTCAATCCAAGAAAGGACCTTCCCTCTTATCCCATGGCCATGTAATTTACATAAGAGCCTTTGGTGAGGACCTTGTCAAAGGCTTTCTGGAAATCTAAGTATACTATATCTACTGGATCCCCCTTGTCCGATGTTTGTTAACCCCTTCAAAGAACTCTAATAGATTAGTAAGACAGGATTTCCCTTTACAGAACCCATGTTGACTTTTGTCCAACAAATTATGTTCTTCTACATGCTTCACAATTTTATTCTTTACTATTGTTTGACTAATTTGCGGTACTGAAGTTAGACTTACCGGTCTGTAATTGCCGGATCGCCTCTAGAGCCCTTTTTAAATATTGGTGTCACGTTGGCTACCTTCCAGTCATTAGATGCGGAAGCGATTTAAAGGGATAGGTTACAAACCACAGATAATAGTTCAGCAATTTCCCATTTGAGTTCTTTTAGAACCCTTGGATGAATGCCATCCGGTCCGGAGATTTGTTAACATTAAGTTTTCTATTTGTTCCAAAACCTCCTCTAATGACACTTCAATCCGGGACAGTTCCTCAGATTCATTACCCACAAAGGGCGGTGCAGATTTGGGAATCTCCCCAACATCCTCAGCCGTGAAGACTGAAGCAAAGAAATCATTTAGTTTCTCCATAATGGCTTTATCGTCCTTGATTGCGCCTTTTATAGTTCGATCGTCTAGAGGACCCACAGGTTTTTAGCAGGCTTCCTGCTTCTAATGTACTTAAAAACATTTTGTTATTTCTTTTTGAGTTTTTGGCTAGCTGTTCCTCAAAATCTTTTTGCTTTTCTTATTACATTTTACACTTGATTTGACAGTGTTTATGTTCCTTTCTATTTATCTCACTAGGATTGGACTTCCACTTCTTAAAGATGCCTTTTTGTCCCTCACTGCTTCTTTTACATGGTGGTTAAGCCAGTGACTCTTTTTAGGTCTCTTGCTATGTTTTTAATTTGGGGTATACATTTAAGTTGGGCCTCTATTATGGTGTCTTTAAAAGTTTCCATGCAGCTTGCAGGGATTTGGCTCTAGTCACTGTGCCTTTTAATTTCTGTTTAACTAACCTCCTCATTTTTGTGTAATTCCCCTTTTTGAAATTAAATGCCAGGGTGCTGGTCTGCTGAGTGTTCTTCCCACCACAGGAATGTTGAATGTTATTATATTATGGTCACTATTCCCAAGCGGTCCTGTAGCGGTTATTTCCTGGACCTGATCCTGCGCTCCACTCAGGACTAAATCGAGTGCCTCTCCTTGTGGGTTCCTGCACTAGCTGCTCCAAGAAGCAGTCATTTAAGCCATTGAGAAATTTTATCTCCGCTTCTCTTCCTGAGGTGACATGTATCCAGTCAATATGGGGGTAATTAAAATCCCCATTATTATAGAGTTCTTTATTTTGGTAGCCTCTCTAATCTCCCTCAGCATTTCAATGTCAGTATCCCTGTCCTGGTCAGGTGGTGGTAATATATCCCTACTGCTAATTTCTTATTTTTGGAGCATGGAATTACTATCCATAGCGATTCTATTGAACATGTTGATTCATTTAATATTTTTATTTCATTTGATTCTACATTATCTTTCACATACAGTGCCACTCCGCCACCCACCGGCCTGCTCTATCCTTTCGATATATTTTATATCCCGGTATGATTGTGTCCCTCAGATTTTCCTCATTCCACCAGGTTTCAGTGATGCCTATTATGTCAATCTCCTCATTTAATACTAGGTACTCTAGTTCACCCATCTTATTAGTCAGACTCCTAGCATTTGTGTAGAAGCACTTTAAAAATTTGCCACTGCTTATTTGTCTGCCCTTCCTGATGCATTGGATTCCTTTGTGCACGGTTGTTTGTCTGCTCTGGCCCATGGTTTGCCCTCTCCCCTCCTCTCTTTCTGACTACAGCTTAGAGAATCTCTATCAATGGATTCTCCTCTAAGAGAAGTCTCCCTCCGATTTCGTGCATCTCCACACCAATCGGCTTTCCCCATCTCTCAGTTTAAAAACTGCTCTCACGGCCTTTTTAATGTTTAGTGCCAGCAGTCTGGTTCCACCCTGGTTTAGGTGGAGCCCATCCTTCCTGTATAGGCTCCCCTCTCCCAAAAGTGTCCCCAGTTCCTAATAAATCCAAACCCCTCTTCCCTACACCATCGTCTCATCCACGCATTGAGATTCTGAATCTCTGCCTGCCTACCTGGCCCTGCGCGTGGAACTGGAAGCATTTCGAGAACGCCACCATAGAGGTCCTGGATTTCAGTCTCTTTCCTAGCAGCCTAAATTAGGCCTCCAGGACATCTCTCCTACCCTTCCCTACGTCATTGGTACCTACATGTACCACGACCACCGGCTCCTCCCCAGCACTACACATAAGTCTATCTAGATGATGTAAATTAGTTACAATACATCACGTTCCATTCCAACACTGATCCTCCATCAGCCCTGGCTGAATTGGATGTACATAACCACACCTCAGATTCCTTCCCCCTCCTGGCATGAGCTGTATTTACATATCAACAGTTAATTATCTTGCAGAGCTAAACAATTGGAGTGAGCATACCCACCCCCAGGGCAGCTCTCTCCTTTTAGCTGGCTGATAGCAAGCAGTAATTCAGCCCCTGCTTACATGTACACAAATAATATCCCATGCTGTCTTCTGTGCAGCAAAAACAAAGAATCACATTTGAATGCAATTCATACACCAGAGCTGGCCTGAGCCATTCTTGCGCCCCGGGCCCCAGGCGCGCGGCCCCGCCCCTGGGCGTGCCGGGCATGTGGCGCATGCGTGACCCTGCCCCTGCCTGTCCCGGCAGCACCGTGCGGTGCCCCTTACAATCGGGCGCCCCAGGCTATCGCCCGGTCAGCTTGGGCCGGCTCTGTCATACACTGGCTGCTCATTTTGAACTGCAATCCAGAGAATTTGTCAGGACAAATTGATAAGCCTCTGACAATATGGTGTGAAGGTCAGAATACATGAGCCAGAGTCAGGAAATACTTTGTCCTCATTCTAGTTCTGCCAATGGTCTTGAGCAAGTCACTTTCCATCCCTATGTCTCCAATTCTCCATATTTAAAATAGGGATGACTAACAGCACTTACCTACCTTTGACACAAAGATTAATTAGTGCTTGTGCAACGCTTTCAACATGCTGCACACTAAGTTTTAACTAGAGAAATGCACCACGCTATCAGGGTCTGATAACCAAAATATAATCTGTGCTAACAAGTTCAGAAATGGGTTTCTCTGATGGAGACTCCATGTGATTTGCTGCATATAGCAGGGCTACTCAACTTTAGAAGTCCCGGGGGCCACAATGAAACTCAGAGCACATGCCCAGGGCCCTGTGAGTGGCAGAACGGTCTGCCACTCCCTCGGTGAGGAATCCAACTGAAACACACCAAGGATCTCTGGGTGGGAGAGGGTGCAGGAGTGGCCTCTCTTGGGCCACTTCTTACCTGCTTCCCATGTGGTCACAGGGTACTCTGGCTCCTCGAGGGCTGCGCTCCCCTGGTAGTCTGTGGTGGTTATGTCCCAAGCAGCATTGGGGCCTCCACTGTTCTTCCCTCGGGCATCTGGCTGCTGCTGATCAGGAACTCTATCCTGAGGTCCTTCTCCTCCGGCAGTCAGCCCAGACTGAGCCTCTCCCCAGGCTCTTATACCTGGACTATAGTCTGAGCATGCCCGGAAGGGCTGCGGGTGCAGGGCTCCTTCAGCCAGGATAACCTGGCTAAACCCTGTAAGCTCAGTGTGGGGCTGGTACACCCCGTCACAATCCTGTTATTTTAAGGGGATATTTTAAGAGCAGTTGGGGAACCGAAATCCACCCTCTGACTTAGTGCAGAGCATGAACCTGCTAGGTAACACCTGTCCTCCCCTCCTTCCCGCCTGGCAGTGGCTGCTATCCCAGCCTGTGAGCTAAGAGGACAAAACTCCCACTCCCAGCCCTCCATATGTGTAGTCCTAGACCTGCAGCCCGCCCATGGGCTGGCCAAAGCCCACCTTTGTGCTCTGGCCTGCGTAGTCAGAAGAATGCAGAACACTCTCCCATGGTGTGCAAAGGGTGCAAAGTTGCCTCTGCTCAGCCTCTGGATGCACAGTTGTCTCTGGGTCTGAAGTGCTGCAAAGAGCCTCCTTAGCTCTGAGACAATTTACTGTGGTTTCAAGCGACAGCAGCTACTACCAAGGTGATCCACATTGATGCCACTTTACATGATGCAGCTACACCAATATCCTCGGACTGGTGGGAAGTCCCCAAACTGTCAGGTCACTTTCAGGTGTGGGACAGGGCAGTGGAAGATTAATTGAACTTGTGTAAATATGTCACAAAGGCTACTGCATCCACCTCACCACAATTAACTGATTTAATCCCTGCAGCAGCAGTGAGACTGATTGCAAAAGGTGTTGTAACTTCCTATTTAATGTGTGAAATACATCAGTGGGAGAGAACTTCTGGGGGGGACACAAAGTAGTTTCTGTTAGAAGAAGGAAAGATTATGTCCATGCAGAGCTGTCATGTGGACAAGCTCCATGAAACAGTAGAGAAAAGGTAGCTTGTGGGGGAAACCCAGGAAGTGGAATAGACTCAAAAAAAGACAACCTGTGATGTGTGGAGGGAAATAAGGAGAAACAAAAGGGGAAAGAAAAATCAAAGCAGGGGAATGGAGCAAGTAATATATAAAATAAATGGAAGGCGAACTTTAGATGCCACTCTGAATTGGTGACCTCAGGGTGACTTGGCTATTTCTAGAACAGCAAAAAAGTGAAAGTTTTCTGCTTTGGCTGAGGAGTGACATCTCTTTCACAGACCCCATCTCCACCTGGGATTCATAAGATAAACTGAAACTTATTACTGAATAGCTGCTGACAGGTCTGTCAGGGTGGACCAAGGTGACATTTGGATCTGGATGAGATTTAGGCAGAGCTTGGATCTTGATTTCACAGACCTTATGAAACTCACTGTCACATGGGTTTAGGTTTAGATTTAGCTAGGGGAAGTTTCTCAGGTGATCAGCAATTTGTCATGTCAAATTTCATGACACTTTCATCGGCTTGTGCCAAAATCCTGCCTCTGGAACAGAACCAGCAAATTGGCCCCTTCTGCTTTTGTATCTAACACAGACCCTAAGACTGACAGACCCTAAATGGTCAGTCCCAGCATCTGGGTTCAAATCTGCCCCCTCCACTGAAGTGTGGGTTGGATTTGCAGTTCTGGCTTTTTCCCAGATCTACTATTAATACTAAAAAGAGTGTGCAAAGCTGCTCAACAATATGATTGAGGCACTAGATACAGCAGAAATCTTCTGCGCCCTTTTCGCCTCCCTGCTTTGTAGCAATGAATCCTGAACATGTGGTATAACTAAGGCCATTGTTTAGACAGCAGACGGGAGAACTCCTGCTTTTTCATCCTCAAGATCCCACTCACAGCAGAAAGCAGAGCAATCAATAACTCATCTTCCTTACCACACGTGCTACAAGCTAGATATGTCATCAAAGAACAGTATTATTTAAATAATAATAGAAATGGCTGTCGTCACCATTCATAACCCCTTGCATGCTAGTCACCCCCTACTATCTATCAGTCATTTCTTCAGAGTTGCAGTAGGTTCTATAAAATCTCAGAGCGGCAGCTCTATTAGTCCGTAACTGTAAAAATTATGAATGGTCCTGTCGCACCTTAGAGACTAACCAAAATATATAGAACCATGAGCTTTTGTGGGCAAACCCACTTCATCAGACGAATTGGAGTGGAAATAACAGAAGCCAAGATAGATATATTTAACATCAGAAAGAAATGTCTGTCAATTGTAGAACCCATGTTAATGTGGCTAATGAAGTGGGCTAGATGTGTCCCATTCATAGCTATTGATGTGAAATGTAAATGTCAAAGGCAGGGGAAATTGCCTTTGTAGTGTGTTTAATATCTTTATTCAAGCCCTGGGAGACAGTGTCATACATGCAAATGAATTCCAGCAGCCTCTCTCTCTAATTGGGTGGTAAAATTCCTTTGTAGAAGAATGGCTACTTTTAAATTCATTATAGAATGGCCAAGGAGGTTATAATGTTCCCCTATAGCTTTGTGTGTGTTACCATTTCTGATGTCGGATTTGTGGGTTCTGTGGGTCAAGTCCTACAACCCTTGTTTGTTTTGCTTCTGTTCCCCATCTGAATAATTATGTTGTCCTCCAGTACTAAATAACGAGCAATCCTGTGGCTCTGCTAGAGAGTCCGACTGCATTCTGACAAAGTTGGTTTTGTCCACAAAAGCTTATGCCTAGATAAATCTGTTAGTCTCTAAAGGGCCACAGAACTGTTTGTTATTTCTGTGGATACCATCTAACATGGCTGCCCCTCTGAGACTCAAGACTAAACTGTGAATTTTCCAGATCAGACACATGTAAAGAAGCAAAGTCTTCTTGCAAAGAAAGAGCCAGTTCTGTGTGTTATTTTAATGCCAAAGCAGCATTATTGAGTACGCCGGTAACTGGCTGCAAAATTGGCAGCATTCTTCACCTGCAGCCAAGTGGTGTCCTGAAAAGTGTGAAATTCACCTCTGCCTTTGAACCACTCAAAGGGCTCTTTATTCCTCTCTCTCAATCTGGTGCAATGAGAAACAGTTAAAGCAGCACCAGCTTGCTAGGAAATCAGGCACTAGGTAGCATGGTGGTGACCTTTACAAACTCCCTGTTTCCCTGCTAATTACTAGAGGAAATTAAAAATCCTCATCTTAATCCAATAAACTGGGACCTGGCCTCACCCAGGGACCGAAGCTGCCTGGGAATGATGCAGGTGGGATGGTTGAATTGGGGTTGGTCCTGCTTCGGGCAGGGGGCTGGACTCGATGACTCCTGAGGCCTCTTCCAGCCCGAGGATTCTATGGGTACATCTAAACTACATCCTTCTTTCGAAAGAGGGATGTAAATTAGACATATCGAAATTGCAAATGAAGCCGGGATTTGAATTTCCTGCGCTTCATTTGCATAATCATGTCATGGCATTTTTTCGAAAAATGCTACAGCAGACTTCCGATAATCCGGCACCTTTGGGACCCAGGGGGTGCTGGATTATCGGATATGCTGGAGTATCAAGAGGTACTCCGGCAGGGGGGCTGTGACGGGTCTGGGGGGAAGGGGGAGGAGGCCGGGGAATGGCGCGGCGTGGGGAGAACCGGGTGCTGGTGAGGGGCAGCACCCCAGCTGCTCTGCCTGCCCTTCCCCAAGTCCGCTGCTGGTCAGTTTCAGCAGCGGCGGACTTGGGGAAGCCATGGGGCAGAGCAGCTGGGGTGCTGCCTGGTTGGTCCTGCAGCGCCGCCCCTCACCCCCCTGCTCGGCGCCCGGCTGCTCTGCAGCTTCCTCAAGTCCGTCGCTCCTCAGTTTCAGCAGCGGCAGCAGCTGGGGTGCTGCCGGGCGCCGAGCAAGGGGGTGAGGGGCGGCGCTGCGAGACCAACCCGGCAGCACCCCAGCTGCTCTGCTCTGCGCTGCTTCCCCAAGTCCGCAGCTGGTCAGTTTCAGCAGCGGCAGCTGCGGACTTGGGGAGGCCGCGCGGAGCAGCTGCAATTGTCCGGCTGGCTGGAACACTTCCGGGTTCCAGTTGGTGCCGGACTATCGGGAGTGCTGGACCACTGGATGCCGGACAATTGGAGTTTTACTGTATTTTGAAAGTGAAACCGCGGTCTAGATGCGGTTCTTTCAAAAAAGAAAAGCCTTTTTTGAAAGATCCTGTACTCCTCAAAAAATGAGGTTTACAGGTTCTTTCGAAAAAGTCTTTTCTTTTCGAAAGAACTGCATCTAGACCATGGTTTCACTTTCAAAATAGCGTTGTTGTTTTTTTGAAAAAAAAGTTGTGACGCGATTATGCAAATAAAGCACAGGAAATTCAAATCCCGGCTTAATTTGCAATTTTGATATGTCTAATTTACATCCCCTCTTTTGAAAGAGGGATGTAGTCTAGACATAGCCTAAGATTCTATGATCCTAGGCTTAGACTCTCAGGAGGAAAGGGGGGACCAACCTTTCTTAACCTTGGACGCTGAGTGATAGAAACCCTTGGATCAAAAGTATTGTAGTCTGAGCATGTTCACACCAAGGTGCAAGATTGTATCTTTCCCCTAAAGCAGCAGATTCAGGCCTGCATAATCCTGATTTTAGACTGTGTTCCCACAGCCCCATAATTCCATCAATAGACATGCTGCTGGAGTAGGGATGTTAAATAGTGGTTAGGAAGCTAATCAAGTAGTCGATGGCATTTCCATCGACTACTCAATTAGTCGATAAGGGGGTTTAAGAGCCGTACTACATTTAAAAAGAAGAGCCTCAGCATCTGGGACCCAGCGCTTCTGCCTCCCCCTGCCCCCATGGAGATGGTACTGGGGGGAACCAGCTTTTAAGCCAGCTTGTGGTCCCCCGCTTGCTGCCTTTGATACAGACACATCAAGGGAGGAAGCCACTAGTCAAGTAGTGACTCGACTGCCCAATAAGTCTAGGCTTATTGGGCAGTCGACTACTCGCTTACATCCCTGTGTTGGAGGTGGAACAAAATGCATTGCTTCCAGAGGCCCCAACAGAAATATGTGACGTACAGGCAGTCGATCCATGGGAGGTCCTGCTATGTGTAGAATGCCATTTTGCTCTACAAAATGGTGTCCTCTCTGAGTGTGACCTTGCACGCACCTTAAGTGCAAGGTCTTGCCATGTGGAGAGGTGGTTTTGTAGAGCAGGTCTGGATCTGTGGGGATTTGGCTTGGTAACGCAGCCCCATCCAGTGGTAGTGTGACCTATAGTTTGGGAACCTGCCTAAAGCCTTTAATCAGTAACACTGCCTTTTCCCATCTGTGATACCCACAGAGGTTGCCTACTCACTATTATTGAAGGATATTTTCTGTTTACAGTAAAGAGAGTATTTTAATAAACTAAAGTAACCCCTCTCTCCACCCTTTCTGTAGCACATTGTGTGCCAAATGCAGTCTGGCTGTCTAGTAGTGGGTGTGAAACCAAGCTTGGCTGCTTTCCTGTGAAGTACCTTCGCCATTTCTAGCAGACACAGGAAAAAATCCCCATCAAGCTTCATGTAGCTACCCTCTTCTCTTCCTTCTCATGCCTCTTGGAGACCCACTTCTTCAGCAGTGGCTACAGAACACTGCTGTTTGCCATTGGTTATATCAGGGGCCACAAAAATGATGGATTTATGTAAACACTCCCGTCTTTACTGTTAATTGCCTCCCCACTTCACCTCCTGCACATTTTCTTTGTACCCACCTGTTGTGTCATCTTGTGAGCCTCAATTGTGAAAGCACAGACACGGGGATTGTCTTTGTTCTGCTTGTTTGTACAGTGCCAGGTGCAGCAGGGTGGCTGACCGCTAACTAGTGCCATAGGCATGACTACAATAAAGACAGTGACAGAGGTAACGTGGCCTGAAAAATAAAGTGGGAGTACATATTTACCAAAATAAAGCTGAATTGTGGAAAATAATAACTGGAGAGTGTTTCATAAATACTTATGAAAACTCATGGGCCAGATTTACTGGTCAGGCCAAGATGTGCTCAGTACCGGGCTAGGAGGAGAGAGGAAGATGGCTTTAAGTATTCTTTGCAAACTCAGACCCTGGGCCAGTCCTCAGTGTAATAAAGAGCAGCCTCAGAGCTGCACTATTTTATGCAGGCTTTTGCAGCCCGTTGGGGCCAAATCTGGCTGCTGGGGAATCCCCAGGGTTTTGGGTGTCTGGGCCATTCCCCCTATGCACTAGGGGTGAAAAACAGACATGGCGAAGATGCTGACTCTGTTAGCACTGAAGGTTCCTTTATGGTGGAGGACTTCTTCTTAAGGAACAAGTTAGAGCAGCTTTAGGGCTGCTTTGAACTGCTGTGAAGGAGCCAAGGACATGATTTGAGAGCTGTGCCCCCTCTAATCTTTTCCATCCATCTGCAGAATATTGTTGTGCACCGAGGGACGTGCCTAGCTGTGGGCACTCTGCAAATCAGCTGGGCGGCATTGGAATCTCTTCTGAGTGGCTGCACAAGCTCCCAGCTTACAGGGAACACTGGCTGAGATTACACTATAGTCTATAGGAGACAGTAGCAGGCATACTAGGGATTCAGAGAGCTGGGAAGCACATCAGGTTTGATAAGATAAACTCCCTGTTCATCCTGTGTGTACAGAGCTAAGGACTATAAGCATGAGAGTGGCTTACTGGCACTTAAAAATCTTAAAGGGGGACACAGTATATTTAACAGAACCAGATCCTTTTTCCATTAAAGCCAATGGCAAAACACTGATGTCAATGGGCCAGGATTGGGCCAAAACTAGTATATGGAGTGTTTTTATTTGTCCTGCAGTTATACATGAGTGAGAGACAATTAGAATGTTATGCAAACACTGACTTTGCTATATAATCCTACCCTGACTGCCACCTTGTTTCCTAGGCTTTCCCGTGCTGCAGTATTCCTAGAGGAGCTGAGGGTAAACTGGTTTGCAGTCATACAGAGCTGTCTTGCTGAAGCAGAATATCCTTTTATGTGGTTTTCAGCTTCATTTTTTTTGGTCAACATGATTTAGAGCAACTCTTGGGATGTCTTGCGTATTGTGTGAAATGTGTGTGCCTGTTGTCCTAGCTGGCGCAAGTGAAGTTAATTCTTTTTGCAGAGCTATTGCAAGTGATGTATGTTAATGACACCAGACTTTTGCAGGAAAGACTCCTCCTGGAACGTATTGGCAGGGCAACCTTTTCCCATACCTTAAATTCCTCAATCCCCCGCTCTCCCCCATCTGGATTGCTTCCAGTTGGAGATACCCTGGGGCAACCCAGCATCTTTGCTTGCTAAAACTTTAGCCTGTACTTCCATGGCGTATGGCCTGATTTCCTTGCAAGGTGCTGAATACCTCCTGTGAGTCTGTGGAAGATGTTGGGTGCTCAGCATTTTTGTAAATAAGGCCATTTATTTCAGTACCTCAGTGTGGACTTAGAAGCCTAACTTACACTCCCCTTTTTAATAATTATTATTGTAATGGCCAAAGCTATTCTCAGACCTTCAGTAACTATGGCTGGACATTTCAAAGGAGCCTAAGGGAGTTAGGAAGTCAAATCCCACTGAAACGGAGCACCTAAATCCCTTTGTTTTGTTTGAAAATCCCAACCTACGTACATGCCTGTAAATAATGTAGCATTGCTTATGTCCTTTAGGATTTACTTGCAGAAGATGTCTGCTCTATGCAACCATTTCTCAACATGCAGGCTTGCTTAGTATCTCTGCTTGTTTGCAACTGACATGCCAATGGGACGGGGACACAGGCTTAAGGTGTGAGCATGGCCGAGATGAGAGTGGCTTACTCTTCTAACTCAGAAGGGCATGAATTTTGAAAATCTCAGTGTGGCTGCAGTTCATAACTGGAGAGTGGGAGTTTGGGGGAGTAGTGGAGGGTTACTCATGTTTCACACAGGGTAAAAGAGGAGTTTAAAGAAGAAAGCCTCTGTGACTTTGCATCTCAGTCACAGAGGCTTGTTTTCCTCTGCTGAATAATTTGGTCCAATGCTGAAACTCTAGCAACTTTTTGCAGAAGGGCATCTGCAGTGAGCTTCAAACCAAGCTGGCTTGCTAGAGACCTGCAGCGGACGTTTGTCTCTGTATGCGAGGGGTTGCTGCTATAAACCCTATCGCTGCTGCGAGTTGTTCGTTATGAGTGCAAATCTTTAAGCATCAAAATGGAACCATAGGTCCATTGGATAATAATTGTTACTTTTCAACATCATTTTTGTTAAGTGAATATCCCCCACCCCTCACCATTCTCCTGTGGGAAAAAATAGTTCCTGGCCATTTATAAGACTGGTGGTGCTGATCAAATCGCAGTTCTATTATAGATGTGGGATCAGTCCAGAACAACATGTGAGGAGTGGTGGGGGGAGAGAGGAGAGCTGTCTGGAGTAGGCGAAATACTGTTACAGGATATAACTTAGGGACATGTCAGTCCCTGCAGTAACACCCCTGACTTCTGCTTGTGTACAGCAGGGATGCATTTCCCCAACCCCCATTAACTGTTGCTTGAGATTCCCTGTCTGACAGAGTGTAACAGCCCCTGTGTCAGCAAAGGAACTGCAAAGGCCGCTAGTTCTTCTATGGAAATCACCATAGATGTGTTGCTCTTTGGGCTTGTCTACATAAGGCATCTTATCAGAATTGCTATTCCTCATTAGCCAGCCCCAGTTAGCCTCATGTATAAATGCTCCTAGCTTGCAACACGAGTGCCTCAGTTAGAATTAGCTTAATCCATTTGGAAGCTAATTTGGAATAAGGCCTCTTATTTTGGAATAAGAGTGTCCACACATGGAGTTAATTGGTAATAGTTCATCCATTTTAAATCCACACCCTACTTTATTCTGCACTAATTTGCCTGTATAGACAAGTCTTTACTTTTTATTATGTAATAAATCCAGTGACTAGTGAGCTCAGTCTAGTGTGTCTCTTGCCCCTTGTCACAGGTACCACTTCTTCCTTTCTGTGGTTTCCATTCCACATCTTACCCAGTCATGGAATGGCACTGTGAGGCTTTGTTCTGATCTGGGCTGGGCCCCTTTTGCAGGCCCCTTCATGACTCAGGCAGCCTGGTAACAGGACCTCCCATCCCCCATAAATCATATCCATGTGTGATTTTTGCAGCACATTCTATGGGCTGCTCACAGCTGACAAGCCAATGCGGTAGATGTGAATTGCTGGTTGTGCTTTATAGGACATGGACCACACACCAAGCTCTGAAAGCTGAGAAGTCAAAGGGGAGAATTAATCTAATGTGGAACGGCTTTTTACAATATGAGTGAGCGAGCACGTGAGAGAAAACAGACCCCTTTTGCTCCCCCCACCCCCCCCCGCGCGCTTGGTTTTGCATAGATTCTGCTTAACTGCTAACTTAGTTCAAGGTGATCACATTGCTGTTGGGATGTGTGTTAAAATGCATTCTAGGATTAACTCCATCAATTTAGGTGGCATGTCATCAGGCAGGAGCAATGTTCCCTGTAATATTTCCCATTCATGTGCGCAATAATTTTTGTGATATGCACTGAGGCACATGTGGATGTGTACCACCAATAGAAACACATGCTGTAGGCGCTCTGCTAAATAGCTGGCTCACATTTGAATCTCTCCTGGGTGGCTGCCCAAGCACTCAGATTACAGGGAACACTGGGCAGGAGTCTGGCCCATTGTTTTTAAACAAAATAAACGAGGTAAATATATTTCCATATTCTAGTGTGTGTATAATTAATAAGTAGTTGTTTTGTTTGTTCCCTTGCCTCAGTGGGTCTTCCCCTGGCATAGAGTGGCCCCAGTAGGCACAAAGCTGGTGTCATGATATAAGGAAATAGTTTTTCACAAGGTATGTGATTAGACTGGGGAACTCATTACCACAGGATATTGCAGAAGCCAAGATCTTAGCAAGATCTAAACTGGAATTGGATTCTTATAAAGATAACACTGATGACCAGGTTTATTATACTTAATGTTAAAAGAGAATATTGGATGGAAAGAATATAAAAATCCATGCTTCATGGCTAAAAGAACCTGACTATGAGGGATTAGGATGAGACTTTCATAGGAGCAGATTATCCCACATCTGTCTACAGTGAAGACTTCTGTACCTTCCCCCTGAAATATTTAGTACTGATCAGAGACAGGACACTAAACTAGGTGAGTCATATGTTTGATCCAGATTGGCAATTTCTGTATTCCTGCCCCACTCCCTGTGCAGACCCAGAGATGGGGATATGCTGAGGATGCCACTGAACTCTGGCTGTTCTTGGGTGCTACATTGCCCCGGGGGGTGGGGGTGGGGGGGCTATACACATCCCCTGTACTTTAGAGCAGTCCTAGGCCTAACTTAGGTGTGAGCGGAGGTCATAGCTGCTTTGCATCATAGTGGCAAAAACCAGCGGGAATGCACAGGTCTGTATGGGGCCATCAGTGCTGGATGCATGGATTGTGTTAGACTGCAGCGCTCCATTCCCCCTTCCAATCATTGATTGCCAGTGAAAGGTGACAGCTGCTGAGAGTCAGTCCCTCCTTCCACCACTCTAACCTGGTACATGATGGACAAGACAGGCTTTCTGCATGCTGCCCCATCCAGACTCCTCAGCCTTGGCCTGAAGGGACCCCTGTAAGAAGCTGCAGGTTGTGCGTAACAGTGGCCACCAATACTGCCCACTGAAATGACAGGAAATAGGACCACGTGTGCAATCCTTAGAACCACAGCCTCCGCTCAGTGCTTCAAGAAATTCCAGATCAACCCCGACTTTGTGGCAGAGGGGCCACTTTCTTCAAGAAGTTGCAGGGGAGCACAGACATTTTTTGCAGGACCATTGCCCTCTGCTCACCACTTCTCCAGCAGGGTCCAGCACTGCAAACAGAGTTTGGTAAGCAAAGATGCCCAGCAGTTTCCTTGACTTCTGCACCTGCTTATCCTCTTATTGCAAGCTCCCCTTCCCCCCATTTGTCCCCTGCCCTCCACTTGTGATAGCCTCCCTGTCCTGAGAGCTGTCACCTCATATCTATGGTTCATGGCCAATTTCACAGTCATAGGACTTTAAAAACTGTTTTCAGATATTTAACTCTGAAATGTCACAGTGTTGTAATTGTAGGAGTCCTGACCCAAAAAGGAGTTGTGAGGGGGTCGCAAGGATATGGTAGGGAGGTTGCAGTGTTGCTACCCTTACTTCTGCACTGCTGCTGGCAAAAGTGCTGCCTTCAGAGCTGGAGAGCGTCAGCTGCTGGCCAGGAGCCCAGCTCTGAAGGCAGAACCACCAGCAGCAGCACAGAAGGAAGGGTTGCCTGATATGATATTGTCACCCTTACTTCTGCGCTGCTGCCTGCAAAGCTGGGCCCTCACTCAGTGGTTCCCCTACAAGTCCCTTTTCGGGGAGGACCCCCAATTAATAAAACACTGGTCTCCCTTGCGAAATCTGGATTGTATGGGGTAAAAGCGCACAAAAGGCCAGATTTTACTGGCGGAGACCTGATTTCACAGTCCGTGATGCGTTTTTCATGGCAATGATAATTTGGTAGGCTCTACACAGAATTATTTTTTCACAAGGCAAGAACATGAGCTGGCTGCAACTGGGAGCCCCTGATGCAGCCTTATTTCTGCCCAGCATGAGGATGGGGGGGAAAGCATTGGACTAAAACTGCAGCTGGATCAGTCAGCTGATAGACAGCTGGCGGGGGAGGAGAACTCAGCTGAGCGACTGCCCAACCAGCCCTGGTTCTCCTCTTCCTTCCCCTCTGCTGCCTCCTCTCAGTCTCTGCAAAAGTTAAGACGTGGGCGGAGTGATTACTGCTCCTATCCCAAGATGAACATTGGGTTGGGGAGATGTCCTCTGTTCCTCTCCTATAATTACTATGGTTATTCACAGTATCTGGTTGGGGCAAAAATCTGTCTCCTCAGACTGGGTAAATCTGCAATCAGATTAGTTTTGTGCCTGTGAGGACTCATCAGCACTAAGCACCTAGTCACAATACCTCACAAAACCTAGCATGGTGGGGCCTGGAGCTTGCTGGCCTCTAGACCAGGGTTTCCCAACCTATGGGTCGGGACCCAAATATGGGTCACCATTACATTTCAAAAGGGTTGCCAGGTATCTCCCCAGGTGGCTCTTAAGGATCCATTCACACGTTTTTTTGAATTGCCTTGGGTCACCAAGTCTTCCTGAACTGTCAAAATGGGTCCCCATCTGGAAAAGGTTGGGAACCACTGCTCTAGATATTGCTACAGTATATAAATGTTTAATGGCAAATGCAATTTCCATCGTCCAGTCAATCAGTCTTCCATGCAAGCTGCCAGCTAGGAATGTTGTCTGCTGCTTATTTTTATTGAGCTCACTAGACTACGGCCTAAGAGCAATCACCACATTGTAGCCAGATCAGTGAAATGCTGTGCTAGCAACAGCACCTGGCACTTAGAATCATATTTGGCTTCAAAGCAATGATCCAGTGGTGGACACTCTGATTCTCATCAAGCAGAAGAAAGCGCCTTCTTGGAAACCAAAGAAGGTGCCTAGAGAACCTGCTGCCCTGGTGGACAGTTGAGATAATCAAGGGACTGTTCAGTGTAATTCTTAGAACTCGGGACACATTTCTTTCCTGGAAAACGCAATCTCCTCTAATGGGAGTTGAAATAATCATGTTTGTATGGGACAATCAGTGCACACATGACTCGGAGACTTGGGCAGTTGCAAGGGTCTGTGGTCTAGTGGCTAGAGTAGTGGACTGGGATTTGGGCAGACTTGGGTGCCTAGTTCTGCCAATGGTCCACTTTGTGATCTTCACCAAGGTACATCACTTCTTTGAGCCTCAGTTTTCCTATCTCTTAACATGGGGATAACGCTGCTTACTTCCCTTAGTACATAAGTTTGGAATCTCTGGATGAACAATGCTATGTAATGATAAAGTACAGATTCCATCCCCAAGTAGGGGAGAGGTTGGTATCTGTTCCCTTGGTCAGTCAGAAACCCCAAATTAGATCTGAGAAATGTTTCAGTAGGAGATGGTTTGATGTTGCTTCTAATCATGTTACAGGGATGTGGCTGTTTTATCCTGTGTGTGTAGGATGTAACAGAGAACACTCCCCGGATGGAGAGGGTTAATCAGTAAACTGTAGCTCTTGATTACCCAGTGATTTAGGCTGCCTCTTCCAGAGTTCCTCCACAAATTTACAGGTTTGTTTGAAGCCAAGGGAAGGCTTCAGATGTACAATTACAAGTCAATGCATTAGCTCCTCAAAGGTTTGGGGGTGTTCTGATCAGTATTTATAAATCTCACCCACCTATTTCAAAACTCGCTGAGATGGAGAGAGACATGGAAAAGTGCAGCCCCAGTCACTAACAGATGCCTGAAAGCCTTCTAGATTGCATTGCTCAGAGAAATCCTTGGGTAGCATACAAGAGCTATCTTGTAGCTATAGTCCGGGATAGATTCAGTCCTGCTGTTTGCAGATGGCATTTCATTGACATTAGAACACTAGAACTGGAAGGGACCTCGAGAGGTCATCAAGTCCAGTCCTCTGCCCTCACGGCAGGACCAAGCACCATCTAGACCATCCCTGATAGAAGTCTGTCTAACTTGTTCTTAAATATCTCCAGTGATGGAGATTCCACAAACTCCCTAGGCAATTTATTCCTGTGTTTAACCATCCTGACAGGAAGTTTTTCCTAATGTCCAACCTAAACCTCCTTTGCTGCAATTTAAGCTCTATTGCTTCTTGTCCTCTCCTCAGAGGCCAAGGAGAACAATTTTTCTCCCTCCTCCTTGTAACACCCTTTTAGGTATCTGAAAACTGCTATCATGTCCCCTCTTGGTCTTTTCTTTTCCAAACGAAACAAGCCCAATTCTTTCAGTCTTCCCTCATAGCTCATGTTTTCTAGACCTTTAATCATTTTTGTTGCTCTTCTCTGGACTCTCTCCTATATCTCCACATCTTTCTTGAAATGTGGTGCCCAGAACTGGACACAACACTCCAACTGATGCCTGATCAGAGTAGAGCGGAAGAATGACTTATTGTGTCTTGCTCACAACACTCCTGTTAATGCCTCTTAGAATCATGTTTGCTTTTTTTACAAGTGTCACACTGTTGGCTCATGTTTAACTTGTGGTCCACTATGATCCCTTTCTGCAGAACCCCTTCCTAGACAGTCGCTTCCCATTCTGTGTGTGTGACACTGATTAGTGGAGGAAAGTGGTGACTGCTTATGTCAATAATGAATGTGATCCCTGATTTTTAGCATGCAGGCTGCTTGTGGAGATTTAGAAGTTTTGCCCACCATGCAGTTAAAAACTCATCAGTGGCCTGTGCCAACAGACTCAGACTCGGGCCAGGAGGCCATTTAATTGCAGTGTAGATATTCCGGCTCGAGTGCATCCTGAGTTCTGGGTCCCTCCCACCTTGCAGGGTCCTAGAGTGCAGGCTCCAACCCAAACCTGAACATCTGCACCACAGTTAAACAGCCTCTCAGCCCAAGTCAACCACCCTGGGCCAGCCGCAGGCATCTAATTGCAGTGTAGCCATACTCAAAATGAGAGCGACATGGGTTGAGGCAGCATGAACCAAGGCACGTTTCCAGCCTCTCTCTGAGCCAGGAGTCTCATTATTTTGAAACCAAGTGATAACACCTACACTAGCTAAATGAATAAATCAGTTAATAAATACTGATGCTTTCGTTTGTATAGCACCTTCCACATAGAAGCCTCCTACAGCATTTTGCAAATTCCTGATAAAATGTGAGCAACCTGAACATTTAACATAAGGACATGGGCTCCTAGTCTCATAGGAGTTGAAAGCTCTGCCCTTGGACAAGTAAATTCCCCATGTTTTTCAACAGTCTCTAATATTTGCTATGTCTAGGTATGTGAGGGAGCAGAGAAAGGAGGGGCTGGCATCCCAGGGATTAAAGAAAGCCTCTGGACCCAGCTAGCCCTGCCCCACTTTGCCTGCAGCCAATGCCAGGCCTGGAGGGAGGAGAAAATGAAGGAGGCTGGTTCAGCAGTTTGGGGCTGATTAGCAAAGAGGTAGGAACCTGGTTCAGCAATCTAAGGACACAAACCAGAGCCTGCCCACTTAGGAGAAAGTACGTCCCCAACCCTACCCCTCTGGTAAAAGGGGGGGAACCTACAGAGAAGCCCCACCTAAGGGGAGTTTGGACTCTTGGGGCTGTACCCCAAATTTAAGGACTTTAATAGGAAGTGGTTTGGAGTTTCTGGACCAGGATCACAGGGGACAGTGTGCCAGTGCCCCCTTTTCCCACCTGCTTACTCAGTGATCTAGCCAGTAGGCTATACAGCCACCATGGACCTGGCCACATGGTAATATGATAATCTGTCCATTTACACATACCAGTTGCTCGGGCGGGTCTCCCTCATAGCTTGGATAGGAGTCCTAGTCTCACCACTGTTGTGCAGCCATGAAAATGCAGTGACAGTCGCTTAACTGTTGAAGGTGGGGAAATGAAAGAGAATTTCCTCCATCTAAAATGGCAGTGGGATTTTTAGGAAGGCAGAACTGCGAGGCATACTGAGATTCAGGTCAAAATGTTCCAAGAGAGCATAGGATGCTTCAAGTGAAATTTCCCCGAGCCAGCAAGACTAACAACTCAACTCCTGCAACAAGTGTAGTAGGATGTTTAATGCGGAAGCCTGGTCAGGACTTCGGTGCCACCTCTGCATTTTCATCTGTAATCCCAGGGCACCGTTTCCCACGGATGTTCTGAAAAAATGTTCTGGAAAGTGGAGTGAGCCAAGAAGATAATCAGCTCAGCGATTAGCACTTTATTTTAAGATAAATTCCTCAAAGGAGAAATATGCAGTAGCAGAAGATTTACACACAGTATCTTGTGTGGAGTGAAAACTCCTGGGAGATGGGTGGTTGTAGTTGTCTTCTGTAGCTCCCATGCAATCCCTTCGCAGGAATGTAAGAACATTAGAATGGCCCTACTGCATCAGACCAAAAGTCCATTAAGCCCAATGTCCTGTCTTCTGACAGTGACCAATGTCAGGTGTCCCAGAGAGAAAGAACAGAACAGGTAAACATCAAGTGATCCATCCCCTGTCATCCATTCACAGCTTCTGGCAAACAGAGACTAGGGACATCATCCCTGCCCAGCCTGGCTAATAGCCATTGATGGACCTTGTGAGAGATAGGATCAAAGAAATACTCTCAGTATTTTTCCCCAGTGTGCTGATCATGCCACTGTTCCATATCTCTAATCATTTTTGTTGCCATTTTCTGAACCTTTTCCAATTCCAAAATACCTTTTCTGAGATGTGACTGCATATGAATGTAATATTCAGGATGTGGGTGTACCATGGATGTATATAGAGGCAATATGGTATTTTCTATCTTATTATCTGTCCCTTTCTTCATAGTTCCCAACAGTCTTCTCTTTTTTGACTGCTGCTGCATATTGAGTGGATGTTTTCAGAGAACTATCCCAGATGATTCCAAGATCTCTCTCTTGATTGGGAACTAGATTAGCTGTTATCATCATTTTATTCTTCAATGAGAACTGCAAGTATGCAGTAGCTGTGAAAATTAGGCTCCTTTTATGCTGTTTCACATTAAGCATCCAAAAACGAAAGACTCCAAAATTAGTGGCTACTCTTGGAAAAGTTTGACCAAAATCTGTGTGTGCCAGTGTCTCAGCTTTGAAATGGGAATAATAAAATTTACCTATTTAATAGGCTTTCTGGCATTTTGAGAGTTGCTTTGTTAATGCTTGCAAAATCTCTAGAGATTCACCCACAGAAGGCTCAATGGAAATGTGAAATATTATTTTATTGTTAATAATTGTGTTAAAAGCAGGGCTGCCCGGGGGGAGAGGGGAGGGGGGGAGCAAGTGGGGCAATTTGCCCCAGGCCCCGCAGGGGCCCTCATGAGCATGTCTGAACTCTGAGGTCTGAGACAGGGAGTGCCAGGAAGGGGACCCCCGAAATTGCTTTGCCCCAGCTCTCCTGAATCCTCTGGGCAGCCCTGGTTAAAAGGTACATTGTAAAACCTTCCTATTATTTATTATGACTTACTGTGCAAGATAATTGCAAAACGTAGAGCCAGCATTGCTCATTAGCTTAGAACAGATGAAGGAAACCACACCTAGTCCACAGTTGATACTTTCTCAGCCCTTAGTTTTATTTCTGGCTTTCCAATCCAATTACAATTGCTTTGCTTGCTTTCTTTACACTGCATTTACTTTAGGCTTGTTTTGGGGGGGATCAAGAACCCTTTCCATTTGATGGAAATGCTGGCGGGAGGAAACTATTAATTCCCAGCAGAGACTAACCACCTAGCTGCTATCCCAAATTGCTTTTAGTCTTCCATGTGGCAAGTGATAACTGGTAAATCAAGCTGGCTGATTTTATATTGCGACGTTAAGGGTGAGATTCAAAGTTCATAGATTTGATGCATGGTTTTGGCTTTTATGTAAGATTAATTTCTAATAATACTTGGCTCTAGTCTGGCCAGAAATAAGACAAGAGTCTTTTTGATTGGTATTTCAGAACTCTTCTTTCAGGTTAACACCTGGGATACAAAAAATATAAGGAAGATGGAAGTGAAAAATCCCTAAAATATATAAGCCAATTGACCTTATTAAATTTGTTTTGGATAAAACCTCTTTCTCCAATATAAATCTTTTCCCAAAATACAATTTGTCCATCCCTAGTTTCAATACTGACAGAGGGGACCCAAACTCAGAAGGTGATACACTACGTTCCCTGTTGAGGAACTTCCAGGTATGTGCTACCCTATGAAAGAGTGTGTTGGCGTAAGTCATTAGCTCTTAGTAGTTGCTAGGTTACAAATGTCTTCTCAAGACATGTTCAAACCAGTGAGTTCTGATTTGAGATGAACAGATATAAATAAAGAAAAAAATATGTGCAGATTTGCGTAGATGAAAATCTTAAATACTCCTTGTTTCAGAGTTATGTACAGTAACCAGGCAACAACAGAATAATACCCACAGGACCACTGAGCACAGTCAAAACTAACCAAAAGCACTTTAACTTGCCCTGAACAAGTTTCAGAGCAAGCATGGATACTGAAATGACTTGTTGGATTATGAGTAGTATAAGAAATCTAGAAAATTTGGATCTCATCGCAATTAACTTGCCATCAGAAAATAAAAAGGTGAACTTTATTAAATTAGTTGCTGCTAGGAATGCACCCAGCTCTAGTTCTGATGATGTATTCTAAGTGTTTCCTTGAGTGAGCTTATAGTTAGTGGATAGCTTGTAAGAAACATAAGAACGGCCATACCGGGTCAGACCAAAGGTCCATCCAGCCTGGTACTCTGTCTGCCGACAGTGGCTAATGCCAGGTGTCCCAGAGGGAGTGACTGGAACAGGTAATGATCAAGCGATCTCTCTCCTGCCATCCATCTTCACCCTCTGACAAACAGAGGCTAGGGACACCATTCCTTACCCATACTGGCTAATAGCCATTTATGGACTTAACCTCCATGAATTTATCTAGTTCTCTTTTAAACCCTGTTATAGTCCTAGCCTTCACAACCTCCTCAGGCAAGGAGTTCCACAGGTTGACTTTGCGCTGTGTGAAGAAGAACTTCCTTTTATTTGTTTTAAACCTGCTTCCCATTAGTTTCATTTGGTGGCCCCTAGTTCTTATATTATGGGAACAAGTAAATAACTTTTCCTTATTCACTTTCTCCACACCACTCATGATTTTATAGACCTCTATCATATCCCCCCTTAGTCTCCTCTTTTCCAAGCTGGAAAGTCCTAGTCTCTTTAATCTCTCCTCATATGGGACCCGTTCCAAACCCCTTCTCATTTTAGTTGCCCTTCTCTGAACCTTTTCTAATGCCAGTATATCTTTTTTGAGATGAGGAGACCACATCTGTACGCAGTATTCAAGATGTGGGCGTACCATGGATTTATATAAGGGCAATAAGATATTCTCCATCCCTTTTTTAATGATTCCTAACATCCTGTTTGCTTTTTTGACTGCCACTGCACACTGCGTGGACGTCTTCAGAGAACTATCCATGATCACTCCAAGATCGCTTTCCTGATTAGTTGTAGCTAAATTAGCCCCCATCATATTATATGTATAGTTGGGGTTATTTTTTCCAATGTGCATTACTTTACATTTATCCACAGTAAATTTCATTTGCCATTTTGTTGCCCAGTCACTTAGTTTGGTGAGATCTTTTTAAAGTTTTTCACAGTGTGCTTTGGTCTTAACTACCTTGAGCAGTTTAGTGTCGTCCGCAAACTTTGCCACCTCCCTGTTTACCCCTTTCTCCAGATCATTTTTGAATAAATTGAATAGGATTGGTCCTAGGACTGACCCTTGGGGAACCCTACTAGTTACCCCTCTCCATTCTGAAAATTTACCATTTATTCCTACCCTTTGTTTCCTGTCTTTTAACCAGTTCTCAATCCATGAAAGGATCTTCCTTCTTATCCCATGACATCTTAATTTACGTAAGAGCCTTTGGTGAGGGACCTTGTCAAAGGCTTTCTGGAAATCTAAGTACATTATATCTACTGGATCCCCCTTGTCCACATGTTTATTGACCCCTTCAAAGAAATCTAATAGATTAGTAAGACGTGATTTCCCTTTACAGAAACCATGTTGACTTTTGCCCAACAAATTCTGTTCTTCTATGTGTCTGACAATTTTATTCTTTACTATTGTTTCAGCTAATTTGCCCAGTACTGATGTTAGACTTACCGGTCTGTAATTGCCGGGATCGCCTCTAGAGCCCTTTTTAAATATTGGCGTTACATTAGCTATCTTCCAGTCATTGGGTACAGAAGCTGATTTAAAGGATAGGTTACAAACCAGAGTTAATAGTTCCGCAATTTCACATTTGAGTTCTTTCAGAACTCTTGGGTGAATGCCATCTGGCCCCGGTGACTTGTTACTGTTAAGTTTATCAATTAATTCCAAAACCTCCTCTAATGACACTTCAATCTGTGACAAGTCCTCAGATTTGTCACCTACAAAGGATGGGTCAGGTTTGGGAATCTCCCTAACATCCTCAGCCGTGAAGACTGAAGCAAAGAATTCATTTAGTTTCTCCGCAATGACTTTATCATCTTTAAGTGCTCCTTTTGTATCGTGATCGTCCAGGGGCCCCATTGGTTGTTTAGCCGGCTTCCTGCTTCTGATGTACTTAAAAAACATTTTGTTATTACCTTTTGAGTTTTTGGCTAGCTGTTCTTCAAACTCCTTTTTGGCTTTTCTTATTACATTTTCACACTTAATTTGGCAGTGTTTATGCTCCTTTCTATTTACCTCACTAGGATTTGACTTCCACTTTTTAAAAGATGTCTTTTTATCTCTCTCTGCTTCTTTTACCTGGTTGTTAAGCCACGGTGGCTCTTTTTTAGTTCTTCTACTATGTTTTTTAACATGGGGTATACATTTAAGTTGGGCCTCTATTATGGTGTCTTTGAAAAGTGTCCATGCAGCTTGCAGGGATTTTACTTTAGTCATTGTACCTTTTAATTTCTGTTTAACTAACCTCCTCATTTTTACATAGTTCCCGTTTTTGAAATTAAATGCCACAGTGTTGGGCTGCTGAGGTGTTCTTCCCACCACAGGAATGTTAAATGTTAATATATTATGGTCACTATTTCCAAGCGGTCCTTTTATAGTTACCTCTTGGACCAGATCGTGCGCGCCACTCAGGACTAAATTGAGAATTGCCTCTCCTCTCGTGGGTTCCTGTACCAGCTGCTCCAAGAAGTAGTCGTTTAAGGTATCAAGAAATTTTGTCTCTGCATCTCATCCTGAGGTGATGTACCCAGTCAATATGGGGATAGTTGAAATCCCCCACTATTATTGAGTTCTTTATTTTGATAGCCTCTCTGATCTCCCTTAGCATTTCATAGTCACTATTACTGTCCTGGTCAGGTTGTCGATAATAGATCCCTACTGTTATATTTTTATTAGAGCAGGGAATTACTATCCACAGAGATTATATGGAACATGTTGATTCATTTAAGATTTTTACTTCATTTGATTCTAAATTTTCTTTCACATATAGTGCCACTCTCCCACCCGCACGACCTCTTCTGTCCTTCCGATATATTTTGTACCCAGGAATGATTGTGTCCCATTGATTGTCCTCACTCCACCAGGTTTCTGTGATGTCTATTATATCAGTATCCTCCTTTAACACGAGGCACTCTAGTTCACCCATCTTATTTTTTAGACTTCTAGCATTTGTGTACCAGCACTTTAAAAACTTGTTACTGTTTATTTGTCTGCCCTTTTCTGATGTGACAGATTCTTTTTTATGTGAACGTTTTTTGTCTGATCTGGCCCATACTTTATCCTCTTCCATCCTCTCCTCCTGACTAAAACCTAGAGAGTCTCTATCAATAGACTCTCCTCTATCCGATCTCTGTCCGATCCACGTGCTCCTCTGCACCAGTCGGCTTTCCCCTATCTCTTAGTTTAAAAACTGCGCTGAGACCTTTTTAATGTTAAGTGCCAGCAGTCTAGATCCACTTTGGTTTAGGTGGAGCTCATCCTACCTGTATAGGCTTCCCCTATCCCAAAAGTTTCCCCAGTTTCTTATAAAGCTAAACCCCTCCTCCCTACACCATCGTCTCATCCATGCATTGAGACTCTGAAGCTCTGCCTGCCTACCTGGCCCTGCGCATGGAACTGGAAACATTTCTGAGAATGCTACCATAGATGTCCTGGATTTCAGTCTCTTTCCTAGCAGCCTAAATTTGGCCTCCAGGATGTCTCTGCTACCCTTCCCTATGTCATTGGTACCTACATGTACCACAGCCACCGGCTCCTCCCTAGCACTACACATAAGTCTATCTAGATGCCTCAAGAGATCCGCAACCTTCGCACCAGGCAGGCAAATCACCATACGGTTCTCCCGATCATCGCAAACCCAGCTATCTACATTTCTAATGATCAAATCTCCCATTACTAACAACTGCCTTTTCCTAGTGACTGGAGCTCACTCCCCCGGAGAGGTAACCTCAGTGTGAGAGGATACCCCCAGCATCTGGAAGGAGGGTCCCAACTATGGGAAGGTTTCCCTCTACTCCTGTTGACTGCTCTCCCCTGAGCCTTTCATCCTCCTTAACAGCGCCAGGGCTGTCTGACTGGAGGTGGGACAATTCTACAGTATCCCAGAAAGCCTCATCTATGTACCTCTCTGCCTCCCTCAGTTCCTCCAGTTCAGCCACCCTGGCCTCCAAAGCCCGTACGCGGTCTCTGAAGGCCAGGAGCTCCTTGCACCGAATGCACACACACGCTATCCGCCCGTAGGGCAGGTAATCATATATGCTACACTGAGTGCAATAAACAGGATAGCCCCCGCTGCTGCTGGGCTTCTGCCTGCATTCTCTCCTACAGCTACCTAGGTTATTGATAGGGTTTCTAGTTAAATCAGGAAATTTTGATTAAAACCTTTAAACTAAACTATAAAGACTGGCAAGTGTACCTTGGCCCCTTCCAAACTCCCTCTCAGAACTCCCTGTTTGCTGCCCCTGATTGCAAAGCTTCCTGGTCGTTGACTCACTGCTTTATAAAGCCCTGGCCTTCCTGATAGCCCCACCCCCTGACTAAGGCTCAGCCAATTAACAGAGGCTTCTAGATTTCAAACCTTTAGAAGTTCACAGCTTCCAACTGCCGGCCACAGCACATATGAAAAGAGTTTCTCTGGACAGTTTGGCTCTGGCATCAGAAAAGCCATGCGGTCTACTCTATATGACCGGGTAATGGACTCTCACACCTAAGTTCTCCTGTGGGCTCTGTGATTTTGCTGATAGAAAACAAAATTCCCTTCTCTGCAACAGCCATGGTGCAGTGCGACATGTTAGCATCTCTTTCAGTCTTCCCTTCCCACCCACGCACCCTGACACCAAGTGATCATTTAATCCTTTGTTACAGGGGAACTCTTTTAGAAGCACTGGAGATTGGTAGCTCCTCGTCTCTTACCTAAGAAGTATGACATTTTAAGACTTATATTTGTGAAGATCTTTGCATAAAATGAGCAGAAATCTTCACAACCCTGGGGAAAACCTTTAGAGCAGGGCTACTCAACACGTGGCCTGTGGGCTGCATGCGGCCTGCGGTCCCTTTGCATGCAGCCCGCGATGCCTTGAGCCACTTCCCGGGCTGCCTGCCTGCCTCATCGCTGGGGCTCCAGCAGCAGCACTGAGCCGTAAGCCAAGCTGCGCGGCTTTGAGACAAGCCGCCTTTGCAGGAGCTGCCAACCAGCCGGGGGGGGGGTGGCAACAGGCAACGACAGAGCACGTCTGCTGCATCTGCCATAGCAGCAGCGCCTCCCCGCGAGCAGAGCCATGTGGCATGGCACTGAGACAGACCACATTGGCGCATGCGTGGGAGCTGCCGGCCAGCGGGAGAGGGGGGCCAAAAGGCGGCGGCAGAGCACATCTGCCACAGTGGCAGCGCCTCCCCAAGCCAGGCCACATTGGTGCTTGTGCAGGAGCTCCCGGGGGCGGCAAGACGCAGCAGGGGAGCCGGGTAGCAAAGTACGTGGCAAGGCAGTGGCAGAGCTGGGCAGCGAGAGAGGGAGGAGGTGGCGGAGCCAGGCAACAAGGCCGGGGTGAGAAAGGCCTGTGCTGGGGCTTGGGTAGGGTTACTTGGTTTTCCCAGACATGTCCTAGTTTTCACATGTTAAATTGCCGTCCAGACAGGTTTTTTAAAAGGCAAAAAATGTCTTGGATTTTTTGCTCTGCAAAGGGGATCGGGAAGGGGGTGGCAGCACGTGCCTTCAATGGAATGTTTGGAGCTGCGCACCTGGTCCATTCACGGACGCAATGCGCATGAGCCCTAGCTCCTGGAGGGAAAAGCACGTGGCTCCGGTGAGACCCAGGGCGTTATCCTCTGCCCTGCTAGATTTATATCCCCAGCTCTGCGGGAGGAAAGGGCATTGGGTTGGAGTGGGAGGGCTGGAGGGTGCCTGGCTCTGGGAGGGGGGTGGGTGCATTCCGTTAGAGCAGGGGAGCCTGGTGGGTACTGGCTCTGGGGAAGGGGAGGGGCACTGGGTTAGAGCAGGGAACTGGGCGTTAAAACTTCTGACATTTTTCCTTTCCTTTAGGAGGGTAGTGTGTCTGTTGGTTAGATTTGGGGTTTCCAGTCTCAGCTCTCTCCAGGAGGAGTAACAGTTAATTCGAACTAAGGACTTAGTTCGAATTACTGTTTCACTGCCGCGTGTAGCCGTGGGCAGTTACTTCGGACTAGTGGAATTTAAAAATGGCGACCGGACGGGAACATGCAAATAAAGCCCGGGATATTTAAATCCCGGGCTTCATTTGCAACTTCGAATGCCTACATTAGCCTCCCTAGTTCGAACTAGGGGGCTAGTGTAGACATACTCTTAGAGTGTTCTGGCATGGACTGACACTGGTTTAACTAAATCAACTGACAGACACTACTCTAAAATTGATGCATCTGGTAAAACAGACAAAGTCCCAGGCACAGAGGTGAAGTGACATGCCCAAGGCACTCTCTTAGTCTATGGAACAGTCAACAATAGAATCCAGGTGCTTGACTAGAGTTGGTGAAAGATTTTCACCTGAAACTTTTTTCCAACTAAAAATGGACACTTGGGTTGGTCAAAACCATTTAGCAAATGTGGGGTTATTTAGGAGACTTGGTCTGGGTGACACACAACTGAGCGGGAGTCAATGATGAAATGCTGCCACAAAAGGGTAAATGTCATTCCGGGGATGTTAACAGGCGTGTTATATGTAAGATATGAAAGGCCATTGTCTTGCTGTGCTTGGCACTGGTGAGGTCTCAGCTGGAGGCATGGGACTGGTTTGGGGCCCTACACCTTAGGAAGTCTGTGAACAAAAAGGGGAGTCCAGAAGAGAGCAACAAATATGATCAGAGGTTTAGAAAACCTGACTTCTGAGGAAAGGTTGAAAGAATTTGGCAGGTTTGGTCTGGAAAAGAACAAGTTTGGGGAGGGGGAAGCATTTGCAGTCTTCAAATATATAAAAGGTTGTTAGAAAGATGGCGGTGATCAGTAGTTCTCCATGTCCACAGAGGGTAGAACAAGAAACAATGGACATAATCTGCAGCAGGACAGAGTTCACTTAGATGTCTGGAAAAACTTTCTAACTATCAGGGTAGATCAGCTTTGGTTACCAAAGGAGGCTTTAAAAGAGCAGGTTGTACAGACATCTGCGTTGGTAGTCTAGGTGTACTTAACCCTGTCTTGGCAGATGACTTCTGGGGTTCCCTCCCAGCCCTACATTGCTGTGATATGAAAACAGGAAGAAAAATCGAAATTGTCCAATGATTTGTCTAACTAAAAAATATTCAGACTTTTTTTTGATTTTCTGAAAATTCTGGAATATTTTGGGTATAGTTTGATCTGAACCGAATTCCCCTCCCTTCAATTTTTTGCAGTTGCCAACAAACTGAAGAATCAGTTATTCCCACAGCTCTACTCCTGACTGCTAATGCATGCTCTTTTGTCCATCCCGCCCTGCCCAGCACTGAGGGAGAAGCAGAGGCGTAATGAGGGTATTTTGTGCCTGGGGACAAAGGCAAAATTTGTGCCCCCCAACTCCCAGCCGGACCCCCTGCTCCTTGCCTGTCCCGCCACCACGTGGGACTCCCTCTGGTGCATGGGGCTTTTCTGCTTCCAGCCAGACTGACGCGCCCTCTGGCCAATTGGCGGCCGCGGTTTCTCAGAGGGGTGGGCTACAGGTGAGGACCTGGATGCTGCAGTCCAATGGGCGGTGCCTCAGACTGACTGGTAGTGAAGGGGAAGGTGGGGGTGGTAGTCGCAGACAGGGCCTATGCGCCAGCTGCGTTCTGCGTATGCTCAGTCTGAACCCCAGCCCTGTGCGCTGCCCCCGCCGGGCGCTTCACACTCAGTTTCAATTTCCTGCAGGTGCGGAAGTGGCTGGTGCCTCCGGGGTCCTAGCGCCGTCCTTCCCTCCACTGTCTGGCCAGCGCCCGCGGGGTCCTAGCGCCGTCCTTCCCTCCACTGTCTGGCCAGCGCCCGCGGGATCCTAGGAATCCTAGCACCGTCCTTCCCTCCGCTGTCTGGCTGGTGCCCGCGAGGTCCTAGGACTCCTAGCACCGTCCTTCCCTCCGCTGTCTGGCCGGTGCCCGCGAGGTCCTAGGACTCCTAGCGCCGTCCTTCCCTCCGCTGTCTGGTCAGCACCTGCGGGATCATAGGACTCCTAGCGCTGTCCTTCCCTCCGCTGTCTGGCCAGCGCCTGCGGGATCCTAAGACTCCTAGCGCCGTCCTTCCCTCCGCTGTCTGGCCGGCGCCTGCGGGATCCTAAGACTCCTAGCGCCGTCCTTCCCTCCGGTGTCTGGCCGGTGCCCGCGAGGTCCTAGGACTCCTAGCGCCGTCCTTCCCTCCGCTGTCTGGCCGGTGCCCGCGAGGTCCTAGGACTCCTAGCGCCGTCCTTCCCTCCGCTGTCTGGCCGGTGCCCGCGAGGTCCTAGGACTCCTAGCGCCGTCCTTCCCTCCGCTGTCTGGTCAGCACCTGCGGGATCATAGGACTCCTAGCGCTGTCCTTCCCTCCGCTGTCTGGCCAGCACCCGCGGGATCATAGGACTCCTAGCGCTGTCCTTCCCTCTCCTGCTAATTGGCGCCCCTCTAGCGTGGCTCCCGGGGGCAATTGCCCCTTCGGCCCCCCCCCCTCGTAACGCCACTGGGGAGAAGGGGAGAGTAAAGGAGCATGGAGGGGAAAGGGTGGGAAGAGCAGCATGGGAAGGATTTTAGATGCAAAGAATCATTCTTCCATAAGGAAAATTGTTGGTTCTCCACTGTACCGTTCCTAGCCAATGGGAGTGTGGAGTCAGTGCTCAGGGTGGGGATACTGCGTGTGGCGATCCCCTGGCCTGGCTTCTCCTGAGCTGGCTGCAGGAAGATGTGGCTGGTTCTGGGAGCCTGCCGGAGGCCGGCTGGGCAGACAGACTTTTAGCTGCCTAAACCTCCCAGTTTCGTTTCAATAGTCTCCGGCGGATAGAACCTGATGCTGGGAGACTCCCAGCAAAACCGAAAAGTTTGGCAGCTCTATTCCTGGACTTCTGTGGGCACCTGCGTGCTTATCACGGCGATAGGGTTGCCAGGTGTCCAGTTTTGAACCGAACAGTCCAGTATTTGAGCTTTCTGTTCGGGAAACAAATTAAGAAACTAGAAATGAGAAAATAGAAATGTCCGGTATTTTCTAAATCAGATGTAATGTAGATTGTGATGTAATGTCAAGTGTGTCCAGTACTTTTGTTGAAACCATCTGGCAACCCTACACGGCGAGCAATGCACAGGGCCAGGGTCACACCCAGCAAACCACATCTCTGCCCTGAGCAGGAGTTTCAGACCAGCACCGGATTTACCCTGGCGCTACTAGCTCCGGGCCCAGGCTCAGGTGGGATCCATACCTTGCGCTTTCTCCCCTCCTCCCAGCAGAGCAGCACGGATCCAGCATGGGAGGGCAGGCCAAAGGGATCCTGGGAGCTGTAGTTCCTTGGGCAGCTCCCTGCCTAGACAGCTGGCCCTGGAGCAGGGAAGGGACTACATTTCCCAGCATTCCCTTGGCTGCTTGTGACAGGAAAGGGAGGGGGAAGCTGTGAGATTGGAGGGCGGGCTGCTAGAAGGGGCTGGTGCTGGGAGTGGGGAAGATGTGTGCCCAGGCGAGAGGGACCAGCTTTGCCTCAGGAGCCTTTCACAGGCTGGATTAGGGTGCTGGTGGCGTGGCTGCCAGCACCCAGAGAAGGAATTGGGTGGACAGTTTTATCTCTGTCGGATGCCTCACAAGGCAGGTCTGTGCACCCCAGCCGGAGAAGTTAATATGATAGGGGGGAGGAGGCTCTGCCAGAGGGCCTGGCCAGCTTTCGGTACAGTTCCAGGCACGCAGGAGAATTTGACTCTATTCCCCCCGCCAGGGATGCAGAAATGGGCTTTTCCTTTCCAGGTTTATCTGATACTCGGGGCATCCAGCACCTGCCTTCCAGCTTTGAACAGCCGCAAAATTCAGGAGTGCTCAAGTTCAGCTTGGGCTGCTGTTACTTCATTTCTCCCAAATCAAACACTAGCCATCTGTAAATTGCTGAAGAAAAAGCAGGATAAAATTAAGCAATGAATGCCGGCACCTTCCCCTGGCAGGTGAGAGGAGACTTTGCGTGCTCCTCCCACCCCAAGCCCTGATAGGCCTGCGGCGGAGGGATGCATGCAAAGTCTCCTCCTGCCCTGCGAGGGTGCCGTGCTTTGAAGCACTGCACGCTGCTTGCGGGACGGGAGAAGACTTCACGTGCTCCGCCCGCCCCCAGGCCAGTCAGGGCTTGAGGGCGGGGGTAGCACGCAGACTCCTCCTGCTCTGCAAGGGACGTAGCACTTAAAGTCAACCACCAGCTGCTGCTCAGCTGGCAGCTAAGCGCAGCGCTTAGTTGCAGGGCTGGGGAAGAGAGCAAGAGACTTCCCCTGATTAACCTGCGGGTAGCAGGGGGGAGCACACAAAGTCTCCTCCCACCACCAGGAGTTCCTAGAGGGAATGGCCAGCTGTTCAGAACAGCTGACAGTTCTCTCTGGGGGGACAAAGATTTTGCAGCTCCCACACCCCCAAATCAGTCAGGGTCTGAGTGGGGAAGCATGAAAGTGTTCTGCCCTCGCCCCTTCTGTCTGAGGCCCTGCCCCTTTGGGGGCAGCCCAGAGCCACTTCAAAAATTTCGGAAGTGGCCCCGATCAAAAATTATTGCCCACCCCTGCTCCAGATAATATCCTCCAGTCACACAAACTGAAAATTGTTCCATTTCACTGCAGTTCTATAACCAGGTAGGAACCAGTCCTGTGTTCTGTGCACATCCAAAATTCCTACTGAATTCAGAAGTGACTTCCTTGTGCAGTCCTAGTGGTTGGTATTTTCAGCCCTTTAAAGATACAGTAATGAAATGACTGTTACTTCAGCAGGCTTTGGGTAGAGCTGGTTATTCATGGAGTAACCCCACTGTCTTCATAGGGCTCTGGCCCCACAGTGCAGGGGGTTGGTGTGAGCTTCTTGCAGAGTTGCTGCTCAGGGATGGGAACCTCCTGATGCCCTGCCCACCAAAATCATTCACTTTGTGCATGACTGTGCTAGCTGAGGGGTCCATGGGAAATTGGGGCCCTGCTGCAAGTGATGGGCATCTCAGGTACTTGCAGCCACTGGTCTGAAGGAAGCACCGAACTGCAGAGTGTGCAGCTGCCAAGGGCCAATGCTGAGGAGTTAAGAGTCCCAAGTGCTGCCTTGCCAGGTTCAAGCCTGCTCAGCCTTGGAATTGCCTCTCTCCCGTGGCCAGTAGCTGCAGCTGTCTAAGGCTGGTCCCTGGCAAGTGGCCCCAGGTGTCTCTGAGTGCTGGGGCCATGAAGCCAGGAGCAGATACAGAAACTGGAGTTAACCTCAAGGAACAGAGTCACCAATTGGAAAGGAATGTGCAGGAGAGCAGGTGCAAGGCAGAAGGGAGACAAGCATTGGGAGAGGAGGTGGTGGCCAGGTGATGGCCTAGCCTGTAGATGGGAGCAGAGGGACAAAGGCAGGTGAGTTCAAGTTCCCAGGGGCTTAGTGCTCACTCTGGGGAAATGGTGTTTGCAAGTGGCTGGCTAGAATTGCAGGATGGGCGGGGGGAGATTTGTCAGAACTGATCAGGTAGCTGCTGGCTGTGGAACTGTATTGAGCTGAGACCAGGACACATAACAATGACTGGGGAAATAGGGTGTCCTGGAGACATGGCTGTAGCGTGTCTGGATGACGAAGGAGATAAACCTATGGGGAGTTTCCACTGGTCACTATGAAATTTCTCCTGACTGGACGTTAGGAAACCCACATGGGTGTACAACTCAATGAGAGCAACAGGGGGCTGAGGAAGTTGCGTACAGCATCAAGTCCAGTCAGGGAGAGGGGTGTGAGCAAAATGAGAAATGCCTCGGAGACTCAGTACAGGAATGCTATAGCATTGCCACCTCAGCCCACTCCTTGGGAGCCAACGTGTAACCTGCAGTGGTGGTGGGAGGTCTGGATGGCCCACCATAGAGAGAGGCTGCTCTTGTGGGCCCTGCGGGGGGCAGGAACAGCTCCAGCTCCTACCAGTTAACTGGAGCAGATAAACCTCACCTGTGAAGCTTATTGGTTAACCTTGTACATCTCCACTTACCATATTTTCATCCAGTCACTTCTCTCTGGAGTCTCACTTGGATCAATGTGGGGTATTCTTGATTAGTGGGATGGGGGGGGGGGGGGGGCGGCTAAGAAATGAAATAACTTTTCTGTGACTTCTAACATATGTAATGTTTAAAGCCTGCAAAGGAGGAGAAGGAAGGCTTTGACATCTTCTGACACTCGAGAAAAGATCACAAAAGACCCTGCTATTTTGAAGTAGGTGAAAGTCCCTGTTGACTCATTCTTGCTACATGGCAGGCTTTGCAGGTGGCAGACCCTGAATGGGTTTACTCCTGTGTATTTGGAGGCAGGGACTCTCTGTTCTGTTAGTCCGGCGCTGAGCAAAGTACAGTTCTGGTTCATGGCTGGGGCTGTTCAGTGCCATTGCAATACACATAATAGATCATAGTGGTGACATGTTGGGTGAATTAGGCAGGGGTTTATTAGTAGGGATCTTTAGAGCCCTGCAAATCCGTGGATATCCACTTTATATCCGCAGGTATCTGCATCCGTGGCTCGTTTTTGCGAGTATGGATGTAGAGGCGGATACCAATTTTCTATCTAGAATCCTGAAAATTTGTGAATCTCTGTGATCATTTTTGCAGATGCAGATACTCATTTTGTGTCTGTGTAGGGCTCTAGGGATCTTCTCCCGTTCACTTCAGTGATGTTCCCAGGCTCCAGACATTCCATTAATTACCAGGCAAGGAGTGCATTGCCCGCTTTTCTCTTCTTATATTTCTGTGGTTTGTATTAGCTGTAGATTAGACAGTGATGGGTGGATGAAGGTTTAGCATGTATATGCTAGATTTAGCAATTATAATTTGCTAAGGATTACAACATGCTTTTAACTCTGTCTGCTCCTTCAAGACTTTTCTGTGGCTTCCCATCCTTCCTCCTAGCAATTTCACCCCTCCCCCGGGAGTAGGAGTGACTGAAGCGTGCAACAAGTCCAGAAAGGGGATACCGCATCCCTTGTCATTTCACCCGCACTGTAGCCATCTGGCTAGCGCAGCGCGTAGGCTGGCGAGGGGGTGAAGAGTGAGTCTGATCACACTCTTATCAGCGCTCCCTGTTTTTTCCAGTGGAAGGCGCAGACCCTTTCCATTTCTGCTGTTGCGTGGGTGAAAAGGAATCATTTGTGAGGCTTGCCAACTGAGCTCTGCCGGAGTGGATGATTCCAGAGCCATTCTAATGAGGTGGGAGGAAACACAGCCCATTGGCCAGCTGCTCGGGTGTCTATGAAGTCAGGACTACATGCCACAGAAAAACAGAGCAGCAAATCTGCAGCATGTAGTATTCTCAGAGCAGGGAGGCTGTGAAAATCCTTTGCAAGGTAAGACCGTCTATACATTTAACTTTTTCATCAAGCCAGAGCTTTGGAGGGTGTGGCAGCCAGTAATTCCCTCCCCCCTTTTCCTTTATTAAGGAATCCCTGGGGGTCCATTTTATTAGGCCATCATGACCAGGGGGACTAGGTGTTCTTTGAAAGGCGGTTATGCTGTGGGATATTGGTCTCGACTCTGTATTCTACATAGTACTGTGTTGCACCCCTATTTTTATACAAATCAAAGATTTATTACAGAGCCTTTTAGCTGCAGGTGAAGGAGAATGCAGCCAGGTTTAAGAAAGACTTTGTAATCATGGCTGTAAACAGAAATAGGATTTTGTTTCTGGTATGAGCACAAATATAACATCCCGCCCTGGGGGAGCTAAAAGCAGGATGTATGCTTTACAGTTGTTCATTCATCAGTGGCTGCAGATAATGCAATTATCAAGTCAGCAGTGTATGAATGCTGCCGGGCATGTTGCACACCAAGAATACTGTACATTGGGGAATCGACACAACACTTGCTTTCGTTTAAATAAAATATAAGGCCAGGAGGAGGAAATGTCTCTATCAGAGGGAAGGGGGTATTGGTTAATCTAGATCACTCCATTGTTCCCAAGGTTTGGTATGGTCTGTGCATTCCTGTGGAGAGACCTGTCCATAAAAAATTCAGGAGTGAGGAAAACCAGCAACAGCTTCAGAGATCCCTGTTGCCTGATGGATGGGTAGATCTTGGTGCTTGTGAATTCACAGCAGTTTAATGTCTCAGCATGGGAAAGGCTGTATTTACAGTCCACTCTTTTATTTACATGTCAGACCCTGCATCCGTCAGGTTTCTGCTCCTGTTATAAGGTGTCCTGGGACAGTGAGAAATCGCCATTGTGTTTTGCCATGAGCCAGAATATCACTTGTTTGTTTATTAATCTATTAGGGTAATGGGAAAGCCATTCCTGCCCTGCTGTGCAGCTCTCGTTTCAGCAAAACTGCCTGTTCTTCAGCTTGTATGCATGTTTGGTTTTTAAACAGTAAGTGTACTGTGCTCCTGCCAAACCCGGGGCTGCTATGCCTCCAAACTGCTGGTATCAATTTGAGTTCCCAAAGCAAACGCTCATTTCAAGTGGAACCTGGAACTTCATGAATGTGATTTGTCTAAACAAGGCAGTGACAGGTACCTATCTAACAGGGGATCGGGACACTGTGCCTACTCCCTACTGCTCTAGCACTCAGTCCTTCTGTTGTGCTTGTGGTGGCACTGCTCTCCCTGCACTATGCTTTGGACAGCTGTGCTTTAAAAATCTGCATTATGATTGAGATCTGGATCCCTGGTGGTGCACGGATACACAGTGAGACATGCTTCCTGCCCCACAGAGCTTACAGTCAAAGAAACAAGACAGGCAAAGGGTGAGAGGAGAAACAGAGGCCCAGTGAGGTTACTTGGTTTTCCCAAGGTCAGGTAGTTGCTCAGTAGCAGAGCTGGGAATAGCTCCCATCTCTCTGGTGCTCTAATCACGTTGCTTCTCTTACACTTTAGTTATTCTGTTGCACGGGTGCTTAACTCCCACTCTTTCTTTCGTTGTTTAGATTTATTTATTATCTTATAATATGCAGACTGTAAAGATAGACCTGCTTTCAAAGCCAACCCCAGTACAGTAAATCTATTGAAAAACATTCAGATACACTGTGGTGTTTAGAAAGTCGAAAACACAATTATTGTGCAACCTTTAAAACTCAGTATGCCATCACACACACACACACACACACACATAATCTATCCAGAAAAAACGTATGTCTAACATGTTCTGTATGCATGAAGGGCTAAGCTAGAAATCAGGAAAGGAAGAAATATTGTACATTCAAAATGAATAGCATGTTTAGTTTTCTCTTCCCTCAGTAGTAATTGCGCAGGTGATGCTGAGAGTACAAAATTACAGGACTCTGACAAGGGGAAGATAATGTGATAAGCAGGTGTCTTCTTGCACTTTCTCCATGTGCTGTGAAGGGAGACCGCTAGGGAGATGCCATGAAACTTTGAAGCATACTGAAAATGCTGAATTACCAAGTTGGAAGCTTTGGAGAAGGCAGCATTTGAGGAAAAGTTTAAATTATTTTACTTAACTGACATTACTATGTTTTATTTTGAAAAGGGTACTGTGTGAGTACAGGCTGTGTGTGTCTGACACACACATAAGTCACCATTCAAAGACCAGGTTTGGCATCAGTTGTTCATCCTTCAATTTAGTTATCCCACTCAGTGTCTCCACAGCTGCTTTGCTTATTCATTTATGGGTAGCGAGTGATTTGCCTCGCTGATATCTTGCCACAGTGAGTTCTGCTGGTTAATTATCTATCACCTAAATTCCCTAAAGTGTTGCTTTGGATATGCTTTCAGTGTTTGGCTCTTAATTTTGTTGTATGCCTCTTTGTTTTTGCATTATCGGACAGGGTAAATGGTTGTGTCAAATTAGCCTTATTGATTTTTTGTTTGTTTGAAGCTAAGGGTTCTTGTCCTTTCTGGCTGCTCCATGTTGATGGAATTTATTCTCTCACTGCTCTGTTCTTTACATTAAATCAGGGAAATGGCCACAAGTCCTGTGATCTGGTCCTGAAACCTTTGTTCATGTGCATAAGCCCATTGACTTCAGTGGCAATGTCTACATTAGGGGCGGGGAGGCATTGAAGGGCCACACACAAATCAGTCAGGTTCCATGGGAGAATAGCGGGGGGTGGGCCGGAGCATCAGCACAGGCTTCCCAATGCTGGGGAGGGAGCCTCAAGCCTCGGGGGCTGGATCCATACAAGCCAGGGGCCACATCTGGTCCCTGGGGCTTAGGTTACCCATCCCTAATCTACATGAAGACCCACTGCAGGATTAGACCCTGTACAACATATTGTTTATGCCACAGGGGTTAAGGCTGTCTCAGCACTAGCATTACACAATGTGATTTGTGTTACAGTAGAAGCCCCCACTGAGACCCAGGCCCTATGATGTGTTGCGTGTACATACAGCATGAGGCAGGCCTGCCACGAAGAGCTTGCAGGCAAGGTAGACAGAGTAAAGGATGGGAGGAGAAAGCAGCATAGAACATTTTCCAAGGCCAGTGACAGGGCCCAGAGCAGAACTCCTAGTCCAGTGGCTGAGTCACTAGATTGCACTGCCTTCCAGAGACGTAGCTTTCTGCGTTCCCCAGAAAGTCATTCCAGAGGGGGCTGCAGGCACTCCCACATTTAGCTTGTACCTTCACCACCACCAAAGCTCTTCCCTGAAGTGCCATCCTGTCTACCCCCAGCGAGAAAAAGAGGTTTAACAGTGGGAGTTGATCACCACTGCCCCGAAGACCAGCCACGAGGGAGAGCAATGATACATGTGTTCCATATGCCCACAGGGTAGCTACAGTGCTCCTGCTGCTCTCCAGGCTGGGCGCAAGTCAGACTGAACTACAGACAAGCATTGATGGAAGCCCCTTGTGCCCAGCCTAGTTTATTTGTAATCGGGCCATCAAACCTTCCTTCTGGGCTTATAACAATGTGGATGTGATTATCTTGTTCTCATGGAATTGCTAACCAGCATTGCTTTGAGAGTCAGTCATGCCCCATCCTTAGCACAATGGGGTCCCTAGGCACTAACAAGACATACAATAAATAATACCCCATAGTGACCCACATGCTTATGGAAACTGCTTGGTCTGTAGAAATGAACCAAGAACTGCAGAAGCAGGAAGGTTAAAAACCTATTCTTTGCAAATGAATATTAACGTGTCCTTGGGGCTCATAGTTGTGGGTAGGTAGTGGCTAGGTTAGAGCTTAATTTTTCTGCCCAAGATTTTTAGAATTGGAACCTAAAGTTTAAGCTGCTAAATCCTTGTTAAGAGCCTGGTGAGGCATCAGCTTTTTAAAAAATGGAGAGTACCCAGAATCGTACATCCCTAACTAGCATAGCTACATGCTGAGATCATGTTTCGGTGTATACCAGACCAAAGGCACAGAAAGGCAAAATGATTGCTAACAAGGTTTGGTCACTAAACTTGCACCAGATTTTGATTTTGCCAAGTCTTTTGGTTTTGTTTTTCTTGTCACTTCATTTTTCTCTGAACTGGCTTGATCTCTCCTGGAAAGTTATTGGCGTCTACCAGTGAGAGATGTCAGCCTCCTATTCTGAGCAATGCAACTGAATAACAGTATGCTTCGGGGAAAAAGCCCATATAGCTTACTGGGTAGCCATAATTAGAGTAATTACTTCTGCAGACTGAATTCTAGAGCCATGCAGTATAAATTGTTTGCAGTTTTCTTGTTTGCTATGCTTGTATGTGGTGTTTTGTGTGTTGTTCCAGTGCTGCCCCAATGGTGGATGCAACAATCCTGGTATATCCACTGTCAACCTTGTAAGGAGATATTGAGGGTTAACGTTTGTTAACCACTTTACAAACATTACACATTTTGTAGCAAATAGGCTCTAGTGCAAAATACAAAGTATGGATTTATTGTTAGGAATAATGCCACTGAAATAATTTCCACTTCCTGTTATCCCAAGAACCAGCAGAGACACTATGGAGGGGACTCTTCAGTGGTCCTTTCCTCTTAGGTGCACACAATCTGCCACCCCTAGCTATCAGTCTCAGCACAGCAACCAAGAGCAGGCAGTCCTTAAGCCAAAATCCACTCTCAGCTTTGGTCTTCCAAGTCAAGCAGAGTGAGGCGCATTAGTAAAGTGATGAAAAGCTTCCATTCGGGACCCTGGGAGCAGACGGAAGGAAGAAGCCAGGTTTAGGTTCTGCACATCTGGACTCTTAACAGAAGCTTGAGTTATTCTGTGTTCTGCTCCAGCACAAGCCGAAGCCTGAGGTGCAGTTGCTAGGGAGGACCAAGAGAGAGGTCTCTAAGCTCTGCGGAGGAATAGTAACAGCAGTAGGGTCGTTCCTGTTAGATGCAAGATGTTGGTGATACAATCTAAGTGACCCATGGAGAGGGGGCACTATGTGGGGAGTTACTACAGAGAATTTTTTCCCCTAGTATCTTCCTGGTGGGTCTTGTCCACTTGCTCAAGGTCTCACTCACCTTTGTATTTGTGCTCAGGAAGGAATTTTCCTATGTCAGATTGGCAGAGACCCTAAAGGATTTTGCCTTCCTCTGCAGCATGGGTAATTTGCCTATTTGAACTAGAGTAAACGATGGATTCTCTGTAACTTTAAATCTGTAAATCAGGGGTGGGAAACCTAGGTTTAGGGGCCAGATGTAGCCCCCAGCTTGCCTGGATATGGCCCCTGAGGCTCGGGATCCCCCCAGCATTGGGGAGTCCATGCTGGTGGGGGGTGAGGTTTTTGTTGGTGGTGGTGGTGGTGGTTTTGTTTCTCACTTGTGTGCAGCCCCGACTGGTTTTTTTCTGTTTGTCAGTGGCCCTGACCCAAAAAAGGTTCCCAATCCCTTCTTTAAATCAAGATTTGAGGACTTAAGGGACTCAGCCAGAGGTTAGGGGCTATTGCAGGGGTGCATGGGTGAGGTTCTGTGGCCTGCAGCGTGCAGGAGGTCAGCCTGGATAATCACATTGGTCTCTTCTGACCTTAAAGTCTAAGTCTTTGTCGACTCTGTGAGCCTAAGTAAGCCATGTGCACTGTGGATTATGGAGCATCCTTGAGCTGTCTCAGTCGAGGTGCATATTCAGACTGCTGTCTGTCATTAATGCTGTTTGAACAAGTGCATGTACTACATTGTAACCCGGGCGATCTCTTTAACCCATAAAGATAACAACTGTTTGCTCCCTTCCTTTCTGTAGGGTGCACTGATGGGAGGGCTGTGTAAACACGGTGGGAAAAAATTGCCAAGGTTTGTCCAATTAAGCTGTGATTATTTAACTCCCCTTCATTGGTTCCGGTTTCATCACTGCGCCTAGGACAGTTTTTGTGCCCTAGAATGTTGGCTGAATACTTGTGTGAAATGGAAGGCCCCAAAGCTGACAGAGTGTAACAAAGCACCTGTTCCAAAGGAAGGCAGTGCATTCTTTAGGAGCCATTGTACAAAGCTTCTGAAATTGCCTGACTTCACAAAAGCAGGCAAAGATTTACACACATTTTAGAGAGGGTCTCAAGCCACTGAGTTCAGATCCAAATTTCTCCAGTGTTTGGGGAATTTGCACCAGTTGTAATAAAACATATACCTCACTGATATGGCAGAATTGCAAATTGCCAGGTAAGTGGCAAATTGTGATAACTACTCTTGACTGGCTAAGAATTTCATGCATCCCTGTTATTTTTATTAGCACACCTCTCCCATCACATGTTTGTCTCATCCATCTGTTAGGTCTTGTCTCTGATGATTATCTCTTTGGAGGCAACACTTTTATTTACTATACCTGCCTATACAGCAATTCGCACAATGTGGCCTCAGTTTGGCTGACCTCTGTATGCTAGTAGGGATCTGAAGGACTAGTCAACTGTCTGATAAGCAAATGCTTATCGGATAGTCGACAGGCCAGTCGACTAGTCGCTTCCCCCCCTCACTGCCTCTGTCAGAAAGAGGCAGCAAGGGGAGGGGAGAAGAGGGGATACTTCAAAGCTGCAGCACTGTGTGGAGCCTGGGGCCAGGCCCCAGGCTCCACGTGGCACTGCCATTTTGAAATGCCACACACAGCCCGGGGCCAGCTGGGGAGTCCCCAGGCTGTACGTGGCGTTTCAAAGCAAGCAGCACTGCGTGGAGCCCAGGATCAGCTGGAGTCCCCAGCTGCTCCCAGGCTCCACGCAGTGCTTTTGCCTTTGAAGTGTAGCAACAGCCGTAGGGCTGTTGCTACACTTCAGACTCAGAGGTACCCTATCGACTAATCAAATAGTCGATGCAAAATGCATCGACTATTCAATTAGACAGTTAGTCAATATTTAACATCCTTAGATGCTACCACAATCTAAATGTTCAAAAATTCACAACAAATCCTTTCAAAGGCGACACTTAGCCTGAAAAACAGAGCTTCGGTGAGACGAAGTCAGGATACAGTGTGAAGTAAAGCACGTGCTTTAGATGTGTGCTCTCTTAGATGAATCTACATTGGGTCCTAGTTTGCAAAGGGTTATTTTCCCTCTTGGAGTCTTCAAAAAGAAAGAGAGAAGGGGAAGTATAAGTAGTTGTGAGATAAACCACTACTAAAAAGGTGTAAAATATTTAACAGGTTCTTTTAATAATTAATCACCCCAGGACTTTGTGGGCTTGCTGTATTGATGACACAGCACAGGCCTTGTCAAAGAAGAAACAAAACTCTGTAAATCACTTATTAAAATGTGTTATCATGGTGATGCTTCCTGTGCTGGGGATGTTGCTTGGCCTCAGCAGAGGCTATGGTACATAACCATTTTTCTGAAGATGTTTCTTTGGGGTTTGAGTATATATTGCATTCTTCCCTTTGTGGTGATGTGTTGCAACCAATAGATTTTGTGAACTTTTTTTTTTTTTTAAGACATTACATGAGAACAGGATATAAAGACTTCAGTGGTAACTGATATTACACACTGCCCATATCCCTACATCAGGTCTCAGTTGTAATGAACAGAAAGAAAGTTTTTTGCTAAGGCTACTAGACACAGACCCCATGGCTCTTTCTGGGTATGTACTGCTTACTGTCAGCACACGAGCAAATCTTGGCCGGGACTCAGCTGTAAGGGGCTAGACCACGAGCTAAGGTCCAATATCCAACCTCCCAATTCCCTGAGGGACTTTGCGGGCAGAGGATACAAGAATAAACTGGTTTGAAAAAGCAGCTGTGGATCAGGAAGCATCACTGACAAATCCTGGATTGCACATGGATAGTCTCAAGTTCAAGGCTGAACCCCAAAGATCAGCAGCTTAGATTTATCACTATCCTCCACCCCCAGTTTTGCCTGATTTCTGCAGATGGGGTTAGAAGCAGGAAGCTTTTCTGCACTGGCATTATCTTCTTCATCCAGTGATTTGTTTAAACATAGTTCAGCTCTTTGATCACTGGCAAATTGTCTGTCAACTTTCTCCCATAATTTGGGATTTCAATTGTGTCAGTGCAAATACACAGTAAAAGACAGTTGTTTCCCCAAGGTATTTCTTTGTGGTAAAACACAGCTTCTCTAATGATGGGCTACATCATCCTTTGGAAAATACCGACAAGTGTTAAAAAGATACTAATGTCAGAGGAGTGGCTACCTCTCACCAGACCGAAGGGTAGTACCCATGGTATGTACAGCCATGCAGCGCATGTAATCCTTTCTCTTTCTGAACGACAGGTTTGTATTAGTAAATTTCTTAAAGTATATTTACCCTGTTGCGTCAGTTTGTTGCGCACCTGTGCGGGCTTTCCTAACAATAATTCTCCTAGAGATAAATAAAACAAAGAACCACCATAAGACTGTCCTAATTCTTGGGACAAAGTGGGTGTGTATAGTAGCGTTACCAGGTAGTCTAAAAAAAAAATACCAGATACACTTGATTGGGGGGAAGAGGGGAACCGGCCGGGAGGAGCGGGGCTGGCCGGGAGGAAGGGACGGGCAGCAGAGCTGGCGGGGGAGTTGGGGCAGCGGGGCTGGCCAGGGAGATTGGGGGAGGGCAGCCTGCGGGAAGCAGAGCTGGTCAGGGGCAGGGGGGCTGGCCGGAGGAGATCGGGGGAGGGGCGGCCGGCAGGAAGCAGAGCTGGCGGGGGGCGGGCACTGACCTGGGCACGTGCAGATTCTAGGGCGCTGCCTGTCCCACGCACGGTCCTGGCGAAGCAAGTCCGGCTACGGCTCCACAACGCAGTTGACCAGCGCTCGGGAGCAGGGACAGGGCTTCCCCTCCTCCTCAGATGCAACCAGAGGCTCCCAGCGCCGATTGTGCCCCACCTCTCAGCCACTCCCCCTGCCTCCGCCAGGCTTCCATCCAGCGCCCCGCCGGAAACATGTCCGGTATTTTCTAAAAAATTTTACCGGACAGAGGCTCCAAAAACCGGACTGTCCGGTGGAATACCGGACACCTGGCAACTCTAGTGTATAGGGGAGCGCACTGCTAAGCAGTCTTTGTGATATCACACTTGATGGGAAATCATGCCACTTAAATGCTTTTGATTTGTGTTTTATTTCTAATGAGTACAATGTGACAATCATGCGACTGCACCAGTGATGGTCCGTGAATTGATATGTCTGTGCCTTCTTGCAAGCTTGCAAACAATAGGAACTCTTAAGAGACACCTTGTATCAGGCCCAAAACTTAGCAGCAAGCCCTATTTCAGCAGCCCTTTTGAAATGGGGGACCCCTGTTGTTTGGCTGTGGGCGGTGGTGGGTTAAGTAGGTATTGCATTCAGATACTCCATATAAAATGGTCCCGCTCCAAGCATGAAAGTGGGCGAATATTTTTTTCTAATGTAGCTGCAGTCTGTAGAGTCCCTCTTTGCTGATAAATCTTCCTTCTCTTGAGTTTGCATGTTCTGTGCATCTGTTCCTCCTTGGCAGAGGGTTTTAATGTAAAAGCTCCCAGGCCTCTCATTTTGCTGTTTGCTGCCATCAGGCTGGATTGTCACACCCCTGGAAGGAGTGGGGGGAGACCCCTCCTGGCTCAATTGCCACTTCTGTTGTGAGGGGAGTGTAACTGTTCGGGTTTGTGAAATGAACCTTTTGTTGCCACCGCACAAGCCAGAGCTGAAGCAGCATGTTAGAGAGGATGGAGAGCTGTGCTTTGCACACGTAAAGCCAGGGCACGTGCAGCGAGGTACGTGCTGATTGCACAAACAATGGCTATGAGAGCCATGCCTCCAGTCACAACACTGTTCCAGTTCAGTGGGCACCCCCTGTCAATTCTAGGTTCACAAGTGCAGTGAGCAAAACTACCCTGTCCCAAGAGACCATCTTGGTTACGATAATCTTGTGGCCACTGAGATGGAGAGCCACTTATGTGGCCCACTCACTAGCCTAGGTTGCCCTTAGAATCATAGAATACTAGGACTGGAAGGGACCTACAGCCCTTTGCTGCTGTAGGTCGACCTAACTTAAATGTTGTGGTGTAGACATGATCTAAGAAGGGCACAGGAACAAATGGTTTAATTTATGTCTAGCCCCTCCTGGGCACCCTCTTGTTTATTCCAGCCTCCGCTTGCTGCCTCTTGCAGGTGTGCTAGAAGTTCCCTGGGGTGGGGTTGGGGACACTGATGCCTGAACTGTGACCCCACCGCCAATCCACCACCTCTCCTCATTAGCCTCATGTCACCTCCCCCCCCCAAGGCCCTGCCTCATGCCACTCCCCCTCCTCCCCAAGACTCCACCCACATTCGCTCCTCTCTGCCCCTGTAAAAGGTGCTATTTGGGGCACTGGGGGAGTGTAGCCCCACCCCCTAGTTTTTCTGCCATACCACGGTGCTGTCTCCTTCCTTTCCTCACTAGCCAGGAGGGAGAACATTGCAGGCTGCTTGCTTTGCTTGCTCCTCTTTCCCTTCCCTCACTCCAGCCAGAGAGAGGCAGGCTCACCAAGCAGAATGAAGGCCCAGCCCATGCAAAGTCTGCGTGGCTCTGGACTGGGTTATTGGAGCTCCTGAAATCCTGGTTCCAGCTCCTGTTTGGCAAGAACAGAACCGCAGGAGCAAAAGCAAACCTCAAAGGTGAGCAGTTCCACTGCTTGCCTCCGCCCTTGGCTCACTCTGCTCCCCTCCCCAGCCAGCCAGCCGAAAGCTACCCCGATGCTCCTCCTCTCTCCCGCCCCCTCAGCCACCCTGCTCCTCTTCCTGGCCTGGGCCAGCTGTTCTTTGCTCTGCCAACAGAGGTGTAGGGTGTATCTGGCAGCACCAGGAGCAGAGCTGGGAGCTTCTGCAGCACTTTTTTCAAATTCATTAAGACAAGCAGGCTCAGGGAGTGGTGGGTGGGGAAGGAAGCTCTGAGCTTAGGTCAGAAGACAACTGCTGCAGATTTCATCATGATCTTTCCTCATCTTCACTTGTTGATCATTTCCAAAGGCCAGGAGGAGTAAGCCGCTTGTGACACCAGCAGGCACAGGGCTGCTGCCCCTGCACGTTCCAGTTAGCCCAGCATCGGGTGTTTCAGTGTTTCACTGCAAGAGCCGCAGAGCTTAAGGATGGCACCTGGGATCTTTCCCTGCTATCAAGAAACAAAGATGAGGTGTCACCCCGTTAACATTGCTTAAATTACACTTAAAACGTTCCCATTTTCCCAACTCTCTAATTTTGGGAGGAATAGCAATACCTCCCCCCCCCCCGATGTTTCAACTCTAAACCAGCTGCACAGTTTGATTGTGACTAATGCCAGCACACCCCTCACTGCTCTGGGCACCCTTGTTGAATACACACAAATAAACAGGCCTGTCACTTCCATCAGATCCACTCCAATGGCAGCGTGTCCCACAGTCCCCTCACACCAGGCCCTCACAAAATAGCCCCCAACTCTCCTCAGTTTTTCTGCATTTCTTTTGCTCACCAGGGGGAACCCCATATGCTCCTTAAACTGGGGCAACAAGAGAATGTTTGCCATGACGGGGAAGTACAGTGGCTCTGGGCTTAGGCCTGTCCCCTGCCCTATCAGTTTTCTCTGCCGCTCCAGGTGCCCCCTTGCACTCACTCCCTAGGGGGGGTTTATGTTCCTGAACCTGTTCCACAATAACTGCATGATTGGTCTCAGTATTGATTATTTATTATTGTTTGTGGTACTGTAGCATCTTGGCACTCAGTCGTGGCCTAGGCAGACCCCTTTCCTCTGGGGGCTGCACAAACCCAGAACACCATGATGGTTCCTGCCCCAGCCAGCTGGCAATCTAAGTATGAAACAAGAGACAACAGATGAGAGCAGCTAGCAAGGGAGCAGAAGAAACCAGAAGATATTGTTCAGCCTGATGGGCAGCGGTTTCAGCACACACATTTCCTTCTGTCAGACTCCCAAACAGGATCGCTGCCTCTTGCCTTCCTGTACACCAGGAAGCAGGTCTGCGTTTGAAAAGTACATTTATATTAATTAAAACCTGTAACTTATTATGCAAATTTTATGATAATGACTTTCTGAAATTTAATTTTTATTTCAAAACTTCATTTTTGAGTCTAAGAATAGCACTTGCTATCTAAATGCAGAACAACTAACTTCCCTCTAGACATTCCAAGCTGTCACAATCATAAATATGGAGAATGTGTATTCCTCTTCTCCCCCATTCAAATGAATTGAACTCAATGAGTGATGGGTTTATTGTTCTATGGGGTGGGGAGGAGATGGGTTGTTCTCTTCTTGTGTTCATGTGTTTTCACTACAGTAAAATAGTTTTCAGGGGGTAGCCGAGTTAGTCTGTACAGGTAAACTGAAAAAACAACAAATAGTCTGGTAGCACTTTACAGACTAACAAAACATGTAGATAGTATCATGAGCTTTCGAGGGCACAGCCTTTCGTGGGTCATCTGAAGAAGTGGGCTGTGCCCACGAAAGTAAAAGAATTGTATGTTCCCCTACCCCAAGCTTTTTCCTGACTTTTTGTTTTTCCACATTAGAAACGTGTCTTATCTATTCTCTGTTTTTTTCCTGTGGGTGATGGTGGATCTGGTAGAATTCTTTCAGGGCTATAATGCAAGTGAAAGCTGATTAACTAAGAGGCAGTGAAGTTTTTACTCAGATCAGGGCTACTCAACACGCGGCCCATGGGCCACATGCGGCCCGCGACCGTTTGGTTTGCGGTCTGTGGTGCAGTTTGGGTTTATTCAGGGCTCAACACGTGGCCCGCGGGTGGGATCCTTTGAACATGGCCTTCACTGGGAACACACTCCAGAACGGCGAGGTGTCTCCCAGTTAGGGTGCACATTGAGAGACGCAAGCAGATGGGCTGGCTGGAACAGAGGGGTACAGGGTGTTGTCATTTCTAGCCCCAAGGGAGGAGGTGCTGGGAGTGCCCAGGCATTGTGTAAAAGAAGCTATTTGCTTATATATTTGCATGTACATGCAAACACATTTAAGTTGCGGCCCTCAGCATGTGCTGTGAGTATCATTGTGGCCCCCAGGGCTTCCAAAGTTGAGTAGCCTTGACTCAGATGATTTAAGGATTTTCAAAACCAACCCAACCCCCCCCCTCAACAAATAACACCCCTCCCCCCATCAAACCAAACGCCATCCCCCTTTCCCCTCAGGAAACCTTCTTTCTAACTAAAACACCTGAATCAGCAGTTGGGAGAAAAGCTGCTGTTTGTTTAAACTTCATTTATGATGGGCTGACCAACCCGCAATCTGTAACTCCAGTCTCCAAGCAAAGGAAGCCCAGAGTGAACAATAGGGATATTTAAAAGATAAAGAACAGGTAGGAGAGAGAACTGCACACATCTGTTGTCTTCTATTTAAAAACCTTGCATTTAAAGGTCACCTTTTTAAATCATAGAATCATAGAATACTAGGACTGGAAGGGACCTCGAGAGCTCATCGAGTCCAGTCCCCTACCCCCATGGCAGGACCAAATACTGTCTAGACCATCCCTGATAGACATTTATCTAATCTACTCTTAAATATCTCTAGAGATGGGGATTCCACAACCTCCCTGGGCAATTTATTCCAGTGTTTAACTACCCTGACAGTTAGGAACTTTTTCCTAATGTCCAACCTAAACCTCCCTTGCTGCAGTTTAAGCCCATTGCTTCTTGTTCTATCCTCAGAGGCCAGGAAAAACAAGTTTTCTCTCTCCTCCTTATGACACCCTTTTAGATACCTGAAAACGGCTATCATGTCCCCCCTCAGTCTTCTCTTTTCTAAACTAAACAAACCCAATTCTTTCAGCCTTCCTCCATAGGTCATGTTCTCTAGACCTTTAATCATTCTTGTTGCTCTTCTCTGGACCCTCTCCAATTTCTCCACATCTTTCTTGAAATGCGGTGCCCAGAACTGGACACAATACTCCAACTGAGGCCTAACCAGCGCAGAGTAGAGCGGAAGAATGACTTCTCGTATCTTGCTCACAACACTCCTGTTAATGCATCCCAGAATCATGTTTGCTTTTTGCAACAGCATCACACTGCTGACTCATATTCAGCTTGTGGTCCACTATAACCCCTAGATCCCTTTCTGCCGTACTCCTTCCTAGACAGTCGCTTCCCATTCTGTATGTGTGAAACTGATTGTTCCTTCCTAAGTGGAGCACTTTACATTTGTCTTTATTAAACTTCATCCTGTTTACCTCAGACCATTTCTCCAATTTGTCCAGATCATTTTGAATTATGACCCTATCCTCCAGAGCAGTTGCAACCCCTCCCAGCTTGGTATCATCTGCAAACTTAATAAGCGTACTTTCTATGCCAATATCTAAATCGTTGATGAAGATATTGAACAGAGCCGGGTCCCAAAACAGACCCCTGCGGAACCCCACTTGTTATATCTTTCTAGCAGGATTGTGAACCATTAATAACTACTCTCTGAGTACAGTTATCCAGCCAGTTATGCACCCACCTTATAGTAGCCCCATCTAAGTTGTATTTGCCTAGTTTATTGAGAAGAATATCATGCGAGACCGTATCAAACACCTTACTAAAGTCTAGGTATACCACATCCACCGCCGCTTCTCCCTTATCCACAAGACTCGTTATCCTATCAAAGAAAGCTATCAGATTGGTTTGACATGATTTGTTCTTTACAAATCCATGCTGGCTGTTCCCTATCACCTTGCCACTTTCCAAGTGTTTACAGATGATTTCCTTAATTACTTGCTCCATTATCTTCCCTGGCACAGAAGTTAAACTAACTGGTCTGTAGTTTCCTGGGTTGTTCTTATTTCCCTTTTTATAAATGGGCACTATATTTGCCCTTTTCCAGTCTTCTGGAATCTCTCCTGTCTCCCATGATTTTCCAAAGATGATAGAGGTTCAGATACCTCCTCTATCAGCTCCTTGAGTATTCTAGGATGCATTTCATCAGGCCCTGGTGACTTGCAGGCATCTAACTTTTCTAGGTGATTTTTAACTTGTTCTTTTTTTATTTTATCTTCTAAACCTCCCCTCTTCCCACTAGCATTCACTATGTTAGGCATTCCTTCAGACTTCTCGGTGAAGACCGAAACAAAGAAGTCATTAAGCATCTCTGCCATTTCCAAGTTTCCTGTTACTGTTTCTCCCTCCTCACTGACCAGTGGGCCTACCCTCTCCTTGGTCTTCCTCTTGCTTCTAATGTATTTATAAAAAGTCTTCTTGTTTCCCTTTATTCCCGTAGCTAGTTTGAGCTCATTTTGTGCCTTTGCCTTTCTAATCTTGCCCCTGCATTCCTGTGTTGTTTGCCTATATTCATTCTTTGTAATTTGTCCTACTTTCCATTTTTTATATGACTCCTTTTTTATTTTTAGATCATGCAAGATCTCGTGGTTAAGCCAAGGCGGTCTTTTGCCATATTTTCTATCTTTCTGACACAGCGGAATAGCTTGCTTTTGGGCCCTTAACAATGTCCCTTTGAAAAACTGCCAACTCTCCTCAGTTGCTTTTCCCCTCAGTCTTGATTCCCATGGGACCTTTCCTATCAGCTCTCTGAGCTTACCAAACTCTGCCTTCCTGAAATCCAAATGTTTATTTTATCAAAGAAAAAGTCAGTACTAAGTACTGGAGGTGAGAAGCAAATGTTGCTTGTGTCATTGAACATCAGCAGAGGGTGATGGGGAAAGTCTTTTTATATCACTGACTACAAAAACAGACGAAGCATCCAACCAATTGGAGTCTGCAATCGGATTGTGCCTCCCCTCTGCGGGTCTGTTGGCAGGCTCTGTGCCATTGAAAATGGATCAGTTTAGGCACTAGCTTCCCTCCATTTTCTGGGGTTGGGGAGTAGCTGTTCGGTTTTCAGGGAGTGGTTCTGTTGTTTTTTGTTTTAAAATCAGGTCAGAGTCATGCCATACTGGCTTGTTTGATGCAGCTGACTTTACTAAAAGTCCAGTGTGTGTATCACAAGGCTGAGGTGCGTAGGAGCAGCAGGCTACGAGGCCATAACAAACCAACTTGTCCTTTGCTAGTCAATAAGACAGGTCACTGACTAACCCGTCCTTCAGTTCCAGACATCAAACAAGCTCTGGGCTCCGGCTTTTCTCTTCCTAGCTCCTTCTCATATCTTTAGTGTTATGATGGGTAAAGCTCTCTGACAACCCTTTCAAACTTTGGCATCTCATTTATATGCTTTGCTTTTCAGAGACACATAAAACAGCTGAGATGGATTTTATTGTATATATACCAATCCATCTGACTCTCTTTTCTCTGGAATCTGGGGGTATCATGGCCTCTTGTGAGTTTCCTGTGGGCCAGGTTGGAATTACTACAGTGCTGAAATATCCCCCTTATGTTATGTGACAGGTGGAGTCTGCAGCCAGTGGCAATTAGGGATGTTAAATTTAGAGTAATTGACTAATCGAATGGTCGATGCACTTTGCATCGACTATTTGATTAGTCGATAGGGCGCCTCTGCCTTTGAAGTGTAGCAGCTGTTGCTACACTTCAAAGGTGAAAGCGCTGTGGGGAGCACGGGTCCAACGGTGCAGTCCCTTGCTGGCCCCGTGATCCCCACGGCATTTCAAAGCAGCAGCGCCGCGTGGAGCCCTCACGCTAACTCCCGCTCCATGCGGTGCTGCCACTTTGAAATGCTGCGGGGAGCCCAGCATCTGGCTCCTTGCAGCATTTGAAAGTGGCAGTGCCCTGTGAAGTCCGGGATCATCTGGGGACTCCTCCATTGACCCCGAGCTCCATGCAGCGGTGCCGCTTTGAAACGCTGTGGGGAGCCTAGTGTCAGGCTCCATGCGGCATTTCAAAGTGGCAGCACTGCAGGGATTCCGGAGTCAGCCAGGGAGTCCCCAGCTGATCCCGGGCTCCTTGTGGCGCTGCCTCTTTGAAATGCTGCGTGCAGCCTGGGGACAACCCATCTGGCCCCAGGCAGCACTCGGTGTTTCAAAGCAGCAGTGCCACGTGGAGCCCAGGATCTGGTCCCAGGCTCCATGCAGTGCTGCTGCTTTAAAGTGCCCCCTCCTCTGCCCCTCCTCCCCTTGCTGCTTCTTTTTGATAGAGGCAGCAAGGGGTGGGGGGGGAAGCGACTAGTCGATTGGCCTGTCGACTATCCGATAAACATTTGCTTATTGGCTAGTCGACTAATCGTTCACATCCCTAGTAGCAATGAGAGTTGCAAGGGTTTGTTTAAATATTGTGATGAGCTGGCTGGAAGTGTACGTGTGTCAGACTCTAAGCAGGGTGACCTAGATGACTAGGGAGGAGTATAAACATATTGCTTGAGCATTTAGGGGCCAAAGTGCAATTGGAGTTGCAGCTAGCAAGGGAAGTGAAGGGTAACAAGAAGAGTTTCCACAGGTAGGTTGGTAAGAAGGAGGACCATAAAAGTGTAGGGTTCTTACTGAATGGGGGAGGCAACCTAAAGACAGATGATATGAGAAACGCTGAAGTACTCAATGCTTTTTTACCTTGGTCTTCACAGACAAGGTCAGCTCCCATACTGCTGCACTGGGCAGCACAGTATGGGGAGGAGGTGAGCAGCCCTCAATGGTGTACATTTCTGGATAAATAGTTTACTTAACTTCTATCTCTGTTTTCTTATCTGTAAAATGGGTATGTTTATATATAACGTATGAGGGGATTGTGAGGTTTAATTTGAAATTGCACAGTTGTTTGGCCATGTAAATGGTGATAAAGATTCTTATTCTTTAATGCAGTTTGAGTTTCTTATTTAAAAACAGTAGGATATATATAAGTATTTCAGAGAGTTTCTGTCCACATCTAATGGCATGTATTATAAGAGTTTTGTATAGCTAAGCATTTATTGGGGTGGATAAGTAAAGGTATATGACACCAATTAATTTGGTTGAACAACAGAAAGGGAAAACTTTGACACTGTTTTCTAATGAGTCAATCAGAAATGTTGTTTTTACTTTTACTGGCTCTGCCATTGTTTGGTGGAATCTAAAATAGGTTATGAATGTGTTTGTGAGGAAAGATAAATCTGTTAAGAACTGTTGCATTCAATACATTTCCTTTTTAAGTAGAAACAATATAAAGAGCTTAATTCAGCACTGAATAAATCTCACTTTTGTTGCACTGATTGTATAAAATCCTGCGCTGCTCTGCTCTGTGTTTGCCTCATGCTGTTTATATTACCTCAAATGTCATTCCAGAAAAGAGTTTGGCGTAGGCCTGCAGTGAAAGCCATTTCACTCCATGTATGGACCTGGTCTCCCAAAGCTATTTTAGTGGGCAGCTAGAAAGTATTTCTTTGTGAGCTGTCATTTTGTTTGTGTTGATATCTGTGAGAGGGTTTGATGGGGTTGCTGTGTTCCTCTGAAATGCTGCACTGTGCACTTTCCAGGAAGGGGGATGGCAAGTTGTGGTTTTCATTTTGTTTTGTTAAAACCGTATCTTGGCATTCTGGCCCTGTTAATCTAGCTGGTGGTAGAATTGTCCAAAGCCTTCTGCATTGCACAGTAGGATCCATTCAGAAACTCAAAGGGCCAGACTTTTTAGGACCGGTTCTGTTCAATATCTTCATCAACGATTTAGATGATGGCATAGAAAATATCCTTATAAAGTTTAGTATGAGAGGGGTAGCCGTGTTAGTCTGAATCTGCAAAAGCGTCGAGGAGTCCTATGGCACCTTATAGACTCACAGATTTATTGGAGCATAAGCTTTCATGGGCAAAGACATGCATCTGACGAAGTGGGTCTTTGCCCACGAAAGCTTATGCTCCAATAAATCTGTGAGTCTATAAGGTGCCACAGGACTCCTCGTCCCTTATAAAGTTTGCAGATGATACCAAGCGGAGAGGGGTTGCAACTGCTTTGGAGGATAGGATCATAATTCTAAATGATCTGAAGAAACTGGAGAAATAGTCTGAAGTAAATAGGATGAAGTTTAATAAGGACAAATGCAAAGTACTCCACTTAGGGAAGAACGATCCGTTTCTCACATACAGAATGGGAAGTGACTGTCTAGGAAGGAGTACTGCAGAAAGAGATCTAGGGGTCAGAGTGGCCCACAATACGAGCCAACAGTTTGATGCTGTTGCAAAAAAAGCAAACATGATTCTGGGATGCATTAACAGGAGTGTTGTGAGCAAGACATGAGAAGTCATTCTTCCGCTCTACTCAGCACTGATTAGGCGTCAGTTGGAGTATTGTATCCAGTTCTGGGCCCCACATTTCAAGAAAGATGTGGAGAAATTGGAGAGGGTCCAGAGAAGAGCAACAAAAATGATTAAAGTTTTAGAAAACAAGACCTATGAGGGAAGACTGAAAGAACTGGGCTTGTTCAGTTTGGAAAACAGAAGACTGAGAGGGGACAGAACAGCTTTCAAGTACCTACAAGGAAGAGGAGGGAGAAACATTATTCTCCTGGATGTCTGATGATAAGACATGGCTTAAATGGCAATGAAGGTGTTTTAGGTTGGACATTAGGAAAAACTTCCTAACTGCCAGGGTGGTTAAGCACTGGAATAAATTGCCTAGGGAGGTTGTGGAATCTCCATCATTGAAGATATTTAAGAGCAGGTTAGACAGACACCTGTCAGAGATGGTCTAGATCAGTGTTTGCCAAATGGTGTTCTGTGGAACCCCAGGGTTCCACGAAGTGAAAATAAGGGTTCCGCGAGAAAATTCCATTACAATAACATTTTATGATTTAAAAAATAATAATATTTAAGAATTTATGAACTTTATTGAAAACAATTGTCATTTGTGTTTGCCACGATAAGTGTCCCTGTGTAATGCCAGCTTAGCCAGAGAGTGGGGACGAAGATGTCACTACTCAGCACTGCGTGCACAGTCAATCAGTGATGCGATCACCTGTTGTATACCATGTATAAGACTTATTAGGGGTCCCGCAAAATTCTTTCGAGTTTAAAAGGGTTCCGTGGCCAAATAAAATTGGGAAACACTGGTCTAGATGATCATTGGTCCTGCCCTGAAGGCAGGGGACTGGACTTGATGACCTCTCAAGGTCCCTTCCAGTTCTAGTCTTCTATGATTCACCCAGTGGCTTTTAATCAGCATTGACGACAGTAGAGCTATAGCTGTTTACACCAGTTGAGGATGTGGTTCCAACAGTTAGGGTTGCCAGGTGTCCGGTTTTGAACCGGACAGTCCAGTATTTGAGCTTTCTGTTCAGGAAACAAATTGAGAAAATAGAAATGTTGGGTATTTTCTAAATCAGATGTAACGTAGATTGTGATGTAATGTCAAGTGTGTCTGGTATTTTTGTTGAAACCATTTGGCAACCCTACCAACGGTCATAATTCAACCTTCAGGGAGATGCCCCAGTTTCTGTACTCAGGACACAATTGTAACCTGGTGGAGAGCAGCAGCTGGTTCGCCAATGGAAAGAATGGAAAGAAAAGCCTTTCCATCGACAAGTTTCTTCCTCAAGGTTTTTAGTCTTAGGGCTAAATTATGGCATTTAGCCACAAACCTCAAATAGGGGGAGACCCGCCCCCCCAGGCGGAGCGTAGGGTGCCTGCCTGAGAACAGTCTCTCCTGCCACTGCTCCCTGGAGAAAGGTGAGGGAAGGACAGGAGGTTGGGCATTGTGCTCTCTCACAGATTGGTTAAAAGAAAAACGTTGATGTAACCAGGATCAGTAATAAGCGCCTCCCCTGCAAATACATTGGCCTGCTGGGCGCCAGCTTACTTTTTTATTCTGTGGGAGCCAGACAGTAGCTCTTCCTATAGGTTTGCCTGGCTACTCCAAGGTTGTATTGAGGCCTCTCTCATGTTCTGGAGGATTTTTCTTTTGCAGCAGTGCTGTTTACCTGCCTATTCAGCTCATGGCTGATCTGCTGGGGCTGCTGGTTGGTACTAGCCATGACCATGGACTTGAGAGTTTCGAGGAGACGCAGGGCCAAATTTTCAAAGATATATGGGGGCCTAAAGGTGCCTCTAGACACCTAATGGGATTTCAAAAGCCCTAAGCAGGTTAGGCACCCAACTCCCCTTGTAAATTCCACTGAACATCTAACTGCCTTTTGCAAATGGGGCCCATGGATGCTAGGAATTGAACTGAAAGCACTAACATAGTGCTGAGAGACCATGCAACAGCTGCCAGTGGTTTTCAGAAGCTCAGGAACTGAGCTAGATTCAAGCTGTTGGTGCAGAGATGAAATAATGGGTATTTTGTTACCAACCTCCTCATCCTTCCAGATGTCCTGAGTCACAAACTTTACTATTGTGACTGCCTGATGTTAAAGACAACCATACATTTTTTTAAAACTGGGCTTGGAGTTTGTATGGGACCCACAAAAACACACGCGAGGTGTGACCCATGTGCTGGCCCATTCTCCAAAATAATCTGGGCTGTGTTCTCACTTTGTACATCTACTCCACACTGAGAAAACAGGGCTTTGGAAGGGCTGTCTGAAGACTTCAAAGGGAGTTAGGCACAGAGCTACATGCCGGCTCGAAGTGCAGTGCACTCATGCCACCTCCATGCCTCCCTTTGGAACGCAGCATCTTTTTCAGGGATGTAGTGCTCGTGCAGTAATAGTTTTGATGTCTAAATAGATGTTCCTTGGTCCAATCTAAAACTTCCATTTGTCTCCACAATAGGGATGTTAAATTTTGATTAACTGACTAATTGAATAGTCAATGCAAGTTGCATCGACTGTCTGATTAGTTGATAAGGGCGCCTCCGCCTTTGAAGTGCAGAAACAGCCCCAGAGCTGTTGCTACACTTCAAAGGTGAAACACTGCAGGGAGTACGGGTCCAGTAGGGCAGTCCCCCACTGGCCCCGTGCTCCCTGTGGCATTTCAAAGAGGCAGCACCCCATGGAGCTTGGAATCAGCGGGGGGAGTCCCCCAGCTGATCCCGGGCTCCACGTGGCGCTCCCACTTTGAAACACCAGGTGGTCTCCCCAACTGGCCCCAAGGCTGTACACGGTGTTTCAAAGTGGCAGCGCTGAGTGGAGTCCCAGGCTCTATGTGGCACTGCCGCTTTGAAGCACCCTGTCCTCTTCCCCCCACCTTGCTGCCTCTTTCTGAAAGAGACAGCAAGTGGGGGGGAAACATCTAGTCAACTAGTGTGCATTTGCTTACCAGATCGTCGACTACTCGACTAGTCGTTCACATCCCTACTCCACAAATGAATTGCTTTTACCCATCTGGATTCTGGATAGTCTTGTCTGTTTATTTCAGTCTGATTTCAAATGGCCAAGTGAATGTGCTTCCCCCTCAGCGCAGCTCTTGAAAAACGTTTTGATTGCCTAGTAGAGCTAGTCAAATCTAGAATTCATTGTGCTGAGCAGGACACTATTCCAGTGGGCACAAAAACCAGGCAGAGCCCGTAAGACTATCACTAATGCACTGCAATACTAGGAAGAAGCAAGGTCATACTAGTGTATTAGTGCAATCCCCTCTAGTGGATGGGCCATATATGAAAGTTTATGGGCCTGGTCCATTGAGCAGTGGAAGTTTGTACTTTTAGAGCTAAAGGTCAAGGTTCAGTTCTGCAGATGGCCTGATCAGGGCACTATTACTCTTGAAGAAAGAGATGGACAGTCGCCAGTGGCAAAATGGAAAACGCTTTTTAGAGAAACACCATGACACTGACAGAAACCCATAGGCCTATGTCATGTTAATGAAACCTCCCATTTCCTGCAATATTCTGCCTCCAGAAAGTAGTTTGAAAAATGAAGGCAAATGTCTTTACATCTTTGGGTGGGATTTCCAAAGGTGCCTAATGCAGTTGGGCCCCCAACTCCCCTGGGTTTTCAGGGACAGTTGGTCAGTTGCCTTTGAAAAAATCTCAGTCTTGATCTCCTCCTTGGGAGAACTCAAGAGCCCAGATCTCCTAATGCTATGTATGGAAAACAAAGCAAGCCTCTTTAGTACAGCAGTTGCAAAAGGCTTTGTAAACACTGCATGGAATATGTGATTGCATGTGTATTAACAATAACAATTCATCTCCTTTTTAAAAATGTCAGAACTGAAGAGAGAGCTATAGAATAGAAGCCAGTTAGACACCTTTTACAGTATTCTATTGTCACTTTTTGAATGCATCCGCCTCCTTCTTTTGGTACTTTCGTTTTGCACTGAGTTGCATACCAAATACAGTTAGTCAGTGAATATTTAATTGCTCTTAATGCAGTAGAATCATAGAATCCTAGGGCTGGAAGAGACCTCAGGAGGTCATCAAGTCCAGCCCCCTGCCCAACGCAGGACCAACTCCAACTAAACCATCCCAGCCAGGGCTCTGTCAAGTTGGGACTTAAAAACCTCTAGGGATGGAGATTCTACCACCTCCTTAGGTAACCCATTCCAGTGCTTCACCACTTTCTAGTGAAATAGTTTTTCCTGATATCCAACCTAGACCTCCCCCACTGCAATGACTGTTACATAAAGAAAATGCGTTGTGCATGAATTACCTCACCTTGCACCAGTATTGCATGGTAGTAACCCCACTGTTGGGTACTTCCAAGAACAGAATTAACCCTCAAAATCTTCAATTTAGCATAGGATTATTTCTGACAGTTTCTCTCTCCCCAACAGACATTCTGTAAATGTAGCCCAAGAGCCTGCATTGTTCAAAAATGCAAACTCACTGGCTCGGTACCTGCAGGGGGAGGACAAAACTGATCAACAGCAGGTTCTAAATGTTGGGAACTCAAGCAGCTCCATTCATTTATCACAGGAGAATTTGAAGTAAATGTTCCATACAAAACAACTACCTCAGGTGAGACTAGAATCTAAATCATCCGGAGAAGTAAACACTAATAGTAATGTTGTTGGGTTAGCATTTAAAAAACAAAACAAAGTTGTCATTTACAGCTTGATAAGCTGCTAGTTTTGCTGTGATTAAGGGTGTGCGCATTTATTATGGAAGATGGCAGTAGTTGCTGTGTGATGAAGACTGAGGGTTTCTATTATTATTCTGTGTTTTCAAGACCCTCCCTCCCCCCCCCAAACTTCCACACACAAAAAAAATCTTTCTGAAATTTCACATGCTTCATTTCGTCCCAGGGCAAAGTTTGTGATTTCCCCCCCTTCATCCCCCCCAGAAGTCAGGTACATCAGTGTTTTGAACCTATCCTTGAAGTTCGCTTTTGGATAATTTGCTGCTCCCCCCCCCCAGTTTTTGAAATGATGTAACATAGAACTAAACTTGTTTTCTTTTTCATTGGCCTTGCTTAGATGAAGTGTCTTTTGGAGGGGGTTGGGGAATTACAAAGATGTATAAAACAGCCACAAACTCATGTCACACTTGTGGGGCAGGGACTATCTTTTGGCTCTGTTTGTATAGCTCCTAGCGCTAGGGGGTTTTAGGCCATGACTGGGGATTCCTAGGCACGATGGTAACACACATCATGCATAACAATATAGTCACACCATGAGTAACATACATAATACTCCCAGTGTGACTGTATTATGTATTATGCGTGTTACTCTCATTGAGACTGTATTACTATGTAACACACATAATGCATAATAATACAGTGGTCAGGGAAAGGGCTGACGAGAGGCTTATTAAGGCAAGCATATAAAGAGGAACCCAACATTAGAATGTCTGGAAATTAAGTTGATCTGTCCAGCCGGCTTCCCCACAGCTTTACAGTCCGTTGCAAACACAAGTGAAAAAAGGTTAAGAAGAACCCAGATCGATCAAAACTTTGAGTCCCAGGCAAGAATTCTCCCTCTCAAATGACCTCATCTTCACTGCTGGTTCCTCCATGTGCCTCTGGTTGGCTGTGCCCTGTGTAGATGCCTACTGTTGTGACTCCCTGCTTAGTCCATGACACCTGCTTTCATTAGGGTGTGGACCTTGCCTTCCTCCCCTTCTTGCTGCAACCCAAATTGTTGGGTTTAAGGGCTCGCATGAACAAAGAGTTTTGATACAAGGCGTTGCAACCTGAGAATAGAGCAGGCATGGTGTTGTGTGACTTCATTAGCTTGTGCCTTGGATACAGTGATCTGTCCATTTGAGAACGTGTGGAATGCCCTAAAATATTGTGTTTGGCATATGTTGTGCGAAATGGTGCACACACAGTAACAAGCCATCAGTAATAATTCATTGGGAAGGCTAAAATTTACTCTTTAAACAAGCTAAAAAGATTTGTAGGGAAATCGAGAATGAAAAGAAACAGATTGCAAAATTGCTTTTTGCACTAGCTCCTTTGTGGTGTCTTTCTCTTTGCAAAGGATGGTTTTTGTAGCTCTCTTCCCACAGTGATGAACTCATGAACAAAAGGCAGGGAGTGTAAGAGAAGAGGCTATAGTCTGGATCAGATACTGCAATGTGTGCTGTGGAAAATTAGATTGTGTGTTATGGGGAAAGATTTATGTTTGTTTTATTTTTAAAAGTAATCACAATGAAGGAGATATATGGTTATTATTCTTTTGCTTAGTTTCAGGAACAAAATTCAGTCATTGGGAATGGTGTTTGACTTTGTTATCTTGGAGTTTAAGTTTTTAAGCTTTTCTTTTTAGTGCTAAATTAAAGGAAATTAGGGCAAGTTTCTTAGGCTATGTCTACACTGAGCATCTTTTAGTGACAAAGTTATGTTGACACAGCCTAGTCGCTAAATGTTGGCATGTGTAAATTAGGGATGTAATCGAGAAGTCAAGTATTCCACTACTCGCTTCCCCTCCCCTCCTTGCTGCCTCTGTATGAGAGGCAGCAAGGGGAGGGGGAGCCAGGAGCAGGTGTCATCTCCCCAGTTTCGCTTGCCCTTCCTGCCCTGCGCTGCTGCCTCTATCAGAGGCAACAGCGGGGAGGAATTAGGGGAGGCTTCCGTGAAGTAGCCTCTGTCTGCGGCAGCCCGGGCTGGCCATGGGTAGAGGCTACTCCAGCAGCAGCCCCGTCTATGTGGGCCGGCACTGGCCATGGACAGGGGCTGCTGGACTTGGTGCGAGCCAGGACCAAGCAGGCTGGTCTGGGACCACTGCGGCTCTGCATTTTAAATTTGGTAAGAGCCAGGAGGCAGTCCTGGCTCACCCTGGTCCGAGACCTATCCCTTCAGTGGCTCTGCAGTTTAAATGTAGTAGGAGCCGAGCAGCCTGCGCACCCAGCTCCTATTACATTTAAACTGCAAGGCCACAGTGGGGTAGCTCCTGGACCAGCGCGAGCCAGGACTGAGCACCCTCCCTTATCAACTAATCGTGTAGTCAATACAAATTGTATCAACTACACGATTAGTCAGTTACCCGCCTCTTAGCATCCTTAGTGTAAATGCTGTTTGGTGGCACTTTTTCTGGCAAAGTATTTCTAGCCCCCATGAGCAACTTTTGCTTTCTTGGCAGGAGAGCACTCCTGCTCACAAAGTGACATTTACACTTGCACTCACTGTGGCAATACTTTTGTCATTCGGGTTTTGTGAGGTTTTTAAGCACGCATGGACAGCAAAAGTGTTCAACTGCAAGTGTAGATAAAGCTTCGGTAGCTATGGAAGCTTCTCCAAGGCTTCTTCCAGGTCATTCAACTTTCTCACTCTTTGCCTTATAACAATAAAATGATAAACTGTCTTCTACTTGAGCTTGGCATGCGGTGGTAGGGTCATCTACATTATGTGGCTTAGTTTTCCACACGGCCATTTTTATAGCTGCCGCTTCTGGCAGTCAGGAAAGACAGTTGAAACCCCTTTTTAAACTGTTTTATTAAAAAAACTACCCATAGATGTTTTAAATTTGTTATTTTTCTACTTAAAAATAGATTTGTATATTATGGGCTGAGGGTCAGAGGTCAAATTCAGGCCTTCCAGTGGAGCTTGCACTTGTGTATAACATGCCTGAAATTGGCCTACACTCTTTGAATAGGTATGAAGGCTGGGCAGTTTCCTCTTTAGTTCTACATCTTCTATTAGCTTGTCAAACAATTGCCCCTCACAGGATGCTCCCTAAACCCATTTCAGATTTCCATCACAACCAAGTGTCGGCCAATGTCAACAGTGCAGAATTTCCTCCATATATGGACTGGGAACTAAACCAAATGAATTTGGCTGGTGCTTCAAGATGCCTGTGCACATCTCTGAGGAGCTGTAGCTGAAGGGTGCTCTTTCTACAGCAGATCCACTAAAGACTAGGGGGCCTCTTCCTCCCCTGGTGTAGAGCTGCACAGCTGCAGTGCAGGCTGAAGAGCATTGCCAGTTTACACCAGTTGAGAAGCTGGCTCTGCATGCACTTTGGAGTCAAGGAGGGGGTCATGGAGCAGACTGCCAGTTTGAATTGCTCTTTCTCTGTACATGCTCCCTTCACAGCTTGCCTCTGGAAAGAGCCTTTCTTCAAGCCTTTGTTAGGAATGATCAATACATGGTGGCTAATGCATCGATATAAACAAACCGCTTTAGTCATTCTGGCCGTGCCTCAGATGAGCTGGGCAGAGTAATAATTTGTTGTTTGCTTTGCAGCACTGCCCAGAGGCCTCAATCTAGGATCCAAGCCCCATTCAGCTAGTTGCTAGACATATATGAAATAGCCCTAAAGAGGTTGCAACCTAACCAGGTATTACTGTGCAAATGCATTTTGTCTGCTGGCAAAGGAAAACTTAGCTTATCTCCCTTGCCAAAGGGTGGAATGAGGAAATATGAACTTGGGGGAAAGTGGAAAGCATTTTCACTTGGTCTTACACAATTCTCTATAGCTTTTGCTAGTGACACAATCTAGTAATTTACATATTTTCTTAGATTTGAGTGACAGTTGTTACTAGCCCTAAGTTTATCAATTTTTGGCTGAGAAGCATCTTTCAAATTGTTTAGTCAGAGTTCATTTGAGAGCCACGTCGTGAATCCAAGCCTAGCAACCTTTCACTTCGTACGGTGCTTTTTTTAACATGAGACTTGTTGCCCCAATTCAGCAGCACTGACTTGGCAGTGGACGTTTGAGATACAGTACTGTGGATTGGAATAGAAAAATGCTCTGGTCCCTTAAGTTTTCACACTTCTATCTTGGCTCAACCTGTAGTACACTTTGAACATTTGTGTTACAATGTGTGTAGAGCGTTAATAGGAATAACACAAAGCATCCTTTTTGTATTGTACAGTATTGTTCAATTTCCAGGTGCAGGAAGGAAATGTAAACACACAGTAGGTTTGTTTGACTTGGGCAGTGATGGAATATATGTGCCTATGAAAAACTACTCCAACCATTCTTGGGTTGGTGTTTGCTGAAGAAATATAAGGTAATTGATACAACTGTATGCACTGGCGATAGTTCTGCAATGAAATATCGATGCCATTATATTTTTTTCACACAGTGCTGATTTAAATCACATTGAGTCAGTTTCAGTGCAAGTTAGGTGACTAAATACCTTTGAGGATATGGGCAATGAAATGATTGGAAATCCCTGCACCCCATTGACCTGAGATAGCTTTTTGTCTTCTTTAGACCAGCAGAGAATAGTATGTCCCATGTCCATGTGGTTTAATTAATCATATGTTTTCAAATGTGTATTTTGTAGTGGTTTTTTTCCTTTTTTGCCAAAATCCCACATGCTCTAGTGCAGTGGTCTCCAACTTTTTTAAGCACAAGATCACTTTTTCAATATAAGTGCAATGTAAGATCTACCTCAACCCAAATACCCTGGCCCCGCTTCCTTCCCACCCCTTTTTTGAGGCCCTGGTCCTGCTCCACTGGGCTCAGAGCTTTCGAAAGTGAAAGTAGTTTAGACCTGGCTTTTACGGCGAACCCCGCCCTTTGTCGAAAAGCCATGTAAACCTCATTTTTGAGGAAGAGCAGCTTTTCGACAAAGGGGGGGGGGATTCGCTGCAAAAGCCACATCTAAACTACTTTCACTTTAGCAGAGCTTTCGAAAGTGAGATCGAAAGAAGATATGCAAATTCTCGCAGAATTTGCATGTCCTCTTTCGACACGCTAGTGTAGTCTAGATGAGCCCACCCTTCTCCAAGGCTTTCAACCTGCTCACTCCATCCCCCTTTCTCTCCCATCCTCGCTCACTTTTACCGGGCTAGGGGATTGGGTACGTGCTCTGGTCTTGGGCCAGGGTGTTTGGAGTATGGGAGGGTCTCCGGGCTTAGCCCAGGGTGGGGGATTGGGGTCCAGGAGGGGTTTCAGGGTGCAAGCTCTGGGAAGGAGTTTGGGTGTAGGGGGACTCACTTCTGGGGCAGGAGGAGGTTCAGGGCAGGGACAAGAGTTCAGGAAGCAGGCTCTGGCTGGGCACCATTTAACCGAGATGGCTTCCAGGTGGAGCAGTGGGGTTAAGGCAGGCTTACTCCTGCCCTAGCCCTGCACCACTCCTGAAAGCAGCTGGCATGTACAGCAATGGCGCCATGTGCTGCCCCTTGTATACAGGCGCTGAGCCCACAGCTTCTACTGGCCACGGTTCCCCTTTTACTGATCAATGGGAGCTGCAGGAGTGGAGTCTGCAGGCAAGGACAGCATGTGGGGACCCTCTGCTCTGCCTTCCACAGGGGCTGCAGGGACATGCCAGCCATGTCCAAAAGCAGCAATTACCACAGTGATGACTCCAGCCACAACAGGTTAAGCATTTTAGAACTCACTAGTCAAAGAATTAAATGTAAGCATAAGAGAGAAATGAAAATGATGAAATGCACAGACCAGTCAAAACCAAAGATACCACACTTTGCAGGCAGTAACGGAAGTGACAGCAACCCCCCATTTATGTGTTGGGTCGGGAGATGAGAGTGAAGGACAGTGTGTGTTTGTGAGAATGACAGACACACACGGTGTGTGAAAGTGACAGAGATTTGCATTGCCAAGCTCCCTCCATCCCCTTCTCCCTGTGTGGAGATAGGGTACAGAAGTGGGGGAAGGAGGGACATCCTGACATCAGCACCCTCCCTTCTCTCTCCTACACCCTGCACAGCAAGCAGGAGCTCCCAAGGGGGCAGCTCCAAGGCAGAGGGCAGGAGCAGCATAACAGTGAGTGGAGGGGCAACTGAAGTGCCAGCGCTTGGCTTCCTGGCCAAACCAGTCAGGATCCCCTGTCAGAGGTTCCAAGATCTACCGGTAGATCCCGATCAACTGGTTGGTGACCACTGCTTAGTGTAATTCAAGGAAAGTGAAATTACATCCATTTAGCAAACACATCTTCTAGTAGCAAAGGCCCTGTCCTCCTAACACAGATGAGGCTCTTTTCCCTTATCATTATAGCTGGGCTGCTTGTGGTTTAAATCAGACAGGCCACATCCAGAGATATTGAACAATACACAGGGCCCTCCCTAGCAGTTCTAGTGCCCTATGCAGCCCCCGCATGGGACCACCGCTCCGCAGGGGGGCCAGTTCCTCTGCAGAGGAGGAAGCTGCACTCAAGGGCTGTGGGACCACAGGGACTGGAGCTGTGGAGGGCTGGAGCAGGGTAGGTGGGCAAGGAGGCAGCAGGGATCCAGCGCCACCTCCCTCCCCGTGGGGAAAGGACAGCGATCGGGCCCCAGCTCGCTCTACTCCTCCGACAGTGTCACTTAGGGGATAGAGGCAGGACCGCCCCTACACTCACCTGTAGGAAGTGGAGCAACACACTTGGGGGAGCAGAGCGAGCTGGGGTCACGTTGTCACTGCCGCTGAGACTGATGAGGGCGGATTCCCTCTCCGGCTGATCTCGCTATTCTCCCAGGCTGCATTGCTCAGGGGAAGAGGTGGGGCACCGGTGGAGCAAGGGCAGGGAAGAGGAGTGGAGCAGGGGTGAGATGAGCTTTAAAAGGATCTCACAGAACTAGGTGACTGGGCCACAAAATGGCAGATGAAATTCAAAGCAATGCACATTGGAAAACACAAATCCCAGCTATAGGTATAAAATGATGGGCTGTAAATTAGCTGTTACTACTCATGAGAAAGATCTTGGAGTCATTGTGGATAGTTCTCTGGAAACATCCACTCCGTGTGCAGCAGCAATCAAAAAAGCAAATAGAATGTGAGGAATCATTTAAAAAGGGAAAGAGAATAAGACAGAGAATATCACGTTGCCTCTATATAAATCCATGATACGCCCACATCTTGAGCACTGCATGCAAGTGTGGTCACCTCATTTCAAAAAAGATATATTGGCATTGCAAAATGTTCAGAATGATTAGAGTTTTGGAACGTCTACCATAGGAGGGGAGATTAATAAGACTGGGACTTTTCAGCTTGGAAAAGAATTATTTACTCCTTCTCATAACACAAAAAAATAGGGGTCACCAAATGAAATTAATAAGCTTTAGGTTTGAAATAAAAGGATTTCTTCACACAATGCACAGTCAACCTGTGGAACTCCTTGCCAGGGGATGTTGTGAAGGCTAAGACTATATCAGGGTGTAATATACCAGGTTTCTGGGGCACTGCTGAGAGGCTCAAATCAGGGTGAATTGCTTAAAGACACCGCTATTTACAGCCCAAGACTGCGGGTTCTCCACTATAAGGCACCAAACCACTCACAAAGAACACTTCTGTTAACCACACTGGCTACCAAGAAGTCACACAAGCAATCCCCTTAGACACTCCAACTTTTCCTGTACCACACCTGACATAGATGAGAGGTTATGAAAACCAATCTTATCAAATCTGAACAGGTTTTACTGATCCCAAAGGACCAGCCACATTCCCAGGTCAGTTTATACTTCAGATCTTACCCATAAGGGCATGCTATGCCAATCCTTTAGAACAAGGGTGGGGAACCTCAGGCCCAGAGCTGGATGTAGTCCCCAGCTTGCCTGGATCTAGCCCCCAAGGCTCAGGGCCCCCCCAGCATTGGGAAGCCCACACTGGTGCTCCAGCCTCCCCACTGCCCCAATATCGGGCTGGAGCACACAAAATCTACTAGGCTGGGTCCCCCTAGACCGGGGGCAGGCAATAATTTTTGGCCGGGGACCACTTCCATGATTGGTCTGGGGGTGGAGGAGTCCCTTTGCCCCCCCCCACTTCCCACTAAGCACCCATGCCCTTGGCAGGGCGGGTAGAGGCTTCACATGCTCCCCCATGCTACGTGCTCCTGGCAGGACGGAGAAAACTTCAAAAGGGGCTTCCCCTGCCCCCAGGCCCTAATTGGCCTGGGGCCGGGGGAGTGGCAAGGCCTCCGCGCACCGGATCAACCCGCTTGGCGGGCTGGATTTGGCCTGTGGAGGCCCTTTTGCCCACCCCTGCTCTAGGCTCTGTGTGCAAGGGGAATGTGGGGAGTGTCTTTTTCTGTGGGTCAGTGGCCTCCAGCCCAAAAAAGGTTCCTCAATCCCTTCTTTAAAATCTAAAGGTTTATTAATGAAAAGAAAAAATTGAAAGTAAAATTGTTCAAGGAATCAAATTAGATACACCAATTACAAAGTTATTGGGGTAGGCTTTTAACAGAGATGGATGAATCTGCTATTTTATCATAGAATCATAGAATACTAGGACTGGAAGGGACCTCGAGAGGTCATCGAGCCCTGCCCCCATGGCAGGACCAAATACTGTCTAGACCATCCCTGATAGACATTTATCTAACCTACTCTTAAATATCTCCAGAGATGGGGGATTCCACAACCTCCCTGGGCAATTTATTCCAGTGTTTAACCACCCTGACAGTTAGGAACTTTTTCCTAATGTCCAACTTAAACCTCCCTTGCAGTACATCCTCTGTTAGGATGGGTCATCAGTCCTTTCAGGCTCAATTCATAGCAAAGATGCTCCTGATATGATGAGCTGGAATGAAGACAAAGACGGAGGAACCCCCAGGGCCTTCTCTATACCTTTGCCCGTGTGGAAGGAATTCCATTGTTCTCCCTGTGTGAAAGGATGGAGTTAGTCACATGAGCAAGTCACCTGTCCATGCATGACTCAGTCCTTAGCAGCCATCACTTACGTGCTGGTCTGAAGATTCACAGCAAAGTTCCTCTGATACGGCTTGGCACCACTGAGGTGCATTGTCAATGATGTACTGCTGTTCACTTGAGTGCAACCCTTTTGTGCAACCCTTTTCACCAAGTGCAATCCTTTTGTGACAGGTTGGCCAAGCCTATTGTTGAGGTCTCCCAGAAGCAGACATTTGAAATCCAAGTGCATAGCCAATATTCATAACTTCAAATACAAAAATGATGTGTTCATATGAATAATACAAACAGAATCAATGAGTCATCAGCTTTCCATAGACATGTCACTTGGCCCACTTTGCACAAGATTTGGTGTAAACATATAGCGATTGCAACAATGTTTGTATGTTCACATCAGAATCCAATAACATCACACAGGATTTAAAAAAGAACTATATAAATTCATAGAGGATAGGTCCATCAATGGCTATTAGCCAAGATGGGCAGGGATTGTGTCCCTAGCCTCTGTTTACCAGAAGTTGGGAATGGGTAACAGGGAATGGATCACTTGATGTTTACCTGTTCATTTAATTCCCTCAGGACACTGGGCTAGAGGTACAATTGATCTGACCCAGTACTTTTGCTTTCTCGAGTCTCTTCTGACTGCATTTCCTCACCGACTAACAGTCCTTATGTTAAAATAAACTTTAAATACCTTAAAAATGAGGATCTCAGTACAGTACTGTGATTATAAGGAGTTGTCACTATCCTGGAGATAATCTCAAATTATGTGTGTGTTGACTGAAATTACAAAGGAAAGGGAGAAGTGATGTTCTACACTTGGGGCTTGATTCTCCATTCCATTAACGATGTGGGTCCAACTTCAGACCACTGGAGAGTAGCATCAGATCTGCAAAGTTTGGATTTAGATGGAGTGGTCTCTCAAATACTTCTGCGTTAGAAATTAATTAAAGAGTTTTTGTCTGCCAAGACTTGAGGTCAGGTCCTCGGAGTTGTTTTGGTTTTTATGCAACAGCTGATCTGGCTAATGTATGAAAAAAGTAGGGCATTAGACTTATACGCTGCTTCAGCTATTCAAGACATTGGACCAGATTCACAGTTACACTGGTGTGAATCTGGAGCAACACTATTTAAATCAAAGGAATTGCTTGCTGTAGATTTATACCTGTATAATTAAGATCAGAATCTAGCTTTGGCTCTGTAGAAGAATACATTCAAGGGACTGAATTCCTTGTATTGACAAGTGAATGCAGAAGGAACCAATCTGAAACCGTTTTGTTATTTTGGGGCCAGTTCTTTCCCTGGAGTAAATCGGAGAAGCTCCATTAACTGCAACGGAGTTACCTCCACTCTAGGGATGTAATGGTGTAGCTGATTAACCTATAAGCAAAAGCTTATAGGTTAATGCTAGACTACACACATTTCCCCCCAGTAAATTTTTTAGCAGGCTGGCCAGCAGCCTGTCTCAGTCCTGGCTCGGGACCTACCCCTGCTATGGCTCTCCATTTAAAGTGGATTAGGAGGTAGGCGGGCAGGCTGCCCGGCTCAGTTCTGGCTCACGCTGGGTCCAGGAGCTCAGGACTTTCTCTCCCCCCTCACCGCCCCCGGACTGGGGCTACTGCCACCCCTGTATCAGGCAGCTAGTCCTCAAGGGGAGCTGGTTTTTAAACTGGCACCCCTTGCTGACCAGCTCCCACCTGGCACCCTGTGCTGCTGCCTCTGTATCAGAGGCAGCAGCACGGAGTGGTAGGGGGCTCCTTGGGAGTAGGGCCAGATTGCACTGGCTGCCAGCCTTGCCCCCGGGACTATAGAATAGTCGAGTAACCAATAAGAATTCATGAGGTTACTCAACTATTCAGTTAATCGATATTTAACATCCCTACTCTACTCATACCAAATGAGGATCCGGCCTATTGAGTCTCTGTGTATTTCTGTTCTTGGTGTGGAATCACAAGGTTATTTGATTTACTTTATAAAAAACATTCTCTTCTTTTTCACGTTGCGAGAGGGCTCTGGACACAAAGGAAGTTTGCCCAAGAATCTTTGCCTTTCACGGGATGACAACAATTTGTTGTTTTTCCTGAAGAGAGTCAACTTATTAATTCATATTCTGCTGCAGTCTTGTTGGTTCACATCTTGTAATGCACGTGGTTATTTGTAGATGTCATGCGCTTGGCATCTGATGCTTTGCAATAGCAAAAGGGAAGCTAGTTGAAGCAGCACCAGTGCTGACTTGGGCTATGCTATGGAAATGTACAGTGTACACTCGACAACAATTCAGGGCCATTTTGCTACCTCGGCAGCACTTGGATGATTCATCCTAGAGGACCTTGGAAGCCAAGAAAAAGGTCATTTGAGATCAGCCAGAATTCCAGGGGAAATAGGTGTATGGTTATTCTCCAGCTCAGGTGTTTGGATAGTTGAGTGCAATATTCACAGCAGGCACAGTACTGTTACATTGGGCCTATTATTTTAGGGAATTTCAGTAGTGCAGTCAGGACGGTTAACAGTCACTGGACAGAGCCTTGAGTATCTGCTAGTCTGCAGCAAGGACAGTTACGACCACTGGCAGCGGTGGATATTTGTCTTTGGGTTGCATCCACTCATGCTCTGAGCCCTGGACAGAGAGTACTGGCTCACTCAGCATGGGGTACAAACACAAGAGTGGTGTGTCCCTGACATGGGCTGAACATGAACCAGCAGCATACAGGAGAAAGGTTCCTTATCCCATTCCCAATCTGCCAAGCCCCTCGCTCCCCCAGATACAAACCTTACTGAAACTGTAGGGTAGCAAGGTCTGTACAGTGGTGAGCATGATAACCCTGGTGCTGGGAGCATGCAGCGGTGAATGCTTGTGAGGTGCTCCCGTACTGCAGCAACGAGGGTACATTCCTACCTACGGTTGAGGAGGCAGCTGACCTATGTGTACTGTATACTCATGAGACTTTTGCCTCTGCCATGCATGTGCAGTGACCCTTATGGACAAGTCCTGGAGTATTTGGTAGGGATGAACCCTATAGGGATCCAACTGAAAAATGTCTAGCATTTGCCAGGGAATGAAATTGTCTGTCTGTAGGATTTGGTATCAGGGATGATACGTTTGATATCTTGGCAGCAAGGTTGTTACAACCCATCATTTCTTCATGAGCCAAGATTTTCCAAAGCAACGAGTGGATCTGAGTATCTCCATCTTGTGGTTTCTGACTTGAGACCCATGAAAAGGCCCCAGTTAAGGGGTCTCATGTTTTACACCCCAAAATTGAAGCATCTAAAATCATAGAATCATAAAATCACAGAAGATTATGATTGGAAGGGGCCACAGGAGGTTTTCTAGTCCAACCCCCTGCTCAAATCAGGACCAACCTCAACTAAATCAACCTAATCAGAGCTTTGTCAAGGATGGAGATTCCACCGTTTTCCCAGGTGACACATCCCAGTGCTTCACCACCCTCCTAGTGGCATACTTTATCCTAATATCCAATCTAGACTTCCCCCACTGCAACTTGAGACCATTGCTCCTCCTTCTGTCATCTGCCACCACTGGCTCCATCCTCTTTCGAGCTCCCCTTCCGTGGGTTGAAGGCTGCTATCAAATCCGCACTCACTCTTCTGCAGACTAAATTAGCCCAGTTTCTTCAGCCTCTCCTCATAAATCCTATGTCCCAGACCCCTGATCATTTTCATTGTCCTCCGCTGGACTCTCTCCAATGCATCCACATCCTTTCTGGAGTGAGAGGGGGCCAAGACTGGATGCAGTGAATCCAGATCCTTAATGAAGATATTGAACAAAACCAGTCCCAGGACTGACTCTGGGGCACTCCGCTTGACACGGCTGCTAGCTAGACATCGAGCTGTTGATTGCTACCCATCAAGCCTGACAATCTAGCCAGTTTTCTAGCCATCTTATAGTCCATTTATCCAAGCCATTCTTGCTGGCAAGAATACTGTTGGAGACTGTATCAAAAGCCTTGCTGAAGTCAAACTAATAGGGATATTCACAAGGGCAGTCAGGTCAGTCAGGCCTGACCCCTTAGTAAATCCATGTTGACTGCTCCTGACCCCCTTCCTCTTCTCCAAGTGTTTCGAAATGGATTTGACACTCTTAGGTGTTATGATTTTGGTTTCCAAGGTTGGGTGGGATGGCACCAGGGCCACTCTGGAGCCTGCATTTTATACTAGAACTCAACAGAGAAAGCCTTCCTGCCAGAGAACCCACGTTACCCTTTTTCCGGTGCCCTCTCCATTCAGCTTGCACAGGGAGAAGGCGTACCTGCCAGGAGTGCTGCTTGGGTCTTTAAATATTCCTCCCCCACCCAGGCACGTGAGAGTTGGGAATGGCTTTCTCTCTAGAATGATTGATTGCTTTTGTAATCAGTCAATGGGGGCGAGCAGTCCTGTGGGAGAGAGGCTAGGCAGGTACAGCTGACCCAGGGCAAAAGGCTCCAGTTGGAGTTTGGCTTATGTTTAACTTGTTAATAAAGCAAAACCCCAGCAAGGAGGTGAGTTTTGACCCTGACCTGCGTAAGCGTGGCTGCATTTTGGAGTGAGGCAGGAATGCCACCTGCTTTCAAGATGCTTAGGTGAAATACTGGGCATTTAATAGTTAAATGGAAAGAGGGGCTGGCCAGAACCTCTCTGATCATGATGCTTGAATACCTACCTCTATGACTCCACATTGCTCTGTCTCGGCAAGGTTCTTTATACTCCTAGATTCTTAGCACAGTTGAACCAGATTAGTTATGTTAGTATCTAGTTCCCTGGCCAAATCAGTCTCAACACTGAAGCTTTTCCTAATGCTGGGGTCAGATGTCTGTGCCTTTGGAGAAACAGCCAGCACTGAGACAGATGTTATGGCAACCAAAACAGAACTTGTCATGCTTCAAATGCAAGCTCCACCATTCCCACTTTTAAGGGGTCAGATGAGGCAAAATTGTTCTCAAACAACTGTGTTTCCTGCTTTCCACTATTTCAGGATGTGCAACGCTTACAGAGAATGCGTTGCATCCGCAGAGCACTCTATGTGGTATGCTTGTTTAGCAACCCTGATTCACCATTGCCTTATGAAGTTATTTACACTACCCTGGAGTGTATGTGATGCTGCCATTTTGATTTCGTGGTGTGTACATCCCCTTTGCACCCACTGAGGCTCTGAACAAAACCAAGGGCCCATGTTAACACTGAGCTGGTGGTGGATAGTGCGGATTGCAGGGCACAGTTTGTAAAGTCTTCATGACAGGGGCTGTATCTTCTTCTCAGGGCTGAATTAGGGTAGTTTGGACTAGGGATGTTAAATATCAGTTAATTGAATAGTCGATTAACCTCATGAATTCTTATCCATTAGTCAACTATTCTATAGTCCCTGGGGGCGGGGCCGGCAGCAGGTGTGCTCCGGCCTCACTCCCGAGAAGCCCCTTGCCACTCTGCGCTGCTGCCACTGTATCAGAGATAGCAGCACGGGGTGCTAGGTGGGAGCTGGTCTGTGAGGGGAGCCAGTTTAAAACCTAGCTCCCCTTGTGGACCTGTGCTGTCGCCTTGTGCTGCTGCCTCTGATAAAGAGGCAGCAGCGCAGGGTGGCAGCAGCCCCTGTCTAGGGGGTGGTCTGAGCTCCCGGATCCAGTGCAAGCCAGAACTGAGCTGGGCTGCTGGCCAGCCTGCTAAAAAAATGTACTGGCAAGTGCGGGGGGGGGGGAAATGTGTGTATTTTATAGCATTAACCTATAAGCTTTTAATTGGTTAATTGACTACACTATTACATCCCTAGTTTGGACCCTTAGACTCACAACTCCAGTGCCATAGTGCTGTGCCTCCTTGTGGTGGCAAGCAGGTTTCAGAGTTAAAATGATTGGGGCAGTTCACTTGGAGTTATTGTTTCAGGCACTCTGCAAATTCAGGCAAGCATCAGTTATACTCTGTTCATATTGTCAGGCTTTCTGTACATCTATGTGACTTCTTTTTAACCGGAGCTAAAATTCTAATCTCATCACATGACTCCAGCATCTTGGGATCATGCATACCTTAATGCCTATGCCTCAGTCTGTCCTCGCTTTCTGTGTACTTGGAAAGCGCATGGTAGGTGTATCATTGATCTACAGAATTGGGATATCAGCTTTGGAACAGTGTGCCTCATCCCCAAGGGGTCTCACTCTTCATTCAGGGCAAGCCATGTGGTCCCACTGCCTCCTGACACTGGATCTCGAGGGCTTCAGCACTCCTGCTTTGCTCTGTGAGCTCTCCTTGGGGAGTTCCACTGAGACGGATTCCTGGTAGAGACTTACACACTCTCCAGCGATTAATGCTCCTCACTCGGTATTTACAGTGAGGCTCAGTGTTGTCAGAACCTTCAGGGTTCTTAGTTCCCTGGAACACAGCATCAGAAAATCTTAGGTTAGCATAGAGACTTGAAGGGTAAAGCACAGACCATGCTGGGTAGCACTGCCAAGCTACAGTGAACCCCCGTCTTCGAGCTCTCACTGTTTCTCCATTTGACTTCTGTCAGATCTCCAACAAGAGCCCTTGTTGCGCTCCAGCAGCCAGCTCTTACTAGGGATGTTGGAATGTAAACAACTAACCGTTTAACCAATAAGAACATGTTTATCAGTTACCAGTGATGGTTATACTCAGCAAAGCCACCTCCCTGGGAGCCAGGCAGCCAAGGGCGGGGAGGCTTCGCTGCAGGCTCTACAGTACATAGCTAAACTTTATACTGCAGAGCTCACAGCACAGGCAATTGTGTAACTGCTGAGATTTTCACCGGTTGCAAGGTTACCCCATTACATGATTTTTAACATCCCTAGCTCTTACTTCAGGCCATTCCAGTCTTTGGCTCTCCAGCTGGGGGATTTTGCTCAGCTTCCCTGCTGAGAGTTGGGAAGATCCATCTCCGTCCAGGGTGCTGGGCGTTAGGTATCAGTGTCCTGGCAAGCATCGGCTTTTCCATTATTTTCTTGGCTTATCAATGGACTCGGCCAGCCTTTTTGTAATGACCTGTCCAGGCTCAGACAGCCAGGCCATGTTCATATCTATGTCTCCCAGCCTGCCCTGAGAGAAACAGTTCTCTACCCCCTCAGCCCTCACTGGGTAATCATGCAAAATATAGGGGAAACAGAGGCACACATAGGATTAATTAAAATATTATAGAAAATTCCCACTTTGACATAGGCTGCTATGGAATATAGAGAATAAATAGCCACCAGCTAGCTGTCTGCTGATTCTCTACTTTGCCATTGTATTCTTTGCAGTTTACTGGCCATCCTCACTGTAACTCCAAGACACGTTCCAAAAGACTTGGACTTATAGTGAAACAAGTTAAAGCAGGGAATTTTTTTCCCATGGCTGACTTCCATTTGCACAGATTAGGTTTTTGGGTTGTTTTTTTTTTTGGCATGACTTAAGAGCAGGGAATGGGAGGACTTATAACACGCCAGTTCCTACAAGCAACATGACTTTAGTGCGGAATGGATGTATACTGGGGCGACTTATAGCGGGGATGCTCTGTAAATACTTCATGCAGTTTCTTAATTATCTGTAGTCTCGCAATATCATTATTATTCAATTATTTGTATTGTGGTACTGCCTAGAAATGCCCTAGTCAGTGAGAGAGGAGTGATGTTGGCTAGAAACAAAAGGACAGTCTGTCTCCCAAAGAGCCGGCACTCCTGACTGTACTATTTGTTATGAACAATTAATGTGAAACTGATGAAAATGCCGTTTCACAATTTCTGAAGGGAAATTCAGGACTTGGTTTGCTAAATATGCCCAAGAGAGTCAGGAAGTGCATTAAGTCTGTCTGCTTCATTGTGCAGCAATTTGATACTCCACCCATATGTGCTGTTGCTATCTGCAGGTAGTACTGTAGAGTTCATTCTGCGAGGTGCTCCCACAATCTATCACAGGTGTTATTCATTCATTTGAAATGCTTTCTTTAAAGAAACATGACCATAGTTCTTACAGTCGCTATTCTTCTTTCTTTGGAGTATTCCAGTTCAAATTAAATCACACTTAACAAATGTTCAGTAGTTTAATTGCCCATCTCCATAGGTGAACATATATATTCTATCTCAGGTATTAATTTAACCGTGCTTTAATTAAGAAATCAAATGTAGAGACTGCAGAGAACTTCACAATTTTATAAGACATTGAGCAGAATATAGATGGAGAGGAGACTCTGATATTATTAGGTTTTTGCTGTATCTAGAATTATTGATTTTCCTTGCACATCATATTACATGTGAGTGGATACGCTGTTGGTTCTAACATTAAAAGGGTTTGCAGCCTATATCCTCACATTTAAGCAACAGAATAAAGGCCCTTAACTTTAGAGGCACAGAGCACTCCTGGGTGTTGTTGACTCTGTAAGAATTATGGGTGATAGCCGAGGCACATTGGGGATTGAGTTGGGGACTGGTACAGCTAAAAGCATCAGCTGTTACAGCTTGAGCTAAAGAGCCAAGTGGCCTTAACTAGGGTTCTCACACCCTCAGACCCTCTGTGGCTCTGGCACAAGGGGAACCTAATACTTCCATGCACGTGTGTTAGAGCCAGGTGCTCAGCATCTCTGAAAATAGACCACCTTTTATACACCTGCATAATTGTGGCCCTAGATAGCTACCTCTTAGCATCCACATTTGACATTTTTTTTAATATCAAAAAGATTTGGACACATTGGAGGGAAGAACAGGAAAAATGATCAGATGGTTTTAAAGAGATTAAAATATTTGTCTGAGCAACAGTTAACAGGCAGGGGAGGAAACCTAACAATGCAAACACTTCAGGGTGCAAACACTAGCACGGAAGAGGAATTGTTAGGGTGGCACATAGCAGTCAAACTGGGAGCAGTGGGTCTAAATGAAGAAAGGATCATTGTAGGTTGCCTATCAAGGAAAGTCTTCCCAGAAGTGAAAGGTAGGACTTGTGGGAGAGTTTGCCAATGGAAACAACGGGAGCTCCATCACAGGTGTCCAAACTTCATTGCACTACGACCCCCTCCTGACGACAAAAATTACTGCATGACCTCAGGAGGGAGGGCCAAAAGCCTGTGCCCACCTGAGCCCCACCACTCTGGGTTCAAGGGCTTCAGGCTAGACATGAAGGCCAAAGATGAAGCTTAAGGGCATCAGTCTAGGGTTGCCAACTATCTCAATGCCCCACCCCTTCCCTGAGGCCACGCCCCTGTCCAGGTCCTTCTGCAAGGCCCCAGCCCCAGCTCACTCCACCCCCCTCTTCCTCCATCGCTTGCTCTCCCCCACCCTAGCTCGTGTTCACCAGGCTGGGGCAAGAGTTGTGCTGGAGGGTGGGGCCAGTTTGGAGTGTAGGACAGGGCCTGGACCGGGACTGAGATGCAGTCTCGGGGAGGGGCTCAGGACTGGGGCAGAGAGTTGGAGTGCAGGAGGCAGTACAAGGTTGAGCTCTGCGAAGGTATTTGGGTGCAGGAGGCAGCTGAGGGTGGGGGTTGGGTGTGGGAGGGGATGAGGTGTCAGGCGAGCTCCAGCTGGTCAGTGCTTTTCTCATACTGCTTCAGGAAGCAGTGGTATGTAGGGTTGCCAGGTGTCCGGTTTTCTACCGGACAGTCCAGTATTTGCACCGTCTGTCTGGTAGAAAAATTCAGAAAATAATGGACATGTGCAATGTCTGGTATTTTCTGAATTCCCGGCTGGGCGCCGGACGGAAGCCTGGCGGGGCCGGGGGAGCAACTGGGAGGCAGGGCTACAATTGGCGCTAGGAGCCTTTGGTCGCGTGCAAAAGCCGGGGGGAGGGGGACGGGTCCTGGGACTCCCAGCCACTCCTCCCGCCTGGCTTCTGCACACAACCAGAGGCTCCCAGCGCCAATCGCGGCCCCGCCTCTCAGCTGGGAGCCTCTGGTTGCGTGCAGAAGCCGGGCGGGGAAAGGGGCTCCCAGCCCTGCCCCCGCCGCTGCCCGGCTTCTACGAGCAACTTGAGGTAGTGCCTGCTGGGGGCGCGGCCCTTTGGACTCCAGCTGTGGCCAGTGGCTGCACCCCTCCCCCCCCGCCAGCTCTGCTTCCCAGCCCCCCTTCCTCCCAGCCCCCACTGTTCCAGCCAGCCCTGCGCCCCCAGCTCTGCTTTCCCCCTTCCTTCCGGCTAGCCCGTGGCCCCCGGACCCGCCCCAAGCTCTGTTTCCCGCTCCGCTCGGCCAGCCCGCCCCCTCCCGGCTGGTTCCCCCTTCTCCCTCCATGATCAAGTGTGTGTTGTGTTTGGGGCTTTCTTGCTGTGTGTTGAGCTTGTGTTTGTGAGTGAGGGTTGGTGTGTTTTTTTTTTTTTTTGTTTGTTTGTTTTTTCCCCTGTGTTTCTGAGTGAGGCTTTTTCCCCACTTCCCCTTTCCCTTCCCCCTCTCCTTCATGGAGTGTGTACTGTGAGTGGCAGGTGGAAACTGTTGGCTTCTAATTAAAGTTTGAATTCTAGAAGCCTCTGCTGATTGGCTGAGCCTTGGTAGGGGGAGGGACTTTCAGGCAGTCCACGGCTTTATAAAGCAGTGAGCAAGCGACCAAGGAGCTTGCGAACAGGTGAGTGCTAACAGGGAGTTTAGAGAGGGAGTTGGGAAGGGCGCGCGGTTCTCTTGCCTTTCTTTTTAAATCCTTTCTCCAGGACAGCAGAGGTAGATGGTGATAGGTCTGCTGTTGTTACCTGCACAGCGTGTGCCATGTTTGTCTTCCTCCCGGAAGAAAGAACGGATTTAATCTGCACTAAGTGCAAGCTGGTCACCATTTCGGAAGAAAAAATTAGAGGACTGGAGGCCCAAGTGTCGACCCTACGCTCGATCAGAGAGGATGAAGACTTCCTCGATAGAAGGCAGCGTTTTATCTTGCAAGCACGGCAGGCGGAAGAGCCGGAGAGGGCAGTACGGGACCAGGAAGAGAACTGGCAGCATGTAACTTCTAGAAGGGGAAAAAGGCCAGCACGGGAATCTCCCAATACTATAGAGGTAAGTAATCACTTTCAGGCTCTCTCCACAGGCTCTGCAGTGCTGAATGCTTTGGAAGAGACCTCACAAGGAAGAAACCGCAAGGGAACACGATCTACTGGAAGGCATGGGATGCGTAGTCATAGGGATGTGTGTTCCCCGACCACCACCCCCAAAAGAAGACGACGGGTGATGGTGGTTGGGGACTCCCTCCTAAGAGGGACTGAGCCATCCATCTACCGTCCAACCGTGGAATCTCGAGAGGTGTGCTGCTTACCGGGAGCTCGCATTCAGGATGTGACTGAGAGGCTTACCAAACTGATCAAACTTTCTGATCGCTACCCCTCCCTGCTTCTCCACGTGGGAACTAACGTTACGGCCAAGAATGACCTTGAGCGGGTTACTGCGGATTGTGTAGCGCTGGGAAGAAGGATCCAAGAATTCGGAGCGCAAGTGGTGTTCTCGTCCATCCTCCCTGTTGAAGGGAAAGGACTGGGCAGGGATCGTCGAACTGAGGAAGTAAATGCGTGGTTGCGCAGGTGGTGTCGCAGGGAAGGCTTTGGTTTCTTTGACCATGGGACTCTGTTCCGGGCACAAGGATTGTTAGGAAGAGATGGGATCCACCACCTAGTTTAAAGAGATGGGCTTTAAACTAGGTTCTTTGGGGGACGGTGACCAAAACCCTGAGGGGAGTGGGAAAGTTGGATACCAGGAAGAAATGCAAAGAGGAATGAGCAAGAAAGGAGGACCCCTTATTCGAATGGAGAAGATAGGGCGATCAACTGGTTATCTGAGATGTTTGTACACTAATGCGAGAAGCCTGGGCAACAAAGAGGTTGAACTGGAGGCCCTGGCCCAGTCCAAGAAATATGATTTAATTGGGATAACAGAGACTTGGTGGGATGACTCGCATGACTGGAGCGCTGTCATGGAAGGGTATAGACTGTTCAGGAAGAACAGGCAGGGGAGAAAAGGAGGAGGAGTTGCACTATATGCAAGAGAGCACTATGATTGCTCTGAACTCCAGTATAAAGAGGAGAAAACCTGTTGAGAGTCTATGGGTTAAGTTTAAAGGAGCAAACAACAGCAGTGATGTTGTGGTTGGCGTCTACTACAGGCCACCGAATCAGGTGGGTGAGGTAGATGAGGCTTTCTTCAGACAACTGAGAGAAGCTTCCAGATCGCAAGCCCTGGTTCTCGTGGGGGACTTTAATCACCCTGACATCTGTTGGGAAACCAATACGGCAGTACACAGGCAATCCAGGAAGTTTTTGGAGAATGTTGGAGATAACTTCTTGGTACAAGTGCTGCAGGATCCGACCAGGGGCCGTGAGCACCTTGACCTTCTGCTCACAAACCGGGAGGAACTAATAGGGAAAGTAGAGGTCGGTGACAACCTTGGAAGTAGTGATCATGAGATGGTAGATTTCAGGATCCTGACCAAAGGAAGAAAAGAGAGTAGTAAAATACACACCTTGGACTTCAGAAAAGCAGATTTTGACTCCCTCAGACACATGATGGGCAGAATCCCCCTGGGATGCTAACATGAAGGGGAAAGGAGTCCAGGACAGCTGGCTTTATTTTAAAGAAGCCTTATTGAAGGCACAGAAAGAAACCATCCCGACGCGTAGCAAGAGAGGCAAACATGGTAGGAGACCGGATTGGCTTACAGGGGAAATCCTTGGTGAACTTAAACACAAAAAGGAAGTTTACAAAAAGTGGAAACTTGGACAAATGACCAGGGAGGGGTTTAAATGTATCGCTCGAGAATGCCGGGGGGTTATCAGGAAGGCGAAAGCGCAATTGGAATTGCGACTTGCAAGGGATGTGAAGGATAACAAGAAAGGTTTCTACAGGCGTGTTAACAAGAAGAAGGTGATCAGAGAGGGTGTGCGGCCCCTACTGGATGAAGGAGGTATCCTAGTGACAGATGATGTGGGGAAAGCTGAAGTTCTCAATGCTTTCTTTGCCTCTGTATTCACGGATAAGGTCGGCTCCTGGACTAATGTGCTAAGTGATGCAAGATGGAATGAAGATGGACAGCCCTTGATGGGTAAAGAACAGGTTAGGAATTATTTAGAAAAGCTAAACGTACACAAATCCATGGGTCCGGACTTAATGCATCCGAGGGTACTGAGGGAGTTGGCAAATGTCCTTGAGGAGCCTTTGGCCATTATCTTTGAAAAATCGTGGAGATCGGGAGAGATCCGGATGATTGGAAAAGGCAAATATAGTGCCCATCTTCAAAAAGGGAAGAAGGGCGATCCAGGGAACTATAGGCCGGTCAGTCTTACCTCGGTTCCTGGAAAAATCATGGAAGGGATCCTTAAGGAATCTATTTTGAGGCACTTGGAAGAGAGGAAAGTGATTAGGAATAGTCAGCATGGATTCAAGAAGGGCAAGTTGTGCCTGACCAATCTGATTAGCTTCTATGATGAGGTAACTGACTCTGTGGACATGGGAAAGTCAGTGGATGTGATATACCTTGACTTTAGCAAGGCTTTTGATACGGTCTCCCACAATATTCTTGCCAGCAAGTTAAGGGAATGTGGATTGGATAAATGGACGGTAAGATGGATAGAAAACTGGCTAGAAGGCCGGGCCCAGCGGGTAGTGATCAACGGCTCGATGTCAGGATGGCAGTCGGTTTCTAGCGGAGTGCCCCAAGGTTCGGTTCTAGGACCAGTTTTCTTCAATATCTTTATTAATGACCTGGATGAGGGGATGGATTGCACCTCAGCAAGTTTGCGGATGACACTAAGCTAGGGGAGAGGTAGATACGCTTGAGGGCAGAGATAGGGTCCAGAGTGACTTAGACAAACTGAGGATTGGGCCACAAGAAATCTGATGAGGCTCAACAAGGACAAGTGCAGAGTCCTGCACTTGGGACGGAAGAATCCCAAGCATTGTTACAGGCTGGGGACTAACCAGCTAAGTAGTAGTTCTGCAGAAAAGGACCCTGGGGGTTACAGTGGATGAGAAGCTGGATATGAGTCAACAGTGTGCCCTTGTAGCCAGGAAGGCTACATTAAGGGCACACTGTTGCATTAAGAGAAGCATTGCCAGCAGATCCAGAGATGTCATTATTCCCCTTTATTCGGCTCTGGTGAGGCCACATCTGGAGTATTGTGTCCAGTTCTGGACCCCCCACTACAAAAAGGATGTGGATGCATTGGAGAGGGTCCAGCGGAGGGCAACCAAAATGATTAGGGGGCTGGAGCATATGACCTATGAGGAGAGGCTGAGGGAGTTGGGTCTGTTTAGTCTGCAGAAGCGAAGAGTGAGGGGGCATTTGACAGCAGCCTTCAACTTCCTGAAGGGAGGTTCCAAAGAGGATGGAGAAAGGCTGTTCTCAGTAGTGAGGGGTGGCAGAACAAGGAGCAATGGTCTCAAGTTGTGGTGGGAGAGGTCCAGGTTGGATATTAGGAAAAACTATTTCACTAGGAGAGTGGTGAAGCACTGGAATGGATTATCTAGGGAAGTAGTGGAGTCTCCATCCCTAGCGGTGTTTAAGTCTTGGCTTGACAAAGCCCTGGCTGGGTTGATTTAGTTGGGATTGGTCCTGCCTAGAGCAGGGGGCTGGGCTTGATGACCTTCTGAGGTCTCTTCCCGCTCTATGGTTCTATGATTCTATGCGTCCGGTTTTTTGGCGGGGCCTACCTGGTAACCCTAGTGGTATGTCCATGTGACTCCTTGTTTCCAGGGTGGCCAGTCGGCTCCATGCACAGGCCCTGCCTGCAGGTACCACTGCCACAGCTTCCATAGGTCACAATTGTTGGCCAGTGGGAGTTGTGGAGGCGGCACTCAGGGCGGGGCAGCACACAGAGACCCCTGACCACCCCATGCCAAGGAGCATGGCTGGCTAGGTGGCCAGAGGTCTTTGTGTGCTGCCCTTGCCCGGAGCACTGGCCAGTGGGAGCTGTGGGGTGGTGCCTGCAGACTAAAGCAGGCTGTGCTACCCACTGGACTTTGGCCTATTAAAATCTCCCAGATTGCTTTCAATAACATTCAGGGATTGAGGCCGATTCCAGTAGTCTCTTAGCCAATCCCTTTCAGCCCCAGGCAGGAGGGCTAAAGTCCAAGCCTGAGCCCCACTTCCCTGGGCTGGAGGAGAAGCCAAAGCCCAAGGGCTTCAGCCGGGGTGGGGAGGGGGGGGGAGAGGCTTGTAACCTGAGCCCCAGGTGGTGGGGCTCAGGTGTCGGTCTCAGCCCCAGGCTCCAGCAAGTCTAATGCCAGCCCTGGCAACCCTAATAAGATAGCATTGCAAGTCCGCGACCCACTTGGGGTCCCTACCCACAGTTTGGGAACTGCTGCTCCATCACTGGGGACTAAAAGAAGCCCTAGCAAATGTTCCGCTGGGGCAGAGTAGTTGGCTTAAAAAACCTTATTCCGTCTTCATTCTGATTCTTTGCTGGAAGATTTGCACTAATTTTATCAGTTAACAAGAAAGATGTGCCAAGGGAGGCGGGGGCTGGAAAATAATGATAGGGAGATTTATTTCTGATTTATATCCTTCCTAGCATTGTTAGCTAGAACAGTCATGCTTTGCCAGCCAGGCTGGATTGTTTCATAACCTTTTGTTAATTTCTGTCATCTTTGGATTGTTAGCTATGGACAGATGTTCTCTGGATAATGATTGTAAAACCTGGAGAGACAAGGTCAGTGAAGGAATATCTTTCTGCTAAGGGAATTCTGTGCCAAAGAATTAAAAAATTATGTGCACAATATTTTAAAATAAACTTTTAATAAAAAGGAGGGACGTAACCTGACAGTGATTTGGGAAAACTCTGCACACAAGGTTCATAAAAATAAACCAAGAGTGAAAGGTCCTGTCTTAAGTAGGTTGGGCAGTGTCCATCTCCTCTCAGGTTCTTAAGTCCGGCAATGTAAATATCCCTTCACACGCCCAACCCTTTTCTGCACCCCACTCATAGTTACTGCCCTGGGTCAGAGCAGACCCAGAGTTCAGAGGTGCATCTACAGAGCTCACCTCCCATCCTGAGTGGGTGGAGGTAAAGAGGCATCTAACTCCTCTGGTCACGAGCCATCCACCTGCTCCCTGCTCTTCGCTGCCACCCTGCTGGCCACTCATTGCGCCTCCTCATCTCCCTGCTGGCTGCTCATTGCGCCTCCCCATTGCTGCCCTGCTGGCCGCTCATTACGCCTCCCCATCGCCGCCCTGCTGACCTCTTGTTTTGTTGCTGCTGCCCTGTTGCCTGTCATCACATCTCTCCACCCACCCTCCTGGCTCTCAGTCACCATTCCCTGCCATCCATCTCTTGGCTGTGATTTCTCCCCATCAGACTCAAGCAATTTCAGCTCCCAGTGATTTCAGCTCTTAGCAAGCAGGGTAGAAGAAACACAACTCCGACACTATCGGTGTAAGAAATTAGGCACTTAATGATGCCTGTTTACCTCTATTCTTTGAACAGTATGTGGGTGTCTACAGGTCAAACCAGTCCAAGCAGAGGAGAGTCTGCAGCCTTCTGACCAGGATGACCTTCCCTCGCCCCTTCTACTCTCATAGAACTCTGAAAGTGGAGCCCCTGCTTAGCAAGGGTCTTTCTGCTAACTGTGGGCCTTTCCCTTTGGTACAATGTACCACAGGCCTGCTTTTCTGTATTTCCACAAAATGACACACGTTAGGAGCCATATTTCAGCTACCCCTGCACTTAATACAAACATTGCAGGTGTTGGGTCACACATTACAATGAGCAAAACACCACTCCATCTGCTGAATATCTAACACATCTAAGCAAAGCAGGAGCAAACTGTATTTACATGGACACACCAGGGTCTCTTCCCCCTTGCAGCTAGCTGTAAAGGAAGCATTCCTTCGGATCCCGCTTACATCTAGTTACAAATGAGCAAGAACGTATGCATGTTCTTACTGAATGCTTCCAGGCAGGTCTTAGGGAAAATGCACGTGCCGCTCTCTGACAGCCTTGCTTAATTCTGCAGCTCACCTATTGCTTGGTCATTATTCTAAAAGTTAGAAATCCCCCTCCTCTGAGCGATGCAGTCCAGGGAACTAGTGGAGTCAGGGCTGGCAGCAGGGTCTGCCTACCCAACGCACTCGGTGGCAGCAACGGGGCCAGTGGAGCAAAGCAACTCCAGCTTCTTTGCTCCCCCAGCCACATCACAGTGTGGGGCAGTCCAAAGGGCACAGCAAAGCGGGGCCATTATTCCGCTTTTGCCACCACTGCTTGTGAGTGAGGGGGAATCTCTGCTGCTGGGACTAGGTCCCTCCGCCGGCTGGTGGCTGGTCCCTTTCCCCTCCCGCCCACAGTGTCTGGGGCACATGACCCCCACGTGCTTCCCACACATTGCCTATGCCTGCCCTCCAGCATATCCACGTCTCCCCCAAGTTAGTGTCATTCACAAGCTTGCTGAGGGTGCAGTCCATCCCCTCATCCAGATCACTATTGAAGATGTTGAATAAAACCAACTCCAGGACCATCCCTTGGGGCACTCTGCTTGATACCAGCTGCCAACTAGACATTGTGCCGTTGATCACTACCCATTGAGCCTGACAATCTAGCCAGCTTTCTAGCCACCATACAGCCCATTCATCTAGTCCATGCTTCTTTAACTTGCTGGCAGGATTACAGTGGGAGACCGCATCAAAAGCTTTGCTAAAGTCAAGGTATATCACGTCCACTGCCTTCCCCATGTCCACAGAGCCAGTTACCTCATCATAACAGGCAATCAGGTTGGTCAGGCACGGCTTGCCCTTGGTGAATCCATGTTGACTATTCCTGGTCACATTTCTCTCCTCCAACTGCTTCAAAACGGATTCCTTGAGGACCTGCATCTTGATTTTTCCAGGGACTGAGGGGAGGCTAACCCTAACCCAGTGAGTGTGGGGGCAGGCCTGATGCCTGCTGCTAGTTCCAGTTCCCTTGCTAGTCCCCTGGGCTGACCTGGGGCCTATGGGGCCCCCCAAAGCATAGGGCCCTGGATGATTACCCCAAATCATCCAAAGGATGGAACTGCTCTGGTGATAGTTAAGCTGCTTGACCCAGGGAGTGGGCTGGGAATTATGTGCATGCTTGTTACATCATGTACATTTCTTGCATTTTTCTCCTTTTGGTGTTTTTGCTTCTTCATCATGTGATTTGGATTTGAATAGAAAACAAGTTCTGCATTATGTTAGATGCTATGTCCTGCTACGGCCTGACATGTTTATATATCCAAAGCATTAAGAAGAAATTAAAGGGGGAAGCAAGGGAGCTCAGAAATTCTTTTGAAAACCTTGTCTCTTTGGTAATTAATGGGCAGTAGCAGAGGGAGTGAAATATGTTGCTTGATACCATAATAGGGAGTGTTGTGCCTCTCTCTCTGTCATCCATAATGGATGGGTTTATTTTTGGTAATAAGACATTTATCTTCTTTGCAGCTACGAAAAGCTAGTTGCAGCATAAAAATTAGTTGGAAATAATGGTTTAGAAATTAAGGGATGAGATGTGTTTCTTTGGGATGTTTAACACGTCTTCTTAAACTGCTGTTGGGGATTTTTGTTTTGGTTTGTTTTTTTGAGGGGTGATAAAATTTTTCTTCCACTCCTGCTAAAGTAACAATACTGTAACTTGATGTCTGCACCTGCCTTAGCTGTTACTCTCATAGCATCAAATGATGGCACGGATGTTTTGACTGTGTTAAGAAGCTTAGTGAAATATCTACAGAGGCTATAATTAGTATTTTAATTATCGGTGTCTAAAATGGATATGAGAGAGAGCTGGGCTCAGCAGGCTAAGCTAAGGAATAGTGAGGAAAGAAGGGATTGCTTGTGGCTAATGGATCATAGAATCCTAAGGCTGGAAGAGACCTCAGGAATCATCAAGTCCAGCCCCCTGCCCAAAGCAGGGCCATTCCCAACTGAATCATCCCAGCCAGGGCTTTGTCAAGCCAGGACTTAAAAACCTCTAGGGATGGAGATTCCACCACCTCCCTAGGGAACCCATCCCAGTGCTTCCCCACCGTCCTAGGGAAAGAGTATTTCCTAATATTCAACCTAGACCTCCCCCACTGTAACTTGAGACCATTGCTCCTCGTTCTGCCACCTGCCACCACTGAGAACAGCCTCTCTCCAGCCTCTTTGGTACCCCCTGCAGATAGTTGAAGGCTGCTCTCAAATCCCCCCTCACTCTTCTGCAGACTAAATAAGCCCAAATCCCTCAGCCTCGCCTCGTAAGTCGTGCTCCAGCCACCTCATCATTTTGTTCAGACGAGAAGGGGGGCTCAGCGAACCTACCACCGTGCCTAAGTTAGGGTTATAGGGTCTGGAGCCCTTGTGACGGGTTTTAAAGGTGCGAGTGTCCCCTCTCGACTGAGCAGGGGGGCCCAGCGGACCCACCGCCATGCCCAAATTAGGGTTTTGGGGTCTTTGCCCTTTGGGGTTAGCCCTCAGAGGGGCAGTGTCTTAATCTCCTGAGGTCCTGGTGTCAGCTGGCCCCTGCACTCCCCGCCGTACAACTGCGGTCGCAGCAAAGGTGGGGGAAAAGGGGACCCGGGCCCGCCCTCTCCACCGGGTCCCAGCCCGGGGCCCTAAGTGCAGGGTTTCACACACTCCCTGCACAACAGGGCGGGGTTTGAGCCCGAAATGCGCCTGCCCACGGGCACCAGAAGCGCTCTGCCCCGGGCTGCTTCCTCTCCCCATCCCTGTCTTCCGGCCCTGCCAGTGGATTCCGGGGGATTACCCATCTGCAGCCATCCTTGCATTCATTCCGGCACCGGGGCGTACTGGTGTCCTCCCGCCGAGTCCTCCAGCGCGGGAGAATGTCCTCCTGCCTAGGGCGGGATCTGCGGCTCCTTCCCCGAGCCCCTCTCTTGCGTTCGTCCGGGCCGCTTTTCAAATGGCCCGGGAATGGGCCTGACGTCAGGAGGCCCCGCTTCCCCGGCGTGCCCACGCCCGACGTCGTTGGGCCGCATGCCGGGAGTCCCGCCCTGAGGGTTCCCCGGGGTCAGCCTGCTGCGCCGCTCCGTCAGCGCCTGGCTGGCGTGCATCGGCGTGGCTCGGCCCCTCCTCCTCTGCGGCGGGGCCGTATATGTGTCCCGCCACCCTCAGCTCCGGCCCTGGTGAGACTGGTGTTGGGGCCGCCCGGACCTGCTGCGGCACTGTCCCGTCCTCCGGGCCAGGGGAGGGGCGAGACCTCCCCCGGATCAGTGCGGGCCTCACCGGGCCCATCACACACCCCAATATCACACACCCCATCACACACGCATGGCCCCACAGTATGTTAATATCTTTATGGCTGACCTAGAACAACGTTTCCTCAACTCCCGTCCCCTTTTACCCCTTCTCTACTTACGCTACATCGATGACATCTTTATGATCTGGACGCATGGCCAAGAAACACTGGAGACATTCCACAGAGATTTCAACAACCTACACCCCACCATCAACCTCAGCCTGGACCATTCTACACGAGAGATCCATTTCCTGGACACCACAGTACAAATCAACAATGGAAGATTAGACACCACCCTCTACAGAAAACCCACTGACTCATACAGTTACCTACATGCCTCCAGCTCCCATCCAGCATACACCATACGATTCATCATCTATAGCCAAGCCCTTCGATACAACCGCATCTGCTCTAATCCCACTGACAGAGACCAGAAACTTCAGGATCTCTACCAAGCATTTATAAACCTCAACTACCCACCCGGAGAAATAAAAAAGCAAATTGAAAGAGCCAGATGAATACCTAGAAACCATCTACTTCAAGACAGACCCAAGAAAACCAACAATAGAATACCACTTGTCATCACCTACACCCCCCCAACTTAAACCTGTCCAACACATCATCAATAAACTACAGCCTATACTGGAACAGGATACTAAACTCCAAGAGGCTCTGGGAGACAGACCCATAGTCTCCTATAGACAACCACCTAACCTCAAGATGATTCTTACCAACAACCACAGGACATACCACACTAATACCAACCCTGGTACCTTCCCTTGCAACAAACCCTGTTGCCAGCTTTGTCCACATATCCACTCTGCTGATACCATTATTGGACCTAACCAAGTGAGTTATAAGATCAAGAATACATATTCCTGCACATCCAGAAATATAATTTATGCTATCATGTGCTGAAAGTGTCGGTCTGCTTTGTACATTGGACAAACGTCTCAGACACTTCGCCAAAGGATCAATGCCCACAAAACAGATATTAGACAGGATCACAAAGAAAAAACAGTTTCTTGCCATTTCAACCAGAAAGGACACTGTCTCAACGACTTAATTACCTGCATCCTGCTTCAGAAGCCTTTTAAATCTGCACTTGAAAGGGAATCCTCTGAACCGTCATTCATGCTAAAATTCGACACTCTACGCGTCCGTCTCAACAAAGACGCTAACTATCTTACCCATTACAAAGATAGCTTCCCCCCCCCCCCCCCCCCCCCCCGCATCCCCCTTCTGTTCTGAAATGTGATTTGTCCTTTTCATATGTGTTCATTTTTTTTTAATTGTATCCTTTGGTATATATGGTTGTGACTATTTTATTCCACTATTTGATCTGAGAAAGTGGGTCTGGCCCACGAAAGCTCATCATCTAATAAACCATCTTGTTAGTCTTTAAAGTGCTACATAGTCCTGTATTTTGTTTCAGCCAATATTCTGTTAGCCTGTTAGCCTTTTTGGCTACAAGGGCACACTATTGACTCATATACAGCTTCTCATCCACTGTAATCCCCAGGTCTTTGCTGCACTGCTGCTTAGCCAGTCAGTCCCCAGACTGGAGAATTGGGATGTTTTCAATTTGGGATGTGGGCCAAAAGTTTGGTGTCTAAATCCATGAATAGGTGACCGTATTTTCAGAATGTCATGTCTGGAGGGTTTGTATTGAATCCAAGAGAGAACAAAATCAAGGGAGTTTCTCTGAAACCCTGTTGGATTTAATAGCAGCCTTTCTGTAATTTTTTGAGCCATTCTTTACAATTGGATAATAGGATTGTGTAAACGTGTCCTCCCCCGTCACCCTCAAGACCGCCTCTCGGCATCCAAGTCAATTATACTGGCAATTCTCCGGGTCTCCTTTAAGACGTCGGGCGATTCGCTTTCCTTGATGGGGAGAGGGGGGTCCCGGCCCGCCCCCTCTCACGGACCCCAGCCCAGGGCCCTAAGGACTCGGACGTGGCTCTTGTCCGGTCCGACTGGCGGGGCCGTAGCCGAAACGCGCCAGTCCGCAGGCACCCTTCGCCCGCCCTGGGCTGCTTCCTCTCCCCACCAGGGCCAGCCCGCCGAGTCGGGGCTTACCTCCTTGGTTTGGGTCCCATCCGTCGTCTGCTCCCGGGGGGGGACGCTCTCGGCACTCCCCCCCGCCCTTGCTCCCGGCCGGCGTTTAAATCCCCGCGCCGCGGCCGCGGCGGGACTCCGCCCGGCATGGCGTGAGCACGCTTCCGGCCCGGCGCAGTACCGGCCCGGGGACGTCACCAGCCTGGTGACGTCACAGGGAACCCCCGTCGTTCCCGGCCGGCGTGCCGCCACCGCCGCCGCCGAGCAGCTGGCGCAGCGGTTTGCAGCTTGCGGAGGAGCCGCACGGGCGGCCGTTCGCGGCTCGCTCTGTTCGGGGCTTCCCGGCTTTTCCCTGAGGGCCACCAAACATGCGGTCAGCCGGGGGTCCCCAGTGAGGGGCGCCTCTGCCCCGTCACAGATCGTAACTTTTTTTATGTGAGCTGTAGGTACTTGACACCTTGAAAAATCAGTATTTTTTATTTTAAAGCCAAATTGAAAAAAAATATTGGTCTGTTGCTCTCTGTGCATTTTTTTTTTCTCAGCTGCCAAACAGGGACCATGAGCAGCAAGCTTTTCAGCCATGCCTGGCAGCTCTGGAGGCTTAGCTTGAGCGACCTTTAAAAGAGTTCATTTTCAGAGAGTGCTGAGAAATCTGTATGATGTCTCTCTCATCGAGGCTCACTGGATGTTGTTGACAATCGTGGCCAATACTCATCTCTGAAGGATGATGTGAGACTGACTCTATCATGGTTTGAAAAGTTTTAACATTTTTAGCCTATGGAGTGCAAATTAGGAATGAGAACTGCAGCCTTTTTTTGATGTCTGGTTAGCAACAGACTCTCTCAGATGACCTGTGATGGCTGCTATTCATGACATTCTGTTATTTCATCCATCCCCTGTCTTTTCCATAGGAAAAGTTGTATGCTACCGCAGTATGGTCTCTCTTCCTGTAATAGTCCTCACCTAGCCATTTCCCTTCACTCTTCCGTTCTCATACACAAGCTATTCTCCTCTGGCTACTGCTGCAGCCTCTGTCTGTGTATTATAAACAGTAACAGAGAGGTAACTGTGTTAGTCTGATCTTGGTAAAACAAAAAAAGCAGTCATGTAGCACTTTAAAGACTCACAGCATTTCAATCAAACTGGCCATTCCCTTAAAGAGCTGACAACATGCATCTTACAACAAAGAGACTTTAACACCAGATTACAGAGGGAGACCTCAGAACTTTTATTTATGCTAAAATTCGACACTTTGGGAATGGGCCTTAATCAAGATGATAATTATCTTACACATTACAAAGGCAGCCTCCCCATCTTTTGATATTTGTAGTGACCCCAGATTAGCCACTTAATTGACTCTTACAGTAAGCAATTTCCTCATTCCTTGTCACTCCCCCCCCCCTTTCCCCCACCTTCTGTTCTATGTAGCTGATTTGTCAGTTTGTACTTTTTTCATTGTATCCCTCTGTTATATAATGGTCATGCCAATTCGCTTTCAGAATATAATGTGAAGAAGTGGGTCTGCCCCACGAAAGCTCATTATATTATAAACAGTGTCCCTCCACGTACTCCCACCCATGCTGTTGGATAACACTGGTTGCTAGAATCACAGTCCACAGAAGGTCAGAGGGGAAAAATTCCTGTCCCTTCATCACTTTCTTCCTCTCAGGATCCTTGGTTTTCTTTGCATGAGTTAGATCACTTTTTGCAAAGACATACCTGTTGTGAGACCTTTCAGCAGTGCTGCTGGCTCCTCAGTTGAAGGTCATTGGAAAGCCAGCTTGACAAGTTGAAAAGAATGTTTCTTTTAAATTGCAAATCAGACTTCCACTCTCTCGTCCTCATGTCATTAGCGAACAAGAGGGACAGGTATGCCAACCTGTGACAAACTGCAGTGGGCTTAAATGTTCAGCCCCCGCCCACCTTTAACATGCACAGACCTGGCATTTTCCAGGGAGGATTGTTAAGCATGCAACACATCAGAGCCTGGGGCAGAATAGGACAGGTAACAGCCTGACACAGCGGCCACCTTGACAGTGCAGTTTTGACATGCTGGATTCATGGATGTAGCAAAGAAATGACCCTTAGTCAGAACTTCTGAGCTTTGTAGGGTTTCTTTAATGCAGAGTCTCCTCATCAGCATACTTTAGGATGGCTGCCCAGAGGTAAACCTAATCCGCATAATTCAGATTGGGATCCAGATCTGAATATCTAACACCAGAGTCTGGTGCGGACTTCCAAGGGGCTTGAGAACTCTATGGTAAGTGCCTCCCATAGACGCTAACCACACTAGAACCCAGCTGAAATATTGATTCTGAAGCACCTTCAGAATGACTAAAAGAGTTCTGTGTCAGACTCAGTAGAGATGGCTTCTGGTGAGTGTGGGGGCCACCCCTTCTGTGAGCACCAAGCCTCCCCCCAGGCCACCCAGAGATTCTGACACCTTGCCCCTCTTGCCCACAGTATTTGGAGGGGGTCACATGCCTCCTCGGCCCCCCCCCACACATCACCAGTGGGTGGGTTTTTAGAGGGAAGGTGCGGGGTAGGTTCTAGCATTCCAGCCGGAGTGTCTGGTTTTCCAGTATTGCAAAGTTCGCAGCCCAGATGGGTAACACTAGTTACATAGAAGTACTGTGCAGGCATGAGAGACAATTGTGTACACTGGTAAACGAGGGGCTCTCCAGCTTGCACTGACACCCAGACTGTGCTGTTCACCACCATTGTTACCTTTCTAGCTACGTTCAAGTCAGCTCAAGGGTCGCTTGTGCACAGTGCTTGCTGTGCAGCTGAGGTGGTCATGGTATAAATCAGCTGCCAGCAGCTGACACTTGGTATTCTGAGTTCAGGACTGTCCTGTCTTTCTAAATCTGGTCCCTGTCACAGCTTGAGAAGCTCCGGGGAAGATTATTCCCTCCCAGTAAACCATCTATCTTCCAATAGGGATGCAAATATCTTCATCATCTTGAGTTTCTGCAGGGTTCTGGGGGCTACTGCCTCTGAGAGATTTGTCAGCTACATTATCCCAGTCAGGGCCAACTTGATTCTGTTTAAACTGCAGAATGGGGGCAAGAGAGCTTTGGGGTGAGAGGTGCAGCAGAATAGTGGAGCTATCTCAGCAAGGAACAATTAAGGCATATTGCAAGGGTTGGTTTGGAAGATGGCAGAAAGTGGAGCAAGATGGACATACAACAGGGTATGGAGATGAAGAAAGAGTTTCATAAAGCACCCACACAGACACATTTTGAGTGCCTTTCATCATCACAGCATCTTTATACCCTATTGGTTGGTCCCAGGATACGAAGGGTTAAAAATTATCACTTTGCACTAAGGTGTCCAAACATTTCCACAACAAGAGCAGCAGAGGCAACTCGCCTGAGCCCTAGAATTGCACATAAGTTCTGTATAATTTACATAATAATTAATAGAACAAATAAAACAAGCTTGGCTATAATGTTTGCTGTACTGTCATCTTCCCCGAGAGACCACGACATTTCTTGAGTATTGGAAACAGAGTGAGATTAGTGCAACAGCTATAAAAACCTGCGACGGATTTTTGTGCTTCCCAGGCTATTGTAGGGAGCGGGTGACATTCTGGGTGTTCATTCTTCAACCCCTAAATTAACCGCTTAGTGGCAGAATTTCATTTTCCTGGGGTCTCCCTTCCATCCTTTAGGAATGTAGCCCAGTGTGGGACTGATCCTTTGGGACATCCGTAGGAATCATGTGCTTGTGACTAAACTTAACTGGGCTCTGAAAAGAATTGCTGCTCCATGCCAAGGCAGTTGAAACCACATTCCTTTGGCAGTCTGAACTAACATTAGATAAGAACAGTCCATGTCGGAGACTCGGAGTTGCTTGTATAATGACAACATTTATTATTATTAATAATACCCCCTCTGAGCAAGCTGAGCGATCTTCCTGTCTTCTGACAGATGGGAAGTCCATCATTTTCTTGGAACCAGAATATACATACAACACGAGTTCTCAGCCCTCACCAGCAAGCTTTAGTCAACAATCCTTAGAACTCAGAAAAGGCCCAACTTTAATTTTTGTTGGTTTTGGTTTGGCTGGCTTTTTGGCTTGTGAAGGGTGAAAAATGAGCTCTCTTTTGGGTCAGAAACCTTCTTACCAGTAAACAGTAATGTAGGAAAGGGGCCTGAAACATAAGCCTTTGTATTAGAGACCTGGTACGAGACCCAAGGCCTAAACTCAAGTCGTCATCAGAGCTTTGCTGCTATAAAGCAACATGAAGTTGTGAGCAAAAGTCAGAGCCTGCTCACGTAATCTGGCAAGCACAGGGCCAATATTACAGAAATACATATTCCTGAGCAATGCTAGGCATAGGAACACGCATGCAAACACATTCCAGAAGGGTAGTAGAACAACCCCCTTACCAGCACATTCCCCAAAGGTAACAGGAACACATGGGCCCATCCTAAAGATAAAGCCCATTTGCATGTCCTGCTGTTCTTATTCCCTCTGATAGCTGCCTTAGAGCATGTCCTTGGCTATGCATCCACCTTCCTACCTACTCACCTGGCCCAGCCAGCACACTTGTCTGTGCTGTCGCGCATGGTAAATTCACCCTTTGAAGAACCACTGCCTTGGTGACTTTATCTTGCCATTTGGTGTTGAGTGTAAACAACATAGGTGGAGACTGATTCACCTTTTTTCCTGATAAGCTCAAGCATGTTTCCCAACCATACAAGGGCTGATATTGAAGTGGTTATAGACTGTGCCACCCATCCTGGCTGGGGCTAGGTTGTCGCAGAGCTAGGAGAAAGGGATTACGGCCCTATGCTCAGAATATGATTCTAGCTGTGGAAATATCCCCTGATGTCAGCAAGTTGGGGTGGAAGCAGAGGGGTGAGGCATAGAAGCAGCTTGCAGCTCCATCCCCCAGTCTACCAGGCACATGGGCGGGAGGTAGCTCTCGCATGGAAAGGGCCGCAGAACCTTACTTCTTGCCCAGAGCAAGGTGTCAGTAGGGGAAGAATGGCTTGTGACAGAAGAAGCATTTTTAACATGCTTGGATATTAGAGTTGCCAGTTTTGGTTGGACATATTCCAGAAGGTTTCATCACGTGACATAATATTTAATTAAAGATTAATCTTTACTTCCTGGAGGCTCCAGGACAATCCTAGAGGGTTGGAAAACCTGCCAACTTGGGGCAGCACTTTTTGAGCTGCAGGTTGGTGTGGGAGGAAGAGCAGGGATTTTCCTACTCGTGCATATGAACTATACTTACTGCCATCTCACAGACTAACCTTCTTGAAGGGAAAGGGACGATTTGGCCAGTGAACATGCTTTTGCAACCAGTGTATCCAGCTGAACAAATATTTCTAACCCCAGCACTTTTCCCAGACGAAAGAAGTTTGCACCTTGTACCTGTTCCACGAGAACAACTTCTTTGGACACAGAAGCAGAGAGCCAGTTTGAGTGAAAAACAGAGTTCGCTTTTAGGTACCAAAACCACTTCCGAGGCTTATGTCGCTTTCCATGGTCCCTGCTGGTGAGTGTAGCCATTTTTCCTTGGGTATTGCTGGTGAGCGATGACATGGGGGAGTGGACAGAGCACTAGCTTGAGACTCAGGAGACCTGCATGCTGACTGGCCTGGCTTTGCCTCTGAATTGGATGTGTGATCTTGGATGAGTCACTTAACTCTGCTTCTGTTTCCTCTTCTCCTTTTGTCAGCCTTGCCAATTTATGTAGGAGGTAGGTCCTGCAGGGAGGGGAGGGATGTCCTTCCCTATGTCTATGTATCATGCCTACCACATTGGGCCCTGGTCTTGACCTAGATTTATGATAGCACAAAGGTGGGGCTTCCGCGCTGCCAAAGCTTCTTAGCAAGGATCAGTGAAACAGCTCTGAGCCTGGGTCATGTGGAGGCGTGGGGCTCCCTTCACATCTGTGACCACATAGTGCTGGGACCTGGTTCTGCCAGTGCCACTGTCTCTTATTCCTTGTCCTTCGTGCTGGCAGGCTACAGCGGGGAAAGAATTCCCCCCAGCCTCCCTTCACTCCTGCTTGGAAGTTTGTGCGCCAGACTCACTTCATTCCCGGGGGTGACGGGAGACTTCAGACCCTGTGAAAGGTTGGTTGGCTTGTGCATGGAGGGTGCTACCACAGCCTTAGACAAAAGTGCCCACAGGCTGGGGCAGGGGTGAGCAGTAACACGTTCAGAGAAGTGCCTGCTAGCAGGAGTGCAAGCAGCCAGGTGGGTCCGCAGATGTGTTACTGTGTCCCAGGCACTGTAACATCTACATGGCCCTGGACAGAGAGCACTCAGCTCATACACCCAATGCAGGCAGCTCTCCCTCCTGTTGAGTCACCCCTGGTGGGAGAGAGCCATGCCAGAGGAAGGCGTTCTTGGGGGCTGTCCCAGACACAACCGTCAGAGATAGGGTGGTTCTCCAGTACAACCACAATACCCTTTTATGCTCTGTGCCCCGTCCAATGGCAGGTATTGGCTGAAACCGAGGTAGATTAATCTCTATTTACTAGTGTAATTGCCACGGTCCTGCTGTTAGTCCCATGTTGTTACCAGTACTCATGAATAATGTCCTATTGAATGTGATTTAGTAGCAGCAAATGTAAGAACCAAGTGAAATAAAACGTTTGTACACATCAGTCAAGCTGCATTTATGCGATTAGTCAGAAGGATTTCACTGCTTTCTTCTGAAAACACCAGCATGAGAATTAGAACTGAAGAGAATAAATGTGAATTATCTGGTCTGAGTTACATAAGTTGCTTTTAGTATCTGTCACTATTTTCAGTTGCTGTGGAGTCCAATTCCATCTTATTGCCAACTGAGCCTTTGTCTGATGTATTAGATCAAAACGTATTCCTGTCTCTAAACGCTACCAGCGGCACATTCAGTCCTCTGCACTTCGGCATCTAAAGTGGGTGTTGCAGGAAACTTGGCACCACTGCTCTTTGCAGAATAATAAACACAGATGATGTTGCCTTGGGTTTCATATAGACTTGGATACTGTGGCCTCATATCGGATGATTCATAGACAAATGGTGACTATTAGTTTTTAAAAACAACACGACTTGTTGAAGAAGAGTAAAGGAACATGTTTGTCGGGTTTCACAGTAGTAGTTTCTTTTTTTACTTTGAGCTGACTGAACATTTTGCACTTTATTCTTTCAGTGGCTACATTACATTGTTGTGTTCTCCATCACTGTTTAGTTTTCTTTTTTCCAGTGTGCTGGAACATACCAGTAGAGCTGAAGTATTTCCCTGTCCATGCTTTGCTCAAGGTATGTTCTTTATAAACTCCGGTTCTTCACATGGTCTTTACCAAACACAGATGATGGAAAAGGCCCTTCTTGATAAGTGAGCTGCAAAGCTACTAGCAAAAGAAAAATATTCTTCTTTATATCAGGTCTTGGGTGTTCCTGCATCCTATTTTCTTGACTTGGTGTGTCACATTTTAAAGCACCCTAAAAACACACTGAATTAGAGCATGACATTGAGGAGTTGAGTGAACTAACTGTGACATATCAGGATACAATCCAGACAGTGTAGCTTGGTCACCCAAGTCCCCCCTGGAGTGCCCTTTACACGGCTTTGCAGCTGTAGCTTCCAGCCTGGATTGCTCACAAACAGCCTCCAGCATGTAAATCATTCCTGGCTATGTCTTTGTGGGGATTTTGGCTTGTACTAGCCTTGGTTATGCTGCAGGCTGACGCCAACACACATCCCCGTCCCAGATCTTCCCTAGAAATGTAGGTCTTGTATTGTCCACAGGCCTGCCAATGAGGGAGGGAAGGGAGCAGTTGCCCTGGGGCCTGGTGATTCAAAGGAGCCAGAGCCCGGGACCCTTGAAATTGCCGTGGGAGCATGTTGCCGCACACGCCGCATGGCTCTGAGGCCTGGCTGCCTTGGTCCCACCCCTTCCAGGAGTGCAGAGCCAGCCCCTCTACCAGGTCCCACTCCAGCAAGTCGGAGTCCAGAGCTGGTTCAGCGGGGATCTGTCTAGGCACACTTCCTACTCCCTCACCCTGCCTCTTTGGAGATGTGACAAGTCCTGACAGCTCTTCACTTGGCTTGGCCTCCTACGGAGCAGGGCGTGGTACAGCACAGGTGGGGATCAGCAGCTCTAGCAGCCTGAAGACATCAGGCTGAGACTCAGCTGGGTTAGAGGGTCCGCCTTCCATGCTTCCCATCCTGCCCCTTAGCTGCTGGTAGGAAGGGCAAGCCTGGCCTGGCTCCGCCCACTAGGGAATCACAGAGTGGCTCCTCCCCCTCTGGCTCATTGGGAGGCCACTCTGCCCCACACGTCCGTTAGCAGAGCTCCCATAACTGTCAAGTTCTGAATTCAGATTTGCTCCCTTCCTAAGCAGTGTGTGCAGGGAGAATTGGCTGCAGGGCTGGGAGCTTTTCCGGGGGCTCTGCAACTAAAGTTACGGCAACTTAGTAAAATAGAAATTGATCTTCATGAGTTTCAGACCAATCTTTACTCCAACCTGCTCTGTGGCTTGAGGAGCTCAGACCCAACCAAATACCCTTATTGAAAACAAAACTTACTGCAACATCCCATAGAATTGAATAGGGTTAAACCAATAGGGTTTTACAGAAAATTAACAAGTTTCTCTAGAAATGACTCTTAGAACCCAGCAGGCTTTAACAGAGAATGAGACCCGTTCTGTAGATTGTGCTGAGCCTTCCTATGGAATCCTGTAGCATAGCTCTCATTTGCTGCACAGTTCCGGAGGGTGGTATGAAAAGCCTACATAAATTAGCATTTCCTGGTGAATTCTGCATACATTTTCATAGGGGGACACTGGTCAAGTCGAAATGGTGTGCAGAAAAAGGAAGGACGTACTTTGTCTCTTCCCCCAAAGAGGAGGAGAGGTAGAGTCAGGGGAATCTGCTTTCTGGAGTGTCATACTACCCACTAATCACCTAATTCTCCTCTCACCTGTCTTTGGTGGCACCTTCTGGCAGCACAGCTCCTTTCTGAGCCGTGAAGAGAGTAGCTTGCAGGGGGCTGTGCCTCTGCTCTAGTGTCCCTCCATCCATGGGATTCCTGTAATGAATTGGGGCAAAGGCAGTAAACCAGATTGCCTATTTGTGGGCACACAAATCTCTCCTCTTTCTCTTGTCTGCAGGCCCCACCATCAACAAAAGAGAAGAGCTGAGAATACTCGGGAGGGAATTTGCACTGAGTTTTCCCATGTAAGGCTCACCCTGCTGTGGGCTGATCTGGAGGAGTGAGTAATATACAATAGGTCTTTGTCTTCACGTGGATTGATTTGTTATTTTTAAGTCTAAATGTCTAGTTTGACCCTGATCAGAGATCTGAAAGAGCTTTCTCTTTTCCCCCCCTGAGGCTCAGCAGTTCATCCTTTCACACACTCTGATTGTACAAGATTTCATAAATCTCTGAGTCTTCAGTGCTAGAATTAAGCAAATTATTCCCATTACGTCTGAGTCAGAGCCCCTTATGGTTCAAATGAACTAGAGAGGCACCAAAATAGATATAAGAAGGTGGGGACTGAGGTTTCTGCAGGAATTTTAGGTATTTTAGGCTCCTTGACAAAACCAGTTCTGACTCGTGTGCTGTCATACATGTGACAGGCCAAGTTCTGTTCTGAGGTCTCCGTTCACAGTTCTCATTGGCTGCTGTATCTGGGAGGCCCCAAATAAGCTCATTAGAATTAGGCACTAAATTAACTATTTTTTGCTTTGCATCCTTGTAACCAAATTTTCTGGATGAAAAAAGATTCCTCTGGTTTACTGTAAAAATGAAACACTGTTGGGCCATGTGATATGACTACGAGCTAACTGTAACTTTTAAGTACTGGCATTGTTCTTCCTCCAGTGGGGTCCCTCCGGGTGCTCTGCTAGGGGTGTGGCAGCCCCTCTGCACTTGGCATCGGAGATCTTCATCAGCAATGCCATTGTGCCACACATGCACACCTCCCACTCTTGCGCTGCGAGAGGCACTCTGTGTGTCCGACTGCCCCCAGGGCCTTCTCTGCCACCAATGGTCTGGGACAGGATTTGCGGCACAGCCTCTTCCCCTTTGACTTCTTAGATAGAGCATTCCCTGGTAGCTTTAGGGCCATTTAGTCATTACTCCTTTCCTTTGCTTGTCCTCTCACTACTAACAAAATGAAAAAGAAAACCTTTATTTTCTTCCTGCTTACCCTCCTCGACAGCTCATAGCTTAGCTTTGTTTTGCTGCTTCCCACCCTTCCTGGGAAGGTTTCTCCCTCACCCTTCTGCCTGGTTCTCCTGGGTTGAAAAGGTGCATTTCATATCAGGATCCCTTTCTGGTAACTCATGGTCACCACAGTTCACCCACTGCCTGGGAGAGGGACGCATCCCACAGAAGTGTACCCATTGCCACAGCCTGACTGCCAGGGTTAGGCGTGAAAAGGACATTCAGCTAGGACTTCTCCTCATCAAGAGATCATAGTGTCCAGTCCCAGGCTAGACGCTTTCACAATCTGCTAGGTCATCCACCTACCCTCACTTACTGCATCCAAGAGGAAAATCTTCTCTTCCCCCTGCTGAGAGGAAGAAACTGGCTCCTCCCTCGCTCTCAGAAGCACTGCCCACCAGGACACCATCCCCTCTAAAGTCAGTAGCCTCCTTGTCTTTGGGAATGAGACATAGCTCCAGAGACCATCCCAGTACCTCTGATACCAAAGCTAAGCAAAGTTCTAAAGACCCTAAATTGGCAGACCTGTGGGTATCAGCACCAGTTCTCAGCAGTGTGAGACCCTCACAAACAGTGCCAACCATCTTGACCAGATCAACATTCGCCACAGCACCTACGGAACCACTAGCAACCGCAGCTCTACTGGTGCTGGCACAATACACGGCATCAGCCAGCCTCTGGCACCGACTATAGCCTCGGCACTGCACATACTTTTGGCACCGAGCAAATCTCAGCTGCAAGCAATTCCTCTGCTTGGCATCAGCCATTTAACAGTCAGAGGAACCTAAACTCAAGACTTCAAGTCTGGATCTAAGCTTCATGGCTGGGTACCATGGGCCTAATTAGAACCCTTGGTCTGAACACACTCAGCGTCTGGGAATATAAGGAGCTTGGCCTGATCTTTGTGGCTGAGGCTCATAGTGACTCGCCTCTGGATAAATGCAGTGGCAATTCTAAAGCCAGTGGGGTAGTGACCTTGGGAACTGTGTAGGTAGTTTCATTATTTCTTCCAAGTACTGTTGTTTATAGAATATGGAGTGTGGTTTGTACATTTAAAGGTGTCCTTTCAAATGCTATCTCTCTTAAATATGCACAGCCACTCTTGTGCAAGTACCCAGCGGAGAGCAGCACTAGCTTTTGGTAGCAGTGTACGTGCAGTGCAGTGCAGTGCATGGGGAGAGACTGGGTAGCTGCGTTTCTGTAGCAATGTTTGTGGTGGGTTGTTGGCCTCTACTTAATAATTTGTTCCATACGTAGCACTGTAGGGACAGGACCTCAAGGGGCAGTTATGACTATATCAAGCCAAGGTCCCATAGAATCATAGAATACTAGGACTGGAAGGGACCTCGAGAGGTCATCGAGTCCAGTCCCCTGCCCTCATGTCAGGACCAAATACTGTCTAGACCATCCCTGATAGAGATTTATCTAACCTACTCTTAAATATCTCCAGAGATAGAGATTCCACAACCTCCCTGGGCAATTTATTCCAGTGTTTGACTACCATGACAGTTAGGAACTTTTTCCTAATGTCCAACCTAAACCTCCCTTGCTGCAGTTTAAGCCCATTGCTTCTTGTTCTATCCCCAGAGGCCAAGATGAACAAGTTTTCTCCCTCCTCCTTATGACATCCTTTTAGATATCTGAAAACTGCTATCATGTCCCCCCTCAATCTTCTCTTTTCTAAACTAAACAAACCCAATTCCTTCAGCCTTCCCTCATAGGTCATGTTCTCTAGACCTTTAATCATTCTTGTTGCTCTTCTCTGGACCCTCTCCAATTTCTCCACATCTTTCTTGAAATGCGGTGCCCAAAACTGAACACAATACTCCAACTGAGGCCTAACCAGCGCAGAGTAGAGCGGAAGAATGACTTCTCGTATCTTGCTCACAACACTCCTGTTAATGCATCCCAGAATCATGTTTGCTTTTTTTGCCACAGCATCACACTGCTGACTCATATTCAACTTGTGGTCCACTATGACCCCTAGATCCCTTTCTGTCGTACTCCTTCCCAGACAGTCACTTCCTATTCTGTATGTATGAAACTGATTGTTCCTTCCTAAGTGGAGCACTTTGCATTTGTCTTTATTAAACTTCATCCTATTTACCTCAGACCATTTCTCCAATTTGTCCAGGTCATTTTGAATTATGGCCCTATCCTCCAGATTAGTCGCAACCCCTCCCAGCTTGGTATCATCTGCAAACTTAATAAGCGTACTTTCTATGCCAATATCTAAATCGTTGATGAAGATATTGAACAGAGCTGGTCCCAAAACAGACCCCTGCGGAACCCCACTTGTTACGCCTTTCCAGCAGGATTGTGAATCATTAATAACTACTCTCTGAGTACCGTTATCCAGCCAGTTATGCACCCACCTTATAGTATCCCCATCTAAGTTGTATTTACCTAGTTTATTGATAAGAATATCATGTGAGACCGTATCAAACGCCTTACTAAAGTCTAGGTATACCACATCCACCACTTCTCCCTTATCCACAAGACTCGTTATCCTATTAAAGAAAGCTATCAGATTGGTTTGACATGATTTGTTCTTTACAAATCCATGCTGGCTGTTCCCTATCACCTTGCCACTTTCCAAGTGTTTACAGATGGTTTCCTTAATTACTTGCTCCATTATCTTCCCTGGCACAGAAGTTAAACTAACTGGTCTGTAGTTTTCTGGGTTGTTCTTATTTCCCTTTTTATAGATGGGCATTATATTTGCCCTTTTCCAGTCCTCTGGAATCTCTCCTGTCTCCCATGATTTTCCAAAGATGATAGCTAGAGGCTCAGATACCTCCTCTGTCAGCTCCTTGAGTATTCTAGGATGCATTTCATCAGGCCCTGGTGACTTGCAGGCATCTAACTTTCTAGGTGATTTTTAACTTGTCTTTTTTATTTTACCTTCTAAACTCTCCCCTTCCCACTAGCATTCACTATGTTAGGCATTCCTACTGTCTTCGGTGAAGACAGAAACAAAGAAGTCATTGAGCATCTCTGCCATTTCCAAGTTTCCTGTTACTGTTTCTCCCTCCTCACTGACCAGTGGGCCTACCCTCTCCTTGGTCTTCCTCTTGCTTCTAATGTATTTATAAAAAGTCTTCTTGTTTCCCTTTATTCCCGTAGCTAGTTTGAGCTCATTCTGTGCCTTTGCCTTTCTAACCTTGCCCCTGTATTCCTGTGCTGTTTGCCTATATTCATTCTTTGTAATTTGTCCTACTTTCCATTTTTTATGACTCCTTTTTTAGTTTTAGATCATGCAAGATCTCGTGGTTAAGCCAAGGTCTTTTGCCATATTTTCAATCTTTCCGACACATCGAATAGCTTGCTTTGGGCCCTTAACAATGTCCCTTTGAAAAACTGCCAACTCTCCTCAGTTGTTTTTCCTCTCAGTCTCGATTCCCATGGGACCTTACCTATCAGCTCTCTGAGCTTACCAAAATCGGCCTTCCTGAAATCCATTGTCTCTATTTTGCTGTTCTCCTTCTACCCTTCCTTAGAATTGTGAACGCTATGATTTCATGATCACTTTCACCCAAGCTGCCTTCCACTTTCAAATTCTCAACCAGTTCCTCCCTATTTGTTAGGATCAAATCTAGAACAGCTTCTCCCCTGGTAGCTTTTTCAACCTTCTGAAATAAAAAGTTGTCTCCAATGCAGTCCAAGAACTTATTGGATAGTCCGTGCCCCACTGTGTTATTTTCCCAACATATATCTGGATAGTTGAAGTCCCCCATCACCACCAAATCTTGGGCTTTGGATGATTTTGTTAGTTGTTTAAAAAAAGCCTCATCCACTTCTACCACCTGGGTAGGTGGCCTGTAGTAGACTCCTAGCATGACATCACCTTTGTTTTTATCCCTTTTAGCCTAACCCAGAGACTCTCAACACTTCCGTCCTATGTCCATCTCCACCTCACTCCAAGTGTGTTCATTTTTAATGTATAAGGCAACACCTCCTCCCTTTTTCCCTGTCTATCCTTCCTGAGCAAGCTGTACCCTTCCATACAAACATTCCAATCATGTGTATTATCCCACCAAGTTTCTGTGATGCCAACAATGTCATAATTGTACTTATTTATTAGCACTTCCAGTTCTTCCTGCTTATTTCCCATACTCCTCGCGCTTGTATATAGGCATGTAAGATCCTGATTTGACCTTGCCTCCCAGTTTTGCCCTGACCTTCCTCTCTCTCTGCCATTGTAGCCCACGCTCCCTCCCATTTCTGTCCCATCTCCCAGGTCTCCACGTTCTCCACTTATCTGTGGGCTTTGCTCACCTGTCCCCATCAAACCTAGTTTAAAGCCCTCCTCACTAGGTAACTCCCACTCCCACTCGACACATGTGGCTGAGCCCCACAACCCACAGTAAATCCTTTCCACAGGCAATTACTGAGTGGGTGTGCAAAAGGGGAAATTACCTCTTCCCTAAGCCCTGCTGGCATTGGAGCAGCTGTCCAGCATGGCAGCTCATTTTCTGTGCACATGGGCTGGACTTTAAAGAACTGGGAATTATTTGTCCCTGCTGAGAAATATTTGCTCTAATGTGGTTGCTAAGCACCTAGCAATGACTTCCTCTCACGAGAAGGTGTGGGGGACACAATTGCAGTCCATACGTTCTCATGAGTGCTGTGACTGTGTGTGGGACTGTGCCTGTCGGTGGACACGAGTCACTCCCAGAGAGCACAGGCACTATGATCCTTTTTCTTTTCCAACAGTTGGTTGGATCTGGTCCCAGGAATATTACAGGAATTGCAGCTGTCACTTTTGTCACTACCTGGTTCCGGGGCCTGGCCCTGAATCTGGCTGGCATTGTTAGCAGTCGGAGACTAGAGGTACAACTGCCCCACTCCGTTTTCTCCATTAGTATCACAGTACTTTATTTTTGGCCCCGAGTCTGAGCACAAAGTGTCTAGCTCCTCGTGCATTGACTGTTTGTTCTGAACTGTGTTTTCAAGTGACACTGAAGCATCATGACCCTACTAGACATTGCAAGGGGGCGTGAACTTCCTGCTTCCAGCCGAATTCTGTGTTTTAAAAGATGCCAATAAGCTCAGGGTTCAATGCAGGAAGAACCAGATAAGCCATATTTACATTCTAGAACAACACAGGGCTAGAAGCCTCTGGAGTCTTCAGTTGAGATTAAAGGGACAGAGGAGATTTGGAATGTTGGTTAACATTATTTTAACATTTATTATTAATCATATTTATTATGGTAATGCCTAAGGACCAATCCGAATCGGCCCTCATTGTGCTAGGCTTTGTGCGAAGTGTGAGTGGTCAATGAACTCAGTAAGACAATAGCAAGGACAGCACTTCAGAATCATAGAATCCTAGCACTGGAAGGGACCTTAAGAGGTCATCAAGTCCAGTCCCCTGCCCTCACAGCAGGACCAAGCACCATCTAGAGCATCTCTGATAGACGTCTGTCTAACCTGCTCTTAAATATCTCCAGAGATGGAGATTCCACAACCTCCCTAGGCAATTTATTCCAGTGTTTCACCACCCTGACAGGTACGAAGTTTTTTCTAATGTCCAATCTCCCTTACTGCAATTTAAGCCCATTTTTTTTTGTCCTATCACCAGACGTTAAGGAAAATAATTTTTCTCCCTCCTCCTTATAACTAGAGCCTTCTGTGGATATAAAATTTGCATCCACATCCATATCCACATAGCTGAGCCGCAGATATCCACATCTGCTGATATGGATACCCATGGGTAAGGGAAGGGTGAGGGGTTTACTGATGGGGAAGAGAGGAGAGAGTGCAGGAAGATCAGACTTTGGGGGTAGAGAAAAGGAGAGTTCTAGGCCTAGGGACCAGGCAACCAGAGGACACAAAGCTGAGAGTGGAGCTGGTGACAAAGAGAGCAAAGAGGCACAAGGACTGGCAGGTGTGCAGGGAACGGGAAGGATAGATCAGAGGTAGGTGCGAGGAACTTCACTGTGATATTTCAAGAAACAGGAAGACAGTGAAAGAATCCAAATGGAGGTTGTACCCTGCTAGCTAATGTCCAAGCATACATTGCTTTGAGTCATTGTCTAGGTCCAATTCCATTGTTCCTCAGATTTTGAGTGGGAAAGTTTTGGACTTGATGTTCTAGGCAAAGCCCATCTCTCCTACCTGCATTTTTTCCTATAAGTGGAAGCTGAGAAAGTATTGCTTGTGTTGCAGTATGCAGTGGTCACCAACCAGGAGATCGGGATCTACCAGTAGATCTTGGAGCCTCTGACAGATGATCCTGACTGGTTTGACCAAGAGGCTTTCAAATGCTGGCACTTCAGCTGCCCCTCCTCCCACTGCTGCACACCTCCTGCCCTTTGCCTTGGAGCTGCTCCTCCCCTGGGAGCCTCCTGCTTGCTGTGCAGGTCAGGGTAGGGAGAGGAAGGGGGCACTGATGTCAAGGTGCCCCCCTCCCACTCTGTATCCTTTCTCCACAGAGCAGAGAGGGGGCACAACAGGACTTGGGAGGGAGTTTGCTGGCTGCTCTAAGGAGTGGTCCAGGACCAGGGCAGGGGTGAGCCTGCCTTAGTCCTGCTGAACCACCACCCAAGAGCCACCTGAGGTAAGCAGTGTCCAGCTGGAGCTCACATTCCAAACTCTTACCCCAGTCATGAACCCCCTCCTCCACCTCAAGTCCCTGCCCTATCCCCGAGCACCCCTACATCCAAACGCCCTCCCAGAGCCTGCATCTAGAACCCCCTCCGGCACCGCAACTGCCTGCCCCAAGCTTAGCTCAGAGCCTCTCTCATACTCCAGATCTCTTAACCCAAGACCAGAGCCTGCACCCCAACCCTCTTCCCCAGCCTGATGAAAGTGATGAGGATGGGCAAGAGAGGGAGGATAGAGTGAGCAGGGGTGGGGCCTGGGAGAAGGGGCAGGAAGGAGGCAGGACAAGGGAATTTATATTTGAGGTAGATCTCGGATTGCACTTAAATTCAAAAAGTGATCTCATGCTCAAAAAGTTTGGAGACCACTGCAGTAGCGCCCAGAGGTCCTCACCATGAGCTGGTGACAAAGACAGAGATGGAACTCACCTCAATGAGTTCACAATCCCAATGAAAAGGACCAGCAAGGGGAGCATTATTACCCCATTTTGCAGACAGGCATTCAAAGCGCAGAGAGATGGAAGGCCTCACCCCAGCTGTTTTGTGCAGTTTGAGAAGCAAACCCTTTTCTTTGTCCAGAAATGCAATAAAGTACCCAGGAGGTTACTTGGTATTGGAAGAATTACTAGGCAGCGATTCTTTTCAAAGCACACTTGGGATTTGAGAAATCCCATATTGGAGACGTAGTCACACAAAGATGGTAAATTCAGGATCAAGCTGTCAGAACAAGAACTCTGTCACTGGCTTTTGTTCTCTGTTACCACTGCCAGTGAAGTGCTGTAGCGGATCACTCATCCTATCCTGCTGCCAGGGCCCAGCCAGCTCGGGGTCCTTTGCTGAGCAGATCAGCGGCGTGACCAATGTCTGCAAAGCTTGAGTGAATTCTTGGGCAGCATCTGTATAGGCTTCTCTTGCTCAGCACGCCCTGATCCTGATTGCAGCAGTCTCCTTTCTGTGTGGGTGGGGAGTGCCATCCCCACAACTCAGTCAGTTCTTGGCCTCTGAACGTCTGGCTGGCAGGGCTCTTTGTGCTGGTAGAACCTCAGACAGAGCTGCTAAAGTGCTGCTGCCCCAGTATGGCAGGCGTAGCTCATTAGCACCTTGGGGATATAGCCTCTTTCTACATAGACCCATCCAGGGACAGACAGAACCTGGCCTAACATGGGCAAGGGGGGACTTGGCCCTGCAACAGGAGGAGAGGCCTTTGCTGCTGTCCTGTCCCTCCTCCTGACTCTCCTCGCAACCAAATAACATGCACTCAGAAAACCTAACCAGTGTGCACTCTCAGGTTCAAAAAGATCATAAAAAGGGTAGCTTAAATACAGCACAAAGGAGAGTCCCCATAGCTCTGTCATATTAAGAATGTCTAAATCGGGGGTTCTCAAACTGGGGGGCCTTCGTGGGGTCATGAGGTTATTACCTGGGGGCTCACAAGCTTCAGTCTCCACCCCCAAACTGGCTTTGCCCCCCAATTTACAATGGTGCTAAATATATAAAAAGTGTTTTCATTTACAGAGGGGGGTCGCACTCAGAAGTTTGCTGTGTGAAAGGGGGTCACCAGTACAAAAGTTTGAGAACCACAGGTCTAGATGCTAGGATGGCTGATGCTGTAGAGTATGTATCCTAGATGGCAACGGAGACGTTTCCCCTCACCTTTTTATTATTAAAGTGATTAGCAGCAGCAGTGTTCCAGGGTAGGAATGGAAATAATGGGGGCTTTCTACACCCCATGCCCACCACTTGCCGTGGCTAGCCAAGCCACTGTATATCCTTTGTACAGGTTGAACCTCTGAAATCTGGGACTCTCTGGTCCAGCAACATCCATGGTCTGGCAGGGCCGTGGATATTGCTGGACCAGATTGACCTGGCTGGCCAGGTTCAGAAGTGCTGCCCGGGTTAGGCTGGCAGTGGAGAGTGCATCCCCAGTGGGGCTGGCGCAGTGGGGAGCACAGCCTTGGCCAGCGCTGACAGCAAGGTGTGAGCAGCCCCAGCTGGAGCTGGAAGCAGCAGGGCCAGTGGCTAAGAGTGCAGTCCCTGCTCTGGACTGGCGCAGCATGGGGGGAGGCACGCAGCCCCAGTCACGGCTGGCGGCAGGGAGTGCAGCCCTACCTGTGGCTAGAGGGAGCAGGGCCAGCAGCCAGGAGCACAGTCCTGGCTGGAGATAGCGGCGTAGAGCACAGCCCCAGCCAGGCCTGGAGTCAGCAGGGCCGGCAGCTGGGCACGCAGCTCAGGCTGGCGTTGTGCGGGGTGAGCCCCAGTCAGCGTTGGAGGCAGCGAGGCCAGCTTCTGTCTGGGGCTGGAGCGGTGGGGGATGCAGCCCTGGTCAGGGCTCGAACGGTGGGGGGGCTGGAGGTAGCAGCAGGTGGCAGGGAGCTCAGCCCCAGCTGGGAGCAAAGCCTACAGCCCAGTAGGTACTTTGACCTCCCCTTGACAAGCAAAAGCCGTTGTTCGGGATCACTCAGGTCCCGAGAGTGCTGGACAAGGGAGGTTTGACCTGGATCAATAACCACAGCCTTGAGCACGCTGCCTGGCCACCGGAGAAAGCAAAGAGGTGGGGAAATGAAGAGTTGGGTGAAACTCAGGTGTATTGGCTCACAGTGGATAAAAAAGACCTAAAGAAAAGCTCTTTGAAACTCAAAAACTTCTCTCGTCCACTAACAGAAGTTGCTCCACTGAAGGATATGACCTCATCCATCTTGTCTCTGACCTCTAGGACTGGGCCCAGAGGGTGATGCATAGTGGGGCTACACCACAGTCACTCTATTCAGTCTGGTTTGGGGTCAAGGTAGCTCAGTTTCCACCTGGGCTTGCTGGGCAGGAGGTTCAGGTTTGTGGAACTGGTCTCAGTTTCAGCTTGATGTTGAAATGTAAAGCAGGGTGAGGTTAATCTGGTCCGAAAGGCTAGCAGTGCTGTGGGCACTGCTGTCAGGGAGAGCAAGCTGCTGCAGCAGGGTCATGGAGAGCGTGACTGGGATAGTGAAACAGCAGTAAGCCTAAGATTCCCTGCTCTGCCCAGGAACGTGGGAGTAGCAGTTGGGGGAAGGGAAGGGAGGGAAATGGGGGAGCAGTGAGGGGAGGGGCCGATGATGCAGTTCTTAATCTCACTTGGGTGGATTTTACCAAGCAAAGGCTGCCCTAGCCCAAGTTGGAGTCCCAGCAGAGGAGTGGGCACAGAGGTACTGTAGACAATCTCAGAGGAAGCACGTGCAAGCCAAGGCAGCAGGACAGAGCATGCATTGTGTATCTGCACCAGGATCAAGCCAAGCAGCATGATTAATGGGCATTTTTGTTTTTTGAACGTGGATCTGAAAGATGGATGAGGTAAATTGCTCCATGGGTTGGAGCAAGTGCTAGAGGAGAAGGAGAAAATACACATGGGAAACATCTGCTCCAAGAAGGTATGTTAAAAATAAGCAAGAAGGGAAGAAGAAACATCTGTGTGGCATGTGGCAGACCACCAGTGCTGCAGCAGGGAAAAGGTGAGAGGAGGAGACAAAGTAAGAGATGGCTCTGAAGCAAGCCCTAGATATTGCCAGCCCCAAACTGTGGCAGAGTCTGGCACCTTTGGCCACCTTTGTGCGTGGGACCCAGTGCTAGTCATGACTGCTAGAAGTTTGGCATCTCATTGACTAGCACATCTACCGTCTTATTCTGCTCCTCATGCCCACAGCAGAATAGGAAGCAGGGAGGGAAATTAGCACATTCACAAAGGGAAGTGTACGGGTTGGCGCAGTCACTGGTGCAGCACCTCCTGCAGGCCAGTCTGGGAATTGACTCATCCTCTGCCTCAGAGTGCCCACTGCTTGTTGGTATCTGTCCCTTAGTTACCAGTCATCTTTTGCACTAAGGATGTAAGCGACTAGTTGACCAGCCAATAAGCATAAGCTTATCGGATAGTCGAGTTGTGGCTCGACTAGTTGCTTTTCCCCCCTTGCTGCTTCTATCAGAGAGAGGCAGCAAGTGGAGGAGCAGGAGCCAGTGCTGGGGGGGAGCTGGCTTAAAAACTGGTTCCCCCCAGCACCGTCTCTGCGGGGGCAGGGGAGGCAGAAGCACAGTGGGAAATGGTGCAGTGGTGCTCCTGCTGGTTCCAACTGCTGTGCTTCCGCTGAGCTCTTGTATGTTTCAAAGGCTGAAGCGAGGCAGTTCCCCTCTGCTCTTCTGGGGTTCCCCCATAGGCGGCTCTTACTACATTTAAAAGGCAGAGGCATGGCCCCCCTTCTCGACTACTTGATTAGCTGATTAATCGAAATGTAACATTCCTATTGTGCACTATTTCACACCCCATGTTCCTCCCAGCCCACGGTGCCCTTTTCCCCACGGTACTGCCCCACAGCAGTGCTCCCGCTGTCCAGGATCCTCCCCTCCCAGGAAACCCCACTGCCAGTCGTCATCTAGCCCCTTACCTCAGGGGCAAACTGCAGTTTGAAATGGGCACTCATTGACCGGGGGTTTGAACCTGCTGCCTTCTCCTGTCCCGGCTGCCTCCCTGCAGCCTTATTACTTTCAGGCCCCTGTATCAGGCCTGCAGCCTGGGAGTTGGGTCAGGCCAGAGCTCACCAGCTCCACCTGTCCTTCCCCAGCCCTGCTCTGTCTCAGGTGCCCTCTCTAGCCTAGCCAAGCAAGGGGCAAGGGTGGAGCAAGGGTGTGTGTGTACCTCCTCTCCAGGAGCCCTTCTTATAGGGCCTAGCCAGGCCCTGATTGGCTGTCTCTAGTCCTTTTCTGGTTGGCCCGCATTCCCAACCCTGTCCCAGGGCTGGATTTAACCTTTATTTCCCTGGAGTGGGGTGACTGCCCTACTACAGGTAGCAAGTGAAATGCTGCATTAGAGGTGAGCTGTGTTTCAGAGAAGGGATATGTGTCACCAGTTATTGAAGGCCTTAGGAAAGAGTAACCAGGTAGAGATAGTTAAGTTACCCAGAGGGGAAGGATGGCCTGCTTGTTTTGTTAGGGCACTAGACTGGGAATTGGCAGACGAGTGTTCTGTGAGGTGATTCGGTGGGAGTGCCTATAATGGTAATTCCAGTATTTTTTTGAGATGAGGCGACCACATCTACATGCAATATTCACAATGTGGGCGTCCCATGGATTTCCATAGAGGCAATATGATATTTTAGGCCTCATTATGTACCCCTTTCTTAATGAGACACAGCATTCTGTTAGCTTTTTGACTGCCACTCTCTCAAAGCTCTGCTCTAGGAATTATAGGGCCATTCTGTGGTCTGTGCTGTGTAGTAGGTCAGATTAGATGCTCACAGTGGTCCTTTCTGACCTAAGAATTTATGAATTAAGGCCAACTCCCTGTTCTGTACTAGCTAGAGTCCTTAAGGAAGACATTTATTTCCTATTACTTCCATACAGAGACCCTGCACTGAAATATTTTGCATACTTTTTCAGACCTGCAGGAAATAGGTGGCTGTTTTTCTCTCACGCACAGTGAATAAGTCCAGTAGATCACTTCGATTTGCATAAATGCATCTTATTTCTAACTAATAATTAATACCAGCTGTTGAACCAACAGAATTTGTGATCAGCCTTGCCTTTGGGTTTCATAGTGTATTGAATGCTTGGTCTCTTTACATGAATTTTTTTCAATGTCCTTTATTTAAAAAAAAAATTTTTTACACACCTATTAGCTAATTGCTGCTTGGGGAACCAGCCATTAATGAGCCATTGTCTGCCTACCTTAGACTGTAAAATACCAATTGATAATATGAAAAAGGCATGTATGTGTTTAAAATAATTGTGTTACAATTACAGATTTCACTGCCGAAGTGTGTTTACATAGACTAGCAGGCAGAGAGGAAATGTGGTCTAGTAGTTTGAGCAGGACTCCCCAGGTCTGATCCTGCAAGCACACATACACATGAGTTTCTTTATTCATGAAAACAATCCCATTGGCTCTGTAATTGATGTGGTTACTCATGGGCATTCTGTTTGCTGGTCTGGGTCACTGGGTCATATTCCCAGCTCTGGCCTGACCTTTCCCTGGCACAGTGCATGGCTATCTGGCAGCGTGATTGTAACGTGGGTAGTTTTGTATCTGTGGTATCAAAGGCATCAGCATGGGCTGTCCAAGTGTCCCACGGACCCTGGAGACATATTGTATTCTGAGCCTGTGCGGCAGCCGCATGCTGCTGTGCCCGCACGGCTATTGTCAGCTGCAGCCAGACTGTGGGTGCAGGGCAGACTTACCCAGAGTCACTTCCAGCCACATTTATGGAAGTGGCCACTAATTTTGGATGCCAGAATTGGATCCCATGGAGACAAAGTGGGCAGCTGCAGATTTGCAGGGCTTTGCTTTGGAGCATCAGATGCTGAAGAAGAGCTCCGTGTTGCACAAAAGCTTCTCTCTCTCACCAATAGAATTTGATCCAATAAAAATACTACTACTTAGAGTCATAGGGTTGGAGGAGACCTCAGGAGTCATCGAGTCCAGCCTCCTGCTCAAAGCAGGACCAACCCCATCTAAATCATCCCAGCCAGGGCTTTGTCAAGACAGGACTTAAAAACCTCTAGGGATGGAGATTCCACCTCCTCCCTCAGGAACCCATCCCAGTGCTTCCCCACCATCCTAGGGAAATAGTTTGTCCTAATCTCCAACCTAGACCTCCCCCACTGCAACTTGAGACCATTGCTCCTCGTTCTGTCATTTGTCACTACTGAGAACAGCCTCTCTGTCCTCTTTAGAACCCGGCCCCCCCTTCAGGCTGCTATCAGATCTTCCCTCACTCTTCTCTTCTGCAGACTAAATAAGCCCAAATCCCTCAGCCTCTTCTCATAAGTCATGTGCTCCAGCCCCTAATAATTTTTCTTGCCCTACACTGGACGTTCTGCAATTCGACCACATCCTTTCTGTAATGGGGGAGGGAAGCAGAACTGGAAGCAGTACTCCAGATGTGGCCTCACCAGTACCAAATAAGGGAATAATCACTTCGCTAGGTCTACTTCATCCACCTTGTCTCTCTGGACATCTTTTAACTTTGTTGCTTGTAGCCTTAGTAGTTTTTTTCTTTGTTTATTAAAGGGCATACTGATACTTACAGTGACGCTAAAGTCCAGCAAGGTCTAGAGATGAAAACACTTACCAGTTCTACATATGTGTATGCGTTAATTGACATGTGTAGTATATGTGGGGCTCTCTAGCTTGCAGACCCTATAGGCAGGCCAAGTGTTATATTTCACGTGTCTGTAGTTTGAAAAAGCACATGCTTGTAACACATATGGAGAAAATTATCTGGGATGGAGAGATGTTTTAGGTTCATATTTTCCCTAACATTTTGGGGTGGGTTTTTTTTTTAATGGAAAGTGTTGCCAATCCAATCCAGGATGTTACACTTAACTCATTTCTGAGATAACTTAGATACGGTTTTTACAGCCCAGTGCAGAGGGTGATTGAGACTATAAAGCAAAGCCTTAAAACCACTGGATTTTTCTGCCTACCGGAATTCCACAGTGAAACCATTTTACACTAAAGGAATTTAAGAAGAAAAAGCCTGGGCATCCTCTCCCTTCCTTCAGCAGCTGTTTTCACTCTGTATTTTAATGAGTGGGCTGAACTAAAACCATCAGGGAAGGGCTTTCCCCTCTGGCACCCCATGTAAAAGGCTTTGCTAGTGTGTCATGCTTTTTGCCTGTGTGAAATGAGTAAATGCCTATCTGTGGACAGTTCAAAGAAAGGGCTTCATCATGTTCTTGACTGGTTAAGTTCTTTGGTACAAGCTGTTTTTTATTTCCCTGGAATTCACATTAGTCACAAAAAGTGAGTATTTAAACTTCTGAAGATTTAAAACCTTAGCAGTCTTTTTTTAGGTTTTTCAGCATAAATACCTTTTGGAGTCTCTGTTGCTTTTGGGGGTAGATTTTGTTTGAACTACTGCATTTTATATTCCCTGTGAACCGTTAATGTCTTTTCTGCATGATTTGTAATCCTGACCCATCTTTGTAAAGTGCTTTGAGATCCTGGTCTGTATAAATGCAGAATGCTGCTGTTATGCAGAAAATACAGTGGAACATGTTGATTTTTTTAGATTGTAAATACTAATGTGATATATTAAACAATATGGATCCTGTTTCCAAAGGGAGTAGACTTTAAAGGTTACCTACCTTCTCTTAGATTGTTTCTGATTGTGCTGAGTGATTTTTATCCTCTAAAAATCATATGTTGCTTACTTGTCTAATCAGTCTGTCTTATTTGTGCTGAGAGCCGCTGATTGCTTTGTGGATTTTAATTCAACTTTATAGCAACCAGGTAATTTCCCATTTCTTTAAGAACTTTCTGATGCTAAATAGAACTGAGAAAATGGTGAAAGTGGTGTTCCCTTTTTGCTGGTTTTCCTTCAGTGCTAGATTGCATTTGTTAAACTCAGCAAATAGCAGAATTCCCCCTAGAATACTGGGAAGCAGCCCAAAAAAAAACTACAGTTACATTTTGCTGGAGGATTCTTGCAGCATTTTTTTAGAAGTCTGTTGAAATACTTTGTTAGAATTACATTCCTGGCTGATACATTCTCAAAAAGGCAGCTGTGTTAAATTTCTTTAAATGAACCTCCACAAACCAAAGGTACAAGAGATCCCCTCTGCAAATGCAAGTTAAATTATTAGCAATAGAAGGGAAAGTGCTATTTACAAGATAACAGCATTTGCCTCTGAGAAATATTGTACAACATGGGCAAACAAGAAGAGCTCAATTTGTTGCCATTTTTATTTTTTCAAACATTTTGCTAAAGTTACTGTCCTAAGTTGGTAGAAAATAGGGGATGAAACCAGATCAGGGATCCAAACAGCTTTGAACTTCAGATCTTGTTCTGAACTCACAGCTATTCCCTGAATCGTTGATGGCTAAGCCCAACTTTGGTGATTCAAGTCCATCACTCATAGCAGGGTTGTTATTTTAAAAGTATTAAGGCTAAATTCTGCTTTTGGTTCCATCCTGAACAGCTGCTCTGAATTCAGTGATTCCAGATTCAGTGATGTACACTCGTGTGACTGAACAGATTTTTGACTCTTTGGGTTTAATATCATGTTTGTGGTTTGTGTTTAATACCTTCATTGACTCCAAAATTAGAACTCTGGGCTAGATCCTCAGCCCTGTTCTGCCTGTCTTCTAGCACCCTGCAATGAAAACATTAGGAAGGGGGGCGGGGAGGGAGATTAGGTTTCTACCCCTCCAATATTTTCTGCCCCTACTACAGTGCAGGTAGGACCCAGATATGTTCTCCCTGCACAGATGCGGCGGGGCAGACAAGAGCGGGACCCAGAAAGGGGCTGGAACAGCTACCTCAGTGCACGAGATCAGGCTGGCCACTCCCCAACCCAGCCTGGCTCTGCCTTTAAGCCACCTGGGTTTTGATGGACACACCCACCCTAGGGAGAAGGAGGAGGAGGAGCAGATGTACTAGGTGCTGAAATGGCATTGGGAACGGGACAGGCACTTGGATGGGGGAAGGGAGGCACTGGTGTACAGTAGGGATGTAAAGGTTTAACCGGTTAACTGGTAAGCATTGCCTTACCAACATGCTTATCGGGTTAACTGGCACCTGGCTGGAGCAGCCCCCTGCCCACCACAAGCTGTGGGTGGGGGGCTGCTCCAGCCCTGCCAGGCCCTCCATGTCACACCACGCCATGGGGGCGCACTTCAGCCTGGCTGGGCCAGAGGAGCTCCCTGCCCATAGCACGATGCGGTGGGCCCTGCCTGGCCTGGCCAGAACAGCCCCCTGCCTGTGGCTCCAGTGCCCCACCCATGGTGCAGTGCAGCAGGAGGCTAACTGGTTAAGCCTATAATTTAACCGGTTAACAGATTTTACACAGGACCTGGCTGTCCTCCCCTACTACGTCTGAGCCACCCGCCCTGCTATCCCTCTGTCCTCATGCACACGGAGCTTCCACCCCCAGCGCGGAGAAGCCAGGTCTCCTGTGTCCCAGTTCAGTGTCTCATCCCATCCACACGTTGCCCTGTAGACTGCTTTGAAAATCCCCAGCCTTAGGAATGAGCCTTAGAGAGGAGCCACCATTCTTAGTCACGTTCCTTTCCAACGCTTCTCATCACCAACAGGGTTTGGGGACCTATCAGAGGATTTGCAGTCCTGTCCTCTCCAGCAAGGCCAGTTTTCACCTGGGCTCTAGGACAGGTATTTCCTCCGTAAATCTGTGGACAGACAAATTAAACAAATACATAATTCCACTGACATTTTGTCTTGCCTGTGACAGCTTGTTTAAACAGTTCCCTGCTATAATCAAGAGCAGGAAATTGACCTTCTTTAGTCCCACATGCTTGCACTGGAGACAGCGGGTGATCTCATGTCCTTGTTGCAGTTCCCACAATATTTACTACATCCTGGATGTTTGCTCTAAAATGTCTGCTTTTCTTAGACAATGAGACACAGAGTCCTGTGTCACCTTAGAGATTAAGGGGTTTATTAGCGCAGCTTTTGTGGGTAAACCCCATTCATCAGGTGGATGTATTTTATGTTTTACCCACAAAAGCTTTTCCCTGATAAATCTGTTAGTCTTTAAGGAGCCATAGGACTCTGCATTATTTTTGCAGATCCAGACTAACCTTCTGGTGCTTCTCCTAGGCAAGAGGAAACCTGCCATAAAAGTTCTCCCCAACAAGGCATGTGCTTTAAGAAAGGATTGTGACTTTAAAATCAACTAGGTCTTTTCATGTGATTGGCTACTCCTATAAATGAAAAAAAAACATCAGTGTTGTGTGTCTCCCCCTCCCCGCCCCACACACACACCGGGCTGCCCTTACCATGAGGCGAACTGAGGCAGCCGCCTCAGGTGCCAGACTGTGTGTGTGTGTGTGTGTGGTGGTGGGGGGAGGTGGGCACCACTAGGACCCAGAGTGTAGAAAATTGTGTCTGCCGCTGGTGCATCTGTATTCTCTCTGCTCTAGATGCACAGAGATGGTGGAGTGCTGTGCTGGAGGAAGGAGGGCACAAGAGACATAACAGGCAGGCAGGAGAAAAGGTGGCATGGGGGCGTCATTTGAGCTCCCCGCCTCACGTGCCAAAATGTTGTGGGCCAGTCCTTCCCCACCTCCTCCCACACACACACACAGTGAGGCTGTGGGTTTGTAAACAAGAAACCATCCAAGAATACCGTGGGTTTTGGCAAGGGGTGAAACATTTGACAGGAAGCTCATCTGTGGATAACATACAAGGCTACCACTTTAAATAACTTTTTAATGCAACCAGAAAGTTTCCCATATTTTTCTAGTGTGCTGATTCATATTCTCACTGCTTTTGAACATGTTGATGTGATTTAGATTTGTGGACTTTTCTAAAGATCTAAAATCGCCTCCTGCATCTATAATACTGATGGGAGAAAGGGTCTGGTTTGCTAGAGAGCTGTTTAAAATGCTTTACTTTCCTATTTGAAGCTAGGCTTTTCATTCGCAGTAGAATTTAGTAACTCAAGCCTTGAAAAACTTCCATACATGGTTAAAGTGTAACCACCGACAGGGGTTTGCTTATTTAAACCGTAGTGTCAGACAAACTTGGGTGGCTTTCTTCGATAACCTCTGAGCTCTGTCCTGCATCTTGATGTGGCTGCTACTAAATGTACCCAAAGACAAGCCTCTCCAAGCAGCATGAGGGTGGAAGCTAATCAGAGGAAGTCATTTCTGTCTGTGGTAAATATTCCATGCTCAGATCTGCCATGCTGATAAGGGTGGTATAAATACATAGACAGAAGCCAACCTCCCTGAGCCCTGAAGTTAGGGAAAGCAGAAAGATGGGCATATCTCTGTTGGGAGTTTCATGGGGCTCCTTCAGCCTTCTCACTATTCTCCCATGGCTTCCCAGGCCTCCCCTGTCTTTTCCCCATGCTTCACTGCTCTGCTGGTGCAGTAGCGGGGGCAATACTTTTAACTTTGTGTGTTGGTGCTAGTTGGCTAGCAGTTACATCCATTTGTGTCTTTAGACCAACTTAGTGTAAACAGCACTTACTACTGACCGTGTTAGTCTTATGTAGCGCTGGGAAGAAGGATCCAAGAATTCGGAGCGCAAGTGGTGTTCTCGTCCACCCTCCCTGTTGAAGGGAAAGGACTGGGCAGGGATCGTCGAATTGAGGACGTAAATGCGTGGTTGTGCAGGTGGTGTCGCAGAGAGGGCTTTGGTTTCTTCGACCATGGGACTCTGTTCCGGGCACGAGGATTAGAACATAAGAACATAAGAACGGCCGTACCGGGTCAGACCAAAGGTCCATCTAGCGCAGTATCCTGTCTGCCGACAGTGGCCAGCACCAGGTGCCCCAGAGGGGGTGGACCGAAGACAATGATCAAGCGATTTGTCTCGTGCCATCCCTCTCTAGCCTCTGTCAAACAGAGGCCAAGGACACCATTTTATCCCCTGGCTAATAGCCTTTTATGGACCTAACCTCCATGAAATTATCTAGCTTGTTAGGAAGAGATGGGATCAACCTAACGAAGAGAGGAAGGAGCATCTTCGCGGGCAGGCTTGCAAACCTAGTGAGGAGGGCTTTAAACTAGGTTCGTCGGGAGACGGTGACCAAAACCCTGAGGGGAGTGGGAAAGTCGGATACCGGGAAGAAATGCAGAGAGGAACGAGCAAGAAAGGAGGACCCCTGTTTCGAATGGAGAAGATAGGGCGATCAACTGGTTACCTGAGCTGTTTGTACACTAATGCGAGAAGCCTGGGCAACAAAGAGGTTGAACTGGAGGCCCTGGCCCAGTCCAAGAAATATGATTTAATTGGGATAACAGAGACTTGGTGGGATGACTCGCATGACTGGAGCGCTGTCATGGAAGGGTATAGACTGTTCAGGAAGAACAGGCAGGGGAGAAAAGGAGGAGGAGTTGCACTATATGCAAGAGAGCACTATGATTGCTCTGAACTCCAGTATAAAGAGGGAGAAAAACCTGTTGAGAGTCTATGGGTTAAGTTTAAAGGAGCAAACAACAGCAGTGATGTTGTGGTTGGTGTCTGCTACAGGCCACCGAATCAGGTGGATGAGGTAGATGAGGCTTTCTTCGGACAACTGAGAGAAGCTTCCAGATCGCAAGCCCTGGTTCTCGTGGGGGACTTTTATCACCCTGACATCTGTTGGGAAACCAATATGGCAGTACACAGGCAATCCGGGAAGTTTTTGGAGAATGTTGGGGATAACTTCTTGACGCAAGTGCTGAAGGATCCGACCAGGGCCGTCGCAGCTTGACCTTCTGCTCACAAACAGGGAGGAACTAATAGGGGAAGTGGAGGTGGGTGACAACCTGGGAAGCAGTGATCATGAGATGGTAGATTTCAGGATCCTGACCAAAGGAAGAAAAGAGTAGTAAAATACACACCTTGGACTTCAAAAGCAGATTTTCACTCCTCAGAGATCTGATGGACAGAATCCTGGGATGCTAACATGAAGGGGAAAGGAGTCCAGGACAGCTGGCAGTATTTTAAAGAAGCCTTATTGAAGGCACAAAGAAACCATCCCGACGCGTAGCAAGAGAGGCAAACATGGTAGGAGACCGGATTGGCTTACGGGAAATCCTTGGTGAACTTAAGCACAAAAGGAAGCTTACAAAAAGTGGAAACTTGGACAAATGACCAGGGAGGGGTTTAAATGTATCACTCGAGAATGCCAGGGGGTTATCAGGAAGGCAAAAGCCCAAATGGAATTGCGACTGGCTAAGGATGTGAAGGATAACAAGAAAGGTTTCTACAGGCATGTTAACAAGAAGAAGGTGATCAGAGAGGGTGTGCGGCCCTACTGGATGAAGGAGGTAACCTAGTGACAGATGATGTGGGAAAGCTGAAGTACTCAATGCTTTCTTTGCCTCTGTATTCATGGACAAGGTCGGCTCCTGGACTTCTGCGCTAAGTGACGCAAGATGGGATGAAGATGGACGCCCGTGGTGGGTAAAGAACAGGTTAGGAACTATTTAGAAAAGCTAAAGCGTACACAAATCCATGGGTCCGGACTTAATGCATCCGAGGGTACTGAGGAGTTGGCAAATGTCCTTGAGGAGCCTTTGGCCATTATCTTTGAAAAGTCGTGGAGATCGGGAGAAATCCCGGATGATTGGAAAAAGGCAAATGTAGTGCCCATCTTCAAAAAAGGGAAGAAGGACGATCCAGGGAACTATAGGCCAGTCAGTCTTACCTCGGTTCCTGGAAAAATCATGGAAGGGATCCTTAAGGAATCCATTTTGAGGCATTTGGAAGAGAGGAAAGTGATTAGGAATAGTCAGCATGGATTCACAAAGGGCAAGTCGTGCCTGACCAATCTGATTAGCTTCTATGATGAGGTAACTGGCTCTGTGGACGTGCGAAAGTCAGTGGATGTGATATACCTTGACTTTAGCAAGGCTTTTGATACGGTCTCCCACAATATTCTTGCCAGCAAGTTAAGGGAATGTGGATTGGATAAATGGATGGTAAGATGGATAGAAAGATGGCTAGAAGGCCGGGCCCAGCAGGTAGTGATCAACGGCTCGATGTCAGGATGGCGGTCGGTTTCTAGCGGAGTGCCCCATGGTTCGGTTCTAGGACCGGTTTTATTCAATATCTTTATTAATGACCTGGATGAGGGGATGGATTGCACCCTCAGCAAGTTTGCGGATGACACTAAGCTAGGGGGAGAGGTAGATACGCTTGAGGGCAGAGATAGGGTCCAGAGTGACTTAGACAAATTGGAGGATTGGGCCACAAGAAATCTGATGAAGTTCAACAAGGACAAGTGCAGAGTCCTGCACTTGGGACGGAAGAATCCCAAGCATAGTTACAAGCTGGGGACCAACCAGTTAAGTAGTAGTTCTGCAGAAAAGGACCTGGGGTTACAGTGGATGAGAAGCTGGATATGAGTCAACAGTGTGCCCTTGTAGCCAAGAAGGCTAATGGCATATTAGGGTGCATTAGGAGGAGTATTGCCAGCAGATCTAGAGAAGTGATTATTCCCCTTTATTCGGCTTTGGTGAGGCCACATCTGGAGTATTGTGTCCAGTTCTGGGCCCCCCATTACAAAAAGGATGTGGTCGCATTGGAGAGGGTCCAGCGGAGGGCAACCAAAATGAGTAGGGGGCTGGAGCATATGACTTATGAGGAGAGGCTGAGGGAGTTGGGTCTGTTTAGTCTGCAGAAGCGAAGAGTGAGGGGGGATTTGATAGCAGCCTTCAACTTCCTGCAGGGGAGTTCCAAAGAGGATGGAGAGAGTAGTGACAGATGGCAGAACAAGGAGCAATGGTCTCAAGTTGTGGTGGGAGAGGTCCAGGTTGGATATTAGGAAGAACTATTTCACTAGGAGGGTAGTGAAGCACTGGAATGGGTTGCCTAGGGAGGTAGTGGAGTCTCCATCCCTGGAGGTGTTTAAGTCTCAGCTTGACCAAGCCCTGGCTGGGTTGATTTAGTTGGGATTGGTCCTGCCTAGAGCAGGGGGCTGGACTTGATGACCTCCTGAGGTCTCTTCCAGCTCTATGGTTCTATGATTCTATGAAAAGTCAGCAGAAGTGTCTACGCCCTTACATGGCTTATTGCATCTCCAAGTTTAAATGTAAACAATCCTGAGACATATTTTACAAACTCACATGCAGTTGGCCGAGCCCTGATATTAGCAAGTCACTTCTCAACACTTGGGGGAGGTAATGTTAATGTCAGGCCGGGGCTCCTGCATTCTTTTGCTGGTTCTGCCTATCCTGTGACGGGACGGTTGGTAAGTCACTGACCTGCTCTGGATGAGATTTTCTTCAGCACACAGCAATGGCCAAACTTTGCTCCCACTGAAATCAGTGGAGGTCTAACTCTTACTTACACTCAGGCCACTAAACGACCCTTAAGATTGGGCCTTTTATGCTTCCAGACCAGAATTAGGGCTCCTCAGTTCAAATGAAACTCAGGCCCTGGGAATTTTACCTCTGGCTTCAGTGGGACCAGTTGATTTACAGCTTTGGAACCCCCATCTTGTGTGTCTCTGTTTCCCAATATGTAAATTGGGGGCAAAGAATGCCGGCTGTGGCAAGAGTTAATTAATTTTTGTACAGCCCTTTGACACTATCCACTGGTATGTAAGTGCCAACTCACAGCATTGACTTTATATTGCTCTAAGGAACTTTACTAGATGGACTGATTTAGTTTTATTAAGCAGACACACACAAGTATTGAAGATTAATACAAGAAGCCAACATGCCATGTGGGTCGCTGAAGTGCTAGACTGCACCATTGAGCGATGTCCTGTTTTGTGTTTACCATCCTATAGATCACAAGACTGTTAGTGAGAGCCATTTACATTCTGCCATTGCATTATAACAATCTACGAATTGCCCATGTCATTTTGTAATGGATCTTTGTTAAAGTTCACAGGGATAAAAGGATCTCTCCAAATGCCACATGCATTTTGCAGATTGCTGATGAAACGTTTTGTTACAGAAGTTAACTACATTTTTTCCCTGCTGCTGACAGACTAAAGCTTAAATTAATACTCTGCTGTGTACCTCAGGGTAATATTTCTCAGTTTGCAATCATGTGTTGGCAGAAGTAATCAAAATATTTTAAGACATTCTTGTTATTTGATCAAAGACAGTTGTTTGATAAATAAGGAGACCACTATATTAGGTGCAGATTAATATAGTTATGGTCTTTCCATAAACAAACCTGCTAACAAATAGTCTGATTCTTTTCTCGGAGGGTTAGTTCTTATTCATCCAAGCAGTCCCACTGCTGTCAATGGGATTATGCTGTTTGATTGGGTACAAGCTTGGACGATTAGGTTGTAAACAAGTGAACCAATATACCCCTTCGGTGTGTGTGTCAGGGCCAGGCGGGAGGTGGTGGAGTCAGTGGGGGCAGGTTGTCTTGAAGCACAGAATGTACTTATCTACTGCTATGTCAGTGGGTTAACGTGTGGCTCTAAGATGACATTGATCTAAAATGTAGCTTGAAAAAATGTCTTATTTTATTTCTACTGAGTGCAAATCAGATTCCAACTAGGGTCGATAAAAATACATAAATCTTGCCCGGTCTTAATCTGTATGTCCTACTCTTTGTCGCATGGTTTATCTCTATTAACATGAAATAAACGGGATCCACCAGAGCAGATTAAACACAGCTAATAATAACATTGACTGTGTCTGGAGAGCAAAATGATACGCAGTAAGAAAAGACCCACAGTGGTTTGACACCTTGGGAGCCATACAACTGGTTGGAATTGAGTCATTCAGCCCTTTTCCAATAAATGTATTAGGCTCTAAATTACTCCAACAGAGAGAGCTCCTGTGCAAACTCTGACTTGCCATGCAGCCTGTCTGACAATATCGCCTATTAAAGGCATTACATTTAATCAACAATAATATTTTAAAGTTAATATTCTTCAGATGCCAGACTGTAGGGCACCACTGAAGTTCAACTTCCTCTTGGGATGGAAGGCAGTGGCCAGCATGCCTCAGGGCAATTCGGAGGGCAAATTTCATGTAAGGACAAATCCCTGCTCTTCTCAAATGGCCATGGGATCGTTAGTGCCTTAACAGATGGGGTGTTGGGTTCCAGCCTCACCATTTGAAGACGTGCACAGTAACCTGGGTGAAACACAAACGTGTCTGTCTTAGTATGCTGAGTCTCTGCACTTGTGGGAAAAGGCAGGAAATATTGTGGGTCACAAAAATAAAACAAAACATGTCGCTGGCAGCAAATTCCAATTTTTTTCAAACCTTGATAATTTAAGAGTTTCATACTATAAACATTTCAGCTCCACAATGTGTTACATTATCTCTGAGAGTGAAACGTCACCTTTTCGCATTTTGTGGAAAGCTGTAAATCAAATGCGGCCGTTCTGGTGTAAGAATGTTGTCATTTGGTGCTAGGGCAGCATTGTAGCTTGTTCGTTGGTCAGTTATTTTTGGTGGGGGCAGAGGGTTAGAGGAAAACAACCCTCTGATTTGGGGTTGGGGGTTTCCACATTTATAGAGGCTGCACTTTTTGATGGTCAATGGGAGTTAGACACCTAGCTCCCCCAGGTCCATTTTACAGCCCTAGCTGTGATACCTTCCACCATAAAACTATCCACAAGCTGCAGGCATTACTTCATCCCCTGTTAAAATGCAGCTACCTCTGGGGCAAAACACAGCTGCTGTTTTAGGGCCTGCTCTGTAGCTCCTTGTTATCAGTGGACAGACTCCTCTTGACTTCAGTGGGTTTTGGCTCTGGCCCATGCAAAGCAAACAATACTTAGAAGTTTATAGGACAGGAAGCCAAGAATGCTTTTGCCAAGTGAAACTTCCAGGGGAATTCTTAGACAGAATAATGAGCCCTTATGGGATTGGGGCAGGACATTGCACTTAACTCTTACGAGTATAGTTGTTCAAGGTAGGAAGGGGGAATCTCTCTGATACAAAGGGGTCAGTGGAGCTCCTTCCAGGATGGGATCTGAAAGATTGGCAGGTGGAGTCTGAGCTTGTAAATATGAGAGAGTAGATTGGAGAATGAGAGAGCGGTTTATTTCCCTAAGCCTGTACCTGTCTGGATTAAGTATGACTGAGTCTGTACTAGACTTTGGCTTAAACTTGCATAAGTGGCCAAGTGACTTAGGAGCCACAGCTCCATTTTTCAGGTGACTTACACCTTCAGAGCTGGTGTCTCAATGAAAGTTCCCAAGGCACTTTGTTAATCTTTTGACTGAAGCTCCCCACCACTGCTTTTCCTGGGTGCACCGGTATAAAGAAGGGTATTGCTGGCTACCAGCATTTTAACCCACACATCATTGAGACCTGTGCTCCTCGGGGTAGGTGACAGGCTGGTTAAAATGTTGGCGGTTGGCCAACAGCAGCAAGGCCTCGATGACTAGCACAGTGGAGCTAAGTTAGGGGTAGCCAGCACAGGAAACCTCGAGAAGAAACACTGATGTGTAAACACAGTCTTTGTGGTTCTGATGTGATTTCCCCCAACCCCCCCTCTGTCCTATTAAAACCTTTTTTTTTTTTAAATGTCATTGTATTTGGAGATTCCTGGGGGAAGCATTCCTAGAGCTGGTGAAGGCCAAGATGGAGAACCTCAATGGAGTTCTTGATGGAAAGGCAAGGCCCAGAGCAGCCCAACCCATATGAACCAGGTTCATACTAGACGCAATTTCAGTATATAAATGAGCAAATTGCTAGTGCATTTCAGAAATTGCCTGGTTGATTTATATTTCCCATGGTATGTTTTCCAGAGGATATTCAGCTAATTGAAGATCTGATGGCTATCCTGTTGCTACTCATTTCTTGGGATAAATTCCCATTTAATCAGTCTCTTTCTTTGGTGTGGTTCCCAGCTCTGTAGCAGATGCCAGTTATGACTCTTGCAGGTCTCTACAATTAACCCACAAAGTATTGAGACACCTCCTTTATTGTTCTGGTTGTTATTGTGCCTCTAGGCCACAAATGGCTTGAGTCTCACCAAGCTAGCATTGAGCAGATGTAGAGTAACTGGTTGGTCCATGTCCCATAGATTTTACAATCTTGTCCATAAATAATATTTTAGAACATTACTAAGGGAAGAGTTTCTGTGCTATTCCCCCACCCGCTAGATGCCCAGCCCTCTCTATCATTATTCTGCTATCAGGTTGGTATTTTTCTAGATGCTAGTTTGACACCTGCGTGTTTAATATGACACAGAAGAACTGAGATGCTTTTCATTTTCAGTTGCTCTTCATAGATCTTGATTCTGTGAAATTACTATTGCTCCAGTTTGACCAACTTTAAGCATGTGCTTAAATGTTTTGCTTAATAGAGATAGACTCAGGTACATACTTAAGTGCTTTGTTGAATCAGTGTCTCTCTATCTCCCTAAGTCCAGATCCTGCAAACATTTACATGCTTAATTTTATACCCTGAGGTAGTCTCATTTACTTAAGTGGAACTTGTCATGCACATAGAGTGAAGCGTGCACCTCCGTGGTTTGCAGGATTGAAGGCTGACTGTCGTTTTCAAAAGAAGCATGCTTTCCTTGAAAAGAGGGCAGTTACTTACCTGCACCTAGGGGTTAGACAATGCTGCACAGAGAGACCCACTTTCCTGCCTCTTCATCTGAACAGGAATTCTGTGCTTATTCCTTTGGTTGAAAAGGAAAGTGACTGAGAGATGCCATGACATGCTATTTCTTTTCTTGGAGTGCTCAGTAAGGTGTCAGATTGGTTGCCAGGGAGAATGAGGACTTTGGTTCCTGGTTCCACACTGAAGGTGGCAGTGGCAGCTTCCCCACAGTCATTTTCTGTCATGGCCACTTCACCCTGACCCAACACAGCCTTTTCTAAGGAAGTAGTCTCTGTGTCTCAGGTCCTGAGATCTCTGCCAGCTTATGGACCAGTTTTGATGGAAAGCGTTTTGTGTGGAGGGTGCTTGATTCCTTTCCTCTCCTCTCCTCTCCTCAGGAAACTGGAGTGAAATAACTAACTTGTTTCATGTGGGAGTGGGACACCAAACAGCCATTACCTGGGGATTACTCTTGATTACTCCTGGACTAGATTCAAACTAATGATTTAGTCAGTGGAGTGGCCATTGTGGCAAATCCCTTTATCACTTTTCCAGGCACATTCAGAGAGTGCCTTATTTGACGGGCATCTCACTTTTACTCTCTCTGGTTTAGTCAACATTACCGCAGGCTGGCGATCTATTACTCAGCTATGTGAATAATGGAGCTCAAGTCGACATACTTTGGTCTGCTGACAGCAGTATCTTCCCTGCTGTAAGTCAACAGAGGATGGTCTCCATCGACTCCACCTATGCTTCTCATTCTCCACAGGACAGGGCACAGTGGTTCATTTATCAGGTCTACGCTGATTTACCCCAAGTGAGGATCTGGCCCTGGGGCTGGACTTACTAGGGGCTTAGGCTAGTGTTTGAGTGCCTGAGTGGAATTTGCTTTTTAAAGAAACCGAAGACCAAAGGTCCAAAAGTCAAGTGAGGTGCCCAGTGTGCACTACAGAAAGAATTGTGTTTGACCAGCCTTGTGGAACACAGCAGTAGCTCAGCCATGGAGTGACTTCTGAAACACCTGCTCTTGCCTGCATGGATGGAGGGGGAAGAGGGTTAAAAGTGTTATCTGCAAGAGCAAATGGTTTGCTTCGGCCTAACCAGAGAGAGGGCAGGCATTTGCCACCTGCCCTACCCCTCAACAGACATATGGCTGATGTCTGCAAGGAGCAGGGACTGGTCTGCTCAGCCTGCTAGCAGAGTGCAGGGATGGCTGACCGTTAGCCAGGGCTGCAGTTAACCCTCTCGCTTCCAGGAGCTGTTTCCCTTTCATAGTAATTAATTGGGTCCAGAGTATGAAACTGCACAGATGCCAATGGATTGTTGACATCTTCAGGATCCATCTTCAGTCTCTTTTGCTTTCCTCCTCTGCCTCCAGCAGTGTCCTTTTTCTTAGCTGCCGTTGGTTGGTTCGTGGCGACCAGTGAGCCATTGAGGCTGCATGATCTCCAGTGCAATTCATCTGCAATCCCCGTTGCCTCGGGTCATGGCTTGTCTCGAGAGTCTCCTGTTCTCTGTGGGTCTCTCCTATTTGCTCGGGCAAAGGAAATCAAGGAGCCCTCCAAGATCCCAGGGTTCAGGGTGCACCGCAGTAATTCCAGTACTGGCTTTCCCAAGTTAGACTTTCTCCCCCACTTTAGTCCTCAGTCCAAAGGGGAAGTAGCTCTACACAGAGCCCCCAGAAGTAGGGTGGCAGAGAATTCTCCCTCCTGATTCTTCTCTGGCTTAGCACTTCCCCAACGGAAGTGCCAACATTTTGCCCTGCATCAAGTACCCTGTCGCAGAGACATCAGCTTGCAGTGTTCCAATTTCAAGCAGCTCTGAAAAGAAAGCAGGCTAAGTATGAGCTAGATCTTTAATGTCAGCTAAATGAGGTGCAGGTTTTTATAACAAACTGGATATCAGATTTCCTTATTTTAAAACCTGAAAAATGGAACCACATCACTCCAGAAGCATTTTACACATCATGCGATGTTCTGGGTGATTCTGTCTGTGAGTCATCATTGCTGTAAACTCTTCACAAGTGTTTCCTTTTGAAATTCTCCAACCATATTTAACTGTTTTGTAGGACACGTCTAAGGGCTCTTTGATACTCTTGTTAAGTACATGACTTAGCTATCTTGCTGCTCCGATACTTGATCTGCTGCATCTTTTCTCTCAGTTTTTAATTTATTATGCGTCTGAAATGTTTATTGCTCATTTGGTTTTTGAATATTTGTGAGGTCTCTTCATTTCTCAGATCTTTAATAACCATATTTGGGAAGCTTTCAGAGCCCCAAAGAAAAATGGGTTCTTGAGAGAAGCTGTCAGAGTTCAGAGTGCATGATAAATGTAGCACAAAATTGAAAACCAACAGTAGAATGAAGGCTGCCACGCGATGCAAAGTTATAAACAAGGAGGGGACCATGAATGTTTGGATGACTTGTGAATACAGGTGCTTTCCCATTATAGATGCAAGGAAGCTAGTGACCAGCTATTTATCTTTGCAAACAGCATCTGATGTAGGGCATGATCTCTTGAAAGAGCTGTGCCTTGGTGACTGAATTCCGCTTTCATCCTTAGAGCTGATCCCTTCAGAACAGCTCACTGGTGGGGGATGGGGAAGATAGAACTTCTGTTGTCTTGATTATACCCATTCTGTGGATAGAGGGTATCTATTGCACAGCTTCAGAGCCCTCCCAAATTCATGGCCATGTAATGCATCTCAGACTGTGAAATCTGGCATTTTGAGTGGTTTTACCCTATATGATACAGATTTCATGGAGGAGACCAGCGTTTCTCAAATTGGGGTCCCAAAAGGGAGTTGCACAGAGTCGCACGGTAATTTTAGGGGAGCCGCAGTCTTGCCACCCTTAGCTCTGTGTTGCCTGCAGAGCTGGGTGGCAGGAGAGCAGTAGCTGTTGGCTGGGCAACTAGTTCTGAAGGCAGCTCCCTGCCAGCAGCAGTGCAGAAATAAGGGTAGCAGTACCGCAACCCCACCTATAACAACCCTACAATCACAACAACCACAGCCTTCCCCCCCCCCCCAACTCTTTTTGGGTCTGGATGTCTACAGTTACAACACCATGACATTTCAGAGGTAAATATCGGAAATCAAATGAAATTTATTATTTTTAAAGTCCTGTGACTTTGCAAATGACTAAAATGGACTCTGAACTGGGTAGGGTCCTGTCCATCTTGTATAAACCTGCCCTGGATTTAGGAACAGGCCAGATTCACTCTTGGGGGTCTCACCATTACCTCTCGCTTCCTGTCGTGCATTTAGACATAGAACTTGTTCAGTGCAATTTAATTTCACAGAGAAGTGCAGGTGTCAGCAAAGTTTTCAGGTACAAGGTTCTGTGGCAGTGATGGGCAACCAGGCCGAATAAGCGGGCCACATGAGTGGCCCTCCTTTGTCTCAGTGGACCCTAAGTGGGCAACCTGTGACCAGCAGCCCACTGGGGTTCCACCTGCTGCCCACAGATCCCCTGTCTGTTCCCCTCCCCTGCACCCCTCTCGTGCACTTGCTGCTCCTCCCTCCCAGCACTTTTGGAGCACCACATGAGGGAGGGGGAGAAGCAGATAAGTGCGGGGCTCTGGTGTCCCAGTGCACAAGAGGCAAGTTGGGGGGGCAGTCAGGGGGTCTGCAGCCCATGGCTGAAGGGGCTGTATGTGGCCTGTGAGCCGCAGGTTGCCCGCCACTGCTTTGTGGTGATAGAGTAAAACGGAGTTTCTCTCACTCAGGAGCCATGAGGTGGGAGAGGCTCAGGGTCAAGTTGATGCACTGCCTGGTTCACAGTGATCTGGGATGGAAAAAACAGCTCAGAATCAAGCCTGCCTCACCCACAGGGCAGGCTAGTGCCCCAGCCACCAGGCTACAGAGCACAAGAGTCCTTCTCGTGGTTCAGGCGTGAGCCAAGCCATGCCGTGTTTTTGTAAATGGGTGAGATGGTCCGGTCAAGGGACTGCTCTCCATGGGCTATTTTCATTGGCAGGTGGGGAGGAAGTTGGATGGATAGTGTGTGTTTTGCTCTTGATTTGCATATGTAGTCAGTCTGTTGTGGGGTGTCCGTGGGTGCACGACACTGACTCCCTTGGTTCTTTACAGGCTGAGTGCCTGTAAGGCGGGGAGCTCTGCCTGGCAAGGGCACTCAGGGTTGATGTGTGTCGTTTACACAGGGTTTCAGGTGAGGGACTGAAGCCATTTTAGTTATTTGTCAAGAGAGACCCAAGGTGGATTGAACCCAACCTTCTTTGCTGTCATCAGTCACCTGGCAGAAGGGTGGCACTGTGTTCTGCACCTCTCGTGCCCTAAGGCCTGCGTGTCTGGAGACAGGTCACTTTGCGCTCGGTTCTGGGCAGATTGTTACAGAGGCTGCACGCTTGGCGCATTCTCTCATTGAGACTTCACTTCTGTTCTTGGTCATGGGGCTGTTCTCTTGGCCTTGGTGACTGCACTGAATGACTGACATTTTGCAGTTTGCCCCTTGTGAATGGGAACATTGACGTTCTTCTTTTTAAAACGATTCCTGAGCAAGCCCATGTGCACCAGCAAAGAGGAGAAACTGAAATCCCTTTCCGAATGGAATGAAGTCAGAGGCATTAGGTAATGTTGAAACCTGAGAGCCTGTGGAATCTTAGTACCTGCTATTGCATATGCCAGTGTAAATCAGGAGGAATAGCTACCAAGTCATTGGAATTACACAAATTTTGAATATGTGCGGTGAGAGCAAAACTCGACCCTTTGTGAGTGGACATGCAAACCCCATGGAAGATCCATGCAAAACCAACAGATATGTTGGCGGTACAGTATTGCATCCCCACATGTTCAGGAATCATGAGTCAGGCTCCTCAAAACTGAGCTTTTAAAAAAAATACATTTGGGTTTCTTTTTATGTACTGTCTGGCTATTGTGCCTTTGACATGTGCTCAGGCTTTTTCTCTGCCATCACAAGCAAAGCTGAGTTTTCATGTATTCACATGATCCATGGAGCTGGGCTTTAACAAACACACCAGCTATGGCAAGATGGGTAATAACATCCTAACAGCTGACAGGAAGTAACTCCCCCACTGCCAACACATCAGCATAGCCCTAGCTCTGTCTGCCTTGCATGGAGACGGAGGAGTTACGGGGAACCCTGATGGGGAGGAACAAGTTACTCCTTCCGGAAGGGGCAGGTAGGAGAGCAGTGCTGGCGGCCTGGGTCTTGTGAGGGAAATAGGCCATTAATAGGAAGAACACAGGGTCACAGGAGGAGTGTTTGGCTGGAGGGAGGAATACTGCCCAGACTGAGAGGTTCAGAACCTCAAGTGTCTCAGGTTGGACTGTATTGAACCATGGACACCTCACTCTGATTATCCTCTGACAATAGTAACTGCATTGATTCGAACAGTGGAAAATCAGCATTGTGCTGAGAACCCATCTCAGTCATCCCTCCCTCCATCACAAATTAGGATTGCTTGTGTAGACAAGACAACGGATTTCTATAACCATGTTAAATGTCTGCTCGATAGCCTATGGCAAATTGGTCCTAGTTTAGGATAGCTCACCTGTTAATATTGACCCAGCCATGCAGCAGGAGAAACACATGGATGCTCCCATCTATGTAAAACACAGTCCCACCTGCAGGCATTTTGTGCATTTGTGTGTGCTTGTCGTTTATTCCTCGTCTGTTGTCCTACACATTCCCACCGGGGCTGTGTATGCCACATGGCCTCCTGGAGGGCAGGTGAATGGAGAATCAGGATTTTATTATATTAATATCTTGTTTCTATGCAAATATCCTCAGGGTATATCTACACTTGCTCCCTATCTCGAGCTAGGGATGCAAATGTAGTGTACCGAAATTGCTAATGAAGCGCGGAATTTAAATATCCCGCGCTTAATTAGCATAATCGCGTCCGGCTGCCATTTTGAAATCGCATTATTGCAAATTAAAACGCCCCGTGTAGCAGCATTATTTCGAGAGAAAACCCATCTCTCAAAATAGCTGTTATTCCTAATAATGCGATTTCAAAATGGCGGCCGGACGCGATTATGCTAATTAAGCGCGAGATATTTAAATCCCATGCTTCATTAGCAATTCCGGTACACTACATTTGCATCCCTATTTCAAGATAGGGAGCAAGTGTAGACATACCCTCAGAAACAACAGAGGAGGAAAATAAATGGTGAGCGAGTCTGCTCAGGGGAAAAAACTTAGCAACGCCTTATGGGGTACAGTGACGTGGTGCAATCATGCCTGGTGACCAGATAAGGGCACTTTTTCCATCTGATTTCTTGTTATCATATTAATTATAGAACACTAGAGCCGGAAGGAACCTCAAGAGGTCATCAAGTCCAGTCCCTTGCACTCACAGCAGGACCAAGCACTATCTAGAGCAGTGTTTCTCAACCTTTTTTTTATAAAGTACCCCCTTTTTCCCCCCAAAAAAAATTGAGTATCCCCAGTACCTACAGTTTTCAGACACAATTTTTTTTCTACAATTGCAACACATTTGTTTAACAACTTAATTGTAGCCGGGCGGGCGATGAAATTTTTGGGTGTAAAAAGTACAAAAATAATAAAACTCTGTAAAACTTAAAACAAAAATTCAATTTTCTCCAAATTTCAGTTGTGTTGACATACCCCCTCAGACTTCTCTTGAGTACCTCTATGGGTACTCGTACCACTGGTTGAGAAACACTGATCTAGAGCATCCCTGATAGATGTTTATCTAATCAGCTCTTTAAATATCTCCAGTGATGGAGATCCCACAACCCCCCGAGCCAATTCATTCCAGTGTTTAACCACCCTGACAGTTGGGAAGTTTTTCCTAATGTCCAGCCTCAACTTCCCTTGCTGCAGTTTAAGCCCATTGCTTCTTGTCCTATCCTCAGAGGTTAAGGAGAACAATTTTTCTCCCTGCTCCTTGTAACAGCATGCTCTCTATGCCATCATATAAACTGTCAATGAAGATATTGAACAGAACCTGTCCAAAAACTGACCCCTGCAGATCCCGAATCATTATGCCCTTCCAGCATGACTGTGAACCATTGATAACTACGCTCTGAGAATGGTTATCCAACCAGCTGTACACCCACCTTATAGTAGCCCTGTCTAGGTTATATTTCCCTAGTTTGTTTCTCTGCTCAGCATGTTGTGATTTAACTTGTAGGCAATCATGTCATTGCATAGGATCAAACAGATTCTGCTCTGGCAAGGTACATCTGCCTGACAAACACAGTTGACTGCACTCTAGAGAAGAACCTGTTTTTGACATTGTTCTGTTTTTTTTCTCATTTCCATCTGTTTGTCTTTCCACAGCATCGGGAATAACTGAAGAGCTCCTATTGCTTTTGAGATATGTCATAAGCTTGTCACAAGCTCTTTCTTTTCTTTAATGGCCCACTTTGCCAGGCAGTGCAGTGTGAAAATATGGTAAGTGAAATTGACAACTTACTCCAGCTGTTCTGTTCAAACAAATGCCAGTGGCTCTGCTGCATATTTCCCCTCTTGCTGTTGGCTTTGATTTTTCTCTTATTCTTGGCAAAGAGTCTGAAGCCCATTTTCAGAGAGACCTGCTTGAAATTAAGGGGCCTCTTCTCTTCTTGAAGTATGAGAATGATAGAACTGTTTATGTTAGAGGAAGGTGGGTACTGAGTAGTAGTCTGGAAGGAGGGTAATTGCTATAAAATCTAAGTTGAGAGACATGTGCCTGGTCTGAGTTTTGCATTCTGTCCCTTTTCAGACTGACTATCTTAGCAAAAGTTGTTAGCCATGAAACTTATATTCATCTTGGAGTCGAGTCATGTGGCTGGATTTACAGCACCAATGCTTCCTTCACAAACATAAACAATTGTTGCTAGTTGAGATAAGATATCCAGGGTTAGGCTTCAGGGCTGAAAATGATTGCCACAGTGGTCAGGTAGAAATGTTGTTCTCCATGCACAGCATGGAGAATTAATCAGGCACCTTAATGAGAAGTGCGGGGTGGAGCTGGAGATGGGAATGAGGTCCTTGCTCTCCTTTGTAGTATCAGGTATAGATTGTAGCTGGCGGCAGAAGAATGTATTTAATGCAGCAATGATCTGATAAACTGTATATGGCAGTGGGCCTCAATCTTTTTAATGCTGGGACCTCCCCAACCCCTGGACTGCTTCTCATCCAGTCAGGAATGGGCTGGGGTACCCCTGCTATAGAGCAATCTGGGGAGGGCAGCAGTGTTCCCTGTAAGGTGTGTGCTTGGGTGACCATCCAGGAGAGAGTAAAATGCTGCCCATCTGGTTAGCAGAGCGCCCGCAGCCAGCAGCATGTGTTTCTACTGGTGGTGCACAACCACACATGCCTCAATGCACATAACAAAATATATTCTACATGTGGATGGAAAAATTAGAGGGAACATTGATGAGCAGGACACTTGCAACCCCCTGACAGCAGTGTGTGACATTCACAAGTCAAGAACCTCTGCATTGTGGCAAATGATGTCAACATCAATTTTTAATTGCAGCCGTCTCACCCTGAGTATGCTGCCCATTAGTGGTGGTGGTGTACATTGTCTTGCTGCCGCACTGTTTTGTGTCTCCTGCACATTCCCTCTGTTTTTCTTTTTTCACAGTTTGATTGAGCACAGCCTCTTCAGAACCAAGTCAATGAGCCTGATTTTACTCTTGGGGAAATTCTACACAGACTTCACATCCCCCCACAGATTTTATTTTCCTGCAAAAAGTACATTCTGTTGGAAAGGTGCTGCAGTTACACCTTTCACCCCCCAGGGGGTGCTGTGGTGCCTGAAGATAGGGCAGCTGGCTCACAGGCTGGTGCAGCCAGCCACAGAGAGGGAGGGGGCTAAGGTTGCATTCCTCACGCTGACACGCCAGTGGGGCCAGATGAGGAGGCACAGGTTATGAGGGGGATGTACTGAGGGAGGTACATGGGGTCACATAGACTGAAGCTTAGAAGGGCTAGTGGGGGGAACAGACTGGGCAGGGAGCACAGGAGCTAGTGGGGTAACAGCATGAATGGGGGGGCCACATGAAGATAGGAGGGGGGTGACTCAGTGGGAGTTCAGGGACACGGGGCATTTTTCTCCACCCACTCCCAAAAAACCCTCCAAGTTCACACCCAGGCTCCTGCCTAGCAATTACTTCCCTCTGCCTCATTTCCTCCATTGCCCTGTCTCCAACACTCCTTTGGCTGCTTTGGAGGAGGGGTATGGGAAATGTATGGAATTTTGCAATATTGCGCATATAAATTTTACTTTTGGTGCAGAATTCCCCCAGGAGTAAACATTAGTTTTTGGTTGCATTTTATTTATTGGTATTTGTGCCTATTGTGGTTCCATGTGAAGAAATGTAATTAAAACAAAGCCCTAAGGGTATATTGTTGTGTGTTTGACCCATTGCCTCTGTTACTCCTCATTCTAAAGCAGTGTTTCTCAACCAGTGGTACATGTACCCTTAGGAGTACGTGAGAAAAGTCTGTGGGGAACATCAACACAAGAGAAATTAGGCAAAAAATGTCCGGGATTTTGCCCTGCAAAGGGGATCAGGAAGGGGGCGGCAGCACGTGCCTGTCAAATTGAATATTCAGAGCTGCATGCCTGGATGTTAACAGCCGCTCTGTGCACACGCCCCAGCGCTGGTGGGAAAAGCGTGTGGCTGCGGCGACTCTGGTGAGACCCGGGGCAGTTCCAAGTTGGGGGGCAGGTTTGGGCAGGAAGAAAAAAAAATGACTTCCATGGCCGCCTCTCCTAGTTCATTTCCTCTCTGGCAGCCTCCCTGGGGTGCTCAGCGGGAAGGGCAGCTGAACCTGGAGACGTGCATTACTCAGTACAACGCATCCCCATCGCCCCTTCCCTGTAGTGCTGCAGAGAGGAGCTAAAAGGCAGTGAAGCAGCACAATAAGCTTTGCTCCAAAGGACACCCCCCTGCATCAGTGACGTAGCATGGGGGAGCGATGGGGCAGTTGCCCCCAAGCCCCTCGATAGGGGGGCGTTGGGCTGGAGTGGGAGCACACAGCCCCACATGGTGAGCTCGGTGCTGGTGGCCACTTGCTCCCTGCAGTCAAGCTGCCGAGGCAGGGCTGAGCAGCGGGAGCAGGCACTTCAAAGGTAGGGTTACCATACATCCAGTGCCTGGCTCTGGGAGAGGGGAGTGGCATTGGATTAGAGTGGTGGGGGAGGAGTCAGTGTATTGTGTTAGAGCATGGGGCTGGGGGTGCCTGGCTCTGGGGGAGGGGTGGGTGTATTGGGGGTACTTATAATTTCTTTTTAAAGGGGTACTTTATAAAAAAAGGTTGAGAAACACTCTTCTAAAGCAACGGTAAGTAGTGGCACTTGTCATGTCCAACATTTATGTAACAGATGCTGAAAGATTAGAATTTGAGGGATCTGTTACTATTTTGGGGTCTGGGCTGAGAAGCAAGTATTCAGTTTCGTCAATATGAAGAGTATTACTAATTCTCTTCCTTGACACGCTCTGCTACATGTAATGAGCAGTGATTTACATGAGGATGTGCCAGTGCCCTTCGAAGGCAGCCTAGGCTCTGCTGGCTTGAATCTCTCACCAGGGAGAGAGGAAATGGGCTTAGAGCTGCTAAACAAAGAGCCCAAGGTGGGAAAGGGAGGGGTGATTCTAACCTCCTGGCCGCTGATGTAGATCAGGGGTAACTCCGTTGAAGTCAGTAGCCTGCTGGCATGAGATGAGAATGAGACTCTGAGCATTGTAAAAACAAAGCTATTCATTTATGTATTGCCTTTACAATGCTGCCCCTCTTATCCTCCCACAAAGTAACAGGGACAAATCCACTGCTGGTGTAAGCAGCTGCAATTCCATCGAAGTTGCTTCCACTTACACCAAGAGGGTCAGAGCTGCCACTGCTGCATGCGCTGCTTTGGCTCCCCAGCTTCAGCTGAAAAAGCATAATAGGTCTCCCCTCTTTCCAACGCCCTGGAGGACTGACAACATCAATCTAAGGTGGGTTTTGTGCATACACCCGCCCCTCTGATTCACTGCTGACTCCTCTTTTCCAGAAGCCTCCCGGTTAAAAGGGAGGCACAGAAGGGTCCTTATGGTTGGGGAAAAGACTGATGAATTTAGTTTCTCTTAGGCCAGCTAGCAGTAATGCTGTCTCACTACAGATAGCAAGGGCTTTTGGAAGAACTAATTTTTGATTATTGCCCTTGACTTTTACTAAAAATAGCCATGACAACATCTTAACTTTAATTATGACCCCCAGATCCCTTGACGCCTTCCTCGGCAGTCAATTCCCCCCTAAGTGGAGTACTTCCCATTTGTCCTTATTGACTTTCATCCTGTTTACTTCAGACCATTTCTCCAGTTTGTGTGGGTCATTTTGAATTATGACCCTATCCTTCAAACCACTCACTACGTTGGTACCATCCGCAAACATTATAAGTGTACTCTCTGTACCACTATCTAAATCACTGATGAAAATATTGAACAGAACTGTACTCAGAACTGATCCTTGTAGAACCCCACTTGTTATGCCTTTCCAGCATAACTGTCAACCATTGATAACTACTCTCTGACAATGGTTATCCAACCAGTTATGTACCCACCTTATAGTGGCCCCATCTAGCTTGTATTTCCCTAGTTTGTTTATGAAAAGGCCATGCAAGACTGCGTCAAAAGCCTTACTGAAGTCAAGATATACCACATCTACCGCTTTCTGCAAGGCTTGTTACTCTGTCAAGAAAGCTATTAGGCTGACTTGACATGATTTGTTCTTGACAAATCCATGTTGACTATTACTTATCACCTCGTTATCCTCTAAATGTTTGCAAACTGGTTGCTTAATTATTTGCTGCATTATTTTGTTTGGTACAGAAGTTAAACTGACTGGTCTGTATTTCTCCGGATGGTCCTTATTTTCTTTTTATAGCTGGGCACTATATTTGCCCTTTTCTAGTTCTGTGGAGTCTCTTCTCCCTTCCCTGACTTTTCAAAGCTAATCACTAATGGTGCAGCTATCACTTCAGCTATCTCTTCAGAGCTCTCACCTCTGTTCTCAACTATGCCACTGTCCTGTGCAGGACCCTGGGGAAATCATTTACTGTTTCCCTCGCCACCTTTTGTCGGTGTTGTCCAATCAGACTGTAGGTCAGGCCCGGCTGAAGAGTGTGCAGGGTCCAAGGCAGCACGCTGAACCTCACGGCCACACAGCTGAGAGCTGGGCAGCATGAGGCCCTGAATGTCTGGGGCCCAAGGCGCCCACCTCACTCGCCTTGCCCAAGGGCCTGTCCTGCTGTAGGTTCTTCAGGGCAGGGCCTGTCTGTTGCTGCGTGTACAGCATATAAATAGCAATAATTTGTTGCTCTGGTTTGAAAGAGCTCCTTACCATTTTTTGTCTTGAAGTTTTAAAAGCGTATTGAATGGCTTCTGACCCGATACTTACTCCCTTCTGATCCCTTTCTCTTATGTTGTAAAACGGGCCGCCTCGTTTGTGGTGTGCTCTTATTTGATTGTTTTCATTGCATTGGCTTTGATTTTTGCAGCATATTGCCCCCAGCACTTTGGCAGGTAGGTGCTGTATAAATAACAGTGTCCTGTCAACCAAGGTCAGCCTCTCCTGTGCTTTACCTTGGAAACAATACAGAACTCCTGTGTTTCTTTAACTTGGCTGCTCTGGCTCTGATGCTGAAGGCTGTGTGTGGACCTTTGCTTCCTTGTCAAGCTCCAAGTCTGAGGTCACTCGACGGGTTTGTCACTGCGGCTCGTGGTGCTGTTGGAAGCTGTGCTGCCTGTTTAAGATCAAATCGTAAGGACGCAAATGAATGTGAGAGTTAAGGAATGTTGAACTGGCAGAGCCATATGCAGTTGATTAGCTGTGCCTAGGTGACTCTACCTGGGTGAGAGGAGCTAGACCTGCAGGTGGACTCACTGGATCATGTTAGGCCAGTGGTCTTCTACCTGTGGTCCGTGGAGTCCTGGTGTCTGCAGCTCCATATGGCATTTTTTTAGGAAGCTGTCCGTTAAAACAACCCTGTATAAGGCCACTGATTAAAACAGCGATGAGGAGTCCTGTGGCACCCTATAGACTAACAGATTTATTGGAGCATGAGCTTTCGTGGGCAAAGACCCACTTTGTCAGATGCATCTGACAAAGTGGGTCTTTGCCCACGAAAGCTCATGCTCCAATAAATCTGTTAGTCTATAGGGTGCCACAGGACTCCTCGTCGCTTTTGCAGATTCAGACTAACACGGCTACCCCTCTGATACTTAATTAAAACAGGATGACCCTGCGTCATAGGGATTTCCTCCCTTCATTCTCTTCTTCAGATGTTCTGACTGTTGTGAAGGGTTTTTAGAATGAGATGTGAACTAGTAGTTCAGCATCATGGATACATGTGATTGGCACCTCTGGGGAAGGGCGTAAATGGCTTGACTCTCCAGTTCTCCATATCCTGAAAACTGGCAGCATTGAACTATCCCCTGGCACAAGTTAGAGCAGCCTCAGGGAGCACCAGTGGGTAACAGAAACACTGGAATTCTGTGTGCTTTGGCCCAGCCCCTCGCGTTCCTGTCATGCTACCATCCTATCATGAAATGCCCCTAGCGTGAGGGGGGGAAGCAAGGAGGGGAGCTGCTGAATGCCTGGCTATATCAGCTCTTGTGCAAGCGCAGGTCTCTGCTGCGCTAGAGTGGGTTTGGAGGGCTGAGGGGCTGACCCCAGTTGTATTAAAATAGGGGGAAATCCTTGCTCAAAATTGAGCATGTCGGAAGCATATTTAAAATGTTACGCTCCTGATTTGAATGGTTTGCAGACGGATTTGGATTTTTCTCAGCTTGCTCAAAACTTTCCCTGGAGTTACTTTTGATGTGTGTAGTGTTGAGAGTTGGTGTTTTGATTGGAGACAGAGGTCCACTCAGGGTACGTTTCTCTTCCCTGATTGACTGAGCATTGTTCTTGGGGTGATACGTGATCACAGTTGAAACAAAGTACTGTAAAAATGCAGAAGAATGTTTATGGAAAAAAATTGTCTTCATCATTGACCCGTCTCTATTTACATTTATCATTCCAGTCAAGGTGGGGGGGGAGGAAAGGGTCAGAAGTGCACAGCGTTGGCGGGATGCTTTGGGGTTTAACCCAGACTGATGAGGGGTTATGCCAGTGCCTTTCTGCCAGTTCTGGGGGCCACGAATTCCGTGCTGCTGCGGCTCACAGCATGGTCCCCAACACCCAGCATCAAGCATCAGGTTGCACCCTGGCATCCACCACCCAGTTACCTTTGGTTGGTAACAAGTCTTGAGTTCCCACAAACTCTCTGCCCTGTGTCGTTCCAGCCTCACTTACAGAAGTTCACTACTCCCTTAAAGAAATAGCACCCAGCATCTTATGACTGTAGCAGCAGGTTAACAAATACTCTGCGTGAATTGAAGCGCTCGGTTTTTAGTAAAACCAAGAAATCATAGGCTAGATGACACCACGTACAGGGAATATAGGTAGGAAGGGCAACAAGCAAACAAAAGTAACAATGCGCTTCTAAGACTAAAACCTAAATTTAACAGAGTCTCTTGTTCAAAAAGGTGTTTCTCACCCAGGCTTTTTTCCAGCCTGGCTGCCAGACTCCCAGGCCCAGACCCTTTATACAGCTCAAAGCGCTCCGTTGCTTTAGATGAAGGGTGCCAAAATGGCCTTTTTCTCTCTCCTTGTATCTTCCCAAAGGTCACTGACTCTGCTTCAGGAGTCAGAAAGGCTTCCAAGGGATGCAGGCTTCATCCCCAGTGGCCATGGCCCATTGGGGGCCCTGGAAAAATGGGCGCCACTGCACCCCCACCCACTCCACCTGCCTGGCGCTCCTGCCACTGAGCAGGGCAGGGGCCAGGGGGCTTCCCTGGCCCACCCAGTGCTCCTGCTGGGGTGTGGGGGAAGCCCCCTTGCCCCACCCCTGTTCATAACAGGAGAACAGAATGTGGGGGTGGGGGGAGGACTGCAGGGGCCCCCACATGCTTTGGCCCAGGGCCCCATAAAGCTGTAAACTGCCTTTGTCCATCCCCTCTCCAGATTGCTATGTGGTTGCTTATTCCCTTCTGGCCAGCAGGGCCCAGATTAAAACTGGCCCCCGTGTAGACAGCAGAAACCCACCCAGCAGGCCTCGCTCTCTCAGGTGCCATCTTTTCTCTGTCTCTTTCTGGAACCTCTCTAAGGCTGGGCCGCAGTCGTGGCTCTTCCAGGCTTATATTTCAGCTGCCAGCAGGTCCTGAAGTAACTCTGGAGGCCTGTAAAACATCATGTCTCCAGTCAAGCAAAGTCTCTGACATCCCTCTGAGCAGCTTCCTGCTACTCCTTTGCTTCCTCTCTGTTCTCTGTGATTACTGGCTAATTAGGGGAGCATGACAAGATTTTGGGTTGACTGGCTGATGTCTGCCCCAGGCCTCAAAGGTTCTAACTTCTGGACCAGGGTTGCTCGTTAAAAGAAATAAGACTCCATATCCCTTTATAATGTTATTAGAACACTTAGGCAAAGATAAAAGCAGGGAAACTTTATCACCAAAGCTAAGCTACTATGCACTAAACTAAGTATAAAGCAAAACAACTATTCAGTGCTGGTGAAATCAAACCAACCAATTTACTCAACAGTAATCAGTCCTTATAGAGATTCTAAAAAGGTGGCTGTCTGCTTATAAATACAACTAAAGAATGTGATCAAAATCTCAAATCTATCATTTGAATGATTAAGTAGCTGACTATAAAACCTGATATCTGGACTGCTGCCTTTGAGTCACACTTCCATTTTCTAAATGAATTGCTCTAACCCCTTCCTCCCGCCACAAGAGATGGATTATCACACAGACTTGAATGGAATACTCTTGATAACCCTTGTGCCAGTCAGTGTTGGCAACAGCAAGGGACGGTTCAGTATCTAGGGGTTCCTTTCCAACAATGCAACACAAAACCGGCCCAAGCCCTCACACAGCGGCATGGGACTATTACACACCACCGCCTGGGTGCCTCTAAGAAGCAGCACTTCCCCTCTCGCAAGCACAGAGTCTGAGTGTAGCAAAAAACTTGTAATAAAAGGAGGGAAGTAATTCAGCATTAATTTGGGAAACCAGTGCAAACAGGGTTCATAAATATAAACCATGAGCAAAAGACCCACCAAACATCTTATCTTCTGGAATCATCATCTTGACAGAGGAAATTTACTTTAAAGTCCATGAATGAAACCCACTCAGCACATTCATTGCATTTTAAGTTTTAGCCAGGGTCTGGCTTCCAGTATATGCTGTTCCTCTTGAGGGCCAAATGGTTGAGTGGTGTCACTGAACTCATGGGTTCAACTTTTGCTTACTGAACACAATTCCGCTAGGGGCTCGCACTCAATCCACGGCCATGCCTCATTTAGAGGTCATGCTTGCATTGCTACCTGGGACTGCGCTGAGGTGGCCATGCATGTAGATTGTGCTGGGGCAAAGCTGTCCCATTGTGTGTAGCTCTGAGGGACCAGACTTTTTCTGATTTGGTCTCTGTCCTCCCATCTATTTATCATCCATGTTTTTTCTTTCTCCATTTCTCTTTGCTCCCCCATTGTCTGTTTGCCCTTACCTGGAGGGACCTGAGAGACTGTCCCCAAGAAAAGAGATTCCCATGGTCATCTGTACACTGAGACAGTCTTGGCTTTTATTCTGTTCCCTGGCTTTCCAGCAACCCTTCCTCCCAACCTGTCATTCTAGTGGTGGTGCCGGACAGGTTTCAGAGTCCCTTGACTGGGGGGGGAGGCAGGGGCCAGGCCCAGGCAGAGTTGAGACTTGACCCCTTTTTAATGCCTCCGCTCTGTACTGCTGTGCTCCTTTTAATGCCTCAGTTCTGTTCTGGGATGACTTCTCTGTCCTTTGGTAAGTGCAGTGGACACTGGGGCAGTGGCAGTAATATTAACACACTTCCCTCCCTGTCTCTCTTGCAGGTGTGCGTTACTGTAAAATAATTACATGTGAAAAGAAACCAGAATCGCAGGTGGAGAACCCTGACCCTTTCCACTGGGCCTGAATAGTTCAACCAGCTGATTTCAGTGAGTACAGGGGAATGAATGGGAGATAGGGCTGCCATCCGAGGCACAAAAAACTGGGACATCGGAACCCTTTCATCTGGGACAGCTCCTTCTAAAAAGGGAGCTGGGGTAGGAAAATGTTGACAGGTAGCACCAGGATCAAATCCTGACTTTCAGCACCACAATCACAAACTTCTGTCCTTTCAGCTAATTCCTCTGCAGGTGGCAAGCTGCCCTGTGGGGCCTGATCACAGAGCATGACAAGGTCTCTCTTTCTCTCTCTCTCCCTGGTTTACGTAGCCCTTGTGCTCAGTGAGCTAGTCACAGATGGAGCCTTGGGGAAGATGGATATTCCATCTTGTGAAGAATTTTGAGATTTTGAAAGTTGGCTTCATTCTGCACTGAACAAAAAATGAAAATTTTGAAAATTTCCACAAAGAAAAAAAATCTGGAAAATATTGGTTCAGGCATTGGACAGTAGAGTTGCCAGCCGGAGTCGGCATCAGTCTCCGGAGCCTGTTGAGAGCAATCCGGGAGACGTGAATTGAGTATTTTAAGAAAATGACATTACGTCATGTGTAAAATAAAACCTGGACTAGCTTTGGTCTGAGCTGGCAGCCCTTTTGGAAAAGTTGCTTCCCCATGTTTTACAGATGGGGAGGTGAGGCCCTGAAAGACGGAGGGTGGGTCTGCTTAGCAACACCTCCCTCCCTCCCCCGCAACCCTCTGGCAGTGAGTTTCAGAGCCTGCGTCAGCTGACAGGCTCGCAGGGCTGAGAAAGCTGTGCAGGCACTGGGGCGTGGGCCTGAGCTCTGAGAGACTCTCATCTCGTACTCCCAAACGGCTGCCCTGCTAGCTCCAGCCCCTCATCCGTTGATCTGGGCCCAGAGACTTGCTGCCACTGTCCCTTCTTGCTGTTAGACGCACCCCCAGCCTCTGTGGGCCTGAACTCCCCTCTGGCCAAGGAGGGGAATGGCAGTGCCTCGCCTTGCAGGGCTTCGTCAGGGTAAGTGCCATTGTGACTGCAGCGTGCTGAGGTGCTGTTGGGATGGAGCTATCGACATGCTGTAGACAGAACAAGTTTTGCATTGACTGCCTGGACAGCTAAGCAAATGCTGCTCTTAGGGAGTTGATTATTGCAGCTTGGCTGAAAAATGCCAGCCAGTGTTGTTGCTCATTCCCAGCCCACTGTGATGTTTCATCTCCCAGCAAGGCTATCGCTGTACTTGGCCAGGGGTGTGAATAGGCTACCCCAAGTGTGTACAGCGCTAGCTCCGCAGGACAGCTCCTCCCGCTGCCTGTTGGGAGGGGGCATTAAGTCGATGGGAGAGCTCTCTGCCGAGTGGTGCTTCTGTAAGCTCTCAAAGGTGTCCGCAGCCTGAGCGTTGGCTTTTAAGATCAGCAGGACGTCAGGCTGTTTGGAGCAATGGAGCCCCCTCAGCAGCTCCCAGCCTGATTTCGCTTTAGTCTGTCAGGCGCCCAAAGCCTGACTTCTCTCCGGCCTGCTGTAGAATCCCTGTGTTGTAAGCTCTGTGGTTGGGACCGTGCAGATCCCACAAATCCCAGCCCTTGATCAGAACTCCCCTAAACTTTGGATGAAGACCAAACTGCTCCCCGCCCCCAGCCCCACTCTAGTGAGGCTCTCTCTGCGCATTCCGCTGAGTTCTCCACCCTCCAGTATTACCCAGAGTTCTGCTTATGCTCTCCTGGCGTTTCAGTGCTGCTCCTTTTTTCGTACCCGATGACACGCTGCCTGGGGCTTGTTTACAAACTCCTCGTACTCAGCGGGTAGCAGGCTTTGCACTGACAGACCTTCTCCGTGACTGAAGGCACCAGGAATAGACGTGGAAGAGAGGATCCAATGGGGTCTCCTTGTTATTTGGTGACATGTAAACAATACGTAGCGAATCTAATCTGAACTACAATGCACACCTTTACCTTAGAGGCTGTTGGGTGTGTTTTGTCAGGCTTTCTGGTGTTGCCAGTGAAATCAGGCTTTCCCCCCTTTAGTTGGACTGTAGATAAGTAACTCCAACCCAAACACGCCTGAATCTCATTGTGTTTGCAAGCTACACCTAAAGCCTGATCCAAATTTTGCAAATGGCCTCATCTCCATAATGGGCCAAACATAACCCCTCCTCCAAGCATTAGGCCCTTGGAAATCCAGGTGTGAATTCTGCATACTGGGCTCCTCTCCAGTACTAGTAAATCACTGGTAATGCTGATCAGCCATTGCACGTGGCTCTTGGACCGTGAGGTATACGATCAATACTAAACTCAGAAATCAACTAGATCAGTGCTTACCAGCCTCATCCTGCACTGGTGCCAGTTTCCTAGGCCAGGATGTCAGCTGCTCCAGCTCGGCTAAGGGAGGGATGCTCACCAATGAGCTTGGCTGGAAAATAAAGAAGAGTTTGAGCTGCCAAATCTGAAGCTGGGTCTAGATTTCAAATAGCCCTAAAGTGGATGTTAGTCTTTTCCTGTAGGGCTTTTGTTCAGAGCCCTCACTAACGTTGTATGTGTAAGAAGGATCTGAAGTGAGATTAAGCACTCACCTGGCTGGCCAGCCAGAGACATGCTTGCCCTGTGTTCATAGAATCATATAGAACCATAGAGCTGGAAGAGACCTTAGAAGGCCATCAAGTCCAGCCCCCTGTCCAAGGCAGGACCAATCCCAATTAAAGGAGCAACTCTTTCTCCATCAGTCATGTTTTCTTAGCCTCCTCTCTATTCTGGTCCCTGGGGAGACGGTGGCCTTCCAGACAGTTAATCTCGGTCTGCAGCATGGTCGGCAGCTCTTCAGACTGAAGAGTCCCTGAGAGGGGTTTGGAGCAGCCCAAGGGTGGCTGCAGATGAAAGAGAAGGGAATGGGAAAGGGGCCAGGGAGTACAATGAAGCCCAGAGGCATAAGGGAGAGATGGAGGCTGGAATCCCAGTCATGCAGACCGGAAGTACCAGCCTGCACCACTTCTAATGTGCTGATCTGGAAGAGATGGCCTGCTGGTAAAGGCGCAGGACACAGAGCCAAGAACCCCAGGCTGGACTCGCCACTGAGTTTCCAGGACAAGTCACTTGACCCACACCCTGGCCGCAGGATGCCACAGCCCAGACTTTTTGTCTCCTGTGTGCATGCCCGGAAAGAGGGTGAGGCCTTGGTCCCACCCTCCTTCCTTCCCAGATGCCCAGGGGAGCACACGCTATCCTCTGTCCGTTTGGCACCACTGCCACTCCAGCATGTGTTCCTCTCTGGGCTTCCCAGGGGAGTCCCGGCCCCGCCAACCTGCCTTCCTTTGGGGGCTCTGCCCCAGCAGGGCTGTGGTTCCAAAGCTTCTGGGCTGCATAATAAATCTCTCTCTCTCTCTCTCAAGATGAGAGTTTCTCTCTGTATCATGCCAGGTATTTACACTACAGACCTAACTCTGCTGGTGGCGACACATTTGCCAGCCCGTGCGATGCTACCCTCTGAACAAGGGTCTCCAGGGCCTGTAGCTAGATGCTAATCAAACCATTCCCTGGTGGACACACGCGGCTTGGGTATGGTTGTTTTACACAGCACTTTCCATGTGCTTAGCCATCACTTTCCTTCTCCTCAATGCATCCATCTCCCTCTCCCCACTCCCCTCCCCTCCCCATTGAGCCGCCCCCTTTTGTCCCCTGCCCCCACCCCGTCCGCTGCCACTGAGTGTCTGCATGATGTCAAGGGCAAAGGAATGCCAGGCAGGCAGGAGGGGGCTGTTGACGGTGAGCAAGCCAAGTGACAGGCTGACATGATTAAGAGCCTGCTGGCTAATTAAAGCACAGAGGTGGGAGGAGCAAAGTATTTAAGGGTGCCTGGGAGAGGAGGCCTCCCCAAACTCGGGTTATGCTTCAGGGACCCGAACAGCACGGAGCAAACCCTGATTGACTCTTTCACACCTTGTCTCTGGAATCCAAGTGGGGGGCGGGAAGAGCCCAGCAAATGGCACCTTTGACTGCGAAGTCTGATCCAAGGTAAGGTCACGGCTTGCTGAGTAGTAATAGGCTGGCTGCTCAGCGCTCTCAGGACTTTATGCAGGAAGATACTGCTTTTGGCTGGGGTGAACCATCTTACCTCCCGGTTCCCTTGCTGTGTCATAAGCCACTGGTTAAGGGAAGGAGCTGTCAGATGGTTTTGCAATGGATCTCTATTGCTCTGGTTCCTGGAGATGGGTGAATCCTGGCCTATATGCAGCCCCTGGGGGGACTGAAGGCAATACCTCAGTTTCCCAGCTTGGGGCCTGCCTGTCTCTGAACTCAAAGCAATGGGCAGGAGTCTGCACTTTGGCGCAGGCCCATGTGGATTGGACTCAGATGGCAAATTAGTTTGTTTTTATCCTTCACTTACTAACTTTTCTGGGCCAGGTGTTTCTCTGGTTGTTGAGCTGGACAAATGAGAACAATGTGATTTTAAAAGGCGGTTTGGTTTGATGTACTGCTGTTCCTGAAGGGGGGTGAAATCTGAGATCAGAAGTTAGCTGCAGCCTCACCAGCTATGGCATTTTAGACCTGCCTTCAGTGGAGACCCTCTTACTCCAGTGCCGGGGATGCCCTAGGAAAGGTGGCTTCTGCCTCCGTGGTTCCCTCTGTTCAGCTGCTGTCAGAGGCGGCATGGCCTGTTGGCCTGAGTGCAGGACAGGCAGTCATCACACCTGGGCTGCTGCTTGCTCTGTCTCTGGCTTTGGCCAAGCCCCTGTGGCCATCAGTCTGGGGTTCTGCCGTGGCCCTTTTGTGCTGACTGCACTGGACATGAAGCCAGATGAAGAGCCCCTGGTCATTCCTGTGGCATAGGAGGGTCATCTGGATGACAATGGACCCAGCAGAATGACTCTATCCCACCTCCCCTTGCAGTGCTGGAGCAAGGAGCATGTCAGGGCTCTGCCTGGCAAAACATGCGGCACCCCGGGCTGGCCTTCACTCTTGCAATGCTCTGTGGGATTGTTGCAGCAACCCTCAGGCTGCTGAAGGTGCTTGTGCTGGGGGCACCAGAGGGCTCCACCCAGAATCTGGTTCCCTCAACTCCGCCCCCATCCTGCATGTGGAGCTCAACTACAATTCAGAACTGGGTCTGTCTGTCCACTTCCCTGTCTTTGTGGGAGGGGGGCAGGGGCGGCCCGTCCATATAGGCGAACTAGGCGGTCGCCTAGGGCGCCAAGTTAAATGGGGCGCCAAATGGTGGCACAATATCATTGAGGGGTCTGGAGGTGGGGGCGCCGATTGCATGGTTCGCCTAGGGTGCCAGTTGCTGGCAGCTAGTCTAGGGCCGCCCCTGGGGGGGGTCTGTTAATTCCCTGCCTTCGGAAGGGGTGGAGTGCAGGGGTTTGTGCAGCACAGTGGGAAATGTACTGCTACGTGTTGGCTGCTGTCAGAGAGCCAGGGTTTGCCAGCAGTTAGCACAGCATGTGTGTTTCCCTGACCCTGAGACAGTAACCTTGGTATCAGATATTCTAGCCGTGGTGACGGTTAGTAAATGTTGCTATTCTAATGGACACCACTGTCTGGACATAAATAGTATTACTAGATGGCTGCTTTATTTGTGAACTTCTGACTAATCTTAAAATTAGAAGTGGGCCTGAAGCAGTACCTTTCCCCACCTCCACACATCTGTACAGCCCTGAAGATCCGCAGATACCCACTTCATGTCCATGGGTATCCACAGATCGTTTCTGCACATGTGGATGTGGCTATCACCAATTTGTATTTGCGTAGGGCTCCACACATCTGGGGAGAATTTGTGTCTGGATCTGAACTTTGTGGTTGGGGTTGATTTCTACTTAAAATCTACAATAATAAGTGTTGGGTCTCCTTCCTATTAGTGATGGCTTAAAACTTGAGAGCTTTCATCAATGTCAACTTGCAGTATCCAGACCCTTGTACTTTTAAGGTGCACTTCCAGGTGGGGAACGTGCAGTTTGGTGTGACTGTGTCGCTGAAGAAGTGCTGCATCCAAATCCCGTGGCCAGCACAATGAGGCCTGGCTTTAAGACTGAGAACTGTTAGCATTTCTGGCATCTGCCGCCATGGTTGGATCTGTTTGTTCAGAACCATTTTCCAAGGCAGCCACTGACTTTAGGCACCAGTAGCCCCATAGGGTATGTCTGCACTAGCTCGTTAATTCGAGCTAGGTAGGCAAATCAGGCAACCGGAGTTGCAAATGAAGCCCGGGATTTAAATATCCCGGGCTTTATTTACATGTTCCCGTCCGGCCGCCATTTTTAAATCCCCTTTAGTTCGAACTAACTGCCCACGGCTACATGCGGCAGTTTAAAGTTAATCCGAACTAAGTGGAATGAGGAGTAACAGTTAATCTGAACTAAGGACTTAGTTCGGATTAACTTTAAACTGCCGCGTATAGCCGCGGGCAGTTAGTTCGGACTAAGGGGGATTTAAAAATGGTGGCCGGACGGGAACATGCAAATAAAGCCCGGGATATTTAAATCCCGGGCTTCATTTGCAACTCCGGTTGCCTGATTTGCTTACCTAGCTCGAATTATCGAGCTAGTGTAGACCTACCCATAGCTACCGAGAGACTCCAAGTAGCCTGGAACGAGCTGGGGCCAAATGAATCCCATGTGTACAGTTCTAAAACCGACCTCCTCCCAGCCAGCTTTATGTGCCTTTTATGGATCTTAGGGCACTTTTTGCAAGAGCACAGGGTATAACCTGGTGTCATTAACTTCACTTCTTCTCATTAACTCTGTCCAAACTGAATTCCTGCTAGTTACATTCTCCTTTAACCAGCATTGTCCCTCTCAAGTGAGACTTGCCAAAAAATTGTCTAGTGGATTTTTATGCCTGTGGAGTGGGTGTTTGAATCCTCCATGCAGCCATACAAACCTCAGCCCAGTATAGTCTAAGCCAGTATACAGCCAAGAAAACAACCCCTCTGACGTACCCAAATCATTAAAGATTTGAGATTCCTACCATGGGGTCATATTCTGCAGCCCTCCCAGTGACTCAAAAGCATGTGTCCTTACACTGAACTATTAATGAGTTGTTTGTTATCTCTTGCTATTGTAGGGAGATCCTGGAATGCTTGAAACATGTGAGATAATCCAGAGACATGCTGTACAGAAGTAGTCACTGCGTATCTGCATTCCTTCCAACTAGGATTCCATCACTCTCTTTTCCACACCAAGTAGGGAAAGAGCTGTTGTCTTAGAAGAAATGCGCTGAGACTAAAAGGGATGACGAAGTCATTAAAAGTCTGCCTAGAGCTGTAGGGATGCTGTAACATAGATGGAGGCACATTCAAGATCAGAAACTTCTGGCCTACGCCCTTGGGAATTCCTTACCTGCCATCATGTCTTAAACTTGTTTAGCTCAGAGGTTTCTGCTGATGTTAGTATCACATTTCAGTAAAGGCATTATTTAGGGTTTGCTGGAGAGCAGCATTGTCCACTGGCTAGAGCAGGGTGCTAGAAAGAAGGGAACTTGGGCTCCATTTCTGGTTTTGCTGAACTGCTTCTTCCAGCTATAAAATGGATATGATGGATACCATCTGCCACTGATCTAAGGTGCTAGTAGTGTATAGACTTGCACGGCAGTAGCAGTATTTAAAACTGTCTATCGACATAGGCTCCAATTTTGGAGAACAGTCTCTATTCATGAAAGCACTTAAGCACACCTTTAACTTTAAAGTCAATGACACTGAAGTTAAGCACCTGGGAGACTAGCAACAGGAGTAACTGTGATCCTGATTTAGGAAAGCACATGCTAGCCTTGAAGCATAGCCTTGAGTGCTTTCCTGATTCGGGACCATAACCCCTGCTGCCTGCTCGTAACAAAACCTTGCCCTCAGATTCTTGCCTGGTGTAAACCAGCTTTGCACACTGTAGTCTGGGGGACATGCTGGTTCCTGCCTGTCGTGCATCTCCCTCCCGCCACCTTTTTATGGGATCTGGACTGTTTGTGAATTCAGTTGAGTGTTTCAGTGACATTGATCCACTTGACCGTTATCAGGCACAAGTGCAAATTATATTAATTAAACTCAGTGAAAGCCATAGACATAAGCATATAGACTGTCAGGCTATGTCTCTGCTGCTTCTGGGTAGCTGTTCGCTCTAGCAGTGGGAGACTGTCCCATCACCAAAGTCCAGCCACCTCCCTGAGAGGTGGTAGCACAGTCTTCAGTGAGGGTTAGTCAACTTCCTACATTATTCAGGGTGTGGATTTTCACACCCCTGAGCATTGTGGCTCAGTTGACCTAACTCTTTGATGTAGACCTGGTATCACAAAAGGCACTGCCACAGAAAATGAAAACTGCAAATTAGGTCAGTTGTATGGAGTCCTTGATTCCATTTTACTGTGTTTCTCTCTTGATATATTTATTTTTTTCTAGCTCAGCATCTTGCCTAAAATACACAGGGGAGACAACAAGATTGCCATGCCCCTGGGCAAGGGGTGAGGGGGAGGCTCTGTGTTCCTGGAAGGGACAGGGCCTTGGGCAGAAGAGGCAGGCTTCAGGCAGAAGAGGTGGGGCTAGGACAGCCAGCTCCCAGCATCGCATGGACGCCCTCTCCCTTTCGGCCCTCAGAGCTGGCTGGAGCACACCGAATGAGGTTCTGGAGCATGCCGTGGGGTGCTGCCCTTTAGGAATCACTGGGCCCTGGGGCAATTACCCCCTTTGCCCTTCCCCCCTCCTGTTGGTGGGCCTGACAATACATTCAGGGTTAAGAAGCTGGATGAGTTAAATAAGAAAGTAATTACAATGCTCGAAGACTTATTAAGGGGGAGGCCTGACTTTCACATTTTCCTACCACTCAGGATTTTTCTGCAATATATGCCTAAGATTTTTATATTTATATAGTATCTTTCACCCCATGGTATAGAAATTTGATATGCTGGGATCAGTTGCACGGGGAAATGCATGTTGTTTCTGTTGTCCTGAGATCTGCGTGGAGTTGCGCTGTATGACTCTTGCCCCTTGGGCTCCTCCCAAAGACACATTGTGTGTCCTGTGGCTACTTCCGGGAATACAATAATAGAAGTAAGTGCTGTCATCTGCAGTGACATGCATGAGGGCCCAGCCTTTGGCTAGGCTCAGCATGGGAGAGAGACTTTTCTCATGCCATGTGTGCCTGTCGGATTTTCTTCACCTTGCCTGCCAAGCATTTGAAATCGAACCTAGGAATTAAACTCAGGCTGGTTTATTATTTATGGGTATGGTAGCCCCCAGAGGCTCCATTGTGCCAGGCGCTGTACAGACACAGTCCCTGACACACAGCACAGTAGGAAAAATTAACTACGTCTGTCCCTCTGGGTCGTAATGTTTACTAGGCTTTTGTCTTGGGTTTTGAATTCTGCCTTCTTAAATGAAAGATCTGTATCTCTCTGGGAGGATGTTCACCCAGGCAAAGGATGTGCCCCGGTATAGCAATAGCAGCACTGTAGTTCTGCTGCATTGCAGGGTGGGCAGCTGCAGAGTAGGGATGCAGCTAGAGGGAACAGCCCCAGTGCAACAGGGGGACAGGGACTGTGACCTGGGGTTTGGGCCTCTGACCACGTAGATCACTGTAGATGGGCCAAATTTCGGAAAAGGCTCTTCCGAAAAAGGTACGCAAATTGTGGATCGCATTTTGCATACCTTTTCCCGATAGATTCTTGTAGTCTAGACAGCCTCAGTAAAGAGAGAAATCCATCACTGAAGACATCTTTCCCTGGCAAGTCAATGCACATTTTTAGCGTTTTCTGTGTTCTTTGAACTTCAGATGGGACTAGAGAAGCTGGGAATGACTGGGAAAAAGTGAATGTGTATTTGGCAAAGCAGTAGGGAAACAAACATCTTTCTTCTGTGTAGTAACATCTTCAAAAACAAAGGAAGGCCACCCACCCTATTTCCGCATGATCAGTTAGGTTGGTATCTAAGCACTGATCTGTGCTGGGGTTTCCTGCTCAGGGATTTTCTCTCTAATGAGATTAGATCCGTGTGAAAAATTTCATCTAAAACCTGTTTTGGCTAAAGAGTACAGCTTCTATAACACCAGAAGATTTCAATCTGGAAGAAAGAAAGACCCCCAGCAAACAAATGTTCTGCAAAAGTTAAAATGTTTTGTTTGGGCATTTTCAAAATGCACTGTTTCAGTTTTTCAGCTCATAACGACTTTTCACTTTGAAATGTCCTTCAAATGTATTTTAAATAATTAAAAATGTTAAAAACAAAATACTTAAAATCAAAGCAAAACATTTCATTTGACTCAAACCTTTTAATTTTTTAATTTCCTAGAAAAAATTGAAAATTTTAGTTTTTGGTTCATCTTGAAATTATTTTTTTCAATTGTTCCAAATTGTCAGTGAACTGAAAAAAGCTCTAGATGAGACACCTTGTGAAGCTGCTGCATATCTCATAGGCTAGCAAAGGCCAGAGTTTCCTAACTCATTAGTGCAAATGACCTTGCACATAATCCAGATCTTGTGATATAAAGTTTAGAGATAGTCTAAAGTTTCCTTCAGTGGTATCCACGTTGTGTGGAAATCCTGCTTATTTCTGTCTTCCCTCCATTCTGCAAATTACCAACAAATGCTGCTTCTCTTTGATCTAAACTCTTTCCTTGGGCTGGGAAATTAGTGCCTTGTGCTCTTGAAGGAAATAGAACTGTTGGCCTGACTTCAGAGAGAGGAACGTGTGATCAGAGCTATTCTGGGCCATGCCTGCTGTTGTCCTGGAGCACTGGTTTTGCACAACGCTCAGGAGAGGACTGTGGTCTGTCTCTGCAACTGGGTCTCACAAGACTTGGGGGGAGCAGGTTGGGGAGCTACAAGCGTCCTTCGGTGTAGCAACATCATGGCAGGATTCTCTCTTTCATTCAAACAGAGAAAAGCAGAACCTGGAAGTGCAGAAGACACATTCCTCTGGCACAATGAGCTCTGGTGAGTCCCTGCTCCTCACATGCCTGCCTTCTAACTACAGAAACCTTCCCATCCAGTTCTAACGTGGTTACTGTTTGTGGCTCTCTGAATCGGCCATTCCTGTGTGGGATTCCACCTGTTGGGAGGGCCACAGGAAGTATTCCTAATAAAAAACCAACCAACCCTGGTTTCAGGTTGTTCCCCCCACACCCGCACTCAGCCTGTACCAGCCCCAAGGTGACTAGAAAGGGATCAATCCAGGGCTGGGGTCAGTCAGCTTGGCCTGGGGTTGCCAACTTTCCGAATGCAGAAAACCAAACATCGTTGCCCCTCCTGTACCCCGCCCCTTCCTGAGGCCATGCCCCGAGTTGCCCCCTTTTATGAGGCCCTACTCCCTATTCACCTCCCCTTCCTTCCATCACTCACGCTCCCCTCCCTTGCTCATTTTCACTGGTCTGGGCAGGGGGTTGGGTGCAGGCACCGGGTTGGGGCTAGAAATGAGGGGCTGGGGCTAGAAGCGGAGCTCAGCTAGGGATGGAGAGGGAATGGAAGCAGAGCTGGGATGGGGAAATCCAGGGGGCAGAGTGTGACGCTGCAGCTGGACTGGGGGGCAGAGCAGAACTAGGTGGCTCCTTCCCCACCTCACCCCGTCCTCTGCTACCTGCTGGGGGGATGCATGCAAAAGTTTGGGGACCACTGTCGTAGGGTTCCCGCTGCCAGCAGCCTAGGACAACCTTGAGTGCCATTACAGAAGATACTTCTGGGCTCTGGGGAGACCCTGGATCTCCCGTGGGTTTGTATGAAGGTAACTGATGGACAAGTACTGACTGGGACGGGTATTGAATTTTTCCTTGGTGGTATGTAGAGGCCACAGTATGGGCTGGAACTCGGTTGTGCTAGGTGCTATACAAACACACAGATCCTGCCCCAAGGAGCTTGGTCTCAGAGGGCAAGAATGAGGGGGAGGGAAATCCTGTCCAAAGGTCTGGTGATCAGCTCCCCCTGGGCACGTGGGTCAGCGTGGTATCAAAGCACTCCACTTGCAGCAGCCTGACAGATGCCCAACTCCTAATATCTGTACCTGTGAGTGATTTTGACCCATGACATCCCTTTGCTGTCAACAGTTAATTTCACAGATTTCGTAGTTAGGTTTCTTGCTGCCATATGTTAAGCTTAACAAACTGCCTGTATATCCACAGTGTTTTACTATTCCCCGTCCTGTTCCTTTCTTGCATGTCTCCTGCATTTCTGCTGTAGACAAAATGCTTTTTGAAATCCTGAATATTGTCAGGCACTGCCGCGTGGTCCGTGTGAGCTCTCTTATTGTGAGGTGCCGGTTTCCCCTTTGTCTTTCAGAACAAGAAGCTGACGTGATGAAAACTGTGGTCAATGGGCTGATACCAAACAGCAATGGACAAGAGAAAGGTGGGTGAAATACCTTCCAAATCATCTCTCCAGTTGCCCCTGCACTCAGCAGGAGTGGCGCAACTATTTCCCTATCCTGTCTTACTGTGCTCAGTTGCAACCACAGCATGAGGGGCCTGGCCCAGTGCTAAATTAATGTTAACATTTTAAGGGAAACTCTCTTTATCAGCAAGTCTTTCCTGTGGGCTTTAAAACTTGGCCTTCCACCATTCAGGTTTTTGTAATAGTGCATTTGGGGTGGGTAGACTTTTGCCCCAGGCTTCTGCTCTGGTATTCGTACCCTTTTTCTCCTTTGATGGCTTTTTGTGCCAGGCAGTATATTTATTGTAGAGGATGAATGAGCTGGTTCAGAGTGAAACAGAACAAGAGCACGGCAGTGTTGGCATTTTGCTTTTACCAAACCTTGTAATGGGTTTCTTCCCCCAGCCAAAGTCATTTTGGAAGAAAGGTCACATTGTGTTGAAACCTCCCCTTGAAGTTCAGTGAGGGGTGGAAAACAGTCTCTATTTAAATTAATCTCCACTAAAAATTAGCTCAAATTGTGTCCCAAACCAAGACGCCAAACTTTCCAGAGGTTTGAAAGAACTTAGCCAAGTTCTTCCCCACATCATTCTTCTTGGTACCTTTTCATTCTGGGGTAGCCTCTGTGTTTTCAGGTTTTATCCAGAAGTGCAGCTAACATGCCACAAGGCAACCCCAAGAGAAAGCTGTTCTTCTGACATTGCAGATCAAAAGCAGGTTTGGCTAAAACTTGGGGCAGCGTCCAACCTTTAGAACTCAATGAGTGCAGAGGTCTTATAAGGTCAGACTTTAGAGGTAAAGTCCTGTCTCCATTGAAGTCAATAGCAAAACCCTCATTGAATTTGCCGGCACCAGGAATTCCCCTCAAGTGTTTTATCCCAGCTGAACATCTTGAGGTTCACCCACACCTAGCTCAGCCGGTACTCCAAGAGGGTAGAGTTCAGTATTGCTCATTCAAGACCACATTAGAAAGAGCAGGAGAGATCAAACCAGAGGTTTTGGAGAAGCGAGGAACCTTTACAAATTTTCAACAAGTGCTAGAATTTTGCACAGTTCTGCAGAACAGAGAAAAATCCCTCTAAGAAAGTGTTCAGCATTTGTAGGTAAAATGAGTAAGCATAAAAACGGAATTTAAACAGAATCCTTCTGATTTCCTGCTCGACTGACTGGATATCTCAAGACTGGATAGCAGGATGGTACCCATTGGTTCTGGATCCTTTTCAAGGCTCCTGATGACCGTTCTCTACTCCCTGCTATGTATGTTGTAAAAATATACACCATCAAAACCAGGGTTTGTGCAGAGCGGCCAGTCAGTGTTACTCTGAGAATCATAATCTGTTTGTTTCCTCGCTGCATAATTTTAACTCTACAACTTTTACCTTTTTTTATCTTTGCATGTAATATATGTAGTGTCTTGGCTAATGGCTTACGCTCATTTTTAGTTAAGTCTTCTGAAAATGGATGTATAAGATTCACCTCCCTCGCAGTACATTGGCAGGCAGGACTCAGTCCGTTCACTAAGCAGAACTGTGCCTTGCCCAACAGAGAAGGATCCTGATTTATGATGAATGAAGGGCTATTTTTAATGATTGCATCACTGCTCTCTAAACTGCTTTTGTACATGGAATTTCCTGCTATTGTCATCCCGGGTTTCCCAAGCACCTTGGAAAGCTGTGTGGCATGTTGCCTTAATTGTGTTCTTCCCTTCTGGATGCACCAACTACACTTTTGTGTTTGCAGCCATTGACGACCCTTTACGTGCACGCTCTATTTCTGCCGTTAAAATAACCCCCGTGAAGAAAGTGAAAAGTTCTCCCGGCCTAATTCTACCTACAGGTATCTTTTTTTCCAAACACCTTGGTAGGCCATCATCCTCTCTTTCTGCCTCACCCTCTTGCTCAGATAGTTTTCAGCTTCCTCCCTCTTTTGCTGTTTTCCAGTGCTCAGATTTCATAAACAGCTAATAGAGTTAAACCATGATGACACAATTCACAGTCCTCAATAATCCAGTTTCTCTGCAGGCATAATTACGCATATTTGAATTTGAGATCTATGTAAACTCTTCTGCTAATGCTTGGTATGAACATTACTGTTTTAACCTCATTTTAAACCAAACTCCTGAAGAGTCTAAAATATTTCCTGTGTATCTTAGGTCCATAGAAAAGAAAGCAGATTGCAGAGATTTTATTTTGCAGATTCAGTCTCAGTTTAGCCTCTGTGCTGCTCTTTCTCTCACCCACACATGCACACACCCTCTCTTGCCATGCTAAAGTGCGAGCTTTTCCATCATTAACCCTTTTTGCACTTCACGGGTTTGGACAGCGAAACCAAACTAACCAACTCTACTTGCTATTTCTAGTCTCTTTCACGTGCCGGTTCTGGCCACGCTACCCGGGGCCAGGGGCTGCTGACCCACAGGAAAATCAGTCAGGGACCGCACAAAGTGAGAAGCAACAACCCCCCTCCTCAGCCCTCACTGATGTGGCTCCCGACTGAGAAGCAGAAAGACGCTCCACATTCTGCTAGCGCACCAGAGCCTGGTGGGGTCCAGGCCAGTAGATTGCATGCTCCAGCCCCACAGGCACCCAGGCCCATATGTGGGGGGTGCGATGGGTGCAAAAGCACCCCCCTGGTTCCCCAAGTAACCTTGGCTAGGGAAGGCAGAAGCAGTGTGCTACCCGAGCCTCCCTCTCCCATGCTCTGGCCGGGCAGGGGAAGGCTGGGGCTGATTTCCTCACTTACTTGGGGGACCATAAGGGGTACATTCACACCCTTGCGGTCCACATTTACAAAAAAAAGTACCCCCCCCAGAAATTCCTGCTTACAGGCATGCACCCCAATGCTGGGGGGAGCCCTAAGCCTCGGGAGCCGGATCTAGTTAAGCGGGGGGACGCATCTGGGCCCTGGGCCTTACATTCCCCACCCCTGCACTACACAGTGCTCAGAGTGGTGGTATTTCCAGTAGAGCTGGGTAAAACATTGATAGGAAATTCTGAGATATCAAAATTTGATTTCGTCTCATTTCAGGGTATAAAGTCAAGTACTGCTCTTTTTTTCTTTTCTTTTTTTTTTAAGTGAAATATTCCAAAAATATTTTGTTTGTCATATTGGTGTGCCATTGTGGTACTATAACAGAAAAGTCAAAATGTTTTGACTTTTGTATTGTAACTTACAATAAACAGTAAAGCTGAAATGAAATGTTTTGATGATTTCCCATGAATATTTTGATTGCATTGAAATACCATCTTCTGATATAAAATATCACTGGAACATTTTCTACTAACCGCAGTTTCCAGCACTGCAAGGGAGGACTCTCCACATTGGAAACAAGAACTAATTTTTAAAAAGTGAGACAGTGTCAGCTTAGTCTGTTTGCTGCGGGGGGTGGGACTGCCTTTTTGGTCTGTGATGAAACAGTGTGTAGTGCATTGGGGTCTTGGCCCACAACAAGGGCTCCTGGGTGCCATGGTAATACAAATAAATAATAATCTGCAAAATATGCATCTTTGGATCCTGATTTGGAAGTTTCAAAGCCCAAAGTTCAGGGTTGCTCAGGTTTAGGGGCTGAGTTGCATCTCTAGTTTTCATGACCTACTTGTCAGTGTAATTCATAAAACCACATTCACACTGAAGAAGATCCAGTGAGAACTTTCATAGAATCAAACACTGGGGATTATGAGGAAGATCTGTAATAACCTAAAGCCCAGATTTGGCATCTAAGGGTACAGCTAGACTGCGGGGGGGTTTCAGGATACCAGAGCTATCCCGAAAAAACTCTGCCGTGTCCAGGGAACGCATTTGTTCTTCCGCTTTTTTTTTGTGGCAGAGAAAACGCACTCTTTCAGAAGCCCCTGTATTCCTCGTTCTACGAGGAAGAAGGGGGTTTCCGAAAGAGGGTTTTTTTCCTACATTTGGCCCAGTCTAGACGGGACAAATGGTAGAAAAGCCTCTTCGACAAAAGAATCAGAAAAAAATACGCAAAATGCAGAGCGCATCTTTTTCTGACAAAAATGTGTAATCTAGCCGTACCCTAACTGCCGCTTGTGTGCTTTGTAAATCAGCTCCTGCAGCTAGATGACGATACTCCTAACTGAATAAGGGATAAGGTCAGGCCTGGCTCTCCCAAGCAGCTGGAAAGATGTGCAGTGATTAAAGCCGCGTTGGGCTGGGCATGTATTTTTTTAATTTGGCTATAATAACAAAAGATTCTGGAATGGCTGCTGGGAAAGCACGTGAACGCTGGTAACAGGCCAGCAAGTGGCCCTGGCGTTGACCTGAGTGTGAAGAACTGTGGGACTATATGTCTGCAGCATACACGGGAAGCGCGTTTGTAACTGAATTTGAGGACAATCCAGAGTGGTTATAACTGTGTTGTAGCTAGAGTGTCTGTTACTGAGGTATGGACAGGGACTGTAAGAGGCATTACTAAATCAGCAGTACTGCCTGTTCATTCCAAAAAAACAAGCAGCCCATGTTTTGGGCCCAAACTGCATTTTAAAACTGGGCATGTAAATTACTACACCTTATCCTGTTGGGCTTGCAATCTGTTGCCTTAATTTACATTCTCTCTTTGCCCCAACATGCTTCATTGTACATTAACATTGGGCATCCCTGTGGGACAGAGAAGAGCTCAGTGGAAGTGCTTGTAAAATAGTTTCCATCCAGCTCTTAGATTGGTTTCACAATCAGAATAATGCTCCTGATCTATAAAGTTGTGGTTGTACTGTTCATTATTTGTGTAACGCTGTAACACCTACAGCCCCCAACCAAGATCATTCCCTGCCCTGACTTGCTTGCAGTCTAGACAAAGGATGGGAGGAGAAACTGAAATGATTTTCCCAAAGTCAGTCATTCCTGTTACGAGTTAATTACTTTTCCCATGAAACATGGTTCATGCAGTGTGACTTCAGAGTACAGAGTGGGGCATGTGTCAGCCTGTCACTCAAAAAACAAACAGTCATTTAATAACATCACATTGTGGCCTGATATTTCAAGGCTTCAGCTTCACACCTTCACTTTCACTTGCATGGATAATGTTTTATTTATTTATTTTTACCAGACTGATTAAGACCATTTTTGTTTCACTTTTTTTTTTTTTTTTTTTTTTTTTAATTATCAACCCTGATCACAAAATAAAAAGTGGGTTGGAAACAACAGGAACTGCTCTGAACCCTTGGAAAATCAAGGTTTTTTACCCATGCTTCCCCTGGTTTAATTCTAAATCAAAGACAAATTTTGGGCAAAGATGGGCCCCCCCCCCCCCCCCAAGCCTGACTCACAAGAAATCAGCCATGTGAACAGACTCACTGAGTTTATAGGGACTGTTCCAAGGGTGTCCCTATCTCTGACCCCTCTTGTCATGCTCCATTCATGGGCCTCGATCCATCACCCCTTCAGACAACCTTTCAAAGGTCACCCATCATGGATTGGCACTGTTAAGTAAACTCCTGACGTCCTGGTGATTCCAACACAAAGGGGTTCAGATAAGAACCTCCCACCATTGGCGCTGTGGTTATTTATCTGTAAGGTGCCTGTGGGGCCTCAGCCGGGGCACAACCACACTGTGGAGGCCTGTACAAACACAGGGACAGATTTGTAGGTGGTGTAAGTGAGCATCGTTCCATTGAAGTCAACGGGCGCTATGCTGATCCGCGCCAGCTAAGCATCTGGTACCCACAGTAAATGGCAGTCCCTGCTCCAAAGGAGCTTGAGTAAGATGATGTTGTCCATGCCCACTGGTATGCTAGGCACTCCCCATACAGTTAGGACACGACCCATGCTCCATGGAGCTTAAAAATGAAAGCCCCACTCTTGCACTGTGACCTGAGTGCACCCGCCCTGAGCGCCACAGAACAACAGGCCCACTGTGCTTTTTACTGCAGGCCTAGGGCCCTGCTTCAGGCCTGGCATGGCGAGCGAGATAATGGCAAGGAAAGGAAGGACTCCACCACCACCACCATGCACCAAAAGCTAGGACATGACCTGAGGGAGTTTGGTTTGAATGAGGTTAGAGCAAAGGTGAGGCTAGTGCTGTGGAGGTCCCTTGGAGGGTCTGAGGCCTAGGAGAGTTGGATGTGAGGCGTTTAACCAAATGCCAGATGGTTTAACCAAAAATACCGAAACCCTCCCCCCTCCTCTTCCCCTTCCCCCCCCCCAAAAAAAAAAAACACCTCACCGGGGAAAAAATTCTGTTGAGGAAAAAAAGGGGAAGGGGGGGACCAAAGTTGTTGAGGAAAAAAACCAAAACAAAACGCACCTTTAAATAGCCCTGCATGCCTCACTCCCCCCGCCGGGCTTCCATCCAAGGGAAACCGGAAATACCAGACATTTTACATGTCCAGTATTTTCTGTGGGGTTTGTTTTTTTTTAACTGGATGGGGGACGCGAATACCGGACAGTCCAGGTGAATACCGGACACCTGGCAACCCTAGTGAGGAGAGAACAATGGTTTGTAGCCCAGCTCAAGGAGAGTGCTCCCTGCCCAGGGGAAGGCCTGGGAACAAGCCTAGAGCTGCAGACCTGTGGGATTTCAAGGCCAGCAGCTCTGATAGGAGCTCTGTAAACTTGATGCCATGGAGAAAGGGGTGCCAATGGAGCGAGTCTTCGGCTCCTGATAGGGATGTGAACGAGTAGTCGACTACCCAATAAGCAGGAGCTTGTCAGGTAGCACTATCAGCTACTCAATCACTCCCCCCACTCCCTCCGCCGCTCTGCACTCTTAAAGGGACAGAGAGGAGCTGGCGCGCAAAGACACTGTCTCAGTCTCTGGTCCCCTGCCGGGTCTCAGGACAGCCTTCCCCTGCGCTGCCACTCTGCATTTTTAAAGGGATGGCAATGGGAGTCTGGGGGCTTGTGCTGAGAGAGACAAGCGGGACCAGCTGCCGCTGCCCTGTCCCTTTCAGAATTCAGAGTGGCAGCACGGGAAGGGCTGTCCTTAGACCCGGCGGGGGCTAGAGACTGAGCCAGCGTCTTTGCACACCTTTAAGAGTGCAGAGCAGCCGAGGGAGTGGTGCCGAGAACCAGTGTGAGCGGGAAGTGAGCATTTTAAGTGCCCTTCCTTAACGAGTAGTCGATGGAAATTCCATCGACTACTCGACTAGCAAATTAATCGCTATTTAACATCCCTAGACCCTGATTCAGCAGCACATGTTCTTAACTTTAAGCATCTGCGTAGTCCATGGACTTCAGCGGGACTACTCACATGTGGATGGTTAAGCTCCTGCCTGCAAAATGGCTGATCTGATCTGATTGAGGGGCAGGAAGGTGAGCTTGGTGGCTGTATTTTGAACTACTCCTTTCTGATCCTGTGGGGCGATCTCATGGGCATGGCACAGAAGCAGAGCAGGGTGTGTGGGAGACGTGCAAGGCACAGCCTAGCCTATACCCCTCATTCTGGGTAACGACAGCGCGTAACTCTCCATGGAACTCGCTACTCTGGCCTTGACTACACACACGCGTTGTGCTGCTTCCTACTGGCACATTTAACATGGTACAGTGCCCCTCGTGTGGATGCCATTAGAGTGATGTCAAATGTATGTGGCTACAAATCTGAGTGGAGACCAGGCCCAATACAGTGAACAAATCTGTGAAATTTGTTCCAGACACCCATTAGGGCTTGCCACTTTCCTAGCTGAGTTTCACTGACTCACACATTTTTGTGTTCCTCAGTTGTTTTATTTTTAAGTATACTGCTGCTGTTATCGCTTAAATGTTTTAAAGCCAAAGCTAACTCTCACTTGCATAAATATTGGAATAATTCATTCAGAGCAGCCATGATAGAATTAATCCAGAGTCACTAGCGTCTTGCCATGCTATGATGGCTTCCAGGAGCACAGAATCACAAGCTCCAATACATCTCCTATGTGTGTATGTTTTCTTTAGACAAGGATCCCACCAAAGTTTGCACTGGAAAAGGGACTGTGACCCTACGAGCATCTCCAGCCTCTGAGGAAAGGCCAACTCTCAGTCCCCCATGTTCTCCAGATGTTGAGCAGTTGGAAAGTAAGTCCAGGTTACTGATGTGTAAAAGGTTAACATAAGAGACAACAATTGTAACTGCCCCCACATGGCACTTGAGTCCAGAACTTCAGCACTGAAAGTCTGAGTCCCGCCCACCAGTGCTAATGACCTGAGCAAGAGCAGACTCCTAAATCTCTCACATGGAGCAGCCACTCAAGGAAGACAAAGCCCCAGAACCTCTGAGAGTGGGTTTCACAGACCCTTACACACCCCTGAGGAAAAGGCAAATTTGTAGCTTTTTGTGGCTGGCAGGAATTCTAAAAGAAATGTCCCTTTCTTCCCAAACAGGCCTCTGTGTCCCTCCTCTCTTTTCAGGCTGGTGTGGGCAGTGGGAAGTGTCCTTGTGTAGTTGCTGCAGCAGTGGCATGTAAGGCACTGGGACAGTGCCCCAAGTTGATAGTGTTGCCATATTTAAATAGCACCGTGGAATTACTTAATTATGGAGACAAGCAAAGCAGCTCTAACCCTGCCTGACCTTGTCGAGTGCGGTCCCAAAGGGGAGATGCTATGAGAGGTTAGGGTTGGTCAGCTTTTCCCTTGAATGTGATTCACATGAAATCACTGGGCCTCTTGTTTGGATTCTGTTCCTTCCAGCCCTAACATGCAGCCTTCTACCTCCCTCTCCTCTCCTCTCCCCCTTGCACTGCCATGACCTCTCCTCTTTTCATTCTCTCCATTCTCTGCTTCCTCACCCCCCCTTCACCTACCCTTTCTGCTGGCAGCTTCATACATTTCCAGTAGCATGAATTGCAATGAGCCCATTCCTATGGAAATGAGCTCATTAATACTCCTTTGGCTGAACTCCCTCAGTCCCTTTATAAATGCACGTTGGCGCTGGAAGGGCTCTTTGTACAGAACATGAATGACCAAACGGTGAATGTGGGGGGAGGGGGAGGAACTCAGTGGATGACAGGTAGGTCCTCTCAGTGTCTCTGGCTCCAGGACTGGGCTGTAAAATTGCGTCATGTTTTGCACTCCCATCCTTACTTGAAAAATAGATATCTATTTGTCAGTGGGTCTCTGCACCCATTGTTCTCATGCAGCAATGGTAAAAAGATACCCACATCATGGCCGGACATGGAGACCCTGCATTTGCAGCAGTGTGTGGCATTTGGATTCCAAAATGCAGCTCGAGAGCAGATAGCTCAGCTGCCTTTTAGCCTCTAAAATAAGAATGTCAATGACCGATTGTTTCTTCCTTCCTCCGAATGAATTGCCTTGTGTTTACAAAGGTCAGAAACTGTGAGGGCATCATGTTTAGGGCCAGTTTCTATGGCAATTCAGAATCCCTGTTGGGCGTGTGAAATGAGGAACCTGAATCTTGAATTCAGTGGGGACATGTCTGCTGTAAATGTAACCGTTTATTTTTTCCCCTTATTTTTTCATTCTTCTGTCCCTCCTCTCGGTGGCATCTATAGCTCTGGAGACAGGAAAACCCGAACCAGGTACATACACTTGTTGCTTTGCTTTGTGTTGTTTCCCTGAATGTATTTCCTGTTGCCCAGCAAAAAGCATCTGCTCCCCTCTTCTCCTTCCTCATCTAACTAAATGAATTCACTCAGGCCTGCAGTTCTTCTTCCCCTTTTAGATGACTGGCGGTTATCCTCTAATGGAGATATCCAGCCATCTTCTCTGGCTGCCAAGGGCTATAGAAGTGTGCGTCCCAACCTCTCCTCAGAGGGAAAACCACAGGTAAGCATCTTTCCAGGGGCTCTGAGGTTTTTCTTGAGGGGTCAAGCACAGGATTCAGAGTCAGGAGATCTGTGTTCAGTTCGCAGGAATGGGTAAGTCTCTGTGCCTTCATTTTTCCCATCTGCAAAATGGAGAAAATGTGTCTTTCCCAGGTGTGCTGTGAGGCTTAATTTGCTATTATGGCTTAAATCAAGCTGAGTGCTTTGGTGGCTAGCGGGGGCAAAGTACCATTCAGTAGCGTTCATCTGGGACGGGTTGGCCAAGAGGCAGTGATCCGTTATTGTATGTCTTTTTTTGTATGCTCTCTGGCCTTCCAGCTGCAGCTGGCTGAATGGAGAATCAAACTTCCCAAACCCAAAGAGTGGCCTAAGCAAATGACTGCAGAAGCCTTGCTTTACAAGAAACGTGAATTCCCTGTCAGAAGGCGTCACTCTAAAACAAGTTCCTGGGAACCTGACTCCACTCTAGATTTAAAATGTTCTGTTTCCTGTGGGTGCGTTGTGACTGAGGGATCTTTTGAGAAGGGACGTGGGGTACCTGCCTCTGGCAAAAGGATATCCCCTTTCGTCAGCCCTTGGTGGAACGGTTATTTCCCGAAGTGTTGGGATTGGTCTGCCAAGCAAAGAGAAAAGCCAGCCTAGGTATGGGTAACCAGTCTGCCCCATGCAATGTTCAGGTTGGATTCTATGGGATGGGAAAACCTGAGCCACCTTTTAGCTTTCTAACTGTTTGGGGAATGGCACCTGTCACTGCTCTGTAAGTGTGGAGTGGAGCTTCTCATAGAGGGTGATTGCTGGAACTGTGGCAAGTTCTAGACAAAGCCACGGCTCAGACCCTGTGCCTTAATGTCAAGCCAAAGGCAAAGTGGGTGCCCGTCGGCTGAGGCCGTAGGAAGTAGTGAAGTGCTCCAGAAATGAGCTGCATCCTGCATGAGACGTGCAGCTGTTTCGCAGCCAGTTACAGGGCATCTGCGTGAACAGAGAGAGCATAGTTTTAGTTTCCCAGAGCACTGTGCTTAGAGTCCTGAGGGCACTTAAACTAATCCCAGATGAAACAGAAAGGGCCAAATACTGTCAGCCACGTGGAGTACCGTGGTCACCGCTAACAAGCAACTGGCCACTCTGCGGCATCTGGCAAGCAGCAGGATTTCTCCAGTCACAGGCGATACCTAGCTCTCTCTCTGGTACCCGAGTGTGAGAACCAGGGAGGCTGCTTGCTGGCTGTCCAAGCAGCTCCTGATGTATTCAGTTCACTATACGCTAAGGATAAAAAGGGGCCTATCCAAAGCTCTGGGAGCCCCTGCCGGAAATTAGAAAAATGATTAAATGAACCCACCTCCAGAAGACCACATTCCCCTTACCCCATCTGCTTCCCTCCCTGGCCATCTCCACAGTAGCCAGCGTGAACACGTGTCTTACATCATGCCCAGACCCTCCGCAGATTTGAGCTATTTTGGACCAGTTGGAAGCCTATGCCAGAGCCACTGGCCACTCGCAGGGAGGCTGTACTGCCCTCCTCACCACCCATGCTAGAGTGCCTCCGCTTGTCATGACACGGGTAGGGTGGCTACTGCAGCTTGCTGAAATTTAAGGGATTACTCTGGAGCTTATGCCAATATATGCGAGGATAGGGGATGCCCCAAAGCTGCCTAGAGTGATGAATTTTTAAAAAGAACATTAACCAAGACTATAAAGTTCCGAGCTGTTAAAGCCTCCAAAAAAAAAGAAGCCGATCCTGTAGGCTGGCATTCTAGTTGTTTTCCTTCTGCCAGATGGTGATTTACCTGCAAAGAGGCAATAAATACAGTGAAACCTCCCTGTAGCAAAGTCACTTCTTTTGCTGCAGAACAACTGGGCTCTAAGCAGATTTGCTCCAACTGGAATTGCAATCTTCACGCTGCTCTGGAGTTGCAGTCTCTGTGTTGCAGTGTACGGAAACAACAATGGAGCTTCTTTTTGCTTTGCAAGGAACGTGAATTCCCTGTCAGATGGCGTCACTCTAAAACAAGTTCCTGGGAACCTGACTCCACTCTAGATTTAAAATGTTCTGTTTCCTGTGGGTGCGTTGTGACTGAGGGATCTTTTGAGAAGGGACGTGGGGTACCTGCCTCTGGCAAAAGAAATGAGACTTGTATTTAACCTCTCTGTATCTGCAGTACAGCGGGCCTCTGCGGGAGGCTTGTGCATTAGCAGAGGCTTTGAATCCGATTTCAGCTCTCTGCTTAGTGTGCAGTAAAACCTGAGCGGCAGAATCCATATTTTCTTCTGGTTCTCAATGCGCCCAGAGCTAGCGAGTGGCTGGGCTGGGGGTCATGGAGCACAGAGAATGGCTCTGAAGGTCAGATCTGCATTTCACAGTCCCAGGGGAGCATTAGGAGGCTGGTAGCCATGCTGGTCACTACAGTACCCAGTGCAAGGTTAGCCCTGAAACCAAAGTGGGGTGTCCTTCAGAGGTGTGAACTTGAAAGCTAGATACCCTTTGCATCCCCCAACGAGAAGCACTGAGAGTGAGCCAGCTTGGAGATACTGTGTCAGCCTGTTGCTCTCATTGAATTCAGTCCTGTTAACCCAAGTCTAATGGTCAACTTCATTCTTTCATTTCTTTTTCTTTATCTTTTCCCCTCGTTTGGTGTGGATTCCTTCTCCTTCCCTTGAATCTGACTGGGCAGGCCCTTTCCCCTCCCCGTCCTCCTCTTCCAAAAGAGGAGAGCTATGCATGGCGCCCACACACTGACACGAAAGTAACCAACCTGCTGCCAGTCCCCATCATGGACTGTGTGTATGTGAATGCATCCAAGCCTGCTGCCCAGTGTGTGTCACCGAGTGGCAGCAGCCATCACTGCTCCTCCTCATGTGCACCCTTTGGGAGAATCCCCAGGGGGAAGCCAAGCTTCTCCACAGGGCTTCCGCCCGCAGCCAGTGTGATTCCCAAGGACGAGGGACACGCTGAGCAGTCCCTTTTGGGAGGTAGCTCCTTGTTACTGGGCACTTCATCTAAACATCGCACCCCTGCCAGGACAGCCCCTGGCGTTGCTGCTGGAATGAATTCCACACATGGGACTCTAGGGGCTAGAAAGGTCAGCAGTCTGTATGTGGCTTGTTTAGCTAACAGCACTTGCTCCGCTGCACCTGACTGTTCCACCAGCATTGCACATGCCCGCACAGAGAGTCCCCATTTGGGAGCTGAGGTCACCCAAGCACCAGCCACCAACACAGTTTCCCCTGTAATGGGTACTGGAAAATCTTTTCCTCTCCTTCCCCCTCCCGCTGTCCCTCCCAGGCCATACTTTAACATTGTCCTCAGTAAAGACGCAGTTAGCTCTGGTGCAAGCCATTCCTCCTGGACTCAGTCACCACCTCCTCGGGCTGTGAGGGACCAAGGGCTAGAGCCCCCGAGTGCGCCCGGCTGCGGGGACAGGATGAGAAAGGAGCCCTGCCTTACACAGCAGCAGCATCTGTACAAGGTGAAGGGTTACAGCATGGTCCACATTTGCTTCATAATCTTGTTTTCTTTCAGCCCTGTGAATGGTTCTTTAATTCCTACAGTGTCCCTGAGGCTGCATTCATCTCTACCACTCTCTGTCCTCAGGTCGCTCTTTGTGCGCTTGTTTCTTGTTGTTTGCTCTTCAATAACCTCTCGCTTTTCCCCAGAGAGTGATGAGTATGTGAGAGTGTGTGTGTGTGTGTGTGTGTGTGTGTGTGTGTGCGTGCGCGCACAGGCTAAGATCAATAGGTGGGGGCCGGCTAGGTCAAATAGTCCCAGTTAGGTAGGTGTAACCATAGCAAAGGCTGCAGTAAAGATGAGCTGCTTTGTGGCTCAATGGAGACTTCAAGGGTAGGTAAAAGTGGGTCTGCTGTCTCTGGTGCACTCATGGAGCCATTGGGCGCTAAGGAAGACATCCCTCAGGCTATGCAAAAGGAACAGCCAGTGGCTGGGTGCATCCTGGCCTGTCAGTACCCACCAGTGCCGGGCTGTGCTCTCACCAAGGATGGCTTGTCCTCATTGCGTAACCCCACCTTGTTTCCCACAGGATGCCATTTCCAGCTCCACAGCCCAGCCTGAGGTTATAGTAGTCCCACTCCTCCAGGTTCACACAGACAGAGAGCACGAAGGCAGCTCCAGTTCTCCGCCACCACCTCTGGTACCTTTGGGTCAAGGCACCACCTTCACTGAGACCGTTCCTGCTGGCTCACCTCTGACTTTCCCAACACTAGACGATTTCATTCCCCCTCATCTCCAGAGGGGCCCCCACCATCACCAGCACCATTCCTCACCTGGCTTCTTGCCCCCAGTTGGCCCGAAACTGCCTTCTTTCTCCCCACCGCCTCCACTGGTGCCTCCCGTCTCAGGGGCTTTGCACAGAGTCTTGGAGCCTGAAATTACGGGAGTCATCTCACGTACAGTAAGCTTGCCATGGACCCTCCTCACAGCTTTCCTGACTTTGTGTTCCCAGATTCAAGTGACTTTCTCACTGGCATACTAAGCTTTGAAAGAGGAGCACTGACTAGCACCTTCCCAGCAGCATGATCCACGAAACCTTGTTTACATCCTGTTCTAGTGCATGTATGTCACCTTCCTTATCTGGCTTGGGAACTTTGCAGTTGTTTGGTCCCTCCCCCCCTCCCCTGCTATTCTACAGTCTGTCTCCCCCTCCTGTGTCCCTGCTTGATAACCTACACTTTTAGCTATAACCAGGGTTTGTTAGGGGAACGAACTATGTTGGATGCTTGCACTTCTCAGCTGGAAGAAAAACACCTGCTGCTTGAGCTCTGACTATCTGATGGTCTCAGGACCGTATATGTGAGTTACATCAGAAGCAGCAAAAGTACGGCAGTTGAAGGTATCCTGCATGGACAGACAGGGTCATGTGCTCTATATGTGTATTCCCACTGAGGGCAATGTCAGGTTCATGCCAAAACAGGCTGTAATTTCACTTGCTAGTCTGAGATCCCTGCGAGCTCCTACGCACCATGGGAGAGTGTATCCCCTGGTTTGAAAAATACTTGCTCCTGCTAAGCTCTTCACATTTTTCAGAATTCTCTGATTTTGACAGGACGTTGCCCTGGATTTTCTGTGTTGATTTCCTTCCTCTTTAAACCTCCTGCCTTTTTACAGGGGAGCAGGCAAATGTAGCTGTAAGAATAGCGGGGAAGGTTTGACTGCTCATCTGTACCTCTTGGCAATAGAAATGTTACCACCAGTAGCCCTATTACCGGATTTCCGGTAACTCCTGGGTGAGAAATCCAGCAAGAATAACTTCTCTCATGATGACGATATGGCTGGGCCTGGAAGAAGTAGCAGAGAGGCATGTGAAAATGGAAAGAAACGGTATAAAGTTTGTTTATATTTATGGGAGATACTGCTGCCCACTTCTTATTTACAATGCCATGTGAAAGTGAGAACTAGAGTTTGCTTGGCATGTTCGTAGCTGGTGTCACAAGGTATTTACATGGTGGCTATGCTAAATATTCATATGCCCCTTCATGCTTTGTCCACCATTTCAGAGGAGGTGCTTCCATGCTGATGCTTGTTAAAAAATAAATGTGTTAATTAAATTTGTGACTGAACTCCTTGGGGGAGAATTGTATTCTCTTGCTCTGTGTTACCCACATTCTGCCATATATTGCATGTTCTAGGAGTCTCAAATGATGTCCCAGCATGTATTGTTCATTTTAAGAACACTTTCACTGCAGATTTCACAAAACACAAAGATACCAATGTGAGATTTCTAAAGACACTCGACCCAAGATTTAAGAATCTGAAGTGCCTTTCAGAATCTCAGAGGGATGAGATATGTAGGGTGCCTTCAGAAGTCTTAAAAGAGCAAGACTCTGATACAGAAACTATAGAACCCAGGCCACCAAAAAAGAAAATCAATCCTTTGCTGGTGACACCTGACTCTGCTGATGAAAATGAACATGTGTCAGTTCACACTACTTTGGATCATTATCTAGCAGAACCTGTCATCAGCATGGATGCATGTCTTCTTGAATGGTGGTTGGAGCATGAAGGGACATATAAATCTTTAGTACATCTGGCTAGTAAATATCTTGTGATGCTGGCTACAACAGTGCCATGTGGCATTGTAAACAAGAAATAGGCAGCATTACCGTCTGCAAATTGTAACCAAACTTGTTTTTCTAAGTGATTGACTGAACAAGAAGTAGGACTGAGTGGACTTGTAGGCTCTAAAGTTTTACTTTGTTTTATTTTTGTATATAATTCTACATTTGTAAGTTCGACTTTCATGATAAAGAGATTGCACTGCAGTACTTGCATTGGGTGAATTGAAAAATACGTCTTTTGTTTTTGAAAGTGCAAATATTTGCAGTAAAAATTACTATAATGCGAGCACTGTACACTTTGTATTCTGTGTTGTAATAGAAACCATTACATTTGAAAATGTAGAAAACATCCAAAAATATTTAAATAAATGGCATTCTATTGTAGCTTAGTAGTGCAATTAATCATGTGATGAATCACAATTTGTTTTTTTAATTGTTTGACAGCCCTAAAAATAGCTCAGGGCTAATTACTCACTTGGTTATGGTACCAGGCCTCACTCAGGCATGTAAACTACCTGATCTTGCAAACACTTCCAGCTGATACTTCCAGGCCTGGAGCTCAGTGCAACTGCTCTCAGCCATTCTGACACCTTTGAAAAATATCAGCCTTAATGACAAAATCAGCACATAAAATCCATGTATCTGTTTTAGCCAGTGGCCCCGGGTGTGTCTGATGCAACCGAACTGAAAGAGTCATGTCTGAGCTAGTATTTATCATCTCCATGTGGACCCCATCTTTGCTCCCGCAGCATAGATGGTGCCATTTTGATGCTAGGATTAATTTAAAATAGATAATATAGCAGCACGGGTTACGTAATCCTCACTCCTCCCTGAAGCCATGTGGTGTACCTTCCATGCCAGCATCCTATTGGTTTTCCTCCACCTGTTTTTTTCATAGTTCTGGGTGCTCGGGCATCACACTGACTAATGTTTCCTAAGCGATGGTGCTAAATTTATTCTTCCTTGCAAACCCAGCTGCAGTAATCAGGTTTCACTCCGAATTGCATGAGTTTTGCATGTCTGGCCAGGAAAGGAATTTTCTTTAAAGAAAGAGTGGGTGGGTCTCTCTCCCCCACAACTGAATTAGTTCATTCCTGCTGTCAAGTGTATGCTCTATATAGCATGATGGTAGAATTCAAGGACACCTTTTCTGGCATGGAGGAAGAAACCCAGTACAAAAGAACTTAAGTTATTCCTTATGATACTAACTGCAATTAACAGGGCGTGGAATGCCTGCAGGGTCAGGGTAACAACCTGTGCTTATGCTGCCTTCTAAAATGGGTTAAATTCCTTTCTTATTCCATTTTAAACTGTTTCTTTTTTCAGAAACACCGGCGTGCTAGTGACACACAGCATTAATGACTCTTCCTCTTGTTTGCAGGACTCATGTCCTGTGCTAAATGAAGTCTCCCCACCTCGAATTGGCATGGAATGCCAACCCACCTTGACGGCGATCAACAAGCCTTCCTCTGCCTATCCCTCAACCACAATTGTCAACCCTACCATCGTCCTCTTGCAGCACAACAGAGGTAAGGAGTTCAGTCAAGGTTCATTCAGGTTCATCAAGAGGAGCAGGCTATTGAAACTCATTGTAAGTAGCTAGCGAGCATGTGTGTGTGTGTGGCTGCTTTCCAGCTGAAGTCCCAACTGTTGAAGTAAATGTCCTAAACACTGTACTGCTAGCGGAGACAGAGCCTGGACTTGTGAAGCAAAAGGGTCCGAGTTTTCTCCATGCTGCAGTCACTGTGAAGGTATGAGTGGTTGGGGCATGCCATTAGCTGGTAGCTGTGCTGTCCTACATGGCCACAGATGTGGAGCAACATATCATTAGTGAGAGACCCAAGCAAAAGCATTGGACCCCAGAGTTTTGGGCACGTTGTACCCTATTCTAAAGATTTCCATTTATTCCTTTTGAGGGTTGACCTGTTCTTGTCCCAAGATCAGGCCCAGTCAGATATTATTACAATTATTCCATGGCTGGGAACCCTGATATGTAAAGGAACAACACACTCACTATAGGCACTTGTTTATATTTACAAATAAGTAATGTATTAATACATTAAGTTTAAGAGGAACATTAAATGCTCGGTTGGCAGCACGTATTTGTTGGTTTACTTGATAGTCTCAAAACAGTCTTATGAAATGTCTTCTGTTGGTCTTTTTCCTTCTCTCTGACATAACTATACTCTTGTTGCAAAGGTATCATGGGTCACTTTGCATTGTGATGTTGAATAGTCACTACTGCTGCTCTTTGGAGGGTGGTGGGTTTGCCACTTTGGTAAGGGGCTTGAAAACTTTGATGCAGTCTCTGCCACTGTGTGGACAACACATATCTTATCTGTCCGAATCACAGCAACAGGGCACTTGCTAACTGCCCGTGTCTCACCCAGTTGTGTTGTTTTTTGTTTTGTTTTCCTCCTCTACCACAGAACAGCAAAAACGGCTTAGTAGCCTGGCAGGTATGGAGCAAAAGGTTCCCTCCCCACAGCGGCTGCCTGTGCTGGAGTCAAGTGGCTGCGTTGCTAGCTTGCAAGTGCCTTTAGCAAACACACTTCTCAGTAACTGCAAGGGAGTGAGCTGAGTCCCTTAAAAGAAATGTGTGCGGCAGATGAGCTTTTTGTATCAGCTCTTTTCTGAAAATGTTGGAAACATGCTTAATTGCAGGCAGGCACATCTCAATGTGGCCACCCCGCTGCCCAAAACCCAGTAGATTAAAAAAAATATTTGGAGTTCTTTAGTTCTGTTCTTTAGTTCTATTCTGTGAGCCTTTTGGGTACACGTGGGGCATGTTTTCAAGCTTCTCTCTGCAGCCATGAGGGCTAGAAATGTACTTGCTTGCTTTTTCAAGGAAGTTGACGTTCTCATGTAATCACCTGACTACAGGAGCTGGGGCTTTAACAAGAACGCCAGATATAAAACTCCTGATAAAATCATGCATGTTCTCCCCCCCCCCCCCACACACACACATACATACTTATCACAGACACACGAGCCCCTTGTTTGCTTGCCCATCAGCACTGAGAAGTTCCTTTGATGGGAAATCCAGGGCTTCTCCTGGTGGTGGTGCAGTCCAGTCTGGATGGGTGTGAGCTGTAGAATACTTGAGGTGTTGTACTCTTATTTTCCCTCGTAGACCCTGCTAGCACCAGGAGTGCTTTGATGTTATCCCCTTTGAAACAGGCCCACAGCTATCTCAGCTACTCTGCTTTTTGGTTTAGCCAGCAGGGTTGACATGGAACAGTGTGAGTGCAACACAGCAGTGTGCTGTGCCATCTTCATCCCATCGTCCAGCAAAGCTCCTCGGCATCTCATCTCCTGCCCGAGAGTCCTGTCACATGGTAGGCTGTAGGAACTTTCTGAGTGGTGCCTCATTGCTCTCATGGCAGGGTCGATGGATGAACTGCTGTTACTGAACAGTGTAGCTACCTGAGCGAGATGAGGAGGTGGAGAAGAGAAGAGGGATAGGCTAGAGGAGAGGGTGAGAGCAAGCAGTCAGTTCCCAAACAGCCTCATGTAGATGTAAGCTAGGGATTCTGTGCTTTGTGTGGGGCCTGGTGCGACAATTTCCCCTGCAGTCAGCTGGCACACCATGCCAGCAGTCAGCCCCATCTCTCTCATAGCCTGTATTTTGTACCCCCCCAAGCACTGTGCCTGTCTTCTCTGTGCCATTGCTCTCTTTGGCAACATCAGCCAGTAGAACATTTTCACTTTCTCTTTCCAATCATGTCGTCACTGAGCTGCCCCTTGCCACCTGGGATTGTAAAGTCCAGTCAGATGTTTCCTCTTGGTTTTCTCTCTTGCCCAAGACACTTCCCATTGTGGTCAGGAACTGTTGTCTGTTAAGCTGGAAATGTACTGAAATCCTGCCACCTGGCTCAATGTGGAGTATTTCTAGGTAGCTTCTGTTCCAGCCTGAATCACTGGAGACTGCCCTGGCACTGCCGGCTCCACACCTGCTCTCTGCCTATCAGAGTAATCACATAAATGGGGCTGGCCGACCTTCCTGTCTCTGGCTGGCGTGCTCGGGGGCCCACCTGCAGAACTGGGTGCCCCTCGTCACTGCTCCCCAGAGGCCCTGGCTCCAAGGAGACGGAGCATTGTACCTGACACCAGAGCCAGATGCTGCCCGACTGACACCCTGTGATCCCACTGGGTCGGGTGGCAGATAAGTAGGTGGGGTGTGGCCTGAGAACTCTTGTTTTCGTTGCTTTGAGTCCAGGAACATTCAGTAGGGCCCACAGTGAAGGGTGACAATGGCTTCAGCCCACCTCCTAGAGCACCAGCCCCCGTGGTGCCAGACACACCATTGAAATTGGTGCTCGTTGGGCCTCCTTGGTGACATGCTCAGCTGGTGGCCAAAGCTGAACAGGCAACCCCCAGACCAGGCATGCTCTGCTGACCCAGAATGAGGAGTTCCTGCAGCTGCTGCCACCCCTGCTGCCTCAAGTTCAGAGTCTTCTGTGGCCAGGACTGGCAGTCCTGCGCCTCTCATCAGTGTTAAATACACCCCGAGAAAATGAATTCAAAAGAATCTTTGCAGTGTGCTTAGCTGGCTGTAGTGTCCCTCCTGGGGCCTGTGCTGCCATGGCAAATGCCAGCTCTTGCCTCGCCCCAAATGCATCTCTAGCTGTGGGCAGGAGAGGGCTCCTGCAGGCCACTAGAGCCTCGTTCCTCAGCTTTCTCCAAAACGTCACCATGAATAATTTGTGGGACTTATAGGAAGGGCAATGAGAGCTCAGACTGTTGGTCCCGTTAGTCCCACAGCTCTGCCTCTCTCTGCCTGAGCTATTTCCAGGGTAGCATCCCCATAGCCTAGGACTGCTCAGGTGGCATGCGCCATGCGTCAGACAAACACGCCACCCGTGCTGCAGGTTCCAGTGGTGTTTCAAGGGAACTGGAGAGCAAGAGTCTCCTGAGCCCGGGGGGCCATGAGGAGTTGGTGAAGGTAGGGCTGGGGAGGCAGGCTCCCAGCCCCACCTACAGCCCCTGCCTCTTGTGCTGAAGGCCAGCCCCCCCACCTCAGGGAGGGGAGGAGGCGTGGCAGCGCACTAAGCACACGCCCCAGCCTCTGTGGCCCCGGAGCACCGGCAAGGGAGGAGGGCACGTGGCCCATGTCTCCCCAGCCCTGGAGCACCAGTGAGGGAGGAGGCGCATGGCTCCAGCATCCCCAGCCCCAGAGCTCTGGGGAGGGTGGGTGCTCCAAGGCAGCAGCACTGCGCCTCAGTATGTCTCCAGTAGGTGTTCTGGGGGCGGAGTGTGGGCGGGGCCATGCCTGGCAGTGCCTTCCCCAACCTAGGATCCCAGACACTCATGTTGGGGGCAATTGGCTGACAGCCTGCACTGTGCAACTGGATTATGGTAACGTAGCCTTAACGTGCCTGCGTACAGAATAATGATGGTCACATGATCAACTTACTTTTTACAAAACAAAAAAAAGTTCAGTCCAATTCTCTGGCCCACTGATCTTCCCTGGCAGTGACTTGCATGAGCCGAGGACACAGCAGGAAGTAGTATTTCCTTCCTAGCACAGAAGCATGTCTTTCATCTTCAGCAGAGCTGCTGATTCCATGATCACTTGAAAGAAGCAAGGATGGGGCCTGAGCTTGGGTGGGGCTGGGTGAAAAGCTGAGATCTCTGCCTGAGTTCAGATCATTTCACTTCCATTAAGCTTCCTTCCCTCAGGTCTTCAGAGTCATGGAAGTAAGGGCTGATTTCACCAGAGCTTTCCATATCTTGTTCCTCGCAGCACAGTAGCTAGCTGCACAATGGGGTCAGGTCAAGCACTCTGTACAGCAATGTAGAGATGAATATAGAAGAAGGGGACTGCTACATTAGGCACACAGTAGCACCAAAGCAGAGAGTACACGTGGTCTTGGGGGTCAAAAATAAGGTGGAAATGTTGAATATAGTTTTATTTTAGCTTTGCCACATTCTTGCCATTTATACAACTTTTTTCAAGGGCTAAAGAACTCCCAAAGAGTATGTTTAATGATGGTTTAAAAACCGAACAGTCCTACTGGAGGGAATTTTGCAGTTCAGAATTGTGTTTGCTGTGGGTTTTGTCAGAACATTGCATGAGCCTTCCCACTGCTGACCAGCCTCCTGGAGCTCTGCACATTTAATAGCTTTGGGCAATATGGTGAAGTGCATGTGAACAGCTGTTCTTCCTCTCTCAACTGCATGCAGTTTTCTAAAAGCAAGGCCAGGCCTTGGCAAAGCAGTAACTGAGCAGACTGTGCAATCATACACATTTCTCACCGCCACCATCCATTTGGAGAGACCCTGCTCCATGAGGAGAGTGGAAGGTGGGTTTGGAGAATAGGGTTGTAATTGCCAGTGAGTATTTACTGCCCCAAATCCCATTTCCTCTCATTGAGAACTAGATGGAGAAGCTGCTGCAGGAGCTGGCCTGGTTTCCAGGCCCAGCATTGTCTGACAGAAGCACAGTTAGCAGGGGAGAGCGGCCAGAGCTGCTGGCTCCCCAGACACTCAGCCCCTCATTATTTACCTGAAAGAGCCCCGATGTGGCAGGTAGGATTTCTGCTGACTGCCCCATGAAGGGCACCGTGAGTTTCCAGTCTCTGCTGCCTGTGTGTGGGTTGGGACAGAGTTTGCAGAGAAGGGTTGAACAGCTATGGACATGGGGGCTGAGCAGTCTGGTCTGTTGCCTCTGTTCCTTTGGAGAAGTGCATCCTTTGCTCAGCCTGCATCGCTCATGGTAACTAACCCTTTTGCTGCTGAGCTTTGTGGAACAGATCGTCCAGGGTACTTGGACCAGTCACCAGCACAGAGGGTGTCTTTGGCAAGTGGTTCCCAGATGTTTAGCCCTGCTATGACTGCTGTGTACTCGGAGGAGAACCCCTGAATTTGTTCACCACATGCTCACTAGGAATTCAGAGGACATTTGTATCTATCCTCATTCAAATTTAATTGTGACCTGGGAGTATTAAAAATAATATCTTTAATGCATATATGCTGGCCACCAGCTTGGCTCCATAGCTTGAGTCAAAGAGCAAGGCCCTACAGTTGAGGGTTCAAACATACCTAGATCCTCAGTGGATCAGGCTTGGGAGTGGGGAAATCATGCACTGACCAGCAGCAAGGCTGATAGCATTTGATACTTGGAATCAAGCCACAGATAAACATTCTCTTCTCCTACCAGACTGATGTTCCGTCCCTAGGAATGTTGCATGAGTGGGAATGCCCCCTGTTTTCATGCCAGCTCCCAGCCCCCCATGCAAACACACCTTTAAGAACTTAGCCTGCGAATGTCAACATTGCCTAAAAGATTTGAAGTCCATTCCTCTGTTTTTAATAGGAAGTAGACACCCAAATCCCTTTGAAAACCTCCCAGCCTTAATTTGTTCTTACTGGTTTTAAATAGCTGCTTCATTTTCTTATAAGGTTCCTATGTGTTGGGTCCTGATTATGAATAAAAATGATCCCAGGCATTTCCATCTTTTTCTAAAGATGCATTTCATAGACTCATAGAAAGCAGGACCAATCCCAGCTAAATCTTCCCAGCCAGGGCTTTGTCAAGCTGGGCCTTAAAAACCTCTAAGGAAGGAAATTCTACCACCTCCCCAGATAACCCATTCCAGTGCTTCACCAGGCTCCTAGTGACATAGTTTTCCCTAATAGCCAACCCAGGCCTCCCCCAAAGAATATTGCTCTTCACCCCAGGTGGGCCTTGAATATCTGAATTAGGAGGCCAACAACCTAGCTCATTAAGCCCCTGGGGCATGCTGTGCTGTGTATTTTCCTTTTCTCTTGCACTGATGCTGCGGAGAAGTATGCTGTCTAAGAACTCCCATTTTCAAGCAAAATGCACTTGGAGAGTATGAGCCCTTAGCCCAAATGGCTTTAGGCAGTCATAGCGAAAGCATTCCTTGCCTGCTGGGGTAGTACTTGTGCTTCAGTCTGGTTCTTCCTGGGTCCAGTTGAGACAAAATTTGGTCTTGTCCCTACCTTTAATGATAGTTCTCTCTGCTGGCTCTGTTGTGTGATAATCTAACCACAGAGAAGTGTGCTCTGGAGGTTGCACACTTGAACAGGAAATGCCAGATGCTGTCTGTAAGGGCTGAGGTCCTAGTCTGGTAAACAGGTACCGTTGCCCAAAATGTTGGGAACTGCCATTCTGCAGAAGGATACAGTAGAAAGCAATAACCAAGAGGAAAGGGCTCCAAAGGGGCTGTACCACTGTAGAGTCTCAGTGAAGCCTGAGTGAATAGTGGAGCGAATTGTATCAGACATGAAGGGAGCAGTGTTGCCACTTTTTACACATATGTTTGGAGAAGTCTGTGATGTTTCTGCCCTTTCTTGTTTGTGCCAAACATTTCCAGAAAGCCAGACACTTTTCCCCAGTGCCACAGTCTGTCTGTTCCGTGCTTTGCCAAGATGTTGGACTTAGAGTGACATAGGTTTGTGTGCTGAAATGTTGAGAATTAGGATCATGATCACGCCTCGTTCATTTCCAGATTCCCTGCCAGACAGACCAGCTGCTGATAAAGTAGGTGTTGTGTCTGCACAGGAAAAGCCAGCTCAGGATAGTGCTCAAAGTGAGACGTCAGCAATGGATGAGAAGAAAAGAGCTGTCAAGAGTCCCCAATATATATCTGATGTCTCCGTGGATGATGTGGGCATTCCACTAAGGGTAAGAGACCAATGCCCATGCATGCAGGCACATGCTCAAAATAAAGACTGGGGACCAGATTCTGCCTTCATTTAGACCTATATAATTAAAACCAATGAAACTGCATGGGTATAGCTGAAGGTAAAATCTCACTCCCAATAAATTTATTTCAAAAGTCTTCCTTGTGTTTCTAATGGCCCCTTCAAGTACTACAGGTGAAAGAATTTTCAAAACCTCTTTGCACTTTTTGCTGGTTACGTGGATTTAGTTTACTCTCTCTTATTTTGCTTCATGTTGACATCTAAGGCCAGGTCTACACTACACCCAGAAGGTGGGCTTAAGGTACACAACTCCAGCTATGTAAATACCTCCAGCTGAGGCATCTGGCATTGGCCACTGTTGGCGGACAGGATACTGGACTAGATGGACCTTTGGTCTGACCCAGTATGGCCGTTCTTATGTTCTGAAATAACGTACCTTAAGCCGAGCTTGGCACCGTCTCCATAGTGGGAAGTCGATAGGAGAAACACTCACATCGACTTCAGGGGCCCCCTCAGCATTTGATTTAGCACTAAATCGAACCCCAGAAGATCTACTGCCAGAGCATTGATCTTCTGGTAAGTGGAGACATGGCCTAAGTTAGGCTGGTCAGTTTCGCTTTTGCTGTCTAATGGCATAGGGCTGTGATGCTGAGCTTGGGTTCAGAACACTCAGTGGGCTATGGAAAGGCTACATTACTTTGTAGGATATAGCCTTAAATTTTCCCAAAATGATTTTCACTGAATTAAAAAAAAAAAACTAAAAATGTTTGCATTGGTAATAGGGACTTAGTCCTGGCACTGGAAACACGCCCAGTTCCACAGGCATTTGAGATGTAGATCTGATGGTAGAACTGGGGTTCAGAACTTGTAAGTTATTAACTATACTAATGAACTACTATATAAAACATACCTTTGGAGGACATTTATTTATAAGGTATTTAGAGCATATTCCTAAAAAAAATTACATCATATGAGACTACTCATGCATGTAGCTCCTTGAATTTCATGGGACTCTAGTACAAGTAAAGTTATTCATATGCTGAAACACTTTCAAGAGCAAGCTGAGTTATTTAGTTCAATCTTGCTTATAGCTATTGAGTAATAATAAGTACATAAAATATATAATAAAGGGTGCAAATGGCTTTGTTAAAATAACCTTACAAAATTTTAAATCTGGTGGAAGTCGGGGCAATGTTTTTTTACTTACAACTATGTATTTTTAAATCAGAACACAGACAGATCAAAGGACTGGTACAAGACAATGTTCAAACAGATCCACAGGCTAACTAAAGGTACTGTAACATGAATCATTTTATTTTTTAAAGACTATCTGGAGAATGGTTTGTTTCACGTAGATGGAATATTGCCCTGGGTATTAAATAAAGCATTTTGCATTTGCAATCCGTGTTTGCTCGGGAATATAAAAATCAGTTAACAAGTTTAGAGACAACAATATCAAGGAAAGAACCCAATCAAGGCTAAGGGAAATGAGCTACTCTTAAAGGTTAACTGAAATAACTTTAACAAAAACAATACTGAAGAGGATAATTGTTTGTGATCCTAAGTCATTAGCTGTGTGGTGACTAGATAAAGGCTGCACCACACTGGCATGTTTCAGAAAATCTCCCAGGGTAACACAACGGTGGGCAGTGCTTGCATGAGAAGGGTGAGGGGCTCTTTTCCCACCTGTTCATTTGATGCTGCTCAGATGTTGGCCCCAAGTGGCATATTTCTTCCCTGGGGTGATTAGTCCAGAATTGCCAAATGAACATGTTTGGAAAGAGAAATGCCTGTTTTTAAATGTTGCTGTCAGAGCCAGAATTCACATTGCTCTGTGCCCCTTGCTACAGAGAGAAAACATCACAATGCCTTCTCGTCTTTATTTAGCAATGCCATCAATTGGTGTTGGGAAGCAGGTCCCTAAGCGTCAGTCTTAGCAGATAGAGTGACATTAAAGTTGGCTTTTAAACAAGGAGAGGCCACCCTGTGAAGGTAGAGACAGTCTGCAATAGAATTGGTAATGTTCCATTGCTTAATAACTTAGAGCCTCATCCAAACTCCATTATGTGAATGGAAAGACTCCCCTTAACTTCAGTGGACTCTGGATCAGACTGCTACTGCTGCTGAAATACTTTTGATCTCTTTGAAAAGCTAGCCTTAGGGAGAGCACTTATCTATTGGCTACCACATACCCTCCAGGAATCCTTGCTTTTCGGGAAGTGCAAAGTTCCCAGTCTCTCAGTCTTGAGAGAAAAGAGTGAGAGGCTATTAGCAATTCAGCCATGTACAAGGCCTGATGTACCTGCCAACACAATGCTGAGCTGGGCTTATGAAATGAAGCAGGGAGGATATCAAATAATGCCAGTTGGTTTGCATTTGTTGCTGCAGAGGCTATTTTGATGAGCTGACTAGTGAGTATGTAACCACTGCATGGTACCGGACAGAATGAGAGCTGCTCAAGCTGTGAGTCATAGCCCCTGTACGGCGGGCAGATTCTCCTTCGACTCAGATCATAGAGGCACATGCTTCAGTAGCAGAGGATGAGTTCAGTCAGTCCCTGCTGTCTCCCAAGCAGCCCAGAGGTGCTGCGCAGTGATACCCACTGGCATGGCCACGGCTTTGTTCCATTGTAGACTCCGCATGGGAAGGATCATTCCACAACTTCTGTGGATTTTTGCCTCACCTGGTCTTCTCTGCTAACCCTTTCCTTTCTGTGCTTTTTCCAAAACTTGCTCCTTCCACGTAGAAACTCCTGAAGAAAATCCTTATTGCCCTACCTACAAATTCCCTGAACTTCCTGAAATCCAGCCAGCACCCAAAGGTACCATAAGTTCAGCCCAAGTATCTCTCGTCTTGTATTTGAGTAACTGCACTGTAGCTAGATTACAGTGACTAGATTCAGGTACTAGATTTCCATTATCCATTTGTGGAAATTCGAGTACACCTCGTGTGCCTTAGTCTGTAATGTAGGACACCACTAAATCCTTCCTAGCCAGTTAATCTGTTTGAAAGGACGATACCATTTCAATCTGCTGTTATCAAAATAGGCAATAAAAGTTTACAGAGATAGAAACTTAGAGAAACAATAGGGTGCCTCCACTTCATTGTGAGTAGTCTCAAAATACACTGCTTTTCTCTGCTGCAGAAGACAACCCTTATTGTCCTACATACCAGTTTCCTGCGTCTACTCCTAGTCCTATATCTGAAGGTAATAGTAAAGGACAAGAGACCTTTGTATGCTGCCCTCTCCATTTATCTTCTCCTGGAGCTTTTCCTAGCTGCTGTGTGTCATGCTGCCTCCTAACAGTTTGGTGCCTCTGAGTTTTCCCATGATGATTTAATGTCTTTGTGGTGCTTTTCTGGCTTTTTCACTAGCCTTTGACTAATGCTACAAAACTGGGTTCTGCTTCGTTTCATGTGCCTAGTCAGCTGTACCACCCATATGTGTGCAGTGGTTACTTAACATTGGTACAATGCTGACTAACATCTCATTTTGATGATGTGTCTTGAAAGATGGTTTTAATTGTGGTTTTATTTTTGAGAGCAATACATTTCTTTAATTTGTTCTTAATGTTTTTAATATTAACACAGGATAGTGCCTGGCCCAAAAGTCACTGAAGCCCATTAGAAAGATTCCCAAAAGTTTCAATGATCTTTGGATCAGGCTGCTAGTGTCTCTCTCTTCCTTTTTTAATAAATGGGACTTTGCACATGTTGGTTTGCTCAAGGCTGCCCTTAGATGCACAAGGACAAGAGTTGGCATTCTCCTCAGCACGCTTTGCCAGGAAACCCCCTTGCCCCCTCGCTGACATTTTCTGTTCCTGATGGGTGGTTGTTCCAGCACTGCTCAGAACCCTTTTCACCCTCACTCTCCAAGGAGCTTCTGCAGCAGCCAGTGCCGAAGAGACTGTCCTCTGCATGTGAGAAGCACAGGCATTCGCTGTGCCCAGCTGACTAGGAGCCTGGATGGGCCGTGGGAAAGTGTGGTTTGGGACTGGCCTGTTTGGGAGTAATCAGTAGGGGTTTTCCAGGGCCCTTGACTACTACAACATAGGAAAGGTGCCTATTTTGCCTGTGACTGGAGCCCTCCTTGGTAACATTATTAAATAATCATTCCAGTCCATTTTTATACAACACGTTGAAGGTAAGATATGGGTCCCTTATGTCAAAGCAGTCTAGGGGAGTTAGACTCCCATCTCCTGTGAAAATGAATGGGGTACAGATACAGGGAGATGTGGGGATAAGAGACCATGCCCACCTTTGGTGCTTTGGGATGTGTGGACGAAAGTGCTATCTTACACAAGTGCAATGTATTTGATGTCTTAGTAGCACAGATTTTGTCTGTCTGAGAGAGAGAGAGAGAAAGAGAGACTATGATAAGCTAATGAAATACTGTTAGAGATTATTCAATGTTCTTGTTTCAGGATACATTTTACTCTCGTCAGATCTTATGTATTTGGCCAGTTAGCACTGTCATTAATGCAATGGGACTTTTATTCCCGTAAATGTCTCCTGCTCATGTATAAATGCACAGATAAGCAATATGCTTATATGTAGCTCGTCACAATATTATCGGTCTAAACATTTGTCCTTTGCTCTTGCTACTGTGCAAAGTGTATTTGACTTTTAATATCTGCCTGGATCTTTCTTTCTTAGAGAAACCAAGAGAGGGCAAAATTGAGTCCGTCTTTTGGAAGGTTTTCTAAATATGAAACAAAGTGTTTTAAGAGAGCTGGGGACTACAGCCTCAGAATTCAAAACCAGGTTTCAAACAATCCAAGGTTCAGAGTTTGGGTGTAGACCATTATAGAGACACAAGCCATTTGCAAAATTTTGATCTGGCTCTTACTTCAAACTCCTGCAAAGTGTGAGAAGTTCAGTCCCAGAGTTTTAGTTTGGATCCCACAAAGAACCACTGCGCTTCTTAAGGTGCAATACAAATTACAAGGAAAAGTCCTTGTCTCATAGAAGGAGTCCAATATGGAAGTCATTAACTGGTGATTCCCAGCTACCTTAGGGAAGGCCATATGCGTAGGGAAGCCTGGTTTCTGCTACCAGTTCTGCCAGAGAAACACTGTGTGGTCTTTACCAAATCACTCAACTTCTCAGTCCTTCAGTGTCCCCACAGCAAAAATGGGAAGAAATATGCTTACTCATCTCTCCAAAACAATGGTTCCCAACCGCCAGTCCATGGACCAGTGGCGGCATGGGCGTCAGGTATGTAAGGCGGGGGAAGGCATAGCCCCGCCCACACACACTTCACTCCCAGAACGCCTGCAGTAGGCGGCTTCCTCTAGGGTTGGGGAGGCTGCAGCGAGCACACGCTTGCTCCCCTCCCTGTGGTTGGAAGGAGGGAGCATGTGCACAGCACGCCCCCCCCACCTCCCAGGGTCGGGGTCTAGCAGAAGGGGCAAGGCTGAGGTGAAGCAAGCCCCCAACCCTGCCTTCACTAATCTATTAGAGTTCTTTGAAGGGGTTAACAAACATGCGGACAAGGGGGATCCAGTAGATATAGTATACTTAGATTTCCAGAAAGCCTTTGACAAGGTCCCTCACCAAAGGCTCTTGTGTAAATTACATGGCCATGGGATAAGAGGGAAGGTCCTTTCTTGGATTGAGAACTGGTTAAAAGACAGGAAACAAAGGGTAGGAATAAATGGTAAATTTTCAGAATGGAGAGGGGTAACTAGTGGTGTCCCCAAGGGTCAGTCCTAGGACCAATCCTGTTCAACTTATTCATAAATGATCTGGAGAAAGGGGTAAGCAGTGAGGTGGTAAAGTTTATGGATGATACCAAACTGTTTAGGATAGTCAAGACAGAAGCAGACTGTGAGGGACTCCAAGAAGATCTCACCAAACTGAGTGATTGGGCAACAAAATGGCAAATGAAATTTAATGTGGATAAGTGTAAAGTAATGCACATTGGGAAAAATAACCCCAACTATAATGACAGTATGACGGGGCTAATTTGGCTACGACAAATCAGGAAAGAGATCTTGGAGTTATCGTGGACAGTTCTCTGAAAACTTCCACACAATGTGCAGCGGCGGTCAAAAAGGCAAATAGGATGCTAGGAATTATTAAGAAAGGGATAGAAAATAAGACCCAGAATATCTTACTGCCCCTGTATAAAACTATGGTACGCCCACATCTTGAATACTGTGTACAGATGTGGTCTCCTCACCTCAAAAAGATATTTTGGCCTTGGAAAGGGTTCAGAAAAGGGCAACTAAAATGATTAGGGGTTTGGAACGGGTCCCATATGAGGAGAGGTTAAAGCGACTGGGACTTTTCAGTTTAGAAAAGAGGAGACTGAGGGGATATGATAGAGGTGTATAAAATCATGAGTGGTGTGGAGGGCCGATAAAGAAAAGTTATTTATTAGTTCCCTAAATAGAAGAACTAGAGGACACCAAATGAAATTAATGGGTAGCAGGTTTAAAACTAATAAAAGAAAGTTCTTCTTCACACAGAGTGTAGTCAGCCTGTGGAACTGCTTGCCAGAGGAGGCTGTGAAGGCTAGGACTATAACAGAGTTTAAAGAGAAGCTAGATAATTTCATGGAGGTTAGGTCCATAAAAGGCTATTAGCCAGGGATAAAATGGTGTCCTTGGCCTCTGTTTGTCAGAGGCTGGAGAGGGATGGCAGGAGACAAATCGCTTGATCATTGTCTTCGGTCCACCCCCTCTGGGGCACTTGGTGCTGGCCACTGTCGGCAGACAGGATACTGGGCTAGATGGACCTTTGGTCTGACCCGCTACGGCCGTTCTTATGTTCTTATGTTCACTGACTGCCCATGAGTGGCAGGCCGCAAACTGCTGCTTGCCGGGTGCAGACACTGCCAGGCCATGGCCCCAGCTGCTAATTGAGCCCTGCCCACTGTAGGAGTTGTGGGAGGTGTGTGCCCATTTCCCCACACAGCAGCACGGTGGCTGCCCCGGTGTTCTGCGACTGGAGCCAGAGCCACAGTGAGGCTGTCCCTACTGGGGCAGCCTCACCATGGCCCCAGTTCTATCTCTAGTGACCACTACGTGGCCCGGCTGGCAGGGACGCATGGAAAGTGGCTCTTCGGGCAGCCAGGGCCAGGTGGAGGGCGGCTGCTCCAGTGGCAAGGACCGGGGCTGCGTGGAGGGTGGCTGAAGCAAAGGAGAAGCTCCTGGGAACCCCAAGCCAGTCTCCTGCCTCCATGTCTTATCCTGTAGCTCCTGCCCCGCTTCTCATGTGGGAGATTAGACTGAGGAACCAGCCACCCCGTGAGACTGTTCTCCTCCCGCCCGCATTGGTGCTGCCAGGCGGCTCCCTCCTCCCTCCCCGCTCGATGGGAGCCTCCCCCTGGCTTCCAGCTGCCTCCCAGCTCAGCTGGCGTGCACACACAGGGACCTGCTGCCGCCTAGTGAGGGGGTGAAGGGACAAGGCAGGAAAAGCTCTCCAAACCGGAGTCAGCGCCCCACCACTTTCAGCCCAGCTTCTCCCCGGCATGGTCCCCTCTTTCACGCACGCTTCTCGCCCCATCTTCCCTTTCCCTTCCCTTCTTCTCCATCTTCTCCCGGTTCCCTTATCATGTGCGTACAGATGCAATGTAAAATAATACGCGACGGCTTAAGATTAATTACCATAATGAACATGTAAATATGCAAAAAAAATAATTGCCGTAATGAATATGCAAATGTTTCTATACCGGTCCACCAAACTTTTTTGATTGAGTTTGCCGGCCTGTGGTATAAGAAAGGTTGGGAACCACGGCTCCAAAACACCGAGATGCAGAGCGTCTCTTTCCTTCTCCCTCTCCTTCCCCCATGTATAAAATGGGGATGGTGAGACTTCTTTTCTCCCACCCTTTTATGTACCTGGCCCATTGAGAGCCTACTATATTTTCCTACAAGAATATGCACCACTTAGCATAGTCCATGTTTGTTTTGTATGCAGCACATTGTTAGTGCTCATGAAATGTTTTGTGGGTATTAATATATTTGAATTTCATGGACTCATTAATAGAGGTCCAGTGACTGGAGCCTGTGACTGAATGTCAAGGACTGCTGGGTTCCATTTCCATCTCTGATTCTGGCCTTACCTTAGGCAGGTCATGTGAGCTCTCAGTTCCTCAGTTTGCCTCTCAGTTCTTGGTAACGTAGGTATATAAAACCTACCTCCTCACAAGGGCTTTGTGACTGACACTGAATAATAAAAGGTTGTAAAGCGCCTTGCGACCTGTATTGAAAGCTGCTAGAGAAGTGGAAAGAAATCATATTTACAGTTCACCTCAAAGCCATTTTCTAAATGTGACTGCGCTGCTCAGAATCCTCTCTTTGTCACGGTTGTTTGGCACATTACTATGAGATTAAATGAGCAGAGAGGCCTCAAACTTTGCTTCTTAGCTCCTCTTTCATCTCATTTGCAAACTATTATGTTTTTCAGATGAGGATTCTGATTCTTACTCTCCTCATTATTCGTACTCTGAAGATCGTAAGTAATTTTTCATGTGCAACTTTATGTATGTGAATTAGCAGTAAGCATCACTTGTCTTGGCCTCCTGGGACATTTACCAAGATATTTGTATTTGCCTTTTTGCAGGAAGAGCCCAGCCCTCAGTGCCCCGGTCCAAGAGTGAAATGGACAGCATTGACCCTGACAAGTCTGTTAAGAGATCCGCTACTCTGCCACTTCCTACGCGTACTTCATCGCTGAAATCCAGCCCAGAAAGGTAATCCAAACTAGGGAGAAGCTTGGAAGTCCTCATTAGGGTGGGAACTCAGATGCAAAGCTTGGACCCAGGTTTGGAGCTGAACTTTCCCAGAGTCCCCAACAGTTTGTATCTGGAGTATACCTAGGGGCTGTGCTATTCCTCTAATAGGTATTGAAACCCCAATGTGTTCCTTCATCATCCCAACCTACCCCCTCTGTTTGTCTGTCTCACCCACCTATCACATCCATGTCTTGTCCTGTAGCTCAGGGCCTGTGAGATGGGGTCCGTTTCCTCTGGTAGTGTCTGTACAATTCCTAGCACAGCAAGTCTCGATTCTTGATTGTGGTCCCTAGACATTGCATCATAATATAAATATTAACAAGTATCCAAAGTGTCTCTAAACCTCCTGGGTCTACAGAACTGAGCTAGAAGTCTCCTGAAAAAAGGCCCCTCTAAAGCCAGTCTGGACTTAGAAATCCAGAGACATGTGCACACCAAAGTAAAGGACACAAGTTGAAATGACAAGTAGTCCTGAAGGCAAAACCCACTTCCCCATGATGCTATATATATTTTTTGTTAGTTTCTAAGGTGCTACAGGACTCCTCACTGTTGTTAAAGTTACAGACTAACACAGCTGCCCCTCCAAGACTTTTAAACAAGCTGAAATGGTTCAATTTAGCCCTCTCTTTACAGTCTCACAGCACAGTGGTGGCCAGCACCATGTGCCAGAATGTACTGTTTTTAAGATATGAGCTGGGAACTGTGGGATAGGTTCCCAGAGTACATTGCAACTGAAATGTTCTGGATAATGCTAATGTGGATGACAGGAGAACTTAATCCATCTCAGGTGGCCAGTGGCAATGCTCTGAACCATATGTACTTACAAGCCAGTTCAGTACAACCTTATCAGTTCTGTAGCACAGGTGAGCCCTTAGAACCTCACTGCACAAGAAAGGTGGGCCCACATCATAGACATAAGCTCTAGCAGGGTCACCAGCTGCTTCGTTCACCTGTGTGCCACAGGTACAGCCACTCGCAGCTCCCACTGGCACGGATTGTCATTCCTGGCCAATGGGAGCTGCAGGATGTAGTGTCATGGTTCACACTGCTTCCTGCATCTCCCTTTAGCCGAGGACGGCAATCCACAACCAATGGGCGCTGCAAGTGGTCGCACCTGTGAACATTCAGGTAAACAAAGCATCTGGCATCCTGCATCTGGCCCATGGGCCGTTTATTGCCCAACCCTGCTCTAATGTATTTCCTGCAAGGAAAGATGCTTGAGTTTGTCAATTAATGAAAAAGAATGGCAAGAAACCTTTGCTGTCCTTTCAAGTGGCTTTTAGCAGCTGACACATATGTCCAAATTGAATTTTGGCTGCTATTAAAAAACAAACCCAAACCCATCTGTCCTGTTCCTCTTCCAGCAAGTTTACTTCTTTAGATTAAAAGTTTCCCTGATTAAGCCCAAATTAACTATGGAAGGAGCTTGTCCAAGAATATGCTTACTTTCATGGAAAAAGCAGAGTTCTTGGCTAATTAGCTTCTCTTTCCTCAGGAATGATTGGGAACCCCCAGACAAGAAGGTGGATACCAGAAAATACCGGGCAGAACCCAAGAGCATTTATGAATACCAGCCAGGAAAGTCCTCTGTTCTGGACAATGAGAAGATGGTAATGTTCCTTTTATCCTGCTTCTTGACTTGGTGATTGCAATATGCTCCATGAGTGCTTGCATATTTCTATCTAGATAGGTTTCCTTACTCTTATATTGCCTGCCTAATGCCGTGCCAATGTATTTTGTTTTGCAAATGTTTGAGTAACTTCTTAACATTGTCTCTTCACTAAAGGCAGATCCTTGGGAGGTGAGAGGGGCCTTACGTGGGGACATGTTGTTTTTCTGTGTTAAGTATGGCTCTCTAACCCTGGTTTTTAATCTGTGTTTGACTCCATGGCCTGTCTGGTGTCTGGTTTGGCAGCTGTGCTTATTTCTCAGGCACAGTGATAGTTTATTCCATGGTGTTTGAGGCAGTTGTGCAGTGCAGCAGAGCACTGACTCGTGTTCAAAGCTTGTGTTCTTCTAAGCTCAGCAGCCTGTAGGTATGAAAAGGGGTAACTGGTTACCTGATAAGCATTGTCTTACCAGATACAGTAAAACTCCAATAGTCCGGCGTCGAATTGTACGGCACTCCTGATAGTCCGGCATCAAAATGGCAAGAGCCTAGTGAGTGAGCTTCAGCAAAAACGAGTCACAACGCAGCAGCAACAGCTGCTGAACCGAGCAAAAAGGGTAAAAAAGGGTTAAAAAAATAAAACATTACAGTATACTGTATCCAGTATGTACAATAAAAGGGTTAAAACGCTTTATATACAGTATATACTGGATACAGTATATATATATAACCAGCTTATAGTACTTCCTGATAGTCCGGCATATCTGATAATCCGGCACCACCTAGGTCCCAAAGGTTCCGGATTATCGGAAGTCTACTGTAATGCTTACCAAAGTAACCTGTGCCCAGCCTGGCCACAGCAGCCCCCTGCCTGTGGCACAATATGGTGGGCTGGTTTACTGATTAAACATATTGCTTACTCCCATTTTAAACGGGATTTTACATCCCTAGCAGCTTGACTGAAATTTCATATTGTGTTAATGTCATCGTGGAAGTGCTAAAATATGGAGGTGTTTTTTATTACAGATCTTTGGGTGCCCAAGTTGTGATCATTCTTTGAGAGGTATTTTTGAAAGTTGCAGCTTAGAATGCTGATTGCTTGTGAGATTCCCAGTAGACATCTGGGGCCATGTTTTCATTCCTGCTTTGGAGCAGGATCGAGGAGCTATACAGCATGAACAGGCACTTTTACTTTACGCTGCAGCTGTGACAGGCAATTTAAAAGCCACAGAAGCACATGGGCTAAACTCCTGCATTGTATGTCTGAGTCTGACTCAAGAGTTTTTCCCTGTTCAGTGTTTGCTTTCAAGTCCCATAAGGCCCATTATTTTATTTTGGGACTAACTCTCCTTTCACACCAGTGTAACACCATCTATCCTGGTCCAGGCCCATTCCAGTGCTTGTTGAATCAGTGAGCACTCTTGCCTTGCCTTCAGTGGGTGTTGGACACAGCACCCACGTGTGAGAGGTAAGTCAGACCCCTAGTTTGGTTGTAATAGGAAGGGTCATTCCTGCAGTTCTGGTTGGATCAAGACCTCCTTGATCTGAACAGGAATTTTGCCTACGGACTGCAGGCTCAGGCTCTGTGATTTAAAGCCTGATTCATTGAAGCATTTAAGCACATGCTTAAATCCCACCCAGCGTAAGCAATGGGGCTGTTCACATGTGCTTAAATGTGTTGCTGAATTGGAGTCTAAACACAAGAGGGACAGTCACCAAAGCAGCTGGAGAGACTCCTGCCAAGTTAAGCAAAGAGTAAGGTGAGTTCTGAGAGTGATTCTGCAGCGCATGTTTCTTTTTTTACCGGCTGTCATGTCAAACTGGCAATCATCCAGGACAGGCGCTGAAACAAAAGGGGGGCTGACATACCTGTTGTTTGATTGTGGTCAGAATAGACTAGTGGTCTGTAGAACTTGATAGGCGTTCTTGAACTATAAAACCAGTAGCAGGGTTATCTGAAGATAACCTGCAGTCTGTTAACAGATTGCAATTGCAGTGCCATGTTCAAAGCAGTGGCTACAATGGGCCTGATCCAAAGTTCTTGACATCAGTGCAAAGTTTCCCATTGATTTCAGTGGTCTTTTGATTGATTCCACTGTAAAATTCCCTGCATTACAAACTCAGAACTTTTTGCGAGTCAATACCTAATGTATAGAAATAGAGACATTGCATTTGTTTGGCCTGCAATTAATGGCAGTACCTTTTTCCTATCCTTCATGGTTTACCTAGGTTTACTCCAGACTCTTGGGAATTAACCTCTCTTTGTGATGGCTTCACCAGGTGACACAAAAGTTGAACCATTTAGCTTTCAGATACAAGTGTTTCTCTGTCTCCCTCCTCCATGGGGGGGTCACAGTCCCATGGAGGGTTTGTTTTGGATAGCAGCCAGCTTAGGACAGAAAATAATAAAATTGGAAGCATAAGAAAAATAAGCACAAAGGATTGTCTCTAAATTGCAAAGAATGGCTTGGTTCTGGCCATTGTGAAAGGTGCTAAGGGCCAGGCATGCCTTGGTTCTGGCCCTAACCCTGGCAGAATTCTCTCCTTGGCTATTCCCATTAGGATAAATCAGATTCTCTGCTTTCTAAGCTTTTCTCCACCAGAACCCAGAACTATTGTCGATGTGTATCTGGCAGTCTTCTCCTTCTGTGAGAGGAGGCCTGGGCAGAATTATCCAGTGGTCTGAGGACAGCACCTGGGAGTCAGAAACTCCTAAATTTTAAATTAATCGCTGACACAAAATTCTTCTGTGGCCTTGACCAAGTCACTTCATGACTCTTCCTCACTTTTCCCACCTGTAAACTGGGGGTGATAATACTTACTCACCTGCTGTACACCACAGAAGTGCTGCCATAGGTAAAGGATCAAATTCAGCCTTGGCATATATGGTCACAGCTCCTGACTGACTCACTTCAGCAGAAGCTGGATTCACTTTAGCAAGAGCTGAATTTGGTTCATTGATTTGAAGGTCCTTTGAAGGTGCCTACAGGTGAATTTTTTCTAAATGCTCAGTTTTATAGTGGGCAGAAATATTTGCATGTCTCTTTACTGAGTCATTCTACAAAGACCTTAATTTTGGGACAGGATTCTGGACTGCCCCTCAGTAGAGGCACTTCACCAGAGGTATAGCCCAGGAAGAGTGAGGGATTCAGGGTAGCTTTATGCCAGCTTTTTCCTTTCAGATTTTTGGCTGCTGAGGGAGCTGAAATGGCCACCAATATAAGCTGCCTTGAGGCTGCTCTAACTTCTGGGAGCCTCCCTGGTGTTGCCTGCAAGATGCACAGCAGTGAAGAGTCAGTTGTAGAGTTCAATGCCATGGGAAAACTCCCTCCCGCAGTCTGATTCTGACACATCTCCTGCACTAGTGGAGTAGACAGCACTGGGCTACGTAGATTGACTCCGTGCCTAGCCCTTATACTCCACAACAACAGCATAAAGCTGAGGTGTGGGCCTCCAGGTCCTGTGGCACTGACTGTATATTTATAATGCTCTTAGGTCCACTTCAAGTAAAGTCTATATCCATTTAAATCAAAGCTTTTAACCAAATCTATCTTGGTAACAGAGCACTGGCTTTGTTCTCTCACCTTTCCAAAAGTATGGTTATCCGCGTTGTTTTGTTTAAATAGAGCGTAGATATGAGAGGGAGCTTCCTTTTCAGCTGTGCTGTTACCTGTCCTGTCTCGTTTTGTCTTCATTTGAATGTTGTCTGATCCGTTAACGTTTATTTGTGAGTAAGCAAAGTATTGTCTCCCCTTTCTTCCCCTTCGAGCTGTCAGAAGTGTGCTCTTTCTAATTGTGTCCTCTTTGATTTAGAATGCCGCCTCTCACTCTGTTTGCTGTGTGTGGACCACAGTTTCTTGCATAGCTGTGTGCTGTTAAAGATGCAGTGTGTCTAATGCTGATCTGGGCGAAACACTAGATAATTTGTGATCTCAATTTAAAAAAAAATTCCAAATGGAAATTCAGAAACAATGACAGCCTTTGCCTTGACTCCGAGAGAGAATTCAACATTAGGAGCAAGGAACTGCAAATTCTGAACCCTGAGGGCCTTTCCTAGCTCTTCCAATGACTTGCTGTGTGATCTTGAGCAAATCATTTAACTGCTATTTACCTCAGTTTCCCCATCGAAAAAATTGAAATAGTACTGCTGCACAGTTTAATAACTGTTTGTAAAACACTCAGAGATCCTTGAATGAAATGTAATGTAGAAATGTGAAATTATTAGGCTAACTAACCACATTATACAGCTGAAAATATCGAGACTGCATCTCTAACAGTCCCTTTCCTATGTATTCTTTGCATAATGTTATCCTTCTCTTTCTTCCATTCCCTTATCACCAACTCCTTTAGACACGGGATATAAGCCCAGAAGAGATAGATTTAAAGAATGAACCTTGGTATAAATTCTTTCCGGAATTGGAGTTTGGGAAACCGGTAAGTTTGCTAGCTGCAATGATTGATAAAAGTCAACCTGCATTTTGTAATGATGCTGTTACAGTGCTACGCTAGTTCCTAGAGAATGAATGAAAGAGCCCTACTAGATTGAAACCTGAAAGTTCATAACTGGGCCTGGGCACTGCATATACCAGTAATTCGATGATCATTTTAAAACATTTTAAAGACCTATTATTTGACCTCCATCTTCACCGGAACACACAGCAGCTAGTGTGACAATATCACTTTCATGTGTCAGAGCACAGCCTGAGGGTTCACTTGTTACTGATAGCAGAGATTGGTCATTTGTTTCTCCCCTTTGCCATACTCTCGTTCCCTCCTTTTACAAGATCTAGGATGGCTGCTACTTAACCTACTACATAAAGTCAATTTAGAGTCACCATTGCCTTCCCTGGGAGCAGAGTTTGACCAGTGCTGATCACTGTGCCTGCATTACAGTGCGTACATTGAGTAAAACCAACATGCCCCTGTCCCCCACTGTGTATTTCTCTAAGGCACGATGCTGCCCTCATCCATTCACCCACTGCTCTCATTGGCTTCAACGGCCAATTGCACATGAGCATTGAAAGCTGTAGGCTTCTTGCCATTATGATTTAAAGGAGGCACCAGTCATAGTAGTGAAGACTTCAGGACATGTGTCCTTGCCTTCCACAGGCTGTGAGGAGTCCATCTCTGCTTACAGATGCTAGCAGCAGACCTGTGGCTACAAACAATATGGCCTTTGGGGCCTTCTGCAGATTTCTCTTCAGTCACAGTCCTTTCTATTGGCTTAAATCAACAGTGAATATGTAAAAGAAAACCATGATCTCAGCCCTCGCTCTGAGCAGCAGAAATGGGAGGAGATCTTTTCCCCAACATTCGTATTTGTGTTTTTGGTCATGCAGCCAAGTCTTCTCCACCATTTCCAGCCTCCTAGAGGGGATTCCCAGAGTAGACTAGTGAACGAAGCAGAAACTCACATTTGAGTGCTTGCTCAAGTCCATTCCATGTCATCTCAGGTGTGCACGTGTTGTGTGCACCATTATAGGAGACTTCTCCCTCAGTGGTATCCATAGGGCCAGCCCCATCACCCTCTGGAGGCCCGTGCTCAGACAACGGTGTAAGGGGTGGGGCTGGCTCCTTACCTTCTCAGTGTCTTCTTACCATCCATGATGATGGCTGCCACCATCTGCTTGCTTTGACAAGCTTTCTCCAGCAGTTTACTGAACTCTTCTTTGTAAATAGCTTTTAAGCATCAGTTCCTGTTAGTTTGTTAGTTCCTTTAAGGCACATTGTGCCGGCAACAGGGCGTGTGCTGCAAGTGCTTAACCCATGCTGGTGATTCCAGCTGCCTCAAGTACCCATGCGAGGCTCGTGGCAGAGATAAGGGCAGGCTCTCTTGGGGTTCAGGCCGCACGCTTGGGACAGGGACATCAGGTTGAAAGCCCTGCTAATGGAAGCTGCGCTTAGGCTGGCCTCTGAGATGAACCAGTCGGAGTCAACACTGAGCACATTTATATCAGTTCAGCATCCCCAGCGCTGAGGCAGAGGCACAAGAAGTGATTGAAAGGGGCTATTCCACGGTGCCTGGGGCAAGCCGAAGATGGCTGGGGAGCGAGGTGCGAACTGTGCCAGGCCACTTGCTATTCGGCCAGCAGTGCACAACGCCACCTGCAACATCCCAGCCCCCAAGCTGGGACCCACCTCAGGCACCATTGCACACGATGCCTTACCTTACATAGAGATGGAAAGGAGCTCAGAGCACTTCGCTTGGCCTGTAACATGTTCCTTCCACAGCTCCCAGGCAAAAGCATGAATGTGCTGACGGGCCCTACAGTGTCAGCGTTCTGTGTCAAAAACAGGGAGAGTCCCACTCCAAGATCTTCTGCCAGGCACTCCTCAATCTGTGGAGTTTCTGTGTGAAGCATTCCATAAGGAGCGGAACCTGCTGGCATATCACCTCAGCAGATCCTGCTCCTCTTACCACGAGTGGTCTCTCCACCCAAGGTCACCACTACGCAGGACAGAAACGTCACTGCTTTTGCTCAAGTCTGAGTCAAGGCAAAGGCTCTCTTACTAGTGTTCCTGTGACCATGGTCGGACAACCTGCTGTAGCTTTCCCTGCGATTTCCCTGGTTTGCAAGGCTCTACTGAAGATCAAAAGGCACAAGAGGAAGGCCCCAGCATGGCCTTGCCAGCATTGGTTCAGCATGATCGCAGATCTTACAGTCTCATCTTCCAGGGTGCTGCCTTTCAGACCAGACATGATGTCTTAAGAGGCTCCTCCACCCAAACCTCATAGGCCTACACTGGATGGCGTGGCTTCTGCATGGCCGAAACTGGAGGCGAGGGCATGCTCTGAGTGGGGCCAGCAGGTTTTGCTAAGTAGCAGAATGTCCTCTACCAAGGCCACCTCCCTGGCCAAGTGGAAACACTTCCCTTGCTGCACGGCCAAGGAGAGCCACTGCCTGGCACAGGCATCTTGCAGTCATTCTTAGAGCGTCTCCTTCACCTGCAGAAACAAGGTCTTTCCTTGTCATCCGTCAAGATTCACTTGGCAGCTATCTTGGCATTCCACCCCCTAGTCCGAGACAGATTGGTCTTCGCCCAGCTTTGGTAAGGGGTTGGAGAGGTCCTGCCCACAAGTTAGTGACCCAATTCCCTCTTGTGACTTAAACCTGCTTCTACCCAGGCCCTTGGCACCCTGCTCTTTGCTGCTTCTCTCATGGAAGGCTGCTTTCCTGCTAGCAATTGCTTTGGCAAGGAGAGTTTCTGAGTTGACCTCGGAGCCTCCCTTTACTGTTTTCTTCATAGAAAAAGTCCAACAGCATCCCCATCCGGCCTTTCTACCCAAGATGGGGTCACAGTTTCAAGACATTTTCCTGCCTTTTGTCTTCCCAGATCTCACACATGACAGAAGAGGAATGTCGCTTGCTCTCCTTGGACATTAGAAGGGCCCTGGCCTTTTATATTGACCCTAAGGCCCTTCCATAAAGTGACACAGTTTTTCATTGCTGTCACAGATAGAATAAAGGGTCTCACGGAGTCATCCTAGGGGATCTCATCCTGGATCACAACCTGGATCCGAGCCTGCGGCGAACAAGCACAGGTCCTGCCTCTGGCCATTGTGAAGGCCCACTCTGTGAGAGCACAAGCATCTTCAGCAGCTTTCCTTGCACATATTCTGATCCAGGACAGCTGCAGGGCCATGCCATAGTCATCAGTCCACAGGTCTATGTCCATCCCACAGGCCGGAGGTTATGCCAATTTTAGAGGGGCTGTGTTGCAGGCAACACACCTGTGAACTCTCACCTATCTCCAAGGACACTGCTTGTGAGTCTTCTCATGTGGGATGGACATGGGCAAGCACTTGAAGAAGAAGCAGAGTTACCAACCTTCTGTAACTGCTGTTCTCCAAAATGGGCTGCTCATGTCCATCCATGACCCGCCCCCCATCCTACTATTGGAGTTGATGGCAAGAAGGAACTGGGAGGGTGAGGGGCTGGTGGCATCCTTATACTGGCACATGAGTGCTGGCCTCCAATGGCAATAGGAGCAGCCCTGCAGATACCATTGGCAGGGAGGGGATTTCCAGCAGTGGTGCATGCAGTGCCTCTACAATCTGGCATGACATGGAATGGGCATGAGCAACGCACCTCCAAGAACAACAGTTACAAGAGGTAGGTAACCTTTTTTTGCAAACATTTGGGTAGATAGCACTGAGATCCCCTCTGCACTAATGAACCTGCAGGGGGCCTAAGTATAGAAATGAAGAGGGGAAGGAGCAAAGCCCACCATGCCTTCCAGCTCCTGCTGCAGGTCCACCCATGTTCTTGCTAGAGACCTACCAAGGACTCCCACAACTGCCTCCCCTCTCTCCTGCATTCAGAAGAAATGAAGTTAATCCCAAGGGATCCTATCCTGGTGGAGACATCCCTTCCGTCAACTTAACCTTATGCATGTGCAAGAGAATCACTGCAGCAAAAGACCTGAGCCCAGGTGCACTGTGATAGCTTGTTACTCAATCAGCTGCCCATTCTGGCTCATGTTCTGGGGCTTCCCGGTGTCCCCTGAGCTGCAGCTGTTCTCTCATATTTCTGTCTCAGAGATTTCTGATGCCCTCCCGTGGCAGCTCCTGGTAATGATAGCCATGCAATCTGATGGAACTGCCCTGTGAGACCCAGGGGTGTGTCTAGACTACGTCCCTCTATCGGCAGAGGGATGTAAATTAGGCACTTAGAAAGTGCAAATGAAGCCGGGATTTAAATATCCCCGTGCTTCATTTGCATAATCACATAATGGCGCTCTTTTGAAAAAGAGCTATTTCAAAATTGAGACCACAGTCTAGATGCGGTTCTTTCGAAAATAGAAGCCTTTTTTTGAAAGATCCTGTACTCCTCAAAAAATGAGGTTTACACAGTCATCAAATGACATTAGCTGCTAAATTGTCCACACTAACACAACTGAATGGAGGAAGTCCCGGCAGCTGTCCTGGGATGCGTGACGTGAGGCTCAGGGTTCCTAATCCATTCCTAGCTAGTCCTGTGGAAATCCCAAGGCTGCGTGTGCAGCACACGTGCAGCACAGACCACACCTTGGTTGTTTGAGGCCCTGTAGAGTGTAGGGCATGTTGGCAACCTGGACTCCGTGTAGGTATGTCACTGAGACCCACACACTTATTCCCTAAGGGTATATCTACACTACAGTGTTCTTTCGAAATAGCTTATTTTGAAATAGTTATCTTGCTATTTCGAAATAGCACGTCCACACTGAGTGGACTCTGAATCGCATTTAAGGCTGGCCAGAACCAGTTCCGGCAGGGCACCAGGTCAGGACTTACTGTGTGAGGCTGCTGCCTGAGGCTATCTGAGGTCTGTGCTTAAAGGAACCCCCGCGGACAGCCAGTTCTCAGGTTTCCCTGCTTGCTTGTCTACCTCGATGAGGAACAGCAAAGCATTTTGTCTCTGCGTGCTCTGGTTGCCCTCACTCGGGACACCACAGCACTCTGCAACGTGGAGCCAGAGCTGCCCCTGGGCACTCTGGTGCTTCTCTTGGATGCGTTTCTGCGAGCCTGGCTGCACTTTCTGCAGGCTGCTATCCAGGAGGTCCATCGGGGGGCTGTCAGTATCCAGGAGGCCCTGCGGGAGAGCTTCCACCCTAAGGAGCACTAAGAGCCTCCCTGGTCTGCCCCACTGGGGGCTTGTGCCTCATTCCTCCCTTACGTTCTTCCACTTACCCCTCCCTAGCCCCCCTTCCTGATGTAAAATAAAATACACGTATTTTCATGAACACAAACTCCCTTTATTTAACAAAACTGGGGGGGAGGGAATGAAACTGGGAAAAGGAGGTGGGAGAGGAGAGGGTAGGAGAGGGGAGGGGGAAACCTGGGAGGAGGGAGCTGGAAGGGGGAAGCAAGGGGAAGAAGGGGGAGGGGAAGCTCAGGGTTGAGGGTCTCACCGGACCAACTTGATTTTCATGCAAACCTGCTCCTGGGTTTGCATGTGGCTTTTGGTGTCCAGGCTGGCAGCTATCCTGCCATAGACGGCCGTGTTCCTCCATCTAGTGTGGAGATCATGGACGTTGGGGGCATCCCCCCCCTCAAACCTGAATAAGGTCCATGATCTCCACCCTGGACCAGGAAGGCACCCGCCTTCTCCAGGCCCTAGCAGGCTCCTGGGAGCTGGCAGACTGCTCCTGGGGAGCAGTGGAGGGCTGGCTGCCAGTGCCTTGCTGGCTCATGTTTTGGGGCCACTGGGTCAGGGGCCCCGGTGACCACTGCTGGCTCTGGGCTGGCAGGCTTGGAGCTGGCACAGGCACTGTGGCCAGAGTCAACCCCTTTAAGGGCTCCGGGGAGGGGGGGAGGGAGAGAAGTGTTCTTGGTTGAGGCTGGAGTGGCCACCAGGGCACCCTGGGAAGGCTGGAGGCCCCCTATTTCGAAATAAGTGCTCCGCTATTTTGAATTTATTTTGAATTAGCGGTTTGCCTGTGTAGACACTAGGAAAGTTATTTAGAAATAAGGGCTGTTATTTCGAAATAACTTTGCTGTGTAGACATACCCTAAGTCTGGTTTTCCACAGAACTTGGCAGCCAGTCATTCGTTCCATTGTCTTGTCAAACACACACCAGCACCTTCAGCCTCTCGCTCACAGGGCACCTGTAGTGTGGCTCTTTGCTCTGATACTGGGAAGCAGGGCTTGGGGAAAGGGAGACTCCCCTTGACTCTTTAGGGCTGTCTTCCGTAGGCCTAAACACTGATGACTAGCAGCCTCTTGGGATTTGTAAGAGCCATGTGTCCATGTCCTGCCTGCAGCCCAAAAAGTGATGATGCCAAAGGTAAAAATATGCCCAGTTCAGAAACCCAGTCCAGGCAATTCCAATTCCAGAGCTTTGGCACAATTCAGATCAGGAGCCAAAATGCAGAGCAGGGTCCGGTTGTTGCTTACTTCCACCTCCAGTAAAATTGACAGTGGTGGCGCTCTCTCTACTCTCTTGGAGTGTCTCAGTTGCTCATCTACCACAGCATAAGAACCTAGGGCTGTGCTCTGTTTGGTAATGGGACCAGCAAGTTTCTTCTGGATTTGCAGAGAGAGAATACAGTCTTTGCAGCTGCTTCACCCGTACCATGTGAGCTGTGCTGTTGGGAAGTTAGTGTGCATAGCATGGCATCATCCAATTAGCAAGGGAAATCAGGACAAAAGGATTTGATTCAGAATAGGTCTCTGCAACATTACCTGTCCCACCATAGTTAAGCTTTTGTGAAAGGTACCAATTCTCCTTTAAAAACAAACAAAACCCCCAAAGCCATAAAATGTAGGTTGAACTTTGTTTTGCAAAGTTCATTACACACCACCCTAACCCTCCCCTCCAAAAAGATAAAATGAAAAATAACACTTGTGCATTCTCATTGCTCTGTAATGCCAACATTGGAAATTCAGCCATTTGGTAATATGGTATGTATTTACTGATCGGAGCGGGATGAGGGGGGGATATCTCTATTTTATTTATGAAAGGCCCTTGTTCTGCCCTGTCCTTTTGAAAGGAAGGATGAGCAAGCAAGCACTTTTTTCTTAGTGATTTCTTGTTTTGGTTGGTTGTTTAGAATGCTTTACAACTGCCTGTTCCTTCTCTCTGTGGGATGCAAAATCCATGAAAACACCATATAAAAATTTTAAATGGCTGCACACAGTGTTTAAAATGCCTCCCCTCCAAATTGTGCATGTGCCCTTGGCCTTCCATAATCTTTTGGTATTTGTGCTATAGCAGATTGCCCTTTTTCTCTCTCTTAAATTTTATTTTCAGTGTTGATGCAAATTCCTAATGTATCTCCCTGTGTTCTAATCCAGTTTCCATATTCTCTGTGATGTCTTTATCTTCATTTCCTCATTTCCTCCTCTGCTTTCCATCAGCCTCCAAAAAAGATATGGGATTATACTCCTGGAGATTGCTCTATACTTACTAGGGAGGATAGAAAGGTAATTCCGTCTCACATACGTTGTACTATAGTATGCTCTGTGTGTCTGTGTGGTTTTTTCCTCTGGTATCATTTGGGTTTTGTGAGTGTGTGGATAGTGACTCTATTTTTTTTTATTTGGCATGAACTCATTATCCTAACAAATAAGTTGGCCAGTAAGTGGTTTCAGTAAGCAGTCCTTAAAACATAATCTGCCATAAAGCTGGGTGGTTGTTTTGCTTTCTTGACCTACAACGATAATTGTGCTAACAGAATATTGTATTGATGTTACAGTATCATCTGTTTGGTTTTTTTACAGGTGGGGTTTATGATACTTACGGTTTTTAGATTCCAGCAGGCCTAGTGCATCTCTTAATGTAAATGTTAAATGCCTAAAATCATTGCACCAGTGATTATTGAAAAGTGATTCATTACTGGTGAATGTCTGTGCCTTATCTGTACCATCTTTTTTCAATAAAAAGGCTCTTTATTTCAAAATTAACATTCCTTTGTTTTCCCCTAACCCTAAGCATTATTTTTCCCATTCTTCTTCTCCTTCTTTAACCAGACTGATCTAGAAAAAGACATTTTCCTCTACCAGACTGAGTTAGAGGCAGATTTAGAACAAATGGAGAAGCTTTATAAAGCGCCAGATAAAAAGCCACCGAAGGTATTTCCTCTTCTTTTCATGCTGCCAGTCCTCCTTTCCCAACTTGTGTGCTCTCTGTCTGTTCACTGCCTGTTTACTGAATGAGGCTGGGTGGGAGGGTACATAATGCCCCCACCATTCTGATTGCATGGCTTGCTGTGTAGCTGTCAGAAATAATAGACCATGAGGCTGAGAGTCTGGCTCGAAACCCATCTCAGCTGCAGTGCTTCTCCCTTCCCTTCCCCCTTTCAAGGGGTTTGGAGTTTGGTGTCTACAAAACCCCAGACTATTTTTCACATGAATAGGCAGCAGCAATCGGCTTAGAATTCACGTCATCATCTTGTGCCCTTCCAGCAATCTGCCTTCCTGCATTTTTTCACACAAACCCCATTCCTATGTCAGGCACTGTGCCTGTCCCAACTCTTTTTTGCAAGAGTTTTAGGCAACTGTCCTTAAGCTGCAATCAATGCAGCCTTCTTGAGCAGGGTAGCCGTCACCACTGTTCTGATGAGAACTAACCCTAGACCCAGAAAGATTAATTGGGTAACACTCCAAATATTATCATTATTTTAAACTGCAGTCATTTTGATTGGGACTTAAAAGCTGCTCTTTCAAAGGCCTCATTTGCTTTTGTATGTCATCTGCATTTCTTCTAGTCTATGAATCTTTAGATGAGGACAGAGGAGAGCCAGACTAAAATGTAAACATAGTATTTTTTCCAAAATTGCCTCAAAATTATTAAACACTGTGCCTAAGAAGCATTAACTGGATTTAAAGTGAGTGGATGGGAACTGATTTTGGCTAGTGAACCTGTGCAGCTAGCATTGCATCTTAAGGAAGGAACCTGGGTTTAGCCATTTCTTTTCTTATTAGCATGATGCTATTGATTTGAACGCTGAGAGATGTGTTAAGCTGCAAAACTGTGATGTACTTTTAAAGAAAATGGGGGCGGGGGTGTAGTGGGAAAGCTTGGGGAAATAATTATAAGCATGTGTCTCCTGGTCGTGGCCCAGCTGGTTCTCTCTTCTTGCTTTTGGCTTTATTCACAATGACTCATTTGCAGACAATAGAGTTGGCACTGTGAAAAGGCATGGGCTGTGCTTAAAACCTGTCCCTGCCCCCCAAAAGACCCCAAGAAAATTGTTGGTCTTCTGCAGAGACACTGATGTACTAAACTTCATTTAAACTGGAATCTCAGTGTCTCTTGAAAGCCAGTATAGCTGGAAAATGACTTGAGCAAGCCGTTTTCTTTCTCTTTGCAACTCTTCGTGTATCAATGACTTCTTTGTTTGGACTTTTGCAGTGTACAGCAAGCAGCCCTCCTCTGGAAACATCCTCAGACTACTCATCCCAGTAAGTTTTAGAACCACTTGTTTGTTGTGTTTCAGCGTAATGGGACTTTTCTGTTACAATGTTGAAAGTGGTTTTTGCTGGTAACACATGCAAATAATAGTAGCATATTTGTGCATTAGCTGAGAGTAGACGGTCAGCTGTACAGTCGGAATTAAGTGGGAAGTTACTGCATAAATATTGGTTAGTGGTATCTAAACAAGAATTGATCATTGTTTTACAAGCTTGCTATTTAAAAAACAAACAAACAGGGTCACTTCCTCTTACGTTAAATTTACAAATAGTTGATCATGCTATATGAGGCGTGCTAAGATTTTCTCTAATATTCATGTGAGATGAGTTAAACCTATAAATCCTGCCCAAGGGTCACAGTGCCATGCAATGTCTAGTCACCTTGATTGCAAATGTTCCAATGAATGGTCCCACCTCCAACTTCCTAGGCAAAGAAATCAATTAAATAACACTCAGACTATTGTTTTATACTTCTACTTTAGAAGAAGCTTCAGTAGATGTGCTCTGTCCAAACGCATTGCAGATGGAGTCAGTTTACTGTAAAAGGTGGAGAGACATTCCAGAGCCAGATTCAGAGTTGTGCCGATTTAGCACCATGGAGTAATCTAGCACTTCTTTGCTGACCTGTTATTCTCTTTAACTGAAACAAATGCATAGTGTTCCATCCAGGCACACACATCCAATCCAGATGGGTGGTAGTAGAGAAGAGCATTTTTTCCCCTTTGATGTCTGCAAATGTAATGTATATTTATCTTCCTTGACCTTTTATGATATGTGGCTTTGGAGTTCTACCCAGTTAGTTTTGCACAATTCCCTTTTGCTTGGGTTCACTTTGCAAAGGAATTTCCTTCCCGTATCATGACCTGGAAGCTTTCTTGGCCTTCTCCAGTATGTCATTTCATACTTGATGAAAGCACGGCTCCCCTCAAGTGGTGACGTTTCCCTCAGCTCCTGAGTGGAGGTGTTGTCAGGCAGCTATTTGTGCAGCCTCCACCAGCAGGCGCCACCCCAGCAGCTCCCATAGGCTGCGGTTCCCAGCCAACGTCAGCTGCGGACCTGGTGCTTGGGGTGGGGGCAGCATACAGAGCCTGTGTGGCCATCCCTCTGCCTCGGGCCCAGGGGACATGTCCCTACTTCTGAGGAGTCGAATGCCAACCGTGCACCAGCCAAACTTTTAGTGGCCTGGTCAGCAGTGCTGATCGGCGCTGACAGGGTCCCTTTTCAACTGGGTATTCGGGTCAGAAACAGGACACCTGGCTGCACTAGCAAGCCCTGGTGTCAGATGAGATCAGCTTTTCTGAAACACACAACCTGCTTGAGTGCTTAGCATGTCTCTGACTCTGGACAGCCGTTTACACTGGGGCCATGCCGAGCTTTTGAGCTGGGAGAGAACAATGAGCTGTAGGAACCTGTGATGTGGCAAACTGCTTCTCAGATCCCGGCCTCCGGGGAGAATTCTTAACCTTGGCCAGCATGGAGTTGTAATCAGTCGTGTTCGTTTCTGCTGGCCTAGGGAAATGAAGGCTTATCTATTTTAACATACATCTCACAGTCTACTGCCAGGGACAGAATTCTGCTCTCGCAGCTGCATGGCAGAGCTGGACGTCAGTATTCTGCTCTCTCCACAAGGGAGCTCTGGGCAGAGGGGCAGAAAAGAATGTAAGTACCGAGATCTGCCATGCAGACTGGGGCAGAATTTAACCCCAGGAACAGACTTGTTAAATATGAGACAGTTATTCTCTTTGTGAATGGGAGGCAGCAAAGACTAGTGGTTAGAGCAGAAGCTTAGGTGCTGGAAGGTGTATTTTTCCCAGTTCAGCCACTGAATTAATGAGTGTTCCAGACAAATCACTCCCCTCTTTGTACTTCCATTTCCCCATCTGTAAACCACTGCGATATTTCCCTGTCTCTTGGATGTGTGGAGAAGCGTTGCTTGTGCAGCTCTTTGAGAGGATGCTAGAGCAACGCTTAGTATTCCATGCATGATTTCAGTATGTTCATGATCTTCAGCTAGAAATCTTACCCCGAGCCGGAATAGGGATGTGAACCCTATTCCGGAATGGTTAACCAGTAAGCCTCACCCTTAACAGCTCCAATTAACTAGTGGGGGCTGGAGCAGTTCCCCACCTACCCCCCCCCCCTTTAATCAATTAACCAGTTAAACATTATGTTTAACCGGTTAACCAATTAAATGGGATTTTGCATCCCTGCTACAGAGCAGTGCAGGTTCACCAGTGTCCTCTGATTTGTTCATGATATTCGCTAAGCAAACACTCTTGCTTTCTTTTCTTTTTTAACCCATTTTCTAGCTCAGCATATTCACCCAGCTACCAGGCATCAAGGCGAGAGCTAGAGCCAGCACCTGCAGATCCTGCTGGCTTGGAGAATGAAAGGCAGATTTACAAAAGTGTGCTGGAAGGTGGCGATATCCCACTGCAGGGGCTAAGCGGTCTCAAGCGCCCTTCTAGTTCTGCTTCCACTAAAGGTGGGTCAGTGGAGCATTGAGCTCTTCCCCGCATTGCACATGGTGAGGTGGGTGAACCGCCGAGGGGGTTGGTCTTTATCCACACTAGTGAAGTCTACCTGTCATTTCTTTCTCCTTTTCTGCCTCCCGTCCTCCTTTCTCTCCCCTCCAAACCCAGCCTGGCCACCCTCAATCCAGTCTTCCACCAACTCCCTCGTAGCAGCAGGGTCAGGACTCATCCTTTTGCTTCCCTTATTCCTGTGCAGTAGGGCCGACAGGCACTCTGGGCCCAAGGGCAAGGTGTGAGGGATGAGTCCATGCCTCCCTGGAAGGGGTGGGGCCTTGGGCGGAAGAGGTAGGGTTGGGGCAGCCATCTTCAGCCCCACCCATTCTGCAGCACATGCCCTCAGAGCTGCGCAGAGCGGTGCTTTGGTGTCAATTCAAATGGGTCTGGGGCCGCTGTTGCTTCAGTAGCACTGGAGGCATCTGGGAGCCCCGGGCCCCTTTGAATTGCCAGGCCCCAGGACAACTGCCCCCTTTTCCTTCTCTCCCCCCACCCCTAGTTCCTGTTTCCCTCTTTCCAACTCCCAGCAATTTGCCAGCACCACCTTGCCCTTTTTCTCCTGTCCTGAGCATCCTCTGCCCTGCTCCTGTCAGCCTGCCCTTGCTGCTGTTCCAGCTATGCAGTCTGATCAGTGTCTGCTGGCCAGAGGACATCTGCATTATTGCAGTGCCAGGCACGCGGGGGCCCTGCGAGCTCCAAGGAGTATGGGTGCCTCTCAACCTGGCCCTCATCGAACCACAGAAGACTAGGGCTGGCAGGGAGACCAGGAGGCTTACTCCAACCCCTGCTCTAAGCAGGGCCAATGCCAGCAAAATCAGCCCTGCCAGGGCTCTGTCAGGCCAGGCCTTCAAAACTCATAGGCTGGCGATTCCACTGGAATTGGCTGGGAGCCCATGAGCTGCAAAGAAAGCATCCTGGCCAGCAGAGACTATTGAGCCTCCTCCACTTTGGAGTTTGCAGCATGCTGAGATAGGCAAGGAGCCTGATGCATTTCTGAGCAGCTTGTAAGCTAGAAATGGCTGGGAGCAGCCTGGAGGGCTGGTCCTTTGGCTTTCCAAGCCAACCCCCTTACAAAATAGCACCTCACACCTGGGAGTCTGCGCTCATCTCTCAGCTGCTTTTAGCCTACATAGCTACACAGACGGTGCAGAGACGTGCTCAGCTAGTCCCCACTGAGCACAGCGGCCAAAGGGCAGCAGACCTGGCCCACTTGTTCTAGTGCAGATGCTCCCTGACTTGCTCAACCATGCCAGGAATAACTTACAGCGCAGCTGTTGCGTGGGTAGCACCGTGGTTGGTCTGATCACAGGCTCACGGCGAGGCTGCTTTTGCAACATCAATCACTCGGCATCCTGCTGTGGCCCACATCCTGCTATTTACTGAGTTGCCTCTTGCATGGTGCGGAGGATGCTTAACACTCGGCAGGATTGGGCCCTGCAAGTGCTTCTGACCTGCATCTGGCCTTTCTTCTGATTTTAGACACCTTGCAGCATTGCAGAATTTAGCTGTATCTTTGCACTTGCTTGTGCATTGTGTCTCTGCTTTTCTTTCTTTTGAACACCAGTTTTTTTAAAGTACATTTTGTGACATCCAAGCATGTTCTCTTTCCTTTCTTAATAGCTTTCCAGCATTTAAGCTAACAGGTTGTGTTTATTTTATTCTGCATGCTTACCAGTGGATCATAAAGGTGGGAATGCTCATATGATTGCACCCTCTTCAGTTACTAGCCGAACCTTTACCGCTAGTCATACCGGTATGTCAGGTCATGCATGTAAACATAAGAAGCCTTTATCAGCTGCAAAAGCCTGCATTCCTGAAATCCTCCCATCCAAATTCAAACCCAGACTAGCTGCTCCAGCTACTCTTGTGCAGGACACAAACGGTATCCTGCTGCCTCATGAAAAAACTCAGAGCTGTGAGAACCTTCGGAGCTCCAGTGCCTTGTTTGAAAACAAAAAGGCTTTCCTGGTTGACTTAGGGAAAAGTGTAGAAAACCTGCTAATGAAATCCAAGCAGGAGTATGTCACCAAGTCTAGCAGCACCATGAGCCTGCAGGAATACAGCACCAGCTCCAGGAAGGGCTACCTTCCCCTGGGTCCCAGGAAGAGTGGGATGGAGTTTACAGTGCTGTATAAAAACATGCATCAGATCAACAGGTCCAGGATCCACCTGGGCACTGTCTCATCCTGCAGTGTGAGGGATATCGCCTCCCAGTTCGAGAATGAGCTGAGAGACAGGAGGGAGCAGAGCCCCGGTTGGGAGAATTCGGAGCAGATTCCCAAAAACACCGTCTCATCCCGCATCACTGCCTTTGAGCAGCTGATCCAGAGATCCCGGTCCATGCCTGCTCTCAACTTCTCCAGTGGCCCCAGCAACCTGCCCACCTCTCCCCAGTTTAAGAGCTGCTTGAGCACAGCCTGTTCAGCAGAATCCCTGCTGGAGTCACCAAAGCCAAGCCAAGAAGAAAAGGATGCTGCCAGCATGGCTGACAACTGCTCTCACTCCTGCGGCAATGTGGAGGACTTGGCGTCAGAGCTCAGTGACGTTGCCCCCATGGACACGCTCTCAGCTTGCACGGACGAGACTGATCTCCAGTCCAATGCATCCAATGACAGTGGCAGCAGCCTCAGCCATCTCAGCGGGCCCCAGAAATATAAATTAAACAAATGCAAAGGGGCCTGCCCAGCTTCTTATACCAGATTCACCACCATTCGCAGGCACGAGCAGCAACAGGTCTCCAAGAACCCCGATTCCAAAGGGGACACCCACAGGGAAAGGCACACGCTCCCCAGAAATGTCTATCTGATGAGCCCACTTCCCTTCACATTGAAAAAGCCCTTTCACCACAGCCCCAGAAAGACTCCGCCCCCAGATTGCCTGGGAATCCCGCTGGTGCACAGCACCGAGTACCAGAGTAATGCAGCACAGCTCCAAGGGCACCAGGCGGAAAAGAGTCACTATTCCCTGCACTCACTGTGCTCCGAAGACAGACCTCTGGCCCCCAAGCGCCTGTCTTCCTTTGACATCATGGAAAGGCTTAGCCATTTCCCCAGCATGGAATCCAGCTCAGAAAGCTGCATGCTCCAAGCTGATATGCCAGCCTCCTTTAATAATGGGAATATTGTTCCATGCGCTTTCTATCACAGCTTGGATAGAAACAACAACCTGCAAAGCGAACTCCGGACGTACCCTGGAGGTGGCTTTTTGTGTACTTTACCACTGTTACTTTGTCTTCCCACTTCACTTTTTTCTCTGTATTTTTGTTGACCCACATCTGTATCAATTAGTGCTCATTTTCCTTGTGTGTCTGGTGTCTGTTGCCTTTCTTGCTTAGCATTTTAGTTCAGGTCTCGTTAACAGCTGCACTTCTGAAAAACAATTTCTGCTGCCTTTTCTAATTGCCATCCAACTTGGTTTGTCTCAAAGGCAACTCCTAGGGTGTAAGAATCTTGCACTGAGAGATTCTTTTTCCCATATCTCTTGCATATAGGCAAATAAAACATGTCAACCCAGTTGATTTGGTTTTCTAAGGAGCAGTTCTTCCAGGTCTTTGTGTTTCTGAGTATGCAGTTGTGTTTGTATGTGTTTGCATGGGTGGTGACAGCAGTACGGTAAATTATATTTCAATGGCAGCAAACCTTTTCTTCACAAAGTCTTTCTATCTTTTTACTTGCTTTCCCACCTTTGTATTATCTTTTGTTTCAATCTGTGTTCACAATGTTACTCCTGAGGGAATTCTGCACCACTATGCATGTGAGGAATTCACATCCCCTGCAGATTTATTTGCTTCCCTGCAGAAAAATGACTGTCTGACAGGGAAGCAAAGGGAAGCTGCAAGAGCAGTTGTGCACCATTCCCCAACAGTGCAGGTACATCGCTTCAGGCACTTGGAGCAGCCAGCAGAGAGGTAAATCCCCTACCTTGAGCCAGAATCAGCTGCTAGTCCTGGCTGGGCTGGAAACAGAAGAGGACGGGACTTTCTCTTCCCTGGCAAGAAATGGCTGGAGCTGTGTCAGAACCACCCCCTGGAAGCCTCCCCCAGCTGCAGGAAGTTCAGCGTTCTCCGGTTTCCTATCCTTATCACTCCTCAGCCAAGGGGCGAGGGGTCACTGTATGTGGAGCTGCTCCCCCATTCACCCAACCTCTATGCATCCAGACCTCCCATACCCGGCCTCCTGTGCCAGACTTCACCCCACACACCCAGACCCTCCCCAACCTTCCAGACCTGAACTCCACCGCACTGAGTGTCAGCCCCTACATCAGGAATCTCTCTGCTTCCGGACCTCCCCCGCACACTGAGCTCCCTGTACAAGCTCGATCCCCCTGCACCACTTGAGCCTCCACATCCAGACCCCCAACTAACTTGCACCCATAACCCCAGCCCACCAAGTCCCACTCTCCGAGCACCCATACTCTTCCTTTGAGCACCTACCACCTACACCTGGAAGCCCCCACAGAGTCCCATTGCACCTGGTACCCCCAATGAGTCTCTGTGCATCCAGATTCCCTCACACCTGCCCCCCGAGCTGCCTGTACCCAGATTGTCTGACCCAGAACCCTCTCTGTCCACACCTGAATCCCCCCCACCCTGAACCCCTCCACACTTGGGATCCTGCCTGGATGAAACTGCCTGCCCCATACCTGGTGTGCCTGTCACAGAGGCGCAAGGTGGCAGGGTGTTACTGAGGCAGGCTCTGGCCTTGTGCTGTGTCAGGATCGGGTGCAGTCTCCCCACTGAATCTGTGTCCCAGAATGGGGGGGGAGATGCAGGGTGATGTGCTCCCCACTGCCATGCTAGAGCCACATTTATTTATTGACAAATAAAACTTGCAGAATTTTAAAATATTGTGTGCAGAATTTCTATATTTTTGGTGCCAAATGCCCACAGGAGTATCACAAGTACAGCCCAAAAGAGGAAAAAATCCAAACTATTATCAATATTTGAGAAGTTAGTCAACAGCAATTGAAAATCCTTTATAGCTGAAATGGAAGCAAACTCTAGTGATGTCAAAATCTTTTTTTTTTTTTCCTTTCTGATGATGCAGAATAAGTCCATTTGTTTTTTAACTGGCTTGTGTTGTTTTGAAGTAGATTCAGAATCACCAAGGCATTTTGCACCAGTTGATTATATGGAAACTCCAGAAGAAATTACTGGTAGACGTCTTGATGATAAAGAGGTAAAGCCCTTACATGTGGTTTGGTAATGTTTCTAACAGTGAAATATATAGGAAATTCACCATTTGGCCTTACATAGCCTCTGCATCTACTTATGTATGAGGTGTTATGCAGTATTTAGATTTCTATTACTGCATCTCCTACTGATTTGCTGTAAGACCTTGGGCAAGTTGACCTCTCTGTGCCTCAACTTACCCAGTATGTAAATGGGGATAATAATACTTACCAACCATGCAAGGATGACATGAGGGGTCATTTGTGTTTGCAAAGTGCTTTGAGACCTGTTGGAGAAGTGCAGGACAACCTCGCTCTAATGAACCTGTCCAGGGCCAAGCCTTTTGTTCATTAGGGCCCCGGGTTCTTTACAGTGTAAGGACAATCAAAATGAATGATAAACTGCTGGAGTAAGCTAATGGAGTCACCTTAGAGACACCTGTTGGGTATATTATTATTATTATTATTAATCAGCTTACTTGGGGCTAGGAGTCAGTTAGGGCGGGTGAGTTTGGCTAAAGTTGCAGAGGTTACTCATGCACGTCAGGGCTCCAGGCAATCAGTCCCCACTACAGTGGGGTCCAGGTGGCTGGTTGTCAGCCCAGCACAGTGGTGCTGTGGCTCTGGGACAGTAAATTGGGATTGAGGGACTGGGTTCATCATGACCAAAGGTTCGTAATACTGAAGGGCTTAGTAAAGAGGGCGTACTGTGTGATAATGCAGTGTGTATGCTTTTCAGAATGGCAAAATGGTCTTTCTGTAAGCTAACATGGCATCAGTGAAGTCTTTTCAGCTGAGCATTCATTAATCAGTCAAAACAACAGTTTCAAAAGCAACTGTGATTCTGGGTGTACCAATTTGACACATTTTAAATTGGTCTCATTTTCAGAAAGTGCTGAAGGTTGCAACTCTGAAAGCCAGGCCTCTTCACAGCATCTCTGTTTGAGCACCCAGAAATCACCAGCCCCTTTTGAAATTGTTGGCCAGTATATATAGACACCAGCATCCTAAGGGAACCACCCAGTTTTTCCAAACACTAGCTAAACTTGGTATTGAAGAAAGATGCAAACTATTGGCACTCTGGGAGATTATTAATTTTAATTAGCCACCTAGCTGCTTCTCTGAAAAGCCTGTGACTTAAACTGGGAGATATTTTTTTAATGAAGAATCACGTTATCATTCTGAATTTGAATCATTTAACATCTTGCTTTGAAGTATTTGCAAGCCTGCCTATTAATTTCTGTGCAAACCCACCTTTTGCTATCTCCTTGCATCGTGCAGTTAGCACAGAAACATATGAATAGCAGCAATCTGAATTCACTGGCACTTAAGGCCTTTGGGTGAGGTAACACTGGACCCCACAAGTGCAATCGACCTAAGTGGATGAACACTCAAGCTAGTGGAATGCAGGACCAAGGGCCTTCATTTCCACTAGTCTGCCACAGGGCGGGGAAGCTGGAAGTCCTTTGTGAGTGGGAATTATTTCACTGAAAGATGTTTGTTATGTCAGCCTTGAGCAAGCATGGGGAGAGCTGTGTGTCACAGGGGGCATTTAGCCACTCAACAGCCAGTGATAGTCCATGGAAGTTAGGTCCCTAGATGACCACCTGGGCCTGATCCAAAGCTCGCTGAAGTCACTGGAAAGACTTCCCTTGACAGCCACTGGTTTGGGATCAGGCCGTAGTAGGCTGAGCCATTACACTGTAAATGATCCTCTTAAGTACTACCAATAACCTGTTTTCAAATACTCTGTAATGGAATGTATTGTCTATGCTGACCTAATCAACTGGGAGCCGTGTGGTGTAGTTCATGGAATTGATCTTGTATATTTCTCTAAAGCTGCTGTTATTTGCCCGTACCTCTAAAGTTCTTATAAAGTCTCATGTGCTGGCAGTTTGCAAATGCCATAAACTAGATGATTTACTGCCTATTTTATGCAATTTTATGGCAGAAACTTTTAGAGGACCAGAGACGACTTAAACGTGAGCAAGAAGAAGCTGATATTGCAGCTAGAAGGCACACAGGGGTTATTCCAACGCACCATCAGTTTATCACTAATGAGCGGTTTGGGGACCTCCTAAATGTAGACGATACAGCAAAGAGGAAATCTGGGTCAGAGGTCTGTTATAGTTACCTCAGTCTGCTGCTTGACCCAACGCGATATTCGCCTCTCGCAGTGTTATGCTTTAGGCCGACATTAGCTCTCCAGAGAATGTTTTTTTCCCATTCTGGCTTCATTTAGAATCGCGTTGGTTCTTTGTGCCTGATACATTAATTGGTATCTCTATACCAAGCTGCATATGTTAAAGCATGCCTGCTGAGAATTGCTGGTGCACACCTGTGATGCATGCATTTAAATATCAGCTACTTTTAGTGAATCAAGGCATTTTACATCCCTTGCATCAGAATGCTACATTGTCTTCTTGTCTGTGCCTTATGCTTAGAAACTTCATGTCTTGTTGAGCCTGGTCATGTGACTGTCCTGTAGTTTTGTTAGAAATAGATTATGCTGTTTTCCTTCTTTTGAAAGACGTTTAATACTGCTCTAGGAGAGAGTTGGAAGAAGTCCCAGCATGTTTCCTAAACATTGTATGTATATTACTTTATTGCCAAAGTGGCCTAAAAATAGTCAACATGTCCTGTTTACCTTTATAACTAACTCGAGACAGTTTTAAACACGTGCTTATTTTTCTTCAGTTCCTCCTGGCCTTTGTCTATTTCCTGCCAGTTGAAACAGTGACCATAGTAATATGTGGGCCATGGTGTGGGTGAACAATAGATTTTCAATGGGGTTGGAGTGTTATATGAGTATCACCCTATAGCTTTCTGCTGGCCAGTGCTTTTTGCCTGAGTCCAAGGGGAATTTGGTCCTAAATCCACAGAGTCATTGTAGTTACTGGAGCAGCCGTTGTCAGGTTCAACAAGGTTTGACATGGTCACTTGTTCAAACATTTACTCCAGTTAAACTCCCCCCTCTTGGGTTTCCTTGCCATGGGTTACATTTATACCAGAAAGTGGCACTTGGCCTACGAAGGGTTAAGTTCTTCTCTCTGATCCATAGAGCAGAGCTGGAGTCTTGTGCCTGTTCCATGCAGCAGAAAATCTGAACTAAGATCTGCTATAGTTTCACCCCCGCATTAGTGCTAGTCTCTGAAATGCCTGGGAAGCATCTCCATAGGCTTTTCCGTAATGGGTCGAAAACATAATTGTTGTTTTAATTTGTTGTTTTCAATCTTCAGATGAGACCTGCTAGAGCCAAGTTTGACTTTAAAGCACAGACACTAAAGTAAGTATCCCTGGATATGGCTGTGTCGGTCTCTCCCTCTCTGCTTTTTCTGCATATCCTGCAACACGGATTCATGTTTCTGGAGGGTCTCTGGATCTAGTACTTCAGTCAAATCCTTCAAGTTAGTAGAGTAGCTGTGTGTGCCCTGTGCCTCTGTTCCCTGTATGTCAGCTGCTTCACTGAAACAAACAAGTGCTAGTCCCTGTGGAGGATGAGGTTGGTTTGAATCCGCTTCGTCCATCAAAGCAGAGCTGCCATCTGAGTCCTGATGGCAGAGCCTTTGTTGCAGGTGGTGGTTAGAGAGGCAGGAAGAGCCCAGCGCATTGTTTAACTTTCAGCTGGAGCTTGCAGAGAGAGCAGTGGTTTGGACCTGTTCCCTGTGTGCGTTTGATGCCAGAGTGGCTAAGACAGGAGCTTGTGTCTTCCATGCTGGAGAGGACTGGCTGGGCCTTTGTCACTCGCTATTGGCTGGCCCACAGAAGAGGTTTGAGAGTCTGAGCCAGCTGCTTGTGATGGGAGTTGGTCCTTTTGCTCAAACTTTAAAGATTCGGTGGATGTGGTATACCTAGACTTTAGTAAGGCATTTGATACGGTCTCGCATGATATTCTTATCAATAATCTAGGCAAATACAACTTAAATGGGGCTACTATAAGGTGGGTGCATAACTGGCTCGATAACCGTACTCAGAGAGTAGTTATTAATGGTTCACAATCCTGCTGGAAAGGTATAACAAGTGGAGTTCCTCAGGGGTCTGTTTTGGGACCGGCTCTGTTCAATATCTTCATCAACGATTTAGATATTGGCATAGAAAGTACGCTTATTAAGTTTGCAGATGATACCAAGCTGGGAGGGGTTGCGACTGCTTTGGAGGATAGGGTCATAATTCAAAATGATCTGGACAAATTGGAGAAATGGTCTGAGGTAAACAGGATGAAGTTTAATAAAGACAAATGCAAAGTGCTCCACTTAGGAAGGAACAATCCGTTTCACACATACAGAATGGGAAGCGACTGTCTAGGAAGGAGTATGGCAGAAAGGGATCTAGGGGTTATAGTGGACCACAAGCTGAATATGAGTCAGCAGTGTGATGCTATTGCAAAGAAAGCAAACATGATTCTGGGATGCATTAACAGGAGTATTGTGAGCAAGACACGAGAAGTCATTCTTCCGCTCTACTCTGCACTGGTTAGGCTTTAGTTGGAGTATTGTGTCCAGTTCTGGGCACCGCATTTCAAGAAAGATGTGGAGAAATTGGAGAGGGTCCAGAGAAGAGCAACAAGAATGATTAAAGGTCTAGAGAACATGACCTATGAAGGAAGGCTGAAAGAATTGGGTTTGTTTAGTTTAGAAAAGAGAAGATTGAGGGGGCACATGATAGCCATTTTCAGGTATCTAAAAGGGTGTCATGAGGAGGAGGGAGAAAACTTGTTCATCTTGGCCTCTGAGGATAGAACAAGAAGCAATGGGCTTAAACTGCAGCAAGGGAGGTTTAGGTTGGATGTTAGGAAAAAGTTCCTAACTGTCAGGGTAGTCAAACACTGGAATAAATTGCCCAGGGAGGTTGTGGAATCCCCATCTCTGGAGATATTTAAGAGTAGGTTAGATAAATGTCTATCAGGGATGGTCTAGACAGTATTTGGTCCTGCCATGAGGGCAGGGGACTGGACTCTATGACTTCTCGAGGTCCCTTTCAGTCCTAGTATTCTATGATTCTATGATTCCTGCTTTTCCTGGTGGAGTTCCACATTCAAATACCATTGCTGGTCCTAGCAAAGCCAGTGGCTCTTGCAAAGGCTGGCTGGCTATGAATGTCATGGACTGTCATGCATATGGTGCTTCCATTACCAGCAAATTAGCTTCCTGTTAAGCATTCTCAAAATGATCCTGGTCACTGTTTTCCTTGTGATGTGACCAGGTGTGCAGGCGAAACGACAGCCCTGCCCTCTCTCCTCCCATCCTATCTAGCAGCAGCCGCAGCTAGTGGCTGATGCTTCAACTCTTGCTCGCCTTTCCTCTCCCCTGCTGAAGGGGAGCATGCCCAGTAAGGTCTGGCCACACCACCTTTGTGGAAAGCCACACTCACAATGCCCCTGACAGTGAACAAAGCTTGGCACCTCATAGTGAGAACATCTGGGTAGCATCTAGATGAGAGGGTGGGGTTTGATTTCCATCCTTCTTCCCAAACCCACCTTGCAGCAGATGGGTTGATAGGGACCTTCTGGAAAGTGTGAGATACCCAGCATGTATATAGGATGGCACTTCAGATGCCCTGGGTGAATATACAAGGCTCTCTCCCTCCAGGAAATTAATTGTGCTTTGTTTGGTGAGTATATGCAATTCAGCTGTGACCGATGTGTTGTTAACAGGGAACTTCCTCTACAAAAAGGAGACGTCGTTTACATTTACAAGCAAATTGACCAGAACTGGTATGAAGGAGAACACCATGGCAGAGTGGGCATCTTCCCATGCTCCTATATAGAGGTACTTCCTCCCTTTTGAAATGCTTCTCAATCCAGAGCTACAGCGCCTCTTCAGAGCCCCCGCTTATGAGCTCCTGATGGGTCATTAGACTTCATTTCTTTCTTCCAGCTACTCCCGCCCACTGAAAAAGCCCAGCCCCAAAAGCTAGCCCCAATGCAAGTCCTGGAGTATGGAGATGCTATGGCTAAATTTAACTTTAATGGGGATACGCGAGTGGAAATGTCATTCCGAAAGGTAAGATCCTCCTAGAGATGATGGGTGGAAACGTTTATCAGAATGAGGTGCAAAACGTGACTCTGCCCTGGGAACATTCTCTCTCTTGTCAATGAATTACTGACTATCTTGTTCTCCCGTGGTATTGCTGAGCCAAACCAGCTTACGGGCATGAATGCACACGTGTGTCTCTGTAGTGCCCACACAAGCAGTGAATGCAGATCGGGAAGAAGCAGGTGCCACTTTCGAGTCACTTTGCAGAGCAGAGCTAACTCATTCATTAGAGTGCCTTAAACAGCAAAATGTCTCTGTCTCAAAGGAGGTAGCTGTTTGCATGTGTATTGATATTAAAATTCCATGCCCCCTATTTTCTTTCCATTTTACTCAAGGCTGGAGTTTACAGCTGAGAATCAGGATTCAAAAGTCTTTGTGTGTGTGTTGTCAGCAGAGCAGCTTTCATATAAGAATTGTTTCTTGCTTCCTGGGTGCAAAGAAATTCTGGGAAGTGTGATCCAGGCGTGACTGCAGGCAGCCTGAGCTAGCTACAGGAGGGGGGATCCTCCCCAGTCAGCTGACCTCAGAAACACGGTGCCATGTCAAGGAGGGGAGGCCACATGCCACAGAAGGCTTGAATTCAGCCAGGGCAAGGGCTCTCATCTCCTTGCTGCAGAGTGACATGCTGGGTCAGTGGCAGTGCTGTGTGATGGTTCTCTCCTACAGGGTGAAAGGATCACATTGATTCGGCGTGTTGATGAGAACTGGTACGAAGGGAAAATCTCTGGCACCAACCGCCAAGGCATCTTCCCTGTCACGTACGTGGATGTGCTCAAGCGGCCACTAGTGAAGAATGCTACTGATTATCCTGAGCCACCGATGTCTCTGTCTCCTAACCGCAGCTCAACAGCTTCCCCGCAGGTACCCACGCTCGGCGTAGCACGTTACTAGGCCTTACGCAGCCAGGAGGGTTAGGGTATTTGAGAGCAGACGAGGGTTTACTCTGCAGCAGCGCCATGCGGCCTGTCCAGTTCTCTCCTGTTGTACCTGCCAGACGGAGCCAAGTCAAAGGGTTACACCTCATTCATCAGAAAGATGGGGTGTCTGGGCGGGCTGGGGACAGGACACAAAGCTTTTCATCTCTGATCACAGCTTGACTCTTGACACGGCCGGGAAGGGTGGCAAGCTGAGTGAATGTCAGTGTCTTTGCAGTGGTAAGTTGATGGCTTGGCTCCAGTTTGATGAGCCCAGTGCCTGCACAAACCAAACCACCCTGCAGTGGGCATCCTGGTTGATTCCAAGGGCATTGAGACAGAGGCAGCATTTCCATTGATTTCAGTGTGATTTAGATCAGGGCCTAAATTCTCCTTTCATGCACCAACTCCAGCTCAAGGCTGAGGCAGCTGGGCAGGACAGTATGTCAAAGGTCTGAGTTACTGGTGCCCATGTTGTATGTGGTCAGGAGCTAAATGCAGAACTTGAGTCCCTAGGGTCTGCCAGTCTGGCCCCTTTAGGAGCATAAAACTGCCTTTGAAATGGGTACAATCCAGCTGAAGCCAAAAACCGGGGAAGTGAATGCACCAGGGAGATGGTGGCTGGCAGCAGTTTGGGGCTGCAGTTTGTCCCATTTGCAGAGGCACTCTCGGATCCAGGGGTGACTTGAAAGTTAAGGGCCCAGATGAGACATGTGCAGGCACAGAACCTGAGTCCCCAGGGAGAGAAGAGGAGAAGGTATTAGCTGGTTCTGTTCAACATGCACAATAAGACCCTATGGTAAGTAATGCTAGGGAGAGCATGAAACAGAGACTAGGGAAGGATTGGAAACTGCAGGGCTACAGTTACCATCTCTGTCCTTGGCATCCTTTAGCAGTTGGTATTTCTGTTCTGGACAGTGAGCCAAGAGGGGACCCTGCTGGCTTTCCTGGGGTTCCCTGAAAAAGTGAACTTCAGCTTAGCTTCAGCATGCGTGGGCCTGGCCTACCCTGCCATTGCCTTGCTGCAGCTTTTCCCTGACTTGGATGGCCCATACACACCTTCTCTTTGTTCTCTCAGCAGCCCTGGGAATTCCCTCAGTAAAAGGTCTTTGGTTCTTCCTGATGGCTGCTGTTTCCCACAAGCCCTGGCTGGTGTGCACGCATGATGGGGGAAAGCACTAGGCCTGTCATTTCCAGGAGCCTTGCACCCCCAGACAGCGGCAGAGTTCAGCCCATCTTGTTCCAGCTTCAGAAACTTAGAGCTTGCTTTAAACTCAAAGAGCCAGCTCCAGGGAGGCTCCCTCCAAGAAACAGTGCAGGCTCCTTCAGCAGCCCCACGGCTGCAGTCCCTCGGGCCACACAGGCTCAGAGTGAGTAAGGTTTGCAGTCTGCATGAAGCCCTATTCAGAGTTCACCCTCCATTCTGGGCTGCCTGCTTTCTTGTACTCACTCTTCATTTCCCCGCTGCTTTGGCTTGTGTTTCAGAATTTTGTACTTTTCCATGTCATTGGCTTATTTCTGTCTTTTTTCCTTTTCTTTCCTTTTAAGTCTCCTGGCTCTGAGCTGCTCCATACACCAACACCTCCACCTTTGCCTTTCCCACGCCACGTACTGTCTCCAGAGGTGCAGGCGATCACCGCCGAGTGGATTTCCCTGACCATGGGGGTGTCTCCTAGCAGGACTCCTGTCATAACCCCTCCATTGCCCCCTCTCCCTGAAGGCTCTGCCTGTCCCATTGACTATCTCACAGCCTCAGCTGCAGCCAGCCCCTCTCCCTCTGAGAGCCTTCACCATTCTAACCTTTCGGGCTCCTCCTCGCCACAGTTCTCTGTATCCCCGCTGCTGTCTTTCCCATCCAGGCCCCCCTCCTCCGCTCGCCCTTTCCGTCACACCACTCCTCAAAGTGAAGAAAAGTTTGTTGGCTGCCCTTCCCCCAACCCATGTGGTTGTCAGACCCCTCTCTCTGTCGTTGGGAGACCCCAGAGGTTCCTCTCCGAGCTCAGTGATGTCATTGGCAACCAAACCAAGGCTGGAAACGATAGAGAAGTCAGCAGGAACAGGGAAAGGGAGGGTTGGATGGAGCCAGACAAAGGCACTAATCCCATACCCAAGATCCCTGTGGAGGGGTGCCTGAAACCATCAAACCGAGACAGGAGAATGAGCCCAGAACAGAGACCCTTTGCTTCCTTTGGGGAAAGCCAGTTATGTCAGGAGCTAATCACTACTGGGCAGGGCAGTAATGCTGAGAAAAGAGGCACAAGGAAATGTGAACTGAGAGACATTCGAAGCAGAGCAAACAAGGTACTTCTCCTGCATGTGTGTGCTGTTCTGAAACCCTGCGCTTACTTGTGTGCTCCGCTCCTTCCTGCCCAGCAGGCCGCCCGGAGCCAGGAGCTGTCGTCTGTCCCTTTATGGACTCCAGTTAGCTAGTGGCTGTTAGCAGGACTGTCTCCAGTGTGCAGAGGGCTAAAATGGCCTAGAAGGGGATTCAGCAAGGTTGGAGCAAGAGCTAGTTGAGTATAGGCATGAAAGTGGGAATTGCCTTGGAAATATTCCAAACCCTCATCTAGGGAGCTGTCCTGGCCCACTCACTGTCATTACTAGATATGTCAGAAGGCAACATATTGCAGCCCCGTGCCATTCACCTCCTGATACAAACCAATGGGCTGCCCGGAATCCCTTCCTCACCCTAGCTGGTGAAGCATAAATTTTACCTAGCTAGAGAGATCACGTGTGCTCTTCTCATTCATAAAAACGAAGGCAGGTAACCCTAATGGAGCCTGAAGTGCCTTAGCTGGGGTCTGTGTATTTGCACAGCTAGCTAATTAATGTGCAGGAGTTACTTTTTCTTGGTGCAAACTCAGTGGGTCTGACTCCCATTTACTCTGCAGGTCCTTTTATGTAAATGTCACTGATGCCCACTGTAGGGCCCCTTTTCACTGCCAGAGTGGGTTAAAGGGCCTTCATGCAAAAAGAATCAAAGCCAGTCATGTTTTCTCGCAAGAGCGAGTCATTTTTTGAACTATATACATGTACTTCTGGCTGAAGAGCAAGCTGTGCTGTGTGGAGAGGGCAGAGGAATCTTAGGGGAGTTCTCAAGTAGCCTTTGTTCCAGCTTCATAAACTTAGCACTTGCTTTAAAATCAAAGAGGTGTTGGCTTCAACACCAGTGCCCCCCACTCTGCCCAATTTTGACTGGTTTATGGTCCCTTGGAGGCCATAGCCAGCTGGAGTAAGTGACAGCAACCCCTAAGTTGTTCTCGCTTACGCCTAAGCAGTGGCTTGAGCAGCTTCAGAATCAGAAACTAGAATTAGCTCCTTTCTTGTATCAAGATGATCTTGATGCAACATAAAAACAAGGGAGGAGAAAATGCCTTCTGAGATTGTGTTCCATGCTGCCAAATTATATAGAATATGAAATTAACCAAGATCTTAATCAACATTGTGTCTAAACTTTACAAAAGGATCCAGGTTTTATGTATTGCCAGTGGCCATTACGTAAGCTTAACATTCTGCACATTTTAAAACGCAGTCCAGTTGTAAGCAACAAAGGATAAGCTAGAAAGGTGCGTTGTCTCTTGCATGGAATTAAGTTTGCAATGTGTACACCACATTTAAGTATATATAAAGGGTACTCTTATTGCACAAAATGACAGCAATGATTCTTGATAAGAGGGCTTGCATTTAGCTGACCACCTTTTCTTTCCTTTAAAAGACAGCAGACACTTCATTCTCTTCATCTGCTCTTCTTTCTTCTACTGCACTTTCTTCCTCTGCTGTCCCAGTACAACCACCTCCTAGACTTACACGAAGGGTCAGAATGCCCCAGGTAACCATTGTTGCTGATGATTATTCTATGGCTTGGAGCTGGTTCCGTGCTCTTGTCATTAGTTTGTCATGTGGATGCTCCTCTATATGTTGATTCCACAGATGAGGCACATCTGCTGACTGTAATACCGTGAGCCTGTAAATGGGCCATTTTAAGTTGTTCCAGATGCCATAGAAATGGAGTAAGCAGCGTGGGTCCAATCTTCACTGGCTGTAACAACAGTGCAGTGTTATGGAAGTCAGTGGAGTTAAGCAGATTTATACTACCTGAGAATCTTCCTATGGTTAACTTCAGTTGGGGTTGCTGTGGTCAGGCCCTGGAGGGATCAGGAGCCTACTTAGTAACAACAGTGACAGACTCCTGCATGGACCAACAGGGCCTGTGCCGAGGAGCCCTGGACAATTTCTGGGGCCCCTGCAGGAGCTTTGGAACTCCAGCCCCGCCCCCTGCTCCTCCTCTCGCCCCAGTTTGGGCCCTGCCACCCTGATCCTCCTCTTCCCCCTGTGTCTCCACCCATTGGCCAGGCTGGTGTGCCCAAATTACACACACACACCCCAAGCTGGCCCCTCACAGGCAGGACATGAAAGTCAGCACTCCATGACTGCACAGTGGGCTCCCTATGCTTCACGGACCCAGCAGTAAAGAGATGGGGCATACACACCCCAAGGGACTGGCCGCCAGCTTGAGGGGGCTGCAGAGATGGGAACCGATGCTGTTGGGGAAGGGGCTCTGGTGCGGAGAGTCTGTACAGAAAAGGAAAATAAATAAAATGCTCTACAAATAATGGGTAAGAAGCCCAGAGTCGCTTGTTCTTGAGGAGGGGCCTTGAGGGGCTCCTGGGTATCCAGTTTGAAAGGGAACTCAACAGTGCTAGTTTTTTAAAAAGAGCTGGTTTGGGCCCTGGGAATTGCAAGAGTCCCTCACTTGTACCCTCCTGGCATCCATCCCCTGCCCTGGTGGTGGTAGCTTTGGAGCCTGATTGGAGCTCTTTGGTGTAGGGGCCTGCTGTTGATCTGTGTGTGTGAGGTCATCTGAGTAGCCTGGTGAAACAGGGCCATGCAAGGGAGCCTGGGGCTAACCCTCCAGAGCCAGAGAAGGGGGGATGCTGAGAGAAGAGATGCCCAGGGAACCCCAGGCTGCTGTGACATGGGCAGGTGCTTAGCATTCACTGGCAGCCAGCTCCCTACCCTTCTCCCGAGTGCCTCCCACCTGCTGCCATCAGCTGTTCCATGGGAGGCAAGAGGTGCTGGTGGGAAGCGGGGGGTGGGACTTGAGGGAAGGGGGTGGTGGGTGGGGACAGTGCCTGGGGTGGAGTAGGAATTGAGCACTGAGCCCAGAGGAAGCCAGCACCTGTGCACTATGGGGAGCCCCACAGCCTATACCTGGCCTGGGCAGGGGGCCAGGTGTCCTAGAGTAGCCCCCAGCCTGTGTCCCTGCCCCCCAAAGCACGCCATCAGGGCAGATGGAGGTTCAAAGGCTTCCTGGGCAGCTCTTAGCATGGCCCTGCTCCCACTTCTGGCCTGGCCAGGGCCCAGGGTTGGAGGAAAGGGAAACAGCAGGGGGGCAGCCCCGTGGCCGGGACCATGTACTCTGTGCCCCAGTCCTCAGTAAATCTTAAACATCTCTGAGTGAGAGGGATGTAGTGTGTCCTGAAGGTGGTTTTGCAGAGTTACTGGCCACCTTTTTCTGGTACAGGCCAGTAGAGACGGGCTCAGGCTGCAGCTCAGACCTTTGTAAACCATCATATGTTTGGAAGTTTTTCATAGAGGTTTTAAATTTCAGTGAAAACTTTTGTGAAGCCTGTGGTGGTAGGGGAATTGGCATGTTTCCTGGATTGCTTGAACCCAAACCCAAGGGTCACAGCATGCGTGATGGGCATGAAAACCAAAAAAGGAAAGTGAGAATGAATGGAAAGCGAAATTGACTTAGAATGAAAGTTTCATTCATCAAGGAGAACAAAGTGAACAACAGAGGCTGAGAGCAAAATACAGTTCTGTTTTAAAAAATAATTTGTTGGTGAAAAGTGTTTACAATAAATCTCTATCTACTGGGACCAGCCAGAGCCTCCTTTGTGTTCACCTTGTGAGACTGATTCAGAGTGATGTAAAGACGTCTCGGTGTAAATAAGAGTGTGCAGAGGGACCATTGTGTAAGTGAATCATGCCCTATGTAGTCATTTTCACCAGGGCCATAGGGGTGTCAAATACTAGCAAAGCCATCTGGGGATGATTTTCACCTGAGTTGCTTTGTTGGAAATTGCAATACAACGTGCAGTGCGGTGGAATCAGCCCATGATTTGTTTCTGGAACATGGTCACCTGGATCCCATTCAGCTGTATTTCCTAACACTGTGTCCACACTAGGATTTTTTCTCTGCAGTTTCCCACTTCTAACACCAATTGAGACCTACCAGTGAGAGCAGCAGTGGGAGCACGAGTGTAGACAGGTTTCCTTCCCCCTGTGTTTCTAAGCTCAAAGAAGAGCTGCATGATGATATGATTAAAATGCCAGCCACTGCCAGTGCTGTGGTAGCATGGCAACATTCTGAAGAAAATTCTACCATAGGCCTAGTCCTAGGGTCTGATCCAAAGCCCACCCAAGTCCTTCTGTTGACTTCAGAGAGCTTTAGATGCGACCTTGCGCAAGCTTTGCACTGCTCTGATTAGTGACCTTTTCAGCATCCATTGTCTTGGTCTCCTTTCTGCTGGGGTCCATCCATAATAGGTTTTGTTTTTCATCGCTTCATCTGCTAAGCTGGGGACTTCCCCTCTTCATTCAGACCAGCCCTTTCACATGGAGCTGTATCATTGCTGCGGTGCTGCTTTGTTTGAAAGGGTACCGTTGTCTGTCCCTGCTTCACCCCTACCTGGAAGGAATGGAGCAATACAGGGGAAATGCGGAAAAATGCATCTTTTGGTTAGGAAGTAAAAATGTTGGATTGAATCAGTGCATTGAAACCAACTGACTTCAGTGGGAAAAGAGGTGGGCCAGCGTGGAGCACTTTGGAAAATCCCACTCATGCTGGGTTTTTTCTATCAAGAAGTACATGCCTCATTGTGTACCTGGACTATTACAGTGTGCAAATGTATTTTGTGTCATTACTCAAGCCTAGTCTTCACCTGTCCGTGACGTGGGGAACAAAGCAGGCTGTGGCTATATGATTCAGTAGTTAATGTTTGTATAATTTAACTTTATGTTAAGCATGTAAATGGAAATTGAGCATCTGTTTAAGTGCTTTGAACACTTTGAACAGAGGTGGATTAATTTCTCCAGAGAAAGGAGGCGAGCCAGATGGTTGTAGCTTTTAGAGGCTGCATACGGGTGGGAATGCAGTACTATGGGGTACAGCGTGGAATGGCCACTATATGTGGCATGGTCCATTTGCAAATGTTAACCCCTGAAAATCCCAGTGTTAACTCAACCAGCAAAGACAGATCAGTGCCAATTGCATGCCTCCATCACCTGATGCAATTAGCAGGAAGCAGCTGATCAGGATCACAGTGCCACTCCCCGAGAGTCAGTAGGAAATGTGCCCATTTACATGGGCCTTATTATCTTAAGGGGCATTTCCAGCAAGGAATGCATGAGGATGAGACAGCCTGAGTTTTCCTGAATTGTACCATGATTCCCATGTGTAGCTGTGTACTATAACCATGAAAAGCAGCTTCTTCCTCCTCCGTTAACTGTGATTTCATTGCCTTTGATGTACTATGTCGAGTTCCTTTGCAAACTATTAATTTTGACTTTGTAATCATCCTATTAGGCTTTCCGGACTGACGGTAGCCATGCAGGAATGACTTCCAAAAGTCCTGTAACAATTTCAGACTCCCCAGTAAATGCCATGAGTTCTAATTCCATTGTGGTAAGCCCATTCCAATCATTTTCTCTTTTCTCTCTACTGAAACACAGAGTCTGAACAAATAGTTTCTGAGCAAAACAATCCGGGAGTAATTATTAATCCCCAGAGAGCCAAACTAACCAGAGATATCTGGCTTCGTTGCTGTTGGGTGGGCATACTGATCAGAGACTATCAGAGAGAGAACCAGGAAGGGGGAATACTTTAGTCTTTGATGTAGCAGTGGGGGAACCTCCAGAAGATTGTCACTCATGTTCATAGAAACTTCAAGGGAGCTACCCCATGGCTGAGGTTAGCCCAGCTATGCTCCTCTGAACTAGTTGAGTTTCTTAAGTGTCCAAATTCAGGCTGGAAATCTCCTGTCCCCAGGATTTTCCATATTCTTTATTTCCTTCCTCCACTCTGGCTGGAAATGCCATGAGAAAGACAGCCTCTCTCCTGAGCTGCCAGCACACCGAGGCTCTGGCAGGACTCAGCAGTGCAAAGGGTGCCCTGAAATGAACAAAGAACAGGGGGAAAGAGCTAAATGGACCCTCTGGAAAGAGATTTGGGTCTAGCATTTTACTAAAAGCTCATACCTAGTGGGGACATTTCCCACCCTAGGGAATCCATCTGTATTGCAAACGGGGATAACACCACACAGAGGACAAGTCCTGCGCTCCTGGCACAGGCAGTATACCCACTGCTTTCATTAGGAGTTGTAAAAGAGTAAAAAATCCAAGATCATGTTGTAAATGCAAATATTTGTAGTGGGATTTTTTTAATGCTCTGTCCAGTTGCTGGCACCTTGAGATTCTCCAAAGAAGCTGTTTTTTCAGGCACGGAAATGGCTCTCCCATGGGGAGGCGGTGAGAGGAGGTGGAGAACCTGACAAAAAGATGCACCTAGAGGGCAGCTGGAGGGGCTCTGAAGCTTGGGGGCATTTGGATCTGGGGGCTGGGTCCAGGACCATCTCTGTTCAGAAGCTCTGGTCCGTCTGAAAGGCTGATGCATTCTTAGAATGCATAGGATGGCTCCGATCCTCACCTAGTGTCAGCGCAGCTCCCTCGCAGCAACAGCGGCTTGCCTGGGCGGCGCCGATTTATGCCAGCTGAGGAGCTGGCCGGAGGCAGCTGAGCTTCCGCTTTTCCTGACCCTGAATATCTCCATGGGCCTTTCCAAAGTGAATGGCCTGCCATGTTCTTTTCGTTGGGCCTGACACTTGTGCTTCTGTCCATGTTCTTTTCCCCTACAGGAACTCAATACAGTGGTGTTTGCCGCCTGTGCGTCTGGCTGTGTCTCATCTTATCATCTCCTCTTTGAGTTGCCTGTGCTAGCCCTTTACTTTTTTTGCCATTGTATTACCTTTTGCAGCACACCTGCTGCTGCAAGGCACTTGCATTACTGGGCTGTCCAATGTCCCCTGTTTTAAAAATCCTGTTGTCTGAATCAAGCGGCAGAGGGTGGTTTTGTGTTTGGTTTGGTTTTCTGTGCATCGTTTTTTAAGTTTAATTCTGACCGATGTAACTTCTGCTAAAATGTCTTCCTTATAATTTGCTTGGTGATCACACAGCCTTCTCACCACTCACTGAGAGCAGGACCAGATCTCACAGAGTCTGAAAAGAGCTATGTGGTAAGGCCGCTGTTTCAATCAGATGCACAGTCGTAGCCTCTCGTATCGCAGACAGTGACACCTTCATTGAATTTAAAGTTGCCACCTGCTTTCTTAGCCACAAAAAAAATCTAGCTAGTATCATGTTTGTAATGGAGAAATAGAATTTAGCATCTAAAAAAACCACCAGAGCCAAGCTGGTAGAATTGCACTGTCTGTATTGGATTAGAGCTAAATGAATAGTGCATGACTGGAGTGTGTGTTCTCATATTCCAACAGTAGTGCTTGTAATGGTGCCACTGCTGACTAATTGCAACCTCTTGTGCTACTGTGTATTTTTTAAACAAATCTTCAGACTAAGTACCAAATTCTTCTGTATTGCCTGTTTTTCCATGCTTACACCTGGATCCCTTCTGCACTCCACTACCTGGATATTTACCTGGATCTACAACTCTTTTGTTTGACTGGACTTATGTGCTGCATCTGGAATGTCCCATCTCTTCCTGTCTATTTTTCCCTTTTCCCCCATTCCTGGTTGACTGTTCTGTGGGTGTTTCATGGATGTCAATGCTGCCTACCACGCAGGAAGCAGTTTGCAATGAGATCATAAACATTGCAGAAAAGTCTGTTCATTACTGCAGTGCTATTTCTCAACCTCTTGACTCTCGCCACATGGTGGCCTCTAATGACAATAAACCATCTCTAATCATTTCTCAGCAACCTCAAGCACATCAGCAAGGAGTGAGCCCTGACAGGAGTCAAACACCAGGAGACATGTAAGTGGCTTTGGGTGCCATCTATCTCAGGGGCTTGGTTGGCATCTATCATATGTGCTGTTATGTGTTACAATATTTGGTGTTTACATTAAAGCTCCAGGCCCTGGAGGCATGTGATTATGTACATATCAGCTTCTTTTAAAAATAATGAAGGAAGTTTCTAGTCCTCGTCATTGCAGCAAAGAGTCTGAAACCAGGACTCCTGTGTTTGTACAGCACAATGAGCTGCCTGTACATGGTTGGGGTGCTGGGCACATTGTGTTGCTGGTCCATGACTGGGTGCCCTGATTCAGGGTTCTTGATGCTTGGGGGTGACAGTACAGCATCGTCTCTTTCTGCAGCTTGAATCCCTCTTTTTTACTCACAGATGGAGGGAAAAACTGTGTCCCAAGTTTACACCAGAAGGCCTGATTCCTCACTGCCTGGTGAAGTCATTGTCACCTATGTAGAACTAGGAGCACAGTCACCCTGATTGGGTAGTGCTTTACATAGGGGTCAAACACTACACATGGTGCAAAGCAGCGAGAATCGGCCCATCACACCACCGCATGCAGGCAGAAAGGCCAGCTCTGCACTTGCTATCCCATGACCATTCTGGGGGCTGCAACCCCCAGATTGAGAAGCATTGATCTAGATGTGTTGCATACCACCTGGAAGAGCTCTGTGTACCCCTCTGGGGTACATGAATTCCTGCTTGAGAACCAATGGTCTAGGGCAGTTAGACACACAACTTCCATTAATATCAATGGGAACTGTGCATAGGCGTGGGAAGTAGGGGGGTGGGCCCCACGCTGGGGGCCCAGCCGCCAGCCCATGACTGGGAGTCTGCTGCTGCCCAGGGCCCCAGCCACCAGCTCCAGCAGGTGCTGGCCACCAGCACATCTGCCTCTGGTGGACCTGGCAACTGGCCCCACGGGTTCTACTGTTGGCCCTGGGGTCCCAGCTGCCCAGGGCTCCACTGCTGCCAAGGGTCCCAGGGGCTTCTCTCCAGGCCCTGGGACCCTGACCATCAGCCCCACACTCAGGGCTCCACAGCCACCCCCAGCTGTGGCCCAAGCCTAGGGTGACGTGGGGGGCTTGCAGCTTACCTCCACCTAACAGTTGTTCCCGTGCCACTGGACGTGTGTATCTAAATGCCCTAGATGGCTTTGAACTCTCAGCCCAAGCTACTGTCTGACCCCTCAGTCAGTATTTGTGATTGAAGTCAGAGGATCTTGGGCTTCCCACCATCCTGATCTCTGGAGAACTGGAGTCTCCAGGGCTGGACATTGGCACCTTTCTCCAGCACTGATTTCACTCCCTAGGAAAGATGGGGCCAACTTGCCAAGCCATAGAGCTGGGGTCTAGAGCCAAACTTCACCCACTGCTCCAGGGGCTTGGGCCAGTCTCATCTCCAAACCCTGAGGCTCCATCCTGGCTGCAGTGAAGTCAAATGCATGTAGCTCAGGGCAGAATTTGGTCCCTGATTTCTGTCTAGACACTTCTCTTCGAACAGTCACAGTGTGCAAAGCCCAACTTTTCCAAAAGACACTGCAGTCAGTGCCCAGAAGTGGATGCACCCTGACTTCAGAGCAGGCAAGGAATGGCTGGAGTTTGGGTCCCCCACTGTGCTCCCTAGGAGCGAGGGCAGAACGAAGAGAAAGCCATACCTTCCTAATCCCAGGTCCTCCTCTGGGGTGCTTCTTGCAGTACAGCTGCACCATTTCTTCTTGCTGTGAGCCAGGTTTGCATGATAATACCTGCCCATGTTTTAGCAGCACATTTGATTTTGGACTCCATAATAGGGTATACAGTAGGCATGTGGTAGCTGTTTAAAATTGGATGTCAGCGGAGCGCACTGACTCCTTTGTAACATCTTTCCCTCTCGGCTTTTAGACTGAGCTACCAAGCCCTCTACAGCTATATTCCCCAGAATGACGACGAGCTGGAGCTGAGAGACGGAGACATTGTAGATGTCATGGAGAAATGCGATGATGGCTGGTTTGTGGGTGAGTGCACCGTAGGGATAGCGTTCAGAAAATTATTAGAGGTAGTCAAAAGTGGAGAATAAATTGTGGAAAATTTCAGAATTTGAAAATTGCTTCAAAATGGAACAATGATCTATTCTGCTTTTCTTAAAAATATTCATGAAACATATTTGAAACATTTTTAATTGTCTCTCTTCCCATCTGTTTTCCACTAAGAACAACGTAGGTGTGACAGCTGTGTTTTCCCATCAGTTTTTTCATGTTCTCATTTTTCCTCTTGCCATTCTGTAACTTTTCAAAACTTCCCCAGTTTTGGAAAGGTGGCATAATTACAGAATTTCAGTTTTTCATTAGCCACTCTGCAATTTTTCCAACGTTGACATACCTTTGACGTGTTGCAGAGATCTGAGAGAGGAAAACTGGGAGGGACTATATATATATGAAAAATCCAGACATAATTTTTTCTATTGCATTCAGTGGTTTATGTAAGTAAAGATGGAGAGAGGAGAGATTAAAATAAAACAAGTAAAATAAACCCCCAACAATATAGAAAAAACAAATTTCCAAAGTCTAAATTTCTATTTTTTTTTTAAAGTCAGAAGATTTAAAACAAAAATTTTTTTTTGCAGAATTGTCTGTTTTTAAACATGGTGAAAGAAAAGACTCAAAGGAAGAAAAATTAGCCATGTCTAATTGTGCTGCTGCTGCTCGGACAGAGAGATTGTTGCAGGGCTGCTCCATTTCAAACACACCTCCCCTGGCCCAGGAAGCTTGACCTGAACAAGCCAGCTTTCAGGGGAAGGGCTGAGCAGGAGGTGTGTTAATGAGGAAGGGTTGCTGGGAGAAGCAGATTTTAAAGAAGGATTTGAAGGAAAGGGTTTGGTAGATGAGCAGGGGAGTAGCCAGTGATTATGACTCTTATTTAAGCAGAAGAAAGGGTTACCCCAATATGCTGCTTGCCCATTTCCAAAAGGAAATGTAGCTGGCATGCCTGGTGGCAGCCTTAGCAGAGACGCCCAGAGCTCACTGGGTCACAGAGCAGCAGGGGTATGTGCCCCCTGGAGCAGGGGTGTGATTTGCAGTTCTAGGACACTCGAGTGTGCTAGAAATGGAGTACAGAGTGCAAGGGGCTAGCTGCTGAGTGGGGATCCCCAGCCTCCCTGCCGGACACACGCTCAAGACAGCCGCTCGTGCTGCCGCACCCATGCTCTGTTTTAGCACCTGCCTCCACGAGAGCTCACTATGTCTCCTCCTCCTCAGCACCTTAAGGTGCTGCCAGATTATTCACTGTTTTTCCAGTTACAGACTAACTCAGCTACCCCTCTGTAACTGTTAACAGTGTCGGTTAAACTCCGCCAGCACCCGGAGAGGTGGCTTTACTGTGGCAAGGAAGCTTTCTCCACGGGAGTGGAGCAGCGGCCTTGCTCCGAGGCTTTGTTGCAGGCTCTGCAGTGTAAAGCTTATTCAAGTTTTATACTGCAGAGCCCGCTGTGTGTAACCGCTAAGATTTCAGCCATGACATGGTTACCTATTTAACCAACGTTTAACATCTCTAGTTCTCAGAACGCACGCTCTGCATCACACCCGGAGAGACCACACCAGTGAGGTCAGCTGATTTCAATGGATGTAGCAAAGATCACAGTCTGGCCTGCAGCTGTCAGTGCAGTACAAGACACTTTGGTCATTTCAAATTGGATAGATTTAAAATTTGGCAATAGCTTCTGTGAGTATTTCCACAGATATTTTCACCTGCCTTATTAAGATCATCCTCAGTCTACTTTTTTAAGCTACAAGAAACTTAAATGATTGAAAATGTACCAGTTGCTGACTATATAATAATCTTTGCTTGTATGTAACCGAAAAATGGTTTTAAGAGCCAACATTTAGAGTATGACAATGGAGCTGAACAGTTTTTAATGCGCAAGCAGTTCTGTTCTTGTGTATGACCTGTAACCTTCATTTACTGAGTAAAGATGGTTACATTATTTCCTTGGCTTTGTTTGTTGGAGACAAATTTCGAATGCTTGTTTAAGTATGTCAAAACATAATCATATCTTGTGGATTTTTGTGTTAATGTATTATACGAGCTATATTTTTTTCATTTGCCCAGAAAGACAGCTTGTATAAAGCTTTTGAAAGTTTCTCCGCTTTGTAAAGTCTTCAGAGCTGACAGTCCTCTTAGGTTTGTTTTGATCTTCATGCTAAAGTGTCAATGGTGGTTTTGTGAACTGGTCAGAAATTCACAGGTCTTAAATGTTTTGGGGAAATTTATATTGGCCACTGCTCTTTGTCTAGCAAATAAAAGATGTTAGTATATTCCTGTTACTGGCATGTGTGTGACTGTTACTAGAAGCTACTTAACTATTTTCCTGCTTTAAACAGAAATGTCTATTTATGAATTATGCTTGTAGGTTTTTTTTACAAATAAAATAGTAACATTAAAAAAAACCTAACCATTGCTGCATTAAAATTAAAACACAACATCAGGGCAGTTAATGGCCAAAGTATTTATTTCAGTTCTGTTCAGGAACAACAGACTTTTTGTCCAGGGTCCCCTTCTCTTGTGTTGTCAAGAGCAGTGATTTGTGCCCAGCCTGGCTTACAAACAAAGCCGGCTGCTCTTTCCAAACTCAGTGACTGTCCCCCGTGGCACCATCTTATTCTGGTTTCCTTTCCCAACAGGTACATCTCGGAGAACAAGACAGTTTGGCACTTTCCCAGGCAACTACGTGAAACTGCTGCACCTTTAAAGCAATCATACACCTGCCGCGCTGATTGCTGTCGTTTGTTTCCAGACAACATTCAAGTAGCAAAGACCTTTGAGATCAGCCAGTTTATTAATGTGAGAAGTGAAATGGGGATGTGGTGATGTGGTACAAGTGCGGGGCTGAAATGTGCAGCCCTGGGTCTGGGTGACACTAGGTTTGCTGTTCTTGTTCACTGAAGGAAAGAGACAGTTTCTAGTTTACAAATTCTGCCTGTGTTATTTACCCCTCCGCCCCGACAGCGATGACAGAGCTTAGTTTTCATGCTTTTAACTGAGCACTTACCTCTGCAGCAGAGTCAGGGAAGCAGCAGAATGCAACGTGTGATAGGGTTTGCTTGTGATGCATTGGGGCAACCTGCGGCTCCGCAGCTGTTCCCTTTCTATAACTGGGGGAGGTCTTCTTGGAGATTACCCCCGTCTAAATGACAATTTCATTCTGCCTCCCACTACCATTCCCAACTCCTCCTTCATGGTGGGCACCTTAACATATATGGCAGGCAGAGAATGTGTTTATGTGATGGTTAAGATAAGGCACTCTATCAAATGGGGAGGGGCAGTTTGATTTTTTAATCCAGATTAATCGGACAAAACCCCCTCAATTTTGGTAATATTCTGCTTCATAATATCCACCCCTGCAGGTTTTTCTATGTGTGTGTGTATGGGTGAGCATATTGTGTGCATAGAAAGGAACGGAGGCACACTTTCCATGAGAAATCAACCCAGCTTTTACAAAAATAGAATGCAAATAATTGAAAATATTAGGGGGCACAGATCCTGTTTGAAAATCCCACGGCTGTTTTCCCCCTAAATGTTTCACTGAATGATTGCACACATTTTGAAGTGTACTCTTTGCTATAAAGACTTTATTTTTTCCTGGTGTTTTATCATAGAGATTTGGATAGATGCTAGCAAAATATTACTGTGTATGCCTTTTTTTTTTTGGTGGGGGTTCTTGATTAAACACATACATTTGGCTTCCTCCTACTAGCAAGGTGAATCAATTTGTAAAGCTGTGTTTATACAACTATTACCAGCTGCATATCTTTGTACTTCTTTGAAAAAACATGGCTTGCCCACATGTTTGCCTATAAGTGAAAAATGAATGCTTTTTTTGATAGCTCTATTTAAAAAAAAAAAGTATAGATAAAACCACTTGCATCAGACTGCTTCCTACATTTCCAGTACAAATAGCAAAAGTTTAGATTGCTATTTTGGCATCAGCCATATTTAATAATAGAAAATGCCTATTTTTATGTGGATGCTTTTATACAAATTGATTAACTGCAACTAACTAGTTGTTAGCATGACTTGCAATATGGTTTGATAAATTAGCCATGTTTCTAAGTTTAAAAACATGTATCTTTTGTCAAAATCAACAGAAGACTCAAAGTGCTTCAGAAGCATGGTTGTAAATATGTATATTTACCTTTGTAAAGACACTGTACTTACCTTGTATAGAAAAAATATAATTTAAACAAATTGAATGAAAAGAGGAAGAACAGGCAGTTATGAAAGTGGGGTTTTTTTCATTTTTTATTTAAATGAAGGAATTCTATGTAAGTTCACATGAAGAGTTTTAGCACAAAATATCCACTCTAAACTAGATACAAATACAACACAAAGCACCAGTATATTTTTGTGCAAGGGTGGGGAGAACGTCAATCCTTATCTTATTTATGGTATTTGATTTTTTTTCTGCTTTTGAGTTGCATTCTTGTTATCTGCAGTAATGTTTAGACCTATTGCTAGGACTGAATCACACTGAATTAATCTAGCCAACAAAGTAACATGATATTGACTGTATATAACCAACTCATTTAAAGGTTTATTTTTGTTGCTGTTGCCATTTTTAGTTACACACACACACACACACACACACACACACACACACACACACACACACACACACACACACACACACACACACACACACACACACACACACACACACACACACACACACACACACACACACACACACACACGTGTTTATTTTTGTGTTGATTTTGGTTCCAAGATGATTTGACAATAAATTGAAGGGCTGAATTACTCCTTTGATCCTTGTGCAAGTTATTTACTGAAGCGTATTGGGAGTAGTTGTGTGGCCATTGACTGTCAGTGGAATTTTGTCCTTCTGAAAATGAGCCTTCAGTGCTTCAGTCTGGTGCGGGGATGCTCAGAGCCACAGTACTTCGAATCATCTGGGCCTCAGTGCCATGTGAATCAGGGCCCCTGCCCAAGGGTAGAACTTCGTGCTCTGACAAAGTTCCACCAGGGGATATGTCTCCAACACCGACAGCCCGCAGCCTCCCTAAGGCCTAGGCTATCAGGGCTCGTAGCAGAGCTCTGCATAGAATTGTGTAGACAGCACTTTGAAACTGTAGCTTAGGCTGGATCTTGGGCTCTGAAGGTGCCCACCCTTCCTCCCCCCATAAAACTTCCAGAAAAGACCAGACTTACCACCTTTTGATATATGGAAATTAAGAAACAAAAATGAGCTTGTTTTGTAGGAGTGAGGAGGTAAGGCCCCTTTCCATAATATACAGTAAAGAAGTATAAAAGGGCACAAACCTTATTTTAAAATAGCCCCTTGCCAATCACTTTTAGATCATCTGTTCACAGCTTACATTTCAATGGTTTGGCTTATGTGTTTAAACAGCAGTTCTCTCTACTGGACAGAATTGAAACTGCTCAGCTGTGCATCATAAGCCCTACACTTCTAGCAGCTATTGGGGATTCTCCTTTAGTTGTAGTTGCCTAGCAGGAGAATCTGAGTTCCATACCCACTGCTCCCACATAGTTCTATTGGCCAAGATGAGAAGCTCCGCTGCGTGAGTATGGCGTGGGGGGGGGGAAACGGATAAGATGTTTACCACTCAACAAAAGCACAAAAAAAAGGAACACAGACCGACTAGCTGCCAGAAAGTTCCGAGACAAACTCAAGAAACAATAGTAAAACCTGCCATCTAATGGGGCAAAACCTGCCTCCTGGGCATCATGTGGCAGTAATGCTAGGGATGTCAACGTGAAGTCAACTACACAATTAATCAATAAGCCTGGGCTTATTGGTTAATCTTATTGACTGCATGTTCTCTGCCCCCCCCTTGCTGCCTCTGTATTGTGGGGGGAGCTGGTGCCTGTGGGGAATTGGCTTTCAAGACAGCTCCCCATGAGCACCAGATCCTGTGGAGCTGCCTCTCCCTCCCTTCCTCCCCTGCCCCTGGTGCTGCTGCCTCTGATAGAGATGCAGCAGCGCTGAGGGTGAGAGGGGCAGGTGGGACCCAGTCCATGTGGAAAGCTGGCTTTTAAGACGGCTCCCCACACATATTGGCTCCTGCAGAGCCGCTTTCCTCCCCCCTGCTGCTGCAGTGCAGGGTGGGTAAAGGCTGCCACGGAGCAGCCTCTGTCCACGGTGGACTGAATCCCACAGCCCCTGGACCACCCTTCCTTCGTACATTGGTGGTGCTTGATGAAAACAAGGCAGAGCCCCCTCTCTAGTTTTTTGCCCAGCTAGTCTCAATGCATGCTGGAGATGTTTGAGATTTGCATCCAGCCACTTAATGCCCTGGGGCTCCTGGCCTTGATGTGAGAGTGGCAGTTGTTTTGGAATGTGTGGCCATAATGCAGCTGCTGGACCCTTTCTGGTGCCAATAGTCTGCAAGAGCCAGCTGGTAGCTGGATAATGGAGCCTTGCACTTCCTTTTAACTTTGTCCCTTTGACTTATTCCACTTATGCATGTTAATCATTAATATATAGGACGTGCAGGAGGCCACCATGGCCCTCATCCCGATCCTATGCCCTCAATCAAAGACTATCTGAGATGGGGAGAGTTGAGGCAGGTAGGGCCAGGGTTTTTTCACATGCCCGTATCCTTTTTGCAAAACTTCATGCACAATACCTGCCTGATTACCTGGCAGGTGGCCGCTGACTGGCCACCCGTTGCTTGTTCTTGCTGCCACCTGCTTATTGCAGATTTCATATTGCTTAGTGTATTTATTGAGCATGTGACTGATGCAATGTAAAAATGCTTTTTACTAGCAACGGGCCAGGTCTGGAGTCAAAAACCCCTGGACTTTGAGGAAGTTCTGACCAGAGATTCACTGCTTTGGCCCATTCTTGTGTACTAAAAGGCCTGGCTGTGTTATACACTGGGTTTATGTGTGATTATACTGCCTGATGGGAATGCCAGTGACTGCAACAGCCTGTTTTCTTTAGGTGCTGGCTGGCTTCAGTGCTGAGATAACAGGGTTGGCCCCTGCTGGGGAGCAAAGCAGCTAAGTGGCAGCAGCCACAGTGGGTTACAATAGTGTAGGTTTGTAATTTTCTACAGAACTGAGGTGGATTTGTATCTATTTAAACATCATTTAGTAACAAGCAGCCATGATCATGTGACCTTTCTCAGATTGTTATTACATAACTATAAACTCCTTGGAAAGGGCACCAGGCCTGTGTAACAGGAATAGGAACAGAAGACTCGTTCTGCTCCCCAGCAACACCTCACAGGCCCAAATGCTTTCCAAAGGAAATAATCTCCCTGCTTGTCACATCAGCCTGGCATGAGAAACCTGCTGGAGGACAACCCACCCAAAGGAGAAAAGGAAAGGTTTTGGTCAGAGGCTGAAATTAACAAGGAAATCAAAGCATACCCAGCATCTGGAGTCAATGAGGAGCTAGACAAAACCTCTAGAGAACAACATCTCTTAAGCCATGAACCAGGGATTGAGACAGCCTGGTCCCTTGTTACATTAACAAAAAGGAAATTCTGCCAAGAGGAGAACTCAGGGCAGGTAAAGAACCACTGGGAGACAGACTCAACAGGGATCAAATACATTTATTTCTCAGGCCTGAAAATTGGGAGTATTGCCTTCCTGCTGATGAGTATGTAAGGATGCTGGCCATCCACCTGTCTGGACTAGGTTAGTACATATGGCCAGCTTAAGGGAGTTACTTACAGTATGAGGCAGACACTGGAATTTTAATTCTGTAGCAAGGTCTCATGTTAACTGAATGCCTTGGAACATTATCATCATTTTCACAATCACTTAGGCTATGTCTACACTGGCGGCTTCTTGCGCAAGAGCATCTTGCGCAAGGGTTCTTGTGCAAGAACTCTTGCGCAAGAAAACATCCACACTGCTATATGCGAGCTGTGCTTTTGCGCAAGAGCGCCCATGGCAGTGTAGACGCTCTCTTGCGCAAGAAAGCTCTGATGGCCATTTTAGCCATAGGGCTTTCTTGCACAAGAAATCCCTGCCGAGCGTCCACACTGCCCTCTTGAACAAGAGCTCCTGCGCAAGAGGGCTTACACCTGTTAAAAAAGAGCGTAGCTCTTGCGCAAGAAGCCCTCCCTTACCACGCCGTACTGTACATTTCCTTGCACAAGAGCGGGCAGGCAGCGTGGATGCTCTGCGGATTCTTGCACAAGAACGGACATACTTGCGCAAGAAGCCGCGAGTGTAGACATAGCCTTACTGTTTTATGGTGAGCGCTGGATGTTTGGCAGAAATCCAAAGAGTACTGGTCCCTGTCCCAAAAGTGCTGGAGAAGGTATGATAAGAATTCTCATAAGAAATTGTTCAATTTAGTGCCCTAGCTCTCTAAAACTATCTCATCAGAATAGTCTGTTGGCTGGGGCATTTGGTTGGGAGGCATCAGGGCTTGGTTTGGCCGCTGGCTCATCCCCAAACTTGTTGTGTGACCTTGGGCCAATGACCTCTCCATACCTCTGTCTTGGCCAATTCTAGAGGAAGATCTTTGGTGCAAGTGCTGTTTCTCTCACACTGTTGGGAACATGCCCAGCACAAGGGGTCCTGACAGAGCCAGGGGTTCTGGGGGAAATATCAGTAATAACCCCTGATGGTCTGATTCTGCCACTCTTGAGGTACTGCAATGGGAGAGGAAGACTGGCAGAAATTTTCCTCAGATGAGTAAAACCAGGGCTGATGATGATATGGAGGTACCATGAAACTTACCAGAGTCAGGGCACTTCCTTGGGGAGTCATAGCCTAACTCCTGCATGCCACATGGCCGGTCTTTTACAACAGGGACAGTGGAGCAATAGAGTACGCTACACAACAAAGGGCAAGTCTACACTACACAGTGTTTAGCTGCTGTGTCGACACAGCCCTGTTGCTCAAAGTCAGCATGTGTGACCATTGTTTGACTAGCCCCCACGCGGGCACGGCTTTGCTTTGTTGGCAAGAGAACATGCCTACGGACAAAGCAGCCTTCACATCTGTACCTGCCAAGACAAAACTTTTGCCCTTGGGGGGAGGGGTTAAGTGCCTGTGGATGACAAAAGTTTTGTCCATCAATTGCCTATGTAGACAGAGCCTAACTAGCACACCAGGAACAGAAGACAGGATGTGTGTGCGCCAAAGACACCTCAATGCCACTGAACACGTGGTAGTGCTGAGAGGACTCAGTCAGGCATTTGCAGTGGGTTAGCACTGTAATGTTTACAGGGTTCCTTTCGTTCTGTCTCCTTAAGCTATGTCCGCAGTTGCTGGAGCCAGGTCTCAGAGCCACGGCCACACATCCACACTGCACTGCACAGGCCTTCTAAGTTTGCTCGACAGCTTGAGCTGCAACCACGCTGCCAGGGATAGGGCGTGGATCCTTGTCCCAACAGGGACGTTAATTAGTTAAATGCTAGGTTTAACAGGTTAACCCTGGAGCATTATCTCCCCCCCCCCCCCCCCCCCCCACTGGTTAACCAGTTACCTAGTAAACATGCCAGTAAGGCTCATGCTTACCCTGATGAACCCTTTACATCCCTAGTCCCAACAGGACTCAGGCTCGGACCCTTCTCTGCAGCAGGGTCATGGCAGCCAGGAGCTGAGTGGTTGCCCACCCAAGTCAGCCTGATTAGTATGCGACTGGAAGGGGGGTTGGGCTCAAAGCTGAGTCAGATACTGAGCTTAGTGCACAGTGTAGCACGCCCCTTGGCTGCATGGCAAGGTGCGTGCTAGATATGCCAGGAAATACAATAACCAAATCAGTGTTGCACCAAGGCAGTGTTAGTGTTTAGCCATGGGGAGCCTTTTCAGAAGCACCTAAATGACTTGGGAGCAATGTTCCCTCTAATCTTTTTCATCCCTGTGTGGATTTTTCCATCCATGTGTGGAATAAATATTTTATGTGCACTATGTGCACCAAGGCATGTACGAAGAGAAATGCAAGCCTAGCTGTGGGCACTCTGCTAATCAACTGGGTGCCATTGGAATCTCTCCTAAATGGCCGCACAAGCACCCAGCTTGCAGGGAACGCTGCTTAGGAACCTTACTGATTTTCAAACTGGCTTAAGTTTCCCCATGAAAGTCAATGGAATTTAGGGGCCTAAGGGCCAATCATTTTTCAACACGGGACTGAAGCTCCTAGGTCACTTAGGAGCATTGAAACTTCACCCTATTTGTAAGTCTTTGTGCTTGGGCCAACGCAGCACAGAAAGATGAACTTGAGCTCTCAAGGTCCCTTCTCTGAGTGTATGTCACTGAGAGCTCTCCATGCATATAGGGAATGTGCAGCTGTGTGCTTATAAAGGGCCATAGCATGACAGAGAATTGTGCCCAGTGCATGAGCTTGTCCTAGCTCTGCTCCCATGGACGTCAATGGGAGATTTACTACTGCTTTCAGAGGGCGCAGTTAGGCTAATGCTGAGCACTTTGGGACATTGCATCTGGTGTTGTTACTTCCCTCTAGACTTAGTATGAATGATACAATGATACAATTTTAAGATGCTCTGTTTGTGTTAATAGACTTAAAAAAAAAAAAAAAAAGCCTGGTGAATAGATAGAAGCAAACTTTAAGCTCTTTCCTTAGAAAATCCCATATGTAGCCAATATTTCACACATCAGATATGTGTGACTCTGCCCCAAATGCTATGCACAGGGAAAGAAGGGAATCATCAGAAATCAAGCAGCACATCAGAGATGACTGAATTGTGGCAGACGTGAATAGTCAATTGACAAAGCAGGCAGTGGATTTCCCAAAAGCATTTGGAAGGACAAAGGGGATTTGTGTCAGTGTTGCTTTATTCCTTGCTAGGAGATGTTTAAAGATATACTGGAACAAAGAATTGTTGTGGGCAGCACCAAAGGAATCCTGTTAAACTTCAGACAGTTTAAGTAGAATGAACCTGCACTTCAAACTGCAGCTGATCCCAGTCTTGGAAATGTGCGTGTGCTGGAGCTTCCTGGTATTTGCACAGGTTCGCCATTAGCCTCATGCAGAGATGTGTGTTTGAAAAGTAAGAAAGGTGACTGAATAATGGCCTGAAAGGGACCCTCCCTCTTCCAGGGAGGAGTTGCTTCTTTTTGAAATTGCACCAAGCAGATGCTTGACCTCACCCCAAGAGCACACCCACAATTGCTTGATCCTACCTGCTTAGCCATTACACCTACCAATGCTCTAAGCAGCCTGTTCCCAGAACGGCCATGGGTCTAGAATAGATACAAGCTGAGCAATTTGCCCTTTTTTCTGGATATTAGGCTGAGGGAATTGGACAACGAAGCCCTGTAAGGAACTCTTGCCTTAGGTGATGGAAATGCACCTAAGTGGCCAGAGGTGAGCAATGTTCTGCGTAAGCCGCTCCCTGGTAGGTGATAGTTGATGAAAGGGGTACTACTTTACTCCAGCTCCCTTTATATGCTCTGTTCCTTCCACAATCCAGAAATGGTGATAGTGGTAAAATGACTAGCTGAGCTATAGTAAGCAATGTTGCCATTTTTTCATATTGACATCACTAGGTTTCAGAGTCAACACAACTTAGCTTTATTAAAGCCATTCTATACATGTCTAAGATCTATTGTTTCTTTCTGGCTAAAACTGAAGGGGCAGTCTTGCATGTGGTCACATGCCAAAGGTTTTCTTCACAGTCATAAGGGCTAAACATATTTTCATTTATTGTAAGTGCCCCAGAGACTGATGGGACCATCAGATGCGGCACAGTGGAAAGTACTAGCTAATATGACCTACCAGAAAGGAAAAGGGAGGCTGTAGCAATGGAGCAAGCAGAACAAAGCTGACCGGGTTTTCCCCTCAGTTAGGGGCTCAGTCCTGCCTTCCTTATTCAGCATACCATTGTTTAGGGACAGGGCAGGGAGGGAACCCTGTGCCCTTGAGCGCAGGGCCGGACTAGTCTGTTGCCTGGCTGGGAGGGGAGCTCGCCCAGCGTTGGGTGCTGACAGCCCGGGCAGGGACACCGCTCAGGCGGCCGGGTGCTCAGCCCAAGCCAGGGACTGGCTCGGTGCAGGAGGGGTCGGTGTCGCTCCCAAAGGCGCCGGCGCGGGATGGGGACGCCGCGGCTCCCCACGTGGATTCTGCGGGGCTCCCGCTGCGGGGCGGGCAGCGGTGCTTGGCGCTGCAGCGCGGCGGGGCCCCCCCCCGCGGGCCGGGGCGGGGCCGAGCGGGGCGGGGCCGGTTCCCGAGGAGCAGGGGCCAGGCTCTGGCACAGCAGCAGACGCTGCCGCAGCGATGAGCAGTCACCGCGTCGTGCTGCAGGGCCCGGGGCCCTGGGGCTTCCGCTTGGTGGGGGGCCGGGACTTCGAGCAGCCGCTGACCATCTCCCGGGTAGGGCCGCCGGGGGCTGGGGCAGAGAAGAGCATGGGGGCTGACGCAGGGAGAGGCGTCGGGAGCTGTGGCTACGTGGGGGATGGTGCAGAGAGGGGATGTGGGGGGTTGCCCCCGTGGGTACGTGGGCGATGGTGCAGAGAACGGGTGTGGGGGGCCTGCCCCGGCACGGGGGGTGCAGGGTGTGGTGCTTTGTGCCCTGGGATTGTTCATGGAATTGTCCTGGCCACTGCTAGGCAGGAAAACAACAGTCCCGCCTACAGGCTCCCCTTCACGCCCCACCTGTTGGATCTTGCAATGGCTGGAAAGCCCCTTATTCCCCATGGAAAGGCTCAGCGAGCTCTGCTCCAGTGTCCAGGTAGGCGTGTGTTCCTGTCTCTCCCATGCCAGATTAGTCCCTGAACTTCTGGACTCCACCCCTGCATTGTTTCCAAGTCAGACTCCAACAGTCCTTAGCAGGAGGAAGCTCAGTTCCCTTCCTTTTATGTTAGATTCTCTACTCCAAGAATGAAGGAAACTAGCAAACTAGGCTGACTTGGTGATTGGCTAGTGGGAGAATAGGTACATCCTTGTGTGTGCATGCACATGTGCGCACATTGGAGGTGAGCTGTTGTGATCCTTTTATAGCACTCTTGTGTTCTATGTACCCCACAGAGGTGGTTCCCATGTTGGAAGAGTTGATGGCTGACTAGTGAGGGCTCAGGACCAGTGTTCCTTCTAAGAGTTTCCAACAATGCGCGGAGTGAGGTTTGGTTTGTGCACCAATATTGAGGTTGTGTGCGCTGGTTTGGATGTGTGGCACCCAGTTTATTAACACAGACACGTTCCTGGCCTCTGGACCAGACACCCCCCCCCCCCCCCGCCATGCAGCAGGTCCCATTCCTGGCCGACACCACCACCCACCATGCGGCAGGTCCCATTCCCAGCCCCAACCACCAGAACAGGCCCTGGACCTCACTGCTGCATGGCAGCCCCAGCCATTGGTACAGGCCCCCACTCCCACCACGCGGCCGTGGCAGGTCCCAGCCCCCTACTCCAGCAGCTCCCTCACCACTCCGTCTCAGCCAGCCCGCCAGCCAGAGCAGCTGCCAGCCGCATGAGTGCTGCTGCGCAGCTCTCCAGAGGAGGTGGGTGCGGAAAGAATTTTTTGTGCAACAGCTGCACAGGCATGCGTCTTAGCAGGAACATTGATCAGGACAGCTATGGACTGAGCGATGTTTGTCTCTTTGTGGATCAAGGTGTAGCATTTGGAGGTTTGGTTCTTGATTTTCTTGTATAACGGATCATTTCTACAGAAGTGGGTCTTGCAAGCTGTATGAGCGAGGTGCAGGGATGGAGGCTTGGCCAGCTTGGAAGGCTGTAAAATGTTTGTTTTGGAGATGTATCCAGATTAGTGTAATTAGTGGAAAAGAAAAGACAGGGACTTTACAAATCTTATAGAGCATGAAATCTGGTCTCCCCTGTGAAACCTGGCCTTTTGTGTTATTTTACCCTATACGATACAGATTTCACAGGAAAAGACCAGCATTTCTCAGACTGGGGACCCTGACCCAAAAGGAGTTGTCCAGGGATCACAAGGTTATTTGGGGGCGGGGGGGGTCGTGGTATTGTTACTATAACTTCTGCACTTAAGAGTGGCCCAGCTCTTAAGACAGCATCCTACCAGCAGCAGCACAGGAGTAAGAGTGGCAATATCATACCACACCATCCTCACTGCTGCGCTGCAGGTTACACCCTGTCAGCGAAGCTTCCCCAGGTGTGGCACCAGCAGGAGCAAGGCTGGCCATTCAGTTTGAAACTGCTTTGGGTGCAAACTTGTCACATTCGTAAGTTCCTCTTACATAAAAATTGCTTTGTATGGCTTTGTGTAATACGCAGTAAATCAATTCCTGTTTGATTCACTTACATGAGTACAGTCACTGGGCCTTAGCCCCATGTCTATTGTAATGAAGCTGTGCTGCAATCCTCTCCATGCTGCTGCCTGCCTGCCTTGAGGGTTATGGCTTTGTTGGCTGGCCTGTGGCTGGTTGGTTCCTGTGAGATTAGGGGATCTGGGAAAGAGACTGGAGCAACCCTTGCATGAAGGAGAGGTACAGATAAAGTGGGCGGAACTGTGAAGTACTTCTGCACATTAGCCTACCTTTAATCACCTCTTCCTGTGGGAGGGATAGACATTGATTTCCTTTGTTCTGGTGCCATTTTATGCAGATCATGCCTGATATCCTGTTCCCTGCCATTTGGTCCTACTGATCTTAAAAGGGATTGACTGACACACAGGGGGATTTGACTCTACTAGTGATAGCAAAAAAAACCCCAAACTAAGAACCCGCCTCTCAACACTATGTGTCGGTGCATAACTTTGGAGCTATCTGTGAAAATGTCCAAAGCAGCTGAATTGATAGGCACACATATTCCTGGGCCAGCATTTTTCCCTAATGAAAAAGCAATCATGTGGCATCCCAGTTTTATGTGTCTACTACGATCTAAGAGGTTGTATACAGCCGGTCCCCGACGAGTTACATTCCAAGCACTTGGTAGTAACTCGATGTGTTTGTAAATTGGATTACATTCACTGACATACGGCCGCGCTGTTCGTAAGTGCGGATTTCGTTCGTAGCTCGGGTTCCAGCTGTATAGGAGGTTGGTCGTAAATACGAACGGTCGTAAATCGATGCGTTCGTAACTCGGGGACCAGCTGTATTATGCACATGGCTAATTAAAGGTACAATGGCCTGGATTTGCAGCAGTGAAGTCAGTCTGACACACAGTCTATTAATTAAGTATAAAAAGAGAGCGCCTATGATTTAAACACTGTCCTCCAAACCCACAGTGACTCATCCAGGTCCTTTCCGTGAACTGTTGATTTAGCTGAAAGTTGATTTAAGGGTTACAACTTGGGTTTTATTGTCCAGCGTCAAACCTGGGGCCAAATCTTATTTACTCAACCCACTGAAATCCATATAAACTCTAGCAAACAGCTCAACACAGGAAGAGAAGAGCAGCTCAAGAGGGTAAGGAAAAGCTAGTTACAAGAAACACTGGGGCCAAAAAAGATGCTTTTTGTGTGCTAAGCAGTTCAGCTGGAATGAGCATGGAAACAAAACCATAGGGGCTAATGCTACAGTCCCCCCAAGCCCTTAATCACAGTGTGCAAATACCTGCTGGGATCTCACCAAAATCTGGGCTGGGCCCTGTTTCATGCGCATGTAGAAGCCCCTGGTAGGACGTTTAAGGAGAGGGCTAGGTTAGGTACAGGGAGGGTTTTGACAGGCACAGACTAGCTGGAATGTTTCACCTGCAGCCAAAGGAAAGCACGGGTGTGGCTAATGTACTAGGATTTTGGGTTGGGCTGGCTGTTGGTTTACACAGGGAGAGGTGGATTGTTCCAGATGCACTGAGATCTATAGAGCCTCAGGCTGCTGCCTAGTGCTGACTGCTCAGCGTTGCTAAGGACAGACTCCCAGGCCCCAATTCTCCGGTGCATCCTTAGGAAGAACAGACTGGGCAAGAAGTGGGAGCGGAAGGACAAATGTCGCTTTGTGGCACCCTTGCACTTCTAGGTTTCTGGCTTTATAGGGGGCCCTTTTCAGCCAGCCCTAGTGGTGTTCTTGTGTTATGTGCGTTACTCCCCTTGAATGGGGTGTAATGAGTCTTGTGGCTTTCGAGTAGTCTGTCTGCATAGGCAGAAAGAGCTATTCAGGTGACAATTAAACAGTTAATCACTGGGTAGGTGGAGCAGTACAACTAGTGTGTCATTTAAATCCCAGAGTTGTTAGGTTAGCTCTTCGGGGTGTCTGCAGAGATAAAAGCCAGGTCTTTGGGGTGTGGAGCTGGCTCTGGGCCGGCTGTTCAATGTTCTCTTAGCACAAGCTAGATAGAAGAGGAATGGAGCACAGGCCTGTAACCCACTCCCAGGTGTGAGCTCAGAGGGACTCTTGTCTAATGAATACACAAGTGAGGTCTTGGATGTTCTTCTTGGCCTCTTGCATCCAGGGGGTTGAAAACTTTCCTGTGCGACTGGTAGCACAGACGCCAATAATTTCTGCGCAATCTAAGCTTTTGTTAGGCCTGTAAGATGGTCTACTAAAGGTGGGCCTATGAGTTGCTGCTCCCCACACGTAGCATCCAGGCTGCAAGAAGCAGGGCAGGAAAGATTTCTTCCCCTCCAGCAACCAAAGTGGCTTCCCTCCCTCTTCCCAGCTGCTGGGATTGTGGTGTGGGTTGGGCTTCTCAGGGAGCCTGTGTTCCTGTGGAGAGAGGCATGTCCCAGCTTCACACCTTTGTGTCCAATGGAATAAATACCATTGATAGGACTCAAAGGGTTGTATCAGTACTGCTCACGTGACAGTGAGTTTACTTCTGTCTTCTCTCTCCAGTTCTCTCTCTCATTTTGTATAACTGGCCACTATCGCAGTCTGCAGGAGGGGTGGCTGGTCCACAGGATGAAACTGCTCAAGATGCAGTTGCTTCTTGTGATGTTCTGTTGTGAGATCAGTTGTTTTGCTGGAATAGGCATGGGGGATTCTGCTTTGGATTGGAATCTGTGATGGGGTGTGCATACCCCACACTGAAGTGGGCGGGGTTAAGACCCTGTGGGTGGAGGAAGTCCTGCCCCTTCACCCAGACTGGGCATACTCCATATGCTGGAGCAGCATAAAAGGCAGCAGAGCAGCTCAGTCTGGGCTGGCCAGCAAAGGAGAAGGACCTCCCCCTGGAGCTCCTGAGCTGCAGCAGCCAGTGACTCAGATAGCGGGAACTGGAGTCCCAGGAGAGGGCCATGACGTAACCCTCACAGAGTTCCAGGGAGAAGCTGCTGCCAGCTGGCTGGAAGACCCAGCTACTATGTGGGACGTTGACCCAACAGAAGTGGTAGGAAGTGACCCAGGGAGGGTGCAGGAGCAGCCTCTCCCACTCAGGGGACCCGATTCTCCGCCGAGGGAGCGGCAGACCTCATAGGGCCGTGGGTTGGTACCCGGTGGAGCAGGGTGGACCCGGGTCCCCCGACCAGGGCACTTGCCCCATCCCTACTGACTCTGGCCCTTCGGCCACACAGCCCAGAACCAAGGGCTGTCTGACTCTGGCCCTTAGGCCGCCCTGTCCTGAGACCTGTGCCGCCTATAGACCCTGGTCGGTAGGACGTACTGCCCTGCGCTAGGAGTCACTAATTGACTCTTTGTGTTGCCCTGAGAGAGGGGATATTTATTGACTTTTGGCCAGTAGACTACACTGCCCTGTGAGCAGCGCTGCTTATGGACTTACCCTGAGACAAAGGAAGATTCATGGACTGTAGAGATGGCCAGCTGCCTTGTGGCTGAGCAGGCGTTGTCCGCACTCTGGAATATACTCACACCTGAGAAATGGTCTGAGGTAAACAGGGTGAAGTTTAATAAGGATAAATGCAAAGTGTTCCACTTAGGAAGGAACAATCCATTTCACACATACCGAATGGGAAGCGACTGTCTAGGAAGGAGTATGGCAGACAGGGATCTAGGGGTCATAGTGGACCACACGCTAAATATGAGTCAACAATGTGACGCTGTTGCAAAAAAAGCAAATGTGATTCTGAGCTGCATTAACAGGAGTGTTGCAAGCAAGACACGAGAAGTCATTCTTCCGCTCTGCGCTAATTAGGCCTCAGTTGGAGTATTGTGTCCAGTTCTGGGCCCCACATTTCAAGAAAGATGTGGAGAAATTGGAGAAGGTCCAGAGAAGAGCAACAAGAATGATTAAAGGCCTAGAGAACATGAGCTAGGAGGGAAGACTGAAAGAATTGGGCTTGTTTAGTTTGGAAAGGAGAAGACTGAGAGGGGATATGATAGCCGTTCTCAAGTATCTAAAAGGGTGTCATAAGGCGGAGGGAGACAAATTGTTCTTCCTGGCCTCTGAGGATAGGACAAGAAGCAATGGGCTTAAACTGCAGCAAGGGAGGTTTAGGTTGGACATTAGGGAAAAACTTCCTACCTATCAGGGTGGTTACACACTGGGATAAGTTGCCTACAGAGGTTGTGGAATCTCCATCCCTGGAGATATTTAAGAGCAGGTTCGATAGACGCCTGTCAGGGATGGTGTAGACGGTGGTGGGTCCTGCCGTGAAGTCAGGGGACTGGACTTGATGATCTCCTGAGATCCCTTCCTGTTCTAGTGTTCTATGATTCTACCTGTGACAGGGAGTGCATACACCACTACAGAGTTGCTGGAGGAACTTCCACTGGTTAATCGCCCAACATCCTTTCCCTCTTGGTAGCATCTCATATGCTCTAGGGTAGGGGGAGAAGGAATGCTGAATCATTACATGTCAAATGAAGGCAGGAGATCTCTCCCTTCCTTTGGTATTGCAGTTGAAAGCTGAACACCACCGGCTGTCAGAGAGGTGGGGGAAATGCCTGTGTGCGTACCAAGTCCCTGCACTGCTTTGTTACCTTGCTGTATGGGAGGGGATGCGCTGGGCACACACCTGCAGGGTTTTCATTCACCATGGGCATGATAAATGTTCACTAGCTGAGAGAGTGGTTAGTGAAGGGGAGATAGGTTTGGAGTGGAAGGAAACCTTTTTTGTTCCTGGGAGTGACTTAGGGTGTGTGAGGCTGGAGTTTCTCTCTGTATTAATGGTGCTGGAGCCTAGGAGAGCTCGGAGAGAAGCTGTTTTAGCAAGTTAGAGCTGCCTCTGAGAAAGGGTAACGTGCATTCCTTTTAGCTTCTAAAACCTGAACAAATCATGTTGCAGGTACAGGATGTCAAGCTAGTGCCTTCCACTAATAACCCAGCTCTGCTAGGCGGCAGGCAGGTACTCTCCCCAGATCACCTGTTTGGATCCAGTTCTTCATATGTAAAATCATTTGCCCAAGGTTCCACAACTGCTGGATGGCAAGAACTGGGACTAGAGCCCTGGGTGCCCAGTTCTGGCCACCCACCTTCCTTTGAGACTAACATAATCTGCTTTGATGACATCTGGCCTGTCTCCCAGGGTTTGTGATGGATTTTAGAAGGGGGGGAGGGTGAAGGGGCTAAATGATGAGACCCAGTATTTGAATGAAACCTGAGAACTGTTAAAAACAATGATCTGTGTAGACACTGGAGAATCTGACTCTTCTGAAGAGCGAACAGCTGCTGTATTTCCTCTCTGCCAGCGGTTGAGCAGCGCACCATGGACTGGCTTGCTGGTACCGTACACCCCACTTAGTGACTTTATCCTTAGTGCCTTATGTGCTTGGTTTGCAAAGGCTTAGGGATGGAAGGTGCTGTATCGAGCGGTAAGTATGCTGGTTGGATAGGTTTGTGCAGCCTTAAATGGAGAGCTCCTAAGTTAGAGGTAGGTTTGTTTAACTGATTAAATGGTGGTTGGCGGGGGGAGGGAGGGAGTGTCACTCCAGCCCAGCTGGGATGCTTCTAGTCCAGCGATTCCCAACCTTTTCCAGATGGGGACCCATTTTGACAATTCAGGAAGACTTGGTGACCCAAGGCAATTCAAAAATGGGGAGAAGGGAGGACAGAAACACCTGGGGAGATGCTGTGGGGGTTGCTCCCTGGGTACATTCCTAGGCCAACACTGTGTCAGTTTCAGCACATCCCTCACCTGACTGTCCAGCTTGACCTACCTCCCTCAATTTTTCCGGACAAATCAGACACTGGCACAGGCTTCAGGGTAAGGAGGGTTAGTGGCAAAGAGCAGTGAAGGCAGAATAGATGGGATTTTTGGTAAGCATAAACCCCTAGCTGCCAGAAACTCTTCTTATCCAGGGCTCCCATTGGCCTCCTGGAAATGAGCCGGTACCCAGGTGACTTCCATTTGGGCATTAACAGTTACCCTGAAGGCTGGGATGGAATTTGCTCTGCTTGTAAGAGGCAGATGCTGTATTTCTTGCCCAAGGATTGGTAGTGGATTCATGATTACAGCCTCCACTGTTAAATTCCTAGGGAATGAACAGGGCCAGGTCCAAAATCTGTCATGCCAAGTGCTGCCTTTCCTCCGTTTGTGTCAGTGCTCGTCCAGGCTTATGTGAGAAACCTGTTCAGGGGCCCATCCAGTTAAGTAAACACAACTCCAAAGCAAATAACATGCTAATGGGCCATGTGTTGCCAGGGGTTGTGGTGCTCCAAAGTGCTGACTTCAGGGAGAGTGGCTGCTCCTGCAGGTGAACAGGCTTCTCTTGAGATCACTAGCATGCCAGCTATATCGCTTTCTCCCAGCTCCCCGGTGCACTAATAGTCTGGAGCAGTATTCTACTGTGTGGGTGACTGAAAAGGTACAAATAGCTTGTTGCGGTAGCTGATGAGAAACCAAAGCTAATGATATGAAGGGAAATGTGCTCACGTGAATTTTCTCTTAGCCTTTAATCTCTGTTGACCCAGCTGCAGGCTTTCCAATGGGGGAAGGCATGTCTGCCTAGCATGAGATTCCAAATGCTGACTACATTACTCATGGCAAAACAGAAATGCGGGTGGGAGGAAAAGGATTGAACTTAAGGCTGGAATATGTCCAATAGGCCAAAGTGGGTTAAACCTGGCTGATCAGCAACAATATCACTAGATATTATTCTTATCCTGATTCAGGGGTTGGCTTATCTGGATCTCCTCCCAGGCCGGGGCGGACTGGCCCGGCGGGATACCGGGAATTTCCCAGTGGGCCGTCCTCCGAAGGGCCGGACAAAGGACCATCTGGCGGCTGCTGGAGAAGGAGGGGGATTGTGACGGGGCGCCGCAGCCCTGCACTTTAAATTCCCTGGTGCCGACCATGTACGGGGCACAGTGGGGCTGAGGGAGCGCAACAGCTGAAAGGGGAGACGCCCGACGTGGTGTGACATCACGGCCCGGGACTTTAAAACCGCCCGGCCCAGTGTTGCACCACGTGGCCCAGCACATGGTCTGGAGCCCCGGAAGCAGCTGGGGCCAGGGCTGCGGGGACTTCTGGGGCCCGATCACAGACTCCAGCGCTGCAGACTGGAAGGCAGAAGGTGGGGGAGGGAAAGGGGGAAAAATAAGGGGAAGGGGTAGGAGAGGAAGGGGCTTGTGCTGAGGGGAGGGGAGGGGGGCAGGTCAGGAGAAGAAAGGGGAAGGCACCAAGGGACAGGGTGCAGGAGAGACAAATGCCACGGGGCCAAGAGCAGACAATGAGGAAAAGGGCAGGAGGGGAGGTGTCAGTGGGAGGGGGGGCAGGGTGATGCTGGGAGAGGAGAGGGTAAGGGCATTGGGAGCTAGAGTGGGAAGGGGGAGGTGCTGGGATAAGGCTTGAAAGAAGGGGTGGGCATGAGGAAGGCAGGGATGGAGCAAGTCATGTGTGAGGGCACAGGGGCATGAGGAGAACGGGGCAGAGGGTGGTGAGGGGTGGGCATCAGGAAAAGAGGGCAAAGGGGGCAGGGGCAGTGAGGGAAGGGGGCACCAGGAGGGTGCAGGGCTAAGGGAAGGTGCAGGTGCCAGGGGATTCTGGGGTGAAGCAGAAGGGCAGACACCTGCAGGGGAGGGACCAGCACCAGAGGAGAGAGGCAGGGCAGGTGTGTAGAGGAAGGTGTTAGAAGAGGGGATGAGGAGGGGTAGCTCACATGATCAGAGTGGGGCTACTGAAGGAGTGGGCACAGGGGGAGAGAAGGGCTGAGGGGGGGCAGGTCGCAGGAGGGATGAGGGCAGTGAGAAGGGCAGGAGTCAGGACAGCAGAGGAGGGTCAGGGTTGGGGGGGCAGCAGGCACCAAGGGAGCTGATGAAGTAAGGGGAGGAGACAGGGCAGCAGAGGGAAAAGGGAGAGGTTTATAAGATATGTATGAATAACTTGGGTGCTACAGTGGCACATCCAAACAAGCCACATGAGCTCAGTACTGGTGCACAACACACAATTTATTCTGCTCATGGGAGGAAACTCTTAGAAGGAACACTTCCCGAGTTAATATCACACACATTGGGTTAATGCAATTGCAGGATAGTTGCATGAGGGGGGTTTGGTGGGGGCCAAACTAATCCCTGTTGGTAGGAGGATGGTGGGAAAAGTCCTTAGAGGGGTCACATGACACCTTTTACTTCTAGTCATGTGTCCATCTTGCCCCGAGAGTGTTACCTCCAGAAGCCTGGCTAATGGGAGTCAGGGGGTGTGGCTAATGGGTGTCAGAGTAAATTTTAAAAACATTCTTTGATGTGAAAAAGTGGGCCGATCTCAACCCATTTCCCAGGCCTATTTTGATTGCCAGTCCGCCCCTGCTCCCAGGTCATTTTAAAAAAATCTCATGCTGCTATCTTATTTTTTATTACCTTCTGCTGGCTTACATTTGTTGTGACCTGGTGTACTTGGGGCCACAGTCAGAGCAGGTTGCAAAAGGGAGAGAAGATGCTCCCAAAACTGGTGTCTAACACTCATATTAACTCACATGAGAAACTGTGCCTCTGCTCTCCCACACTTCAAGAAGCTAAACAAGAAATCACATGGTCCCCTTTATCCAGTTCTCTGGCTCCCAGTCAGTACTTTGGTCCAGTACAATGAGAAGTTATTTAAAAAACTCTGATCACATGCATAGAATGTTCTCCTGATTCTTTGGGGTCAGAAGCCCGTTACTAGGTCAGTAGAGGTTTGGATCTTACCCAAAATACCACACTGCCAGCCAAACTTTTAGTGCCTAAAACTAAAGATTTATTAGAGAGAGAGAGAGTGTGTGTGTGTGTGTGTGTGTGTGTGGACAAGAAGAGTTGTTAAATAGTAAAGCAGTCAGATACATGGATTTCAAAGTCCACGTATAAAGTGCTTAGCAATATTATTAAGTTTGCTGGCTTGAAAGTCCCACTGGAACACATCCAGAGACTGGATGGCTTGTTTAGTCCTTTGTTCAGAGTTTGGTTAGTAGAAACATGACTCCAGAGATAAGAAGCAGGATTGCAGATAAAATGGGGATGATGCAGCTGTCTTTATAGTCTTTTGCCATGGGGCTTGTACTTCCTTAATCCAAACACAAGCTGCTTAGCACATGGAATTTTGGAAAAGCCTTAAGAGAACTCTGTCCACAGGAATACTACATGCCTTGCTGACTCACCTGAAAGGAACCAGGTGTATTCTCTGGTTCCTTTCAGGTGCCCCTCCCCATGCTGTACCCACTGGAACTGCAGCAGCTGTGGAGAAGCACCTTTCGCCTGGCCCCAAAGTGCTGTGGTGAGAGAGGGCTGGGGGCAGTCTTCTATCCCCAGGATAGCCTGCACCCTGGACACCTCACCCAATAGCCTGCGTCCCCAGCAAGAGCTCTTACTCCACACCCCTAACTCTCTGCCCCAGCCTTGAGTCCTCTCCTGCCCCTAACTCCTCAGCCCCATCCCTGCCATGCACTGTCTATGTGCAGAAGGACTTTTGTTATGGGAGACATTGCCTTCATATTGGAGCACATAACAAAAATAACTTTGCACATGGACATAAAACATTAGAGGGAACACGATCAAGACCTTCTTTAGCTAAGGTTTAAGTAGATTGCTGAAAATTGGGGAAGATTTCAGGAGAATCATAGAACTGGAAGGGACCTCGAAGTCATCTAGTCCAGGCCCCTGCACTCATCGGAGGACCAACACCACCTAGACCATGATTTCATCTATTTCAATCTGAAGTGTCACAGTATGGTAATTGTAAGGGTTCTGACCCAAAAAGGAGTTTGGGGAGGGTCACAAGGTTATTGTAGGGGGAGTTGCAGTATTGCTACCCTTACTTCTGCCTTCAGATCTGGGCAGTTGGAGAGCAGTGGCTGCTGGCTGAGAGCCCAGCTCTGAAGGCACAGTTGCTGCTAGCAGCAGCAGCACACAAGTAAGGATGGCCCAATATGGGATTGCCATCCTAATTTCTGCATTGCTGCCTTCAAAGCTGGGCCCTCAGTCAGCAGCTGCCTCTTTCAGGCTGCCCAGCTTGGAAAGAATCACTGCAGTAGTAAGGGTGGCAATACTGCACACCCCCCCCGCAATAACCTTTCGACCCCCCTGCAACTGCCCTTTTGGTCATGACCCCCCCAAATTGAGAAACACTGGTCTCCCACATATAAATAGTGTCATATAAGGTAAAAGCACACACAAGAACAAATTTCGCGGTCCATGACTGTATTTTTCATGGCAGGACCCTACCTATAGGTTTTAGATTACTGTGTCTATAGCAGAGCATCGGGATATTCTATTAATAGTTTTTCTAGTGATCTACAGTAAAACTCATTGCCTGGGTCCCTAAATGTAAGATTGTTTTTCATGTTTAAACACTTATTTTCAGCATGTCTTGGCTTTGTCTTGTGCACAGTGAAATGACCCAACATGAAGGTGTTGCACAGCTGTCTCGGAACAAACGAGCTGACATACATGAGCCTGCTTCAAGAGGAGCTTAGGCACCCTTCAGGGGTATAAAGTTTTTTTGAATCTTGAACGCTATTGTTACTAGAGCTATGCAGGCTTCTCAGTGTCTAATACAAATAGACTTTTCCATCTTCTGAGAAGGGTCTCAGCATAGGGAGGGTTAGCGGCCTTCCCTTCTTTTAATCCCTCCAAATCTCCTCTTCCCAGCCCCCCCATGACTGAAGGGGATTCAAGGCATAACTGGCCAGAAGAATATCACCTACACGTCGCAAGGTGACTGCGCTCTTCTCCCCCTCGGGTCAGGGTCTCGTGCTCAGCCTGTCCCTTGTGGTCAAGGCACAGAACATAAGAATGGCCATACTGGGTCAGACTAAAGGTCCATCTAGCCCAGTACCCTGTCTGCCAACAGTGGCCAATGCCAGATGCCCCAGAGGGAGTTAACAGAACAGGGAATCTTCAAGCAGTCCCTCTCCTGTCACCCATTCCCAGCATCTGACAGAGGCTAGGGACACCATTCCTATCCATCCTGGCTAATAGCCATTGATGCACTTAGCCTCTGTGTATTTATCTAGTTCTTTCTTGAACCCTATCGAAGTCCAGGTCTTCACAACAGCCTCTGGCAAGGAGTTCCACAGTTTGACTATGGGCTGCATGAGGGAAAAACTCCTTTTTGATTGTTTTAAATCTGCCAGCTATTAATTTCATTTGGTGACCCCTAGTTCTTACATTATGGGAACAAGTAAATAACTTTTCCTTATTCATTTTTTCCATAACTGTCATGATTTTATAGACCTCTATCATATAGCCCTTTGGGCTCTTCTTTTCTAAGATTAAAAAGTCTCAGTCTTTTTAATCTCTCTTCATATGAGACCCGTTCCAAACCCCTAATCATTTTTGTTGCCCTTCTCTGAACCTTTTCCAATGCCAAGATGTCTTTTTTGAGATGAGGCGACCACATCTGTGCGCAGTATTCAAGACTAGCTGGAGTTACCCCGCGTTGCTTGGGCCGGGCGGTGGGGTCCTGCCAGGGGTGCCCCTTGTGAGGGGCGGGCAGGAGGGGGTGAGCACAGGACCTAGGGTGGGTGGGGCAGCCCAGCTTGTGCCCAGGGCTGCAGTTGCCGCAGGGGGAAACAACCCCATCGCCCGCCCTGAAACTTTTGCCCTGCTACCATGGGGCCATGCTGGGGGCTCCCCTCTCCCGCGGGCCATGGTGAGCAGGTGCTGGGCTCCCCGCCACGTGACCAGGAAGCTGCGCCGGACCCTGGGCCGCTCCCAGCACCGCCGCCGCCTCCCCACTGGGCTCGCCCCGCTGCGCCCGCAACCACCCCCCCTAGCAGCAGCCGCGAGCTCCAGCCCGCCGCTCGGCAACCCTCGGCCGCCGCCGGAGGGGAGGGGCCCGGGCTGAGTAACATCACAGGTGGGAGGGAGGAGGGGGCTCCCCCGCCCAGGACGTGCCTGCGCAGTGGAACGGCCTGGTAGAAGCGAGTGGGGCAGCTGCTGCTCGGAGCGCCACCCCTCCCCTCGCGCCTCCACTGCCGGCCTTAGTGAGTGACTGTCCCTGCCACTTCCCCCAGGAAGCCGCTTCTCCCCACACTGCCAAAAGTACCTTAAAACCTCCTCCTGGAGGAAAGGTTACCCCATGCAAAGTTTGGTTGCGGTAGCTCTTATAGTGCCCAAGTTATTAGCGCACAAACATTCTCCTTTATATATTAGATGTGGGCATTCCATGGTCCACAGATGTTGAGTATCTTCCTAAGGCAGGTCAGAAGTGGCCCAAGCTGTGTCTGGTCTAAGATGGGGCCCAGCTAGTGGAGCACGTTAAAGGACAAAACCGTTCAAACAAGGCCCTGTATTGCCACATGTTGCTTGGGGGTTGGGAGGCAGCAACTCTGCCATATTTGGCAACTCCTCACAAGTTAGGAGAGGCCCTTACTCTAGTACAGAGGTTCCCAACCATTTTGAGCATATGGACCCCTTTTCAATCTATTAAAATTTCATGGACCCCAAAACGATCCATTTTTACTAGCCCAAATAAACCTTCCCGCCACTCTAGTAGCTGTTGAACGGTTATAGCCGGGTGACGTATTCAGAAGAGAAAAAATGGTAAGAAGTGACTGACCTATTTATAAGCTGACTCCAGAGGACAGTTGCAGCTTGAGGGACGTGCAGACTGCAGGGCACGGAGCTTCTCAGGTTCCATTGGCTGCTGTTTGCCTGCCCTCCTGTCCCCTCCATCACCTGCCCATCCACAGAGCGAGGGGGCTCTGGTGGCCAAAGGGAGCTCCAGAGCTGCCAACTCCTCAAGGGTGGAATTTCAGGAAGGTAGGGGGCAAAAGCAGAACTTCAGAAGCACGGGTGGGAGAGGGGCGACAGCAGCCATGCGCACTGGGACACAGCTTGCGTTTGATCCCGTTCTCCAGATGCTAAAGAAGCGTGGGGAAAGTGCTTTCATGCCGTCCGTGCCTCTCATGCCTGACTGGTGTGTGAGGCATGCACGGCATGAAAGCATTTTCCCCATGCTCCCTTAGTGTCCGGAGAATAGGATCAAAAGTAAGCCACACCCCGGCGCACATGGCTGCTGCATCCTCCTGCACTCCGGGACGGGGGGGAAGAAGAAAAATAAAAGAGAAGATGGGCCTGATCCTTTTAAAAACTTTCTATGGAGCCCCTGCAGTGCCCTCATGGACTCCCAGTGATCCGTGGACCACAGGTTGGGAACCAGTGCTCTAGTATCTTGCTGCCTGAATTCTATGGTTACCAGATGATTTCAAAAAAATACCGGACACACTTGATCTCAAATGGGAGGGGGGGGGGACTGGCTGTGAGGGGAGCAGGGGGAGTGGCCAGGGGAACCGGCTGGCGGGGAGTGGGGCTGGCCAGGAGGGGGTCGGGAGGAGCAGGGCTGGCTGGGGGAGATCAAGGGAAGGAACCAGCTGGCAGGAAGCAGGGCTGGCTGGGAGGGGGTTGGGGGGAGCGGGCCTGGCCAGGGGGGGAACCGGCCGGCAGGGAGCGGGGCTGGCCAGGAGAGATCGAGGGAAGGAACCGGCCGGCAGGAAGCAGGGCTGGCCGAGAGAGGGTTAGGGGGAGCGGGGCTGGCCAGGAGGAGGTCGGGGGGAGTGGGGCTGGCCAGGGAGGAAGAGCCGGGGGAACCAGCTGGCAGGAAGCAGGGCTGGCCCAGGCACACTCAGATCCCAGGGTGCTGCCCATCCCACGCATGGTCCCAGCGGGGAGCACGGGCGAGTCTGGCCCCAGGGATTCCATCCCGCGCCAGCTCCGCCCCCCTCCTCTCTACTACGTAGTTGTGTACTGCTTGGCTGGTGGACATGCTCACGCAGTGCAAGCACGTCTACCAGCCAGGCAGTACGCAACTACATACTGATACTCATGATAATAATAAAACTTACTTAATTAGAAAATACCAGACATTTATATGTCTGGTACTTTCTCAATTTGTTTCCCGGACAGAAAGCTCAAATACCGGACTGTCTGGTTCAAAACCGGACACCTGGCAACCCTACTGAATTCTGGTTGGCTAGTGAGTGTAGCTGTATGCTAGCCTCCAATGAGTTTTGGTTGTCCCTTTCCCTGGGACTTGCAGATTGGATATTGGTTGTCACAATTTAGAGGACGTATTCTTCCAAGGAGTTTGCTTCCCCCTCGTCTGTGCCCCTTCCCACACGTGCACAAATCTCTTACCATCTTCCTGAGAGGCAAGCCAGGGAGAGAAATGCAAATGAGGCAACCACACATCTGCCTATGTGCAACTCAACACATTTCTTTTCTAGGTGGGAAGGTTTGTAACTTTACAGGCCTAATTTGTAATGGGGAGAATTGAAAGGCAGCATTAGCAGGGAGAGGAGCCCCACACAGATCCTGCCAGCTGAGTCAAGCAGAGGAAGAGGAGACTTTACTGCTATTCATTAATCACTCAGGAAGGAGGGGCTGGCTTTCCCCTTTGCAAGGCTCCTCTGCTAGTGCTGACACATTCGGTATGACGCACAGAGGGTGGAAGCAGTGAGGTGCAGGGTTTAGTGAGGGTTATGTTTCAGGGCAAAACATTAGTTACAGCACATGCAAGTGGTTAGGAAAGATGCAGGGGGGGCACTGGCCATGTAACCCCCCCCTCACACGCCACCACACCTTGTCTCCCAAGCGGTCGGGCCCCTCACACTCATCAGCAGTGGGGAAGGGAAGCAGAGTGACACAGCCCTAGTTTGCTCTGCTCCCTCAGCTATGTCGCTCTGCTTCCCACCGGGGAGTGTTGTGGGCAGTTCCACCCCCCTCTCCCAAGCAACGTAGCCATGTTGCTCCGCTTCCCTCTGCTGCTGCTGTGTGGGGAGGCCTAACCCCTGCTGTGGGTGCCAGGCCTCCCCCATTATTCTCCCGGGCTGCCCTGAGACTCTGGTCCCTTGCCTCTCCCACCCACGGTGTTTGGGGGCCATGTGGCCCCTCGGCCCCCCCTCACGTGTCGCCAGTGATTTACAGAATGACAGATTTGGATTTGAAAAGACTGGACATGAAAGTTTGCTTTTTTTCTCTTTACTAGGCACCTTATCACCTCTGCTTAGGTGAGATGTGTTAGTCTTGGGCCTGGATCTGCATCAGCCACCTCGTGCCCAAAATAGTTGTGAGCCTGTGCAGAACAATGCTAGATGTCATGACTCCCTGAGCTGGCAGAGAGGGTAACACAGCACCTCAAGTGCAGAGCAACCACAACGCACGTTTTTCTGCAGCCTCCACTAGCTCAACCCCATTGGGCTTTGCTCTGCAGGTTCATGTCAGTGTCTTTGGCTGACATCAGTTCTGTACGTTAAAGATTTTGGATGCAAGCAATGGTGAGAGGCTCTTAGAAATGAGCTTGTACTGGGAGGAAGAGCAAACTGCCTAGTCTCGGCTGAGGCTCTCTTGCACTGGTCATGCTAGTGCATTATTTTTCGTAACCATGTTGAATATTATCTGGTTTACAGCGAATAAAAAGAAAACTTGACAATGTCTGTAGACCTCAGTGCCCGTTCCCAGGCAAGGAACACGTTATCTCCCCATCCTAGAGCCAGGGCCGACTTATCCAGTAGGCACAGTGCCTAGGGCCCACGATACTTTTAGGGGCCCACGAAAATGTTTTAATTTCTTTTAAAATCAGAAGAAAAAAATGAACTTTTAGGGTCGAAGAAAATGTTTTAATTTTTTTCTCACATCAGAAAAAAATGAAACTTTTAGGGCCCACGAAAATCTATTAAATTTTGCCTAAAACAGAAAAAAAATAAAATGTTGAAGTATTTAAAGTTATATTAAAAATAACTTTTAATATTGATATTATTATGGTGGGAGGGGCCCACGAAGGCAAAAGGGCCTAGGGCCCACGAAAGTCATAATGCAGCCCTGCCTAGAGCTGGGAAAACAAAGGCATAACGCGGCCCAAGGTCACAGAGCAAGTTGGTGGCTGAGTTAGGGCTACTGGGTCCCTGTCTCCCCAGAAGGCTCAGTCAGTCCACCAGCAGCCCTTGGAGATGCACCCCAGCTGCACAGTTTAGATCCAGATATCTCTCTCAAAGATGGGGGTGTTTGATTTGGGACAGGCTTTAAATTTTAGTCAGTGGATGTTTTCTGTGCCTGGAACATAGCAGGCCACTTCATTAGCTCTGCAATAGGCTTCTATAGGAATATATTGCCTATTGAAGTAATTTAAAGTGGCAGGCAGGTACATGAGAACTTTAATACCTCTGATGACCTTTGGATTGGTGTCAAGTGTCTAGGTCAAGCTATGTGGGTGATGCAGCCATGACAGAAAGGTCTGAAGAGAATATCTCATTGTTGGTATCCCTCCATCTGCAGAAAAAGTGCAATAACTGTATGACAATAACTGTGTGACAATGGGCCAGTCTGACCTTGTGTTATAGTGCGCTATTGTCCTCCCTAGTTTGCCGTTAAGTTTATAGTTCGAGTCGCGGCAAGGATTCAGGTCCTAGTTGTCAGATCCCAAAAAGGGCCGGGTTGCCAAGGGGGAAGGGAGACCTGGGCCCGCCCTCTCTCCAGGTCTCAGCCCAGGACCTTAAGAACAGGTTCTGATGATACCTGTTCGACCAGTGGGGGAGTCCGTCCCCAAACTCACCGGTCTGCAGGCAACATCTTGCCCTGTCCTGGGCTGCTTTCTTCCCTCTCTGCGACCCCTGCTCCGGTTCTGGCTCCTGCTCCAGTCCCGGCTGTTGCCCCGTCCTCAGCTCCGTCGGTCCTCTTCCTGCTGGGGTCCGTCCCTCCTTTAAACCCGGCGCCCTGTCTTCAGGACACCGGCGCATGCGCTCCTTGCCCCTGCCCGGAGCATCCCAGCCGGGACGCACCGCGCATATGCTTTCAGCGGTTCCCCGGCAAGCCCGGCTGAGCCGCTCATCCTCACGACACCGGCGCATGCGCTCCTCGCCCCTGCCCGGAGCGTCTCGGATCCCGCTTCCCCATCACACCTTGATGCACATTGGTGTAAGTTTTTCTCCCTCACTCTCCCAAGGGATGTTCTCTGCTTGGAGGCCCATACTAGGAGCTCTCTCTCAAGCTTATAAACAATGTATATTTATACCTGACAGCTCAGCTGGGCTTGCTCAGCTACTTAATAGCTGTTCCAGCACACTGAAAACTAGGATGAATCAAAGAATAAATAATTGTTTCCTGGCGGAGGGTATCAGAGATGTAGCCATGTTAGTCTGTAACTTTAAAAACAGCGAGCAGTCCTGTGGCACTTTAGAGACTAACAAATATATTAGATCATGAGCTTTTATGGGTAAAACCCAGTTCAGGTAAGTTGGAGTGGAAATTACAGAATCCAGGGTATATATAACAGCAAAAGCAGTTACCTGTCAATTGTAGGACCATTGTTAATGAAGCTGATTAAGTCAGGCTTGATGTTTATCATTGATAGCATGTGGCGTGGAAATGTGAATTTCAAAGGTGGGGGAAATTGCCTTTATAGCGTGTTATCCCGTTAAGATCTTTATTGACACCTGCGTTGATACTGTTGAACTTGTAAAAGGAGCTCCAGTTTTTCTTTCTCCCTCTGTAACTGGGTGATAAATTTTTTTTGTAAAAGGATGGCTACTTTTAAATCCAGTGAATGTCCAGGGAAGTTAAAATGTTGCCCTAGAGGTTTATGTGTATTACCATTCCTGGTGTCTGATTTGCGTCCATTTATCCTTTGGCGCAGAAACTGTCCAGTTTGGCTAATATACCTGGCAGAGGGGCATTGCTGGTACTTGATGGCTCACATTAGTGGATGTGCAGGTGGATGAGTCCCTGTTATAAGCCAGAGACACAGCCCTAAAGCAGATCCATCCTGGGAGCAGAGCTGCGGCCAGAGATTCTGAGAAACTGCTCAGAGTTGTAAGCGCATGATCAAGATCTGAACTTGTGTAGCTGCCTTCAGTGGTGTACATTTCTCTGTAATGCTTCTGCTACAGTGTGTTTTCTGGGTTGTCTCTCTCTGTTTCCAAGGAGCTGGCCTTCCTAATTGCCAGTTGTGGGGCTCTCCATGGTGGAGAGCAGTTGTGCTTTAGTTGCAGAATTAGTGAGTTGCTGAGCATGCTCCAGTCCTTTCTCTCTTGTATGTGTGTTCATTCTCTGTTGCTTTCCATAGTCTAAAATAAGTCACCTGGACTGAGAAATAAACATGGCATCCACATATCTATGGTTCAGAGCAAAACCCTGGATTCTTAATACTTTTGGTTTTGGGGGAAATTGGCATCTGGATCTAAGGGTATGTCTAGACTGCATCCCTCTGTCGGCAGAGGGATGCAGATTAGGCAGGTCAACATTGCAAATTTAAATATCCCATGCCTAATTTGCATAAAAACAGCCACCACGTTTTGCCGACTCAGCACTTTGTCGGCAAAAAGCGGCAGTCTAATGGGGGATCTGTCGAGGAAAAAAAGGTTTACAGGATCTGTCGAAAAAGGCTTTCTTTCTCGACAGATCCCCCTCTAGACAGCCACTTTTTGCTGACAAAGTGCCGAGTTGGCAAAACGCAGCGGCCATTTTTATGCAAATTAGGCACGGGATATTTAAATCCCTGCCTCATTTGCAATGTTGACCTGCCTAATCTGCATCCCTCTGCCGACAGAGGGATGCAGTCTAGACATACCCTAAATGCCTTAGCCCAGATCCACTTTTATTTAAAACATATATTTTTAATATTTAATTTCTTCCACTCTTCCCCACCCCAATTCCTTGATATCAAACAAACCACACTATGGGCTTTGTCAACTGTTTCTGAAATGTCTGGGTCCTCACTTTGAGACTAGAAATTGTATGGAAAATCCAATTTCCCTTGGATTGTTACCTTCTTATTCTCTCCTAGGTGACTCCTGGCAGCAAAGCTGCATTAGCCAATTTATGCATAGGAGATGTCATCGTGGCCATTGATGGAGAGAACACCGAAAACATGACACACTTAGAAGCACAGAACAAAATCAAGAGCTGCATAGATGACATAACCCTGACAGTTGGCAGGTAAGCTTCAGAGGGGCAGCCGAATTAGTCTGTAACTGGAAACATTTAAAAACAACAAATAGTCTTGCCGTACCTTAGACTAACGAAACACGTAGCTGGTATCATGAGCTTTCGTGGGAACAGCCCACTTCTTCAGATGTGGATTCGGCAGGTAAGTCACTGAGAAGATGGGCTCTTACTGGGGCAATTGGTGTTGTATTATACTTCGATGGCAACAGTATGATTGGCTTGTCTGTCCTGCCCTCTTTTCTGGCTTAAGTGGCATGGTTTGGATTGCAACAATGAATTGCTGTTCAGCCTTTAAACTTAATGTTGTTTGCGTGTTTTCACTCCTCTGTGGCACAATTGAAACAGCAATCCCAGGGGTCAATTGGCTGGTAGTTTGATGCATTGCTAAGCCTGTTCTGTGACTTTAACAGGAAGAAACTAAAGGAAGACTTTACTGCTAGGGAATTCTGTGTCACTGTGTGTGCACAGAATTTATGGTTCCTACAGATTTCTTTGCTTCCCTGTAGAAAAATGACTTTTGATGGGGAAGGAAAAGGAAGCAGCAAGAGTGGCCTTGCAGCCCCCTCCCCTGCAGTGCAGGACGATTTGTTTGGGCACCCAGAGCAGCCGGTAGAGACGTAAGTCACCACTGGGACTAAAATGGCTACAACTGCACTGCACACATGTTAGATAAAATATCAATTCAGTACCCTTGTGGCAGAGAGGGAGCAGTAAAGTCCTAGAAGGCTGCACTAATTAAGACTAAAGGAAAGAGAGGAGTAGCCTATGGAGGCTGTTCAAACTGCCTTTAAATCCCCCTGCTCAAGTGCCTCAGATGGTTTGATAAAGGCTTCAGCATTGTGACTGGCAATTGAAGTTGCTCTTAAGCTAGGTGTCTGTGTTAAATACCATTGCATGGGCTTGTCTTAACTTGTAAGAGCCATAAAGGGTTTTTCTATACTTCTGCCACTGAGCCAATCCTGAATTGTCATTGTAGGACACAGATGTCTTGCCTAATCTTATATTCTGAGCTCTGGGGAGAAACACTTCTCCTGGCCATACTGGTCTGACCCCGTATGGATGGTCTTATGTTCTTATGACATTTGCTGTTAGCCAGTATGGGTAAGGAATAGTGTCCCTAGCCTCTGTTTGTCAGAGGGTGGAGATGGGTGGCAGGAGAGAGATAGCTTGATCATTAACTGTTCGATTCACTCCCTCTGGGATACCTGGCATTGGCCACTGTCGGCAGACAGGGTACTGGGCTGAATGGACCTTTGGTCTGACCCAGTCTGGCCGTTCTTATGTTCTTACGGTATTTGCATCATCTGCACACAGATAGAGCCCTGCGCAGATACAGCCTTGGATATCCCCATTGCAGGCCTCTATACACAGAGACATAGTGATGAGGAAAGTGTGAACTCCTCCTAGGCCTGCATCTGGCAATTTGGTCCTTCGGGGCCTTCTTTCATGTCCCCTTTTCCCCCATAATAAGCTTTCCATCCCCCCCTTCCCTTCTCAGAGAATATCTGCAAATTGCCTGCATCCTGGTATCCTTGGAGTGGCTCTCTGAGGCTACGTCTACACTGCTGTTTTTTTGCAGCAGAAGATATGCAAATTGTGCTTTCATTTGCATATCTTCTACCGATCCTTCTTGCGGAAGAAAAGACCCATGTAGATGGAGCCATTTGTCAAAAAAAACCACCCCTTTTTTCGCAAGATCCCTTATTCCTCAAAAAATGAGGTTTACATGATCTTGCAAAAAAGGGTTTTTTCCCAACAAATGGCCCTGTCTACACGGGGCTCTTTATCGCAAAAACCTCTTCTGCAAAAAGGATCGACAGAAGATATGCAAATGAGAGCATGATTTGCATATTTTCTGCTGCAAAAAAATGGCCGTATAGACATAGCCTGAGTGGTGCTGGGGAGCTGCCCAGCCTGGGTCTGATCTGCAGTAGGAGAATTCTAACATTGTTTGGGTAGTGCCTGCAGTGCTCAGGCATGTCATGCTCCCTGCCTAAAGGAGCTGAGAATTGAAAGCTGGGAGCAGGGGACTGCATGCAATGAAAGTGATGTGACTAGAATGGATTTGTCCCATCATTGCTCATGATCAAGATGGTGCAGAATATAACTTGCCAGCCCTCAAACTCCCTGCAGGGCAGCATGTGAGCCCCTTTGGAGTTGCTTGTTTCTCTGGATGGCTGGCAGCTGCAGAGGGCAGAGCCTGTGGGCAAGTACACCCTAATATAGGGGTCAGCAACCTTTCAGATGTGGCGTGCTGAGATTGAACTTATTCACTTCTATTTATGGGTCAGTGTGCCGCTGACACTTTTTGAAGTCAGTAATAGTCCACTTACAACAGCTTCATTAATAAATAAAATAAGATGCAGATCTTATCGTTTAGCGTGATCCTTGGCCTTGCGTTTCCTTGCTGAGTTCTCCGATCTCGGGCTCATAGCTTTGATACTTTACTTTAAGCAGCACACAAGTCCCTGAGTCAGAGTTCAGCAACCTATGGCATGCCAGAGCCCCCACAATGAGGCCACATGCCTGGCCCCATCTCTAATCCGTCTGCCCGTCTGTGGCTCTAACTCCCGGCAGCAGTAACTTACCCAGCCATGGCTTCAACTCCCCCCAGCTGGGCAGCAGCCTGCCCAGCCATCACGTGCCCAGCTGCCCCACAATGCAGCCTCAACCCCAGCAGCAACCAGCTCCCAACATGGCCCTGGCTGCCAGAGTAGCTGTCCAAGCAGCCACCCCCCAACATGGCCCTGGGCCCGTTTCAGTCCCCATCCTGCCCTGCTCTGCTTCAACATGCTGTGGCAGCAACCTGCCTGCCTGCCACATCATCTAGGTGTGAAACACCGGTGGCAGCTGCCCCACAATGTAGCCTCAGCCCCAGCGGCAGCCAACCCCCAACATGGCCCTGGCCACCAGAGCAGCTGCCTGAGCAGCCAGCCCCCAACGCAGCCCCGGGCCGTCTCTGTCCCCGCCAGCGGGAGCAACCATGACGCTCAACTTCCAGGAAGAAAGTGAAGCAGGAAGAAAGTGAGTGCTGCTGCGGAGGTGGGCTGGCTTAGATTAGAATTTTTTGTGCGTTGCCGTGTTGGTGCACACGTTAAGACAACATTGGCACAAGCTCCCGGCTACACGAGGGAAGAGAGGTGGGGCTGAGCTCCCGCCTCACGTGCCAATGAAAACGGCACGTGCCACTTGTGGCACATGTACTGTAGGTTGTCGACCCCCTGCCCTAATAGGTGTTTAGTCTGTTCAGGGTGTGTGCTAATGTTAATCAGCTAGTCGTTAACTGTGTGGCTGCCCTGTGAGCATTCCATTAGAGTAGGACAGGGAAAAGCAGCGCAGCTGAATAATTCTAACTAGCTGGGCAGTGGCTCTGAATGGACCTAATTCTACTTAGTTGTGTAGTGTGCTCACCACATAGCATCACCAAATGCTTGATGGGACCATCTCCTACTGTACTGGTATGCATGGGAAATGAGTGGCTTATGCCAAAACAAGCTCTGGGATGGGGATCTGTCTGTCTATCCATACTAGAGTTTTAGACTGCCACCCATAGCTATAGCCTCTGAGCACCTTCCACATAAAATCAGTAACAGGCAAAGTGCCTAGTGGGCTTGCTGAACTTTCTGGCGCCTTTCCCTTTTTGGGATCAAAGCTCTGCTTCAGGTAGGATTTGGAGTTTTAAGGGGCAGGGGTGTTGTAGGGACTCGGAAATAGAAGGGGTGCTTGTATGGTGGAAAGGCCCTCGAGGAAGACTGTGCAATGTTTCCTAGAGACAGTCAGTCTGGATTTGACTGATCTACTCTAGAAGATTGTTCCATGGCTGGATCCCTTTAACAGTGAGTGTTTTGTCCCCAGCGCGCTCACGCTTTCATCCTGGGTTTTGTGGTCCACATTGCCCCAAAGGAGTACAGATGTCACAGTAGTTCATAAAGGACTTATGCTGGAAGAAGGGGCAGAGCCAAGGCTAATGTGCTAAGCTGCATCTTCATATTCTCCATGTTCCCAGAGCAGTAACACATGAACCTTGTGAGAGCATAATTGGACCTAAATAATTTTAAAATTATAATCTCTGGAGCCTAGTTCCTGGGGACTACAAAACATTCTGAGTATCCGAGATTGCGAGGAGAATCTGCTCATGTTCCTGGTCTAGTGTTAGTGATTTTACAATCATGTTCTAGTTAGTGATTTTACGATTGTGGGTTTGAATCCAACTTACAGAGCTAAGTACTCTGGTACAATGGTAATGGGAACTGCATACAGAGCTAGGTAGCTGACTTCCTGAGAGGATCTCCATTTTACAAAATGAATGAAACACTGATTCATGATCTTCATGATATTATTAGACATCTAAAAGCCATGAAGGTATCATGAAAGTTTATTCCTAGCCTTACAAATGAGTATCTGGTTCCCTATGAGACCACCTTATTTTACTGGGAGCTATGTACCTGAATTTCCCTGAACTTTGCATATGCCTCTGACTTTTTGTGGGTCATGTAAATGTAGAACTTTGAATGGGCATGAGTAGTTCTGATAAAGAAAATGCTGTTTGTGCTGTGTGTTTGATTATGACTATCAATAGCATTTTGATGTTTCCTGTTTCAGTATTTTCCTTGATGATGGTAATAGCTCAAAAATATTTCAGATCAGATTGTAGGCAGGAAGTCCAGCATAGCACATCTGGGAGTGGATCAAATTAGTAACTGAAGAAAACATGCATGTTTTGGTCTCTCAGTTAATCCCGTGGGGGAAAAATTCAGCTCTGGATACCCACTAACCTCTGAAGAGCTAACACCAAGCATGAACTTGGTCTGTTGAATGGGCTCTTCTGAATGCACTGCCTGGCCCCACAAAGTCATGAGACCTCCTCGTCAACCTCCTCCTGGCCCTGGCTAAGGCCGCCATATATAATACCAGGAGGAGGGTGCTGGACGAGGGGTTCTCTGTGACTGTGGGGCCTACTTCCGTTCCTCTCTAGTGTCACGTATCCGGGCCGAGTTCCTCTGGGCAGCGTCCACTGGCTTCATCGATAGCTTTGAGGAGCAGTGGGCGCTGTCCGGGGGTTCTCTGCTCGGTGTCCCCATCCGGTTCCCTTGTTTTAAACCTATGACCCGCACCCCCTGACCTTGTTCTTCAATATTTGTCCCCCGGAATTAGTTGGACCCTGGGTCTAGTCGTCTCTCCCGCAGGGCTGGGGGAGGGACCTTAAGAAGTGGGCGGGCTATGCCCGCCCACCCCTCCCATGGTTTCCAAAATAGTGAATGCATTGCCTGCTGTTTGGCTCACTGTGATGACCGCATCCTTTAGAGAGCTCTTGTTTTCTGCCATTTGAGTGTAGTAGCTCTCAAATGTTGACACACCTGGTGTCAATTCCTACTTATATTAGTGTGACTAGCAGAGAATGTATGCCTATTAGCAGGGCTCGACAAACTATAGAATCTACTCGCCTGGGGCGAGTAGATTTCAGCTGCGCGCCCCATTTACCGGCAGCGCGTGCATGCGCAATGCGGCTCTTGTGCATGCGCAGTGTGGGGCTGGAAGCGGCTTTCGCCGCAGTTTGTCAAGCCCTGCCTATTAGCATCTCCTATCAAGCTCCATGTCTCAAGCGCCTTTCATAGTCAAAAACAAAGAACAAAATCCCTGATCTACAGGCATCCTGCAGTACGTTTCTCAACCTTTTTTTATAAAGTGCCCGTTTAAAAAAAATTATAAGTACCTACAGTTTTCAGACACACAATTTTTTTCTACCATTGCAACACATTTGTTTAAACAACTTAATCGTAGCCAGGTAGGCAATGAAATTTGTGGGTATAAAAAGTACAAAAATAATAAAATGCTGTAAAACTTAAAACAAAAATTCAGTTTTCTCCAAATGTCAGTTGTGTTGGCGTACCCCCCAGACTTCTCTCAAGTACCCCTAAGGGTACTCGTACCACTGGCTGAGAGAGACTCACGATTTGTCCATTCGTCTATCTCCAGACACACCATCTGTCTGTCTATCTAAAAGCACGTACAGTCCTCGTCACTTCCATCTCCAAAGTCCCTCTCTGACTCCATATTTATTTCAGTATCTAGCAGTGCTGCCCTTCATTGATCAAAGAGATGGACCCCAAAACCCAAATCATGGCTCCTCAAAGCTTGTCCAACCCCCTTTTCAGATTTCTTGGGGAAAGTTTGGATTCTACACCCAAAATCCCTATCGCCAAGTTCAGGAGTTTCACAATCAGGGTGTTGCGCCTGCTTTGTTCTTTGGAAAGATGACGTTTTGGCTTTTACATGGGACTGGTTGAGCTCTTATCCTGTTTTACTTAGGATTTCTGCTCTGGTTTTTTTTAATTGGGATTCTTGGACAAAGCAAAATATCTTTTCCCAGCTGTAAATAATCAAAATGAGATGATTTTTCCTTTATGGGAATGAGAAGCAGGACAGAAGGGACAGATAGGAGAATACCACCAGGACACTGGGAACTCAGAGTGTGTTGGGAGCCATTGGTGACAGAAAAAGATTCAGTAGTAGCAATAGATAAAAGAGCTTCATTTGGATTCAAGGAAGGGAAATCCAAAGTACAACAGCAAAATTCTTATACGGCCAAATTACTCACTCAACTCAGCTAGCTCTGGTTCAGAAGCACCTCTTGAATGGGACCCAAGCCTCATGCATGAGATTTCTGTGTGCTTCTAGAACAGATGCATAAATGGATTTGGATTATCCAGATGGAAGCTTGTTTCACTGGCACGCTTGAGTTGGTGTTAATTGCAATATCCTTGGCTCTCACAAGTTGAGCAAACAGGAAGTTCTGACCCATAAGACCATGCTGGTATGTAACCAGGAGCAACCAAATGGCAACATTTTGCATGTCTCTATCAAAAACACTGAGTAGCCTTCTCTCCTCTGTGATGAAAGCATGTGTGAGTTGGGATGGGATGACAATATTTGCAAAAAGGAATACAACTATGTAACCTCACCACCTCCTTCTTCACACCTCTAGCTGCCTTTCTCTGGTGCCAGCATGTAAATTCTTATCACGTCTTTTTAGCTTGAAAACCAATCTGGTTCTTTGGCCAGAATGGTTGCCAAGAAGCGAAGCTTTGCATTCCTTCTCTTAAGCTGCCACCGGCACAGGGAAGAGTCTCCTACCAGGTTATATTACAACAAAAGTGAAGAATGCAAGAACTCAGACGCATTACGAGAAGGAATGGTGGGGGATAAAAAAGAATGTAACTGTTCTGTGTCATGCAGATTAAACCATTCGCTATTCAGAGGCACTGATCGGTTTGGAATGGTGAGGACTGGTTGCATCTTGTGCTGTCTTGCCAGCAGGAATTTTCCAGCCCTGTCATCTTACTAATAATTCTCTTGGCCCTGGGAAAAGACATTGATGCTTAGTGCATGTCTATATATGGGCATGCAGATTGTCTAATCCTCAGATACTGCTCTGGAGCCCAGGAAGAGCTCTGTGTTACTTTCTGCTCTGTTATTCAACACTCCTGTGTGAAATTTACTAATGATCGCTGCAGGCAAAACCATTTGCCAGTCAAGTCTAGGGTTTACCCTGTTTCACAGCCTCTCTCCTTCATGTGAAAAAAGTGAACTCTGTAGCTGACCAGTGGAAAAACCATGAAAGTCAGATGTATTTAATACTCAAGTGTTATAATGAATGGTAAGTGGGTGGATTGCTGCCTTTCTGGGTAGAATCAGCTCAGCTCTGTTATAACCCTACAGTGCTCGCAGCTAATGGAGTGATACCTTTTGTGGTAAAGTAATAGAGATGTAGCCGTGTTAGTCTGGTCTTGCTGAAACAAAAGACAGGACTATGCAGCACTTTAAAGACTAACAAGATGGTTTATTAGGTGATGAGCTTTCTTCGTGGGCTAGACCCACTTCCTCAGATCAAATTGTGGAAGAAAATTGGCATGACCATATATACCAAAGGGATACAATCAAAAAAAGTGAACACATATAAAATTGACAAATCAGATTTTAGAACAGAGGGGGGATGGGGGGGGGAGGTTAGTGTCTATGAGATAATGATATTGGGGTGATAATTGGGGAAGCTAGCTTTGTAATGGGTAAGATAATTAGCATCTTTGTTAAGGCCCATTCGTAAAGTGTCAAATTTAAGCATGAATGACAGTTCAGAGGCTTCCCTTTGTAGTCTTATGTTAAAGTCTCTTTGAAGCAGGATGCATGTAGTGAGGTCGTTGAGACAATGCCCAGTCTGGTTGAAATAGCAAGAAACTGTTTTTTCTTTGTGAGACTGTCTGGTGTCTGTTTTGTGGGCATTGATTCTTTGGCGAAGTGTCTGAGAAGTTTGTCCAATATACATAGCAGACAGACACTGTTGGCACATGATGGCATAAATTATATTTCTGGATGACCAGGAATATGTGTTCTTGATCTTGTAACTGAAATGGTTAGGTCAAATGATGGTGTCAGCAGAGTAAATATGTGGACAAAGCTGGCAGCGGGGTTTGTTGCAAGGGAAAGTTCCAGGGTTGGTATTAGTGTGGTATGTCCTGTGGTTGTTGAGTTGTAGTTTATTGATAATGTGTTGGACGGGTTTAAGTTGGGGGCTATAGGTGATGACAAGTGGTGTTCCAAGAAAACCAACAATAGAACACCACTTGTCACAACTTAAACCCGTCCAACGAAGTGCTGCATAGTCCTGTCTCTTGTGGTAAAGGCCTGTGCTTTTAGAGCAAGAAGACCCTTCTCGCCTCAGTGCCTCCACAAAGTTCCAAGTGCCATATAGTGCAGCCTTGTGATATCCCTGGAGTCCTAGCTGGCTGCATATTGGTCCAGTATTTAAATAGCATCACTGTGCCAAAGTGAGTCAGCCATATAATGGATTACTCAAATTTACTGCCTCATTATTTGCACCCTGGGGCTCATTCCTTGCCATGATGACAGTTCAAAGCCTCGTTAAACAGGCTTATGTCATGCCCTAAAGGTGCTTGTGCTTGACCATCAAACCACAGCTCCTTAAACTTCCCTTCTAAAAATGTTTGAGATGGAGGGTATATATAGTCCAGTGTTTCTCAACCTCTTTTATAAAGTACCCCTTTTTAAAAAAAAAAATAAGTACCCTCAGTACCTACAGTTTTCAGACATACACATTTTTTTTTCTACTGTTGCAACACATTTGTTTAAACAACTTAATTGTAGCCAGGCAGGCGATGAAATTTTTGGGTGTAAAAAGTACAAAAATAATAAAACGCTGTAAAACTTAAAACAAAAATTCAGTTTTCTCCAAATTTCAGTTGTGTTGACGTACCCCTCCAGACTTCTCTCGAATACCCCACAGGGTACTTGAACCATTGGTTGAGAAACACTGATCTAGTCTACCTCAATGTTTCTTAAACTTTTTAAGACCACTGAACACCAAACAATAATATTTTTTATGTGGAACACCTATGAAAATTTTCTTTAAAAAAAAAATTGTCAGACAAAAAAAGACAAAAACAAAGAGGTCGTGGCACACCTGTGAGTTGTTCACGGAATGTTCCGCGGAACATAGTTTAAGAAACACTGGTCTACCTTATTTCACATAATGATCCCACCCCAGAAAGGGGTAGGATAGCATATTAAGTCTTATACCTGCCAGGAACTTTTCTTGTGTTAGCACTTTGGTTATTTCTTTGGGATTTTACCTGGTTACTTTCAGCCCAGGATTTGAAGTGAGAATGTGTATCTGCTCCTCTCCCCCTAGTATACAATCCCTGATTACAGAATTAGAGCTGCATTGTCCAGCTCTAAACTTCCCCTGCCATTCAGGCCCATTTCTATATGCAGAATATGGGATCCAGACTCTTAGATTTACCAACATCATTTTCAGGCCAGTCTTTGTGAAATGTTGTATTTATTTCCACACTCCTGTCTTAACTTGTATGCACTTTTCCTCTTCTCCTTCCTACCAATTTTTCTCTAATTCCTCATAGAGCTAGTTTGGAATCTGAGAGAATTATTTTCTCAGCCGTGTCTGTGAGGGGTGTGTGTGGGGGGGGGCAACAGCAAATTGGTGACTCTCTTCTCTGTGCTATAATGCTTGCCCAGCTTGGATGAACTACATCACATGGCTGTCTGAGCTGCAAGCATGTGGTGAGAGTGTTTTCTGCATGCCCATTTTTGCTGCTGGCGCACTTGCCCTGGCTGAGCTTTGCGTCAATAGCAGAAGGAAACTTGCCCAGCCCCCTCTCTTCCTTTTGCACCCTGACATTGAAACTTTGTTCTGGGTGAGGCAGAGTTCAAACTAAGTTCCATTTAAAGCAAATTCTGAATGGCAGATCATTGAGAATTAAATCTGGGATCTGTAAAAGATCCTTAGTGTCTAAATCCCATTGACTTTCAATGTGAGTTGAGTGTCTAATTCTCATAGGTGTCTTTGTAAAACCCCATCCCTAGCAGTGGTGAAAAGGGCAGGTTTGACAGCCCTACAACAGACAGGGATGATGTTGGTAACAACCTTTTCTTTCTCTGTGTTCCTTATAGGTACCTCTTTCCTGAGCAGCAGGGTGATGGGTGAAATGTCCCTGCAGTCTGGCCCATGCTGCTGCTTTGTGTGTGGGCGGGAGTGGCGATTTCAGCCTGTTGGGCTGGTATTTTTTTGTGGTTTGAATTCCTTTCCTCTGGGAGCTGGTTTGAGACCATTGGTGGCCTGTGAGCAAACAACTTTGTCCAATAGGTATTCAGCCTCTACTCTCTGAGCAAAAATTGAAAAGATGTCACCATTTGGGTTAGATTTAACCAATCACTTATTAGTGAGAGGCTCTTGTTGCCTAATATACTAATCTAACTCCTCCTCCCAATGCATATACTTTACTTATATACTGGATAGTGTGTAGCTGGAGAGGGCCCTCACTTGAATCTGTTAGAAGAATCCACTCTTTAAAGCCTGTTAATGCTAAATTCTCTCTTCCTCATCTCTTATCTAGTGCCATAAATTGCTTGCTCACTGAGTGATTGAAGGATTTTGTTGCAGCTGTTGTGAAGACAAAGGGAACCTTTAGTCTCACAGACTACAGGAGGACAAAATGTTGACTGTTTAACCTTTTTGTTTGGGTAACTTTTAACTTGGATAGAAAGTACAGTAACTCTGGGGCTGACCTTGCTCTTTCTATTTATAGACAGTGACAAATCGGGGTGGATGCAGATTTGGAAGCCAAACTGTGTTCTCTTTAGCCAGGCTAATCTGATGGTTGCATAAGGTAGTTTATGCCTTTAAAACCAAACTGGTCTGTATATGTGAGCTAGGCTTTCTGCTGTCTCTTCTTGTGCATGGAGCCAGAGTACTGTGTGTTGTAGGGACAGTGAAAAGTCACTCCGATCCACTGACTCAGAGAATTTTGTCTCAGGTTGATATATGTCCTTCCTTGAAGATTAAAGCTGAGTGAACAATTGATTGTTTGGTTTAGGAACCAATGTGGGACAAGATTAAAGAAGGATGATGTTTTTTAAACTTTTCATCATCATAAAAAAACCCGTCAAAATAAAAAAATGCTTTGAGTTGCCTGAAACATTTGGGTTGACTTGAAACAGTATTCTCCCCCAAGCCTTTCATTTCAGTTTGGTTGTTTTTCATCCTTGCATATATGTGTGTGTGTGTGTATGCATGTGTGCACATATTTGTGTGTGTTTTACTTTGGCCAAATTTCAAAATGCAATATTGTTTTGAAATGAAAAAAATCAAAACACAATATTCTGAAATGGTCAAAATGAAATGTTTTGATTTTTTTTCTAAAATTTAAACTAACCCCAAACTATTTTGTCAAATTCTGCCCAAATTTGCAAAGCTTCAGATCCCCAAAATGAACTTTTTTGTTGAAATCACACTCTTTGCCAAAAAAAAAAAAATTTTGCCCAGCTCTTCTGAAGAGTACTTTGCCTGCCATGTAAGTCATCTTAACATACTGTTGCCAAAACCAGAGAGAGCCAAAGCAAACTGCTCCCTAAAACCGAAGCACTCCTCATCCTCTGCTGAATTTCTGTAACCTGACTACGACTGAGAATACAAACTGCACACTGTCTTCAGAGCTCCCTAACCTAGAGCAGGACAAGGAAACCCATTAGCATTTTAAGGGGAGAGCTTGTAATTTTACCACCATTTTCAGTGTACCACAGATTTCTTCCTCCCCACCACAATCTGGCTGTGCAGTTTGCCTTTTCCAGTATTTTGAGTGGAGTATTTTCCAGCCCTTTCCCTTCCCTGGTGTTACTGAGATTCCTGTTTCTGAATGGTTTAAAAACCATTAAATTTAATCCCTGTAACTGAACCCAGGGTATAAAACAATCAAATTAACTAACATTCATGTTCCTGTATTGCAGAACTGAATCCAAAGTCTGGTCCCCGCTGGTGACAGAGGAGGGAAAGCCTAATCCATACAGGATGAATCTGGCATCTCAACCCCAGGTAAGTAATAATGGGCTTGTGTTGTTTGTTGTTGCCTCCCTGTGCTCTGTCCCAGAGTGGTGTATGCCCTGATTCCCAGCACTTCTAGCTCCAGGTGATTTCAGTGGGAACAGTGGCTTCAAATCTTTTTCAAACTGAAAACAAAGAAACTGTTAAGTGTCAGCAGGCCCATCTCTGTGAGGGAGACTGTGCTAGCCCTTATTCTGAACTCTGCTGTGGCTCAGATGAGCTGTTATGAGGCTTGATGTGGTGCATGAGGAACAAGAATCTTGTTTTCTCTTTGTACTCGTTGTGGTACTGCCCTCATCAGGCCTAGTGAGAGAGAAGGCCCTGCCTCCAGGAGCTGGCTGCTAGCAGACTGGCTTTGGAACATAGCATAGCCTTTCTAGAATATTGCGGGGTCGCAGTCGTCATTCTGTCTAGGTGCTGCCCTGAAGAGCTTATCTAAATGACTTGCCAGGGATGAGCTGTTTGGGGCAGGGACTGTGTGTATATGGACAGTGCCTAGCATATAGTGGGTGCAACAGAATACAGGCCATAAATAACAGTCTGAGCACTTTAATTGTAACCATTGCTGAGCTTGTTGGCTTTCCTAGATAAGAAGCATTTAGGCAGAGAAGGGGACAAATGAGGCATTCTCACAATGACTCATTTAGGCTAAAAACACAGGGACACTGACTAAGGAGAGAGCTTTGGAGATGGGGGACTGCCACCCTTTCAATTGCTTGCAGTCTGTGCAGTGTTGTGGTATGGATCGTTCATTCGCTGGCACAGGGTTTGAAGCACGCTAGTGGCCCGTTTCAATTCAATTTTACTCAGTTTTAGGGAAGAAAGGCAGGAGGTATCTTTGGAAGTCAATGGGATGTGAACATCCTATTCCTACTGGTGTCATTTCCCCCCTTTATTAGTGTGGCAAAGTGCACTAAGAGGGACCACACTTAATACTTGAAGGCCCAGAACCTCAAAGGTATTTTGGCTCCTAATTACCATGGAAATCAATGGAAGCTAGAAGCCTAAAGATTTTGGAGGATCTGGGCCTAAGTGTTTGACCTATCCTGTAAATGGTAATGTGCCCATGTTCCATCACTGCCCATTTGTGGAGGGAGAAGAGGCATTTTGTTTTTGTTTTGTTTCATGTCAGCAGGTATAAATAAACCTTGGGGGTTGACAGCTTTACATCAAGAGTTCCCAGTGTTATTTTCAACCTCTCTACCTGTGATGTGGCTCCTTAGCAGGGGCCAAGTTTCACGTAGCTCCTTGTGCCCCGTCCCCAAAGGATTTCGTGAGCTAGATTCAGATGGTTACACTTGTGTGAATGTGGAGAAATTGCAGTGAAATCAGTGGAGTTACTCTGGATTTCTACCAGTATAATGGAACAGAATCTGGCCCTAGAACATTTCATGTTTGAGTCTTTTTCTAGCAAAATTAGTATATGTGAGAATCATTCATTATGTAACCAGGAAAATACTAATTATTTCTGCTACATTTATGTAGTAAGCTTGTACCACAAAATGAGCCTTTGTGTATAATAAGACCATCCTGATTCAGTAACTTGGAACTGTTTGTCCCATGAGCTGGCCTGGATCTCCTCCTTATCCCTGTTCGCTGCCAAGCAGACGGAGAGGCAGGTCCATGTTCATGGTAGATTAGCAGCTGCGGTACAGAACTTACTCTAGCTCTTCTACCAGTCAACTCTTCAAGTGGCTGAGGCAAGTAAATTTGCTAGAAGCCCCACAGGCTGGTAGGACAAATATTAGGTTAGGAGGAGGTAAGGCAGAGGTGGACATTGTGGCTGTGGGTTCTCTGAGTCTCTAGCCTGTGAGTGTTATGGCAGGTCGGGGCCCAGATCGCCTGGATCCATGCATTCATACCACCTGGAGAAAGTCAGAGCTGGGCCTTGTGACTTGGCCACTTTGGCTGGGACAGGTCTTGTAGTATGCTCTGGCACACTATTGCAGCACAGCAGAATGGTGTGTAAACTCCAGCCTTTGGCAGTGATAAAGGTATTAAAGATCTGCGAGCAGTTCTGAAAATGCCAGGATAACCCCAGGGCCCTGGCTAATGCATCTTCTCTCAAATGAAGCAAGGGCTAAATCCAAGGCTATGCAAGACCGATTGCTGAGCTTATACTGGCTGTTGAATTTGCCTGCATAGTTGCTTTGCCACCAGTTATCACAGCTTTGTGAATCAATTGAAAATGCCTAGAGGCGTGGTTTCTTTTCTGTTTAAAGCAGAGACAGTCTAAAGGCTGCCAGGAACTCTGGTTACGAGCACAGTATAAACCCTTGGATAGACTGAATAGGGCCTGGATACTCCTGAGGTGCAGCACCCAGCTCTCATGTTCCTGTAAGTGCAGGACAAAAGAAACCGCAAGCTTTTACTGCTTAAGAGTGCAGGCAAGCAGTTTCTATTGGCCTGTAGAGAAAGTGCCAAGTGAAAGCAAATATTATGGGTGTGTCAGCTCCCAACTGCCTGCTGTTGCTCTCAGAGACATGGAGGGCTGGAAGGGATCAAAAGAGGTCATTGAGGCAGAGCCAGGCCATCCCTGGCAGGTGTTAGGTTTAACCTGTTCCTCAAAAGCTACAATGTTCCAGAGCTTAACTAACCCTATAATTAAGTTAGAAAGCTTTTTTTCCTAATTTCCAACTTAAATCTCCTTTGCTGCTTTCTTCTTTTCCTACCTTCAGTGAACATTGGGAATGATTGATTCCTGTCCACTTTATACCACCCCTTTCCATACTTGAAGACTATTGTCAGGTCCCTCCTCAGTCGTCTTTTCTCAGGATTAACCATGCCTTTTTAAAAAAACCCGTTCATCACAAGTCTGGTTTTCTAAAACTTTTATCATTTTTGTTGCTCTTTCCTGGACTTCCTCTAGTTTGGCCACATCTTTCCTGAATTTCAGTGCTCAGAAATTGGGCTTTAAAGTGAAAGTGTGGTCACGGCATAAGTGCTGGGAGAGAAATCTCCCAGTGATGGATATAAACCCTCTCCATGAGGGGAGCAGGTAACAGCTCTGGGAGGCCATTTACCCTGGCCCTTTGCAGTGCTGTAACTTGCACTCAGAGGGGTGGGGATTCACACTCTTCAGCCAGAAAGTTGCAGTGTAGATTTAGCCTTGGACATGATATTCTAGCTCAGTGGTTCTGAACTGTTTTTATACCAAACCCATTCACAAACTTTTGGTGGACTGGTAACATTTTATTTGCATGAAAAACTTAAAAAACAACAAATAGTCTAGTAGCACCTTAAAGACTAACGAAACATGGAGATGGTATCACGAGCTTTTGTGGGAACAATCACAAAAGTTCATGATACCATCTACATGTGGTGTTAGTCTTTATCATGAGCTTTCGTGGGCACAACCAGAAAAGCTCATACCACCATCTACATGTTTCATTAGTCTTTAAGGTGCTACTAGACTATTTGTTGTTTTTTAAGTTTTTCCTGTTACAGACTAATTTGGCTACCCCCCTGAATATTTTATTTGCATATTCTTTATGAAAATACTGAATATTCAAATATGCAAATACAATGTTACCAGTCTGCCAGAAGTTTGTGAATGAGTTTGCCTGTCCCTGGTATGAAAAGCCCTGGCCCCCAGTGCCAGCCATAACCCCTAGAGTCCCTCACCCCTCTACTAACCCCCAGCACCAGCTACTGACCCTACAGTACCCTTCACACCCTCCAGTGCCAGCCTCTCACCCTCACAGTCCCCTAGTGCCAGTCCCCTTACCCCAAACGCCTCAGTTGCAGCCTCCTGTTTCCAGAGCCCCACTGCACCCAATCCTCCCAGGTTCCTCCTTGTGCCAGCCCCCAGTCCCCATATTAGCCCTATCCCCAGTGCTACCCCCCCAACCTCCTCACTACTACCCCAACCCCTAGAGCCCTCCAGTGCCAGCTCCCCACCCTGGGTGTCACAGTGCCTCTCAGTGTTAGCCCCCCACCTCTTAGAAACCTCCAGAGTCCCACATGCCTGCCCCGACCCCCTCACCTAGCCCTGCCGCTACCACCTATCCACCAGCTGAATGCAGAGCACTTCCCTGTGCAGCAGGAGGGCTGCACAGAGCCCACAGTGTGCTGGGCCCCTGCTGAGCGCCGTGGCAGCCAGGCTCCACGTGGCGCTTGGCCCCAGCTGAGTGCCACGGCAGCTGGGCTACTGCTGAGCGCAGCTGCAGCACTCGGCCAAGGCCAAGTGCCACCTGGAGCCCAGCTACTGAGGCGTTCAGCAGGGGCCTGGCTATTGTGGCACTCAGCTGGGGCTAGGGTTGCCAGGTGTCCGGTTTTCTACTAGACAGTCCGGTATTTGCGTCCTCTGTCCGGTAGAAAAATTCAGAAAATACCGGACATGTGCAATGTCCAGTATTTTCTGAATTTCCGGCTGGGCGCCGGACGGAAGCCTGGCGGGGCCGGGGGAGCGACTGGGAGGCAGGGCGCGATTGGCACTGGGAGCCCTGTGATCGCATGCAAAAGCCGGGAGGGGCGGGGCGGGCCGGGGCGGGGGCAGTGGCTGGGACTCCCAGCCACTCCCCCCACCTGGCTTCTGCATACAGAGGCTCCCAGTGCCAATCGCGGCCCTGCCTCCCAGCTGGGAACCTCTGGTTGCGTGCAGAAGCCGGGCAATTGGAAGTGGCTCCCAGCCACTCTCCCCACCCCCGTCCGGCTTCTACTAGCAACTAGAGGGAGAGCCTGCCAGGAGCACGGCCTGTTGGACTCCGGCTGCAGCCAGTTGCTGCACCCTCCCCAGCTCTGCTTCCCGCCCCTCCTCCTCCCGTCCAGCCCCTGGCCCCCGATCCCCAGCTCTGCTTCCTGCCCCCTTCCTCACGGCCCCGAGCCCCGCCGGCCAGCCCCGCGACCCCCGACCCTCCTCCCGCCAGCCCTGCCTCCCGCCCCCTTCCTCCTGGCCAGCCCCGCCTCCCGGCTGGTCTTCTCCTCCCCCCCCCCCCAGCCTACGATGAAGTGTGTCCAGTATTTTGGGGGGGGGCATCAAGTACTTCATGGAGTCCAGCTGCTGCGGCGTTCAGCTGAGGCCAAGCATCACATGGAGCCCCTGCTGAGTGCCACGGCAGCTGGGCTCCAAGTGGTGCTTGGCCCTGGCCAAATGCTGCAGCTGCCCATCATGCAGCCCCACCCGCTGGGCTGCGTGGCAGCCACTGGAGCTAGAACTGGGGCCACGGTGAGGATGCCCCAGTATGGACAGTCTCACTGCAGCCATGGCTCCAGCTTCAGCACACCCAGTTGTTCGCAGGGCCACTCACCCTGCTGCTGTGTGGGGAACCCCAGCGGGCAAGCTCGTTAACATCTGGGGACGTGGCCTGGCAGCGTGCCATGGTCCAGCAGGCAGGGGTTCATGGTCCACTGCCGGTCCTTGGACTGGCGGTTGGGAACCAGTGCTCTAGCTTGAGGCCTCACCAGTGCCCAGTAGAACAGAACAATTATCTCTCGTGTCTTACATAAGACACCTCTGTTAATACACCCCAGAATATTTGTCTGTCTTTGAAACAGAATCACACTGTTTACTCCTATTCAATTTTTGATCCACTCTAAACCCCAGATCCTTTTTAGTAGTACTACTGCCTAGCCAGCTATTCCCTGTTTTGTATGTGTGCATTTGATTTTTCCTTTCTAAGTGAAGTATGTTGCATGTGTCACCTCTCTCCTTTAGTACTTGAGCTGGATAAATTAAGCTTATGCCCTAGTAAATTGTCCCTAAGGGTACATCTACACTACAGGCTTTTGCCGACAGAGGCTTTGTCTACAGATACTGTCGACAAAGCTTCTGTTGACAAAGAGCGTCTAGACTACATTCAGTTCTGTTGACGAAGCAAGCTGTTTTGTCGAGATGAGAGTGTAGATGCAAAGGACAGTGTAGATGCAATAACGCCTTCTGTCGACAGAACTCTGTTGACAAAAGGCGTTATTCCTTGTAGAATGAGGTTTACGTCGACAGAACTCGGTGGTAGTGTAGGCGCAGGTATAGTTTTGTCGACAAAAGTCCACTTTTGTCGACAAAACCCTGAAGTCTAGACACACCCTAAAGTGCCACAGAACTCCTTGCTGTTTTTGCAGATACAGACTAACATGAGGCAATCCAAACCATAATCGGAAGATTCCACTGAGCTTTCCAGCTTTTCCAGTGCCACTTTCAAGGTCTCAAACAGTCTGCCAAGAAAAAGAAATTGACACACATAGTATGCGCTTTTAATAAGCGCTAGGGGGTGTTGTCCATATCCTTTCAGTGACTCACTGCCACAAGTGATGCTTTGCAGCACAGAGATTGTGTGACTGCAATGTCAATTTGAAAATGCTAATTTCTCCCAGAAATGTGGCAAACATGCCATGCTAGCTAATTCGGGGCTCTGTGCAGAGAATAGCAGATGAGAGAATTCATAGTCTTGCATGTTGCAAGTGGTGTTTTTTTTTAAATACATCCTTGTATCCTGAGCAGAATGTGCTGGCAATACCAGCCTTGCCAAACTTTAAAACAATTTACAAGCATCAGCCTAATCTGGGGATGTTAGTGTGTGGTTGTTAACATGTTTGCTAACACCCTAACAGACTCTTAGAACAACTAAGTGTCATTAATCATTATAGTTTGCTCATAATTAAAAATAAATAAATTATTCCTAGAAAAAATGTCTAATGCGATGCGAGGTCTCTATCACAAATAATTTGTCAGAGAAGACATCCGTGGCTGGAGCATGTGTTAGGAACGGATCAATATCAACTACCGATTACAGCCCTCCGTCCGGTGAAAGCCAGAAAATCCTACAAGAAACGGGTAGACCTAGGATGACTTGGAAGCGTACGATTATCAACGACACAGAAAAATTTAATTTGAAATGGGAGGACTATGTCACATGGCAGCCGATAAGCAAGCCTGGAGAACGTGGGTAGCTCAGTGTGCTGAAAAGCACGGGATGGACTAAGCTTAGGTCTCTATGATATTCCTAGAAATCATTAGATACAAAACTTTAATTTGGTCACTTTCAGAAAAGCATGTGTCTGCCAAAAGTATTGTACTTTGAGCCTGAGTGTGGTGTGCTGAACAGAATGACCAGTTATGGTTCCATATTACATATATAGTTATATGTTGTTCCTTTAGGTCCTGATCCAAAATGCCTTGAAGAGGATTCTTATTATCCTTAAGAGGCTTTGGGTCCAGCCTTAGGATGTACAAAGAGCAGTCATACAAATGAATAGCTAGGACTGTGGGATGTGTAGTCGTGGATGGTTATGGCTGTGGTAGCCTATGTATCACTTTGTGCAGTGATAATAAAACCAGCTTTTCCCATAAGGCCTGCATTAGAGATGGGTCAGTTAACCGATGCAATTCTGCACTGGGTGTGACTATGTTAACTTTGGAGGAAGGAAATGACTGGTATATTTGCTCTGTTATTTCAGTTGTGCTTCTTACCCGAAACTTAAGGATGTGTTTTCACTTGACTTACTCTTCCCTCCCTCTCCCCCCCCCCCCCAGTGGAGAGGCAGAAACTATCAGAATCACCTGCCCTCTGCTTCATTTCCCCTGTTTCAAGTGGATGCCAATAGGAGAGGAAGAATGATTTGCTGGTTAAAGTACTGAGCTGGAACTGAGGAAATCTGGGTTATATTCCTGGCCGTGCCACAGACTCTATGGATGACCTTGGACAAGTCACTTAGTCACTGTGTACCTCAGTTTTCCAAATCTATAAAATGGGAGATAACACTTCCTTTTCCCCACCCTTTGCCTGTCTTGCCTGTTTAGAGTTCAAGCTCCTTGGGGCAGGGTGTGTCTTTTACTGTGTTTGCGAAGTGCCAGCACAGTGGGACTCTGGTTTCAATATGCGACTTTAGGCGTGTTTGTATTAAAATAATAATAAACGGATAAAATGGGCTATGAGGCCAGTTTCAAGAGTGTTCTAAGCTGCAGCTGTAGCAGTCTCCAGGTGATCTGGCCCATTCTCCAAAGGATCCTCTCTTCCTACTTTGAAACAGAAATATTAGAACATCCCAAAAAACTAAGCAGAAGATCCAGGTTTAAGATTAATTTAAAGTTTAAGGCCCCTTTAACCAAAAATTGTATAAACTTCAAAATGGAGCAGTGATTTTTGCCTTGTTTTAAATAATGTATAACCTGCAGGTGAATGTTCTAGTTGGTTCTGAGCATGAATCATGACATTCAGGTGATGGCTGAAAAAGCCAGCCATACGTATCAGCTTTCCCAGGGCTTCCTTAGCACTGCTCCCATCCTATGGGATGATGTAATTGTTTCCATTTTGTATATTTGTCTCCATGGAGACTTAGAAATCACAAAGTATAGAGAGTGGGTGTGTTGTTGATCTAACCTTCGATAAGGCCGGGTGTACCAGCAGTCTGTCTGAAGCAATAGCCTATAACGTAACAATCTCGAGTTGGAGACGGCTGAACTTTGTTGGCTTTTGGTGACCTTCTGTTTCTCTTTGTTTAGCAGGCATTACTGCATGCTTATGGAATGCATTAGGAAAGTCAGAGAGGATGTGGGAAGCCAAGTGGACTTTTTTGTCCTCTTGTTTCCCCCCCAGCAAAAAAAAAAATGTTCCAAATTTCTACTCTGCTTTCAAAACATGAGAGGCGCTTTTTGGAAGGAGGAGAAAAGAGTACGGTTATGTGAAGACACTCCAATCCTCAATAGTCATGATACATGCTGTGTATCTATCTCTGAGAGAGACTGGAGCTCAGACAGATCGATCCATGCATTGGGACCAGTGAGAGAGTTGGCCACAATAACTTTTGTTTTTGAAATTGCTACCTCTTTGGCTTAAAAATACATCTGTGTTCTGTGCTCTTAAAGGCATAGGCACACAGCTAGCACTGTGTGGGGGTGCATGCTGGCAGCGATGGGTTTGAGATGAGAAGTTTGGCTCCAGATCTAAACAACCCCTCCCAGTGAACCTGGAGCTCATTGTATCTGAGATTTGGACTTGGACCCATCTCTAGTGTAGAGTAGATATAAACAATGGACACCGAAAAATGTTAATCTTCTCTCAATTGGAGCAGATGTCTAGATGCAGTGTCCAGTTCAGCCAGACCCAGGTGCTCAAAAATCACAAGCTTCAGAGGGGTAGCCGAGTTAGTCTGAAACAGGAAAAACGTAAAAAACAACAAATAGACTAGTAGCACCTTAAAGACTAACAAAATGTGTTTAATGAGCTTTCATGGGTATAACCCACTTCTTCAGAAGACGTGAGTTGTGCCCACAAGAGCTCATGTTTTGTTAGTCTTTAAGGTGCTACTAGTCTATTAAAAAAAAAATCACAAGGTTAGTTTCAGAGTACCAGCAGAGCTTCACAGTGCTGTGTTCTCATTTGCCTTATGGGTTTGGAGCCTTTGTGATGGAAGTGGGCATATTTTACAGTTTTTCTTCACAATCATAAGGGCTAGAAACTTTTTAAATAAAAATTGAGAGTCTCACATAGCCCCCAACTCCACCAGCTGGGGCTGTAAGAAGCACCAAATGTCACAAGACTCTCTAAGATCAGGAGCATCGACAACACCAAGGAACTGAAATGGGATTTTCTCACTTTGGCCCACAGCAGGGGTGCAGCAGCATTTCTGAGTCCTGCTGAAGGAGACTGTTAGCAAAGGCCGTTGCCCCTTTTTACTATAGCTTTTGGCTTCACATGGGAAGGGGGAGAATGTGGCTTTGGCTATAGTGTAGAAGGATCTTGCGCCTCAGTCCTTTATTTTCCCAGTGTTACATAACCCCTCAGCATTTCTTGTTCCTTGTAATGCTGAAGTGCTGTTCATTGCTGATCTAAGACATTAAGCTGGGGGGAGAGGTATACATGTGGAGAGGGTCCAGAGTGACCAGAAAAATTGGAGGATTGGCCAAAAGAAATCTGATGAGGTTCAACAGGGACAAGTGCAGTGTCCTGCATTTAGGGTGGAAGAATCCCAAGCACTGCTACAGACTGGGGGCAGTTCTGCAGAAAAGGACCTGAGGACTACAGTAGACAAGAAGCTAGATATGAGTGAACAATATGCCCTTGTAGCCAAAAAGGCTAATGGTACATTGGGGTGCATTAGTAGGGGCATTGCCAGCAGATCTAGGAAAGGGATTATTTCCCTCTATTCAGCACTGGTGAGGCCACATCTGGAGTATTGCATCCAATTCTGGGCCCCTCACCACAGCAAGGATGTGGGCACATTGGAGAGAGTCCAATGAAGGGCAATGAAGATGATTAAGGGGCTGGGACACTGGGCTTATGAGGAGAAGCTAAGGGACCTGGGTTTATTTAGTTTGCAGAAGAGTGAGGGGGGATTTGATAGCAGCCTTCAACAACCTGAAGAGGGGTTCCAAAGAGGATGGAGAGAGGCTGTTCTCAGTGGTGACAGATAACAGAATGAGGCACAGTGTTATCAAGTTGCAGAGGGGGAGATCTAGGTTGGATATTAGGACAAATTATTTCCCTAGGAGGGTGGGGAAGCACTGGGATGGGTTCCCTAGGGAGGTGGAATCTCCATCTCTAGAGGTTTTTAAAGTCCCGGCTTGACAAAACCCTGGCTGGGATGATTTAGTTGGCGTTGGTCTTGCTTTGAGCAGGCAGTTGGACTAGATGGCCACCTTAAGGTTGGAAGAGACCTCATCTTCTATGATTCTGAGACAGAACATGCTGGTGGAGGAGTGGCACTATGTGAAGGAAAGCACAGAATCAAATGAAGTACCAAACTACCATAGAATATCTATGGATAGTAATTCCATGCTCTAATAATAAGAATTTAGCAGTAGGGTGTGTGGCCAACCATCTGACCAGGATAGTGATAGTGACTGAGAAATGCTCAGGGAGATTAGAGGCTCTAAAAATAAAAACTCAATAATGGGAGATTTCAGCTGTCCCCTTGTCAACTGGGCATGTGTCACTTCAGGGCAGGATGCAAAGAGTTTTTAAATGACTGCTTCTCAGAGCTGCTAGTCCTAGAACCCACAAGAGGAGAGGCAAGTCTTGATTTAGTCCTCTGAAAATCAGGCCTCGAAGGTTGGACGCTACCCCCAAATCCACTTTTCAAGTCCTATTTGAAAATGTCAGCCACCATTGGAACCAGCCACCTGATAACCCCCAGCAGGCCTGCGCCCAGGCTTGGTTTGGGGGCATGGTGTGAGGGCAACTGTGCCAACATGTGCTCCAGAATCCAACCATTCCATTTAATGGGAACCGGCTGCAGTGGTTCCAGTGAGGTCTGCTGGCACTCAAGGCAGTAATTCGGATAGGTGGGTCTCTGTCCCATCTTTCTGGTGAGCTGCTGTTGCTGAAGCCTAATGTCTGTGTTATGGACTCTTTCACGGGGAGCAGGACGCGTGTAGCACAAAGACCCTCAGTCCACTGAGAGCGCTGTCCCGTTGTGGGATCGCAGCTGGGGGGATATAGGGAGAGCTGCCCTCATTGCTGCATGTTCATTGGGCTGCCCTGACGCTTCCCACCTGCATGTCAGATGCTTCTGACTTTGCCTTTGCTCCCTTGCATGCAGGAAATAAGACACATAGGAAGTGCACACAACCGGAGTGCTATGCCTTTCACTGCTGCCACTGCTTCCAGCACTGCCCCCAAAGTGATCACTGCCCAGTACAACAGCCCTGCAGGCCTGTACTCCTCAGAAAACATCCAGACGTTCAACAATGCTGTGGAGTCTAAGTCATCTGGTGGTGCCCAGGACCCCAGCAAGCCGTAAGTAGTCCCTGCCCCTTCCTTGGTGGGATGTCTGTCGTCATGGAGAGCGCTTTGTCATAAACTCATTGCGAGTGTATTGATTGTTTAACATGAGCCATTCTCTTTCAGGCTTCTGCAGACAGCAGGTGTGGGACTGGATGCAGTGCGGGGGGCATGGCGTGTGGGGACAGGGAATGTTCTGCAAGGTGCAAATGTGAAATTAACATTGTGTGTTTTGTTCGCCAGAGACCGGCGCAGTTTCAGCGTTCATTCAGCATGACATACCAGCCCTTAAAATCACCCTCTGAGCGAAACAGGTGCCCAATGCTTTCTTATCAGCACTTTGTATAATTGGTCTTGTCTTCTGGCTTTTCAAGAAATGCTGGAAGGGTACAGTGTGGTACGGGAAACGAGCAGCCTCTTTTCAGAAATAGCTTTGAAATCTGACAGGGACACCGTACAGGCTGGGAGTTTTTATTAAACTGCCCGTTGCTTTGGGTTTTAAAGAACTGGCAAAAGCTCTGGGCAGTTTCTCTTCTGCTCAGCATGTTACATGGTTAAGACTAGAAGTCTGAAAATGTACCTTTCCTTAACAGCAGTCCCAGCAAACAGCCACAGGGGCGGGTTTGTGTTTGCATCTAACTCTTCCCAAAGAACTGACACTTCACCAAAAAAACGAGCCTGCTTCTAGGCTGAAGTGCTAGAAACAAACCTGAGTGTGTCTGATGATGGGAGCCAGGAAAGTACTGGGCTCTCTTCCTGGCTTTGACCATGACTTTCCATCTGCCCTTGAGCAAGTCACTCACTTAACCTCCTGAGGTCCCAATTTCCACATCTGTAAAGTGAAGATCACGATAATAACAAGAATTCAGAGCCCTGGGTGTGGTTCAGATTACCCTGGTGCTCAGGAGCACTAGTCATGGACCAGGGTGTTAGGTGCTGCACAGAGGCCATCACAATCTGAAGATACTGGCCTCTGCCTGCAGTTTTATGCCTGTGTTTTAGGTGTTAGTCCTCAAATCCCTGACTTACAGTTGCAGTCAAAAGGGAGAGGTCGGGGGAACTTCAGTGGTGGTCACAGTTTTGTGCCTGCAGAAATGGCGACCTTTTAATATCAGTCTAACAACATGGCTCCTAAGGCACTAAAACATCATCTGCAATGTGCACACATGGGTCACCTTCTTACGTTGCATTGTGCCCATGCATTGTCAGATTTGCCCTGGCTCCATCCCCACTGGCCCCAGTCAAGGCAGAATTTAGCATTTAGGATTTTGTTCTCTTATCTGCCAGATTAAAGTGTTGGGTCAAGTCATGTTGTCAGACCCCAGCCATGGGCTGCAGAAGGCTCCTCCCTCCGGGGGAACGCTGCTGGGTAAGGGGATCGTAAGACATTTTATCATCACTTTGCTAATTAGGTCAAAGTTCATGTCCGACATTATTGGTGGTCTCCAGTGTTCCCTCTAAGCTGCGTGGCAGCACAGCTTCACAGGGAGCCCTGAGACTCTGACTGGGCGGAGCTGATTCATTACCTGTGAAGCTGTGCTGCCACGCAGCTTAGAGGGAACACTGGTGTCTCTAGCTCATGTAGACACCCTGGTAACATCAGGGCAATGCCTTCAGCATTTTGGCTTAATTGCCCCAAGGCTTATCTTTGCCTTATGCTTCTCTCCTGGGAAGAGTCCCGTGTCAGTGAGACTCGTGGGGCTGTCACTCCCCCTCCCTCCCTGGAAAGAGGGCAGGGGGCAGTGAGTGGGCAGCTGTTAAGATCCAGATATTGTAAAAGGCTGCATAAGCCTGGCAGGAATGAGGCTTTCACCTGTTCAAACCCAGACAATGGTGACTTACCCTTTGCAGCTTGTTTTTCAGTGATTCGGGCTTGGACATGGGACTGGCACCAACATCATGTGATCTGAAACACATAGTGCTCTGCATCTATCCAGCACCTCTTTCTCTGAACTCCAGAGAGGCCAGATCTGTGTGCCGGGGTTACTCCAGAGGAATGTAACTGGAATTGCCCACCCCAGCACATTTCCTCTAGATTAGTGCTGGTGTAAGTGATGCAGACCCTGGCCACAGAAACTGCAACTTACAAAGGAGCTGCCTGATGCTGACAGGTGGTGGGTTAAGGAAGGGTCTTTCTCCTGCTACATTGTACCCTTTGGGTATGTCTGCATTGCAGTATGGAGGTGTGATTGCAGTTCATACAAGCATAACCGATCTACCTAGATTAAAGCTTGCTCAGTCATGCCTCCGTGCACTCAGTCACACCTCATGGCTGCACTGTAGGCTACCCTTAGTGCTCAGCCTGAACATCAGCATTAGCTGGAAGCCTGGCCACAGAGTTGATCTGTATATGGTGGATCCTTCCAGTGAAAGGAAGGCTTGGTTTGCAGTACTTGTTTCAGAATTGCTTGGGAGTTTGGTTTAGTCCTCCATTAACTTCTCCCTTCCTTTCTTCTTTCCCCTCTGTGTTCCTCTCAACTCTGCAACCTTAAAAAAAAAAAATGAAAACCCCAACCTCCCCTTAACCCTTTCCTGCCTCCAGCCGCTTCTCGCCTCCTGCGTTCCAGGCACCTTTGGCAATGGTCTATAACCCTCTCCAGCCGCACACCTCCCTGCCTCCATTGCATAGGAGGCACAGCACCTCCTCAATCCCAAGCCAAGTGAGAGTGGGGCCCGAACAGCTAAAGCAAGCCGCTCAGATCTGCCCCAACAGCCCTGTGGAAGTGGAGGTGCCGGGACTCAAAGTGGTGCACGTGCAATTTAATTCCCCTTTGCAACTCTATTCCCAGAGAAACATCCTGGATACTTTACAAGGGCAGATCTCTTCCGTTAGCCCGGCTTTTCCCAGGTAACTTTGCCTGCTGTGTACGTGGCTTACTTGGCGCACATCTGCATCCACGGCTTCATCTCCACAAGTGACTTGTTATCTGTTCATTGCTCAGTGTCAGCCCGTCACCAAGAATTGGAGGTTTTATGTGTCACCTTTCTGAATGTAAATGTAATGCATGCTGGTCTCCTCACAGAAGCTTTCTCTGCATTGCATTTGCTTGCTGTATGCAATGCAAAGCACCGGAATGTACCAAATCAGTCTACCACTGTCCTCTGCTGCTTTACTCACCCACCTGCAGAGAATGGTGAAATGTACAAGGTTTCATTATTTGAAAAATGGTCTTGTACTGACTTGACTTGTGCAACCTTAAAAAAGGGGAGTGGGAGTTGCTGTTTACATCACCAGACTGGTAACATAGAGCCTTTAATTTCAGAATCCCTAATTTGATGGTGACTGGAAGTCACTGCCATCTGTCCAGCTAAGTGTTCTGTGAGCTTTCGTTTCACATATTGCTGGATTTGTGTGTAGTGAAGGATCAGGCTGATTTTGTCTCATTTCTGGCAAGAACAGGCTCCTCCTCCCCACTGTTTGCTTCCCAGGCAGGTGACACCTACTGTTTGGAGGCAGTGCATCCTAGTAGGTAGAGCACTGGCTGGACACTTAGGAGACTAGGGTTCTAGTCCCAGCGCTACTATTGGGTTGCTGGGTGACCTTCAACAGGTCACTTCACCTCCTGTGCTTCAGTTTCTCCATCTGTCAGGGCAATGATGCTTCCCTCCTTTGTAAAGCGCTTTGAGATCTACCGATGAAAAGCAGTATAAATAGTCCTGTATGGTATTAGCTTGTATTAATAGAAGGCAGTTTAGCATCAGGCAATCACAGTGCTAACCAGCAATAGCACAGCATCTTAGGATCTGCGAACCAACATTCAGCATGCTTGGTTTGCAAATTATGACATTAAAATCAGGGTGGGCAGAGAAAGGCATAGTTTAACCTACTTCAGTCATTTTTGCACAACAGCTGAGAGACCAGTTCTTTTCACAGGAGCGGATTAGGAAATCAGCTGCAGTGCTGCATTCTTAGGCCAGGTCTACAAAGGGGGCAATGTCAGAGTCTCCACTGTGTGAGGAATCAATGGGAGAACCTCTCCCGTCAACTCCCCTTACTTTTCTCACTCCAATGGAGTACAGGCGTCGTTGGGAGCACAGTCAGCAGTCGATTTAGCTGGTCTTTATTAGATCCACTAAATCGACCCCTGAGAGATTGATCCCCACAGTGCTGAGCTCCAGTAAGTGTAGACAAGGCCTTAGATTGTTACAGATGGTTTGTGTCTGTTTCAGCTTATAATGCTGTGAACTGGCTACTGTGCATGAGTCCCATTCTCCTTTGCTGGACAAAATTAGAATGGCAAAATTTTGTATCATAGCTCCTATACTGCTAACAGCCTTGTTAGCTCAGGTGTTAAGGACCATATGCTTTTGAAGCACAAGGATCTGCGTTTTCACTCAGCAGTCACAACGGAGATCCATGTGGCCAAGTTTTGCAGTACAACAGCCAGGAAATCCCAGACAGCCACCAATTTATTACAATGCAGTGTGGTTACTGAAAGCTTGTGTACATTGCCACTTTACTGCACTGTAGCTTTTTTGCTCAGGGGTGTGAAAAAACACACCCCGAGTGCAGCAAGTTACAGTGCTGTAAAGCATTAGTGTAAACAGGCTCCCAGCAGTGTTAGCTACTCCCCTCGTGGAAGTGGTTTACCCAGGACCGGCTCGAGCCATTCCTGCACCCCGGGCAGCGGGCGTGCGACACATGCATGGCTTGGCTCCGCCCCCAGGCGCATGCGCAGCCCTGCCCCCCCAGCGCGCTGCGCACCTTACAGCTGCAATTGGGCATGCGGCGCCTGATTGCAGCTCTAAGGGGCGCTGCACGCCCAGGGCCGGGGGCTGCGTGGCACCCTTAGAGCTGCCATCAGGCGCCCCCCATAGGTTGGCGCCCCGGGCAGCTGCTCGGCTAGCCCCCCCTTAATCCGGCCCTGGGTTTACCTACAGCACTGAGCCGCGATCACGTTGTTGTATTAAAGCATGGCTGCGGTTACACTTTAAGCTTATAAGTGTAGACAAAGCCTGCAACATTGCTCCTTGTAATTCACTGTTACAACTTGTAATTGATATGCTTTACTTCAGGAACAGTAAAACATCACCTTTTCCCATTGCTAATCCAGACTCTGGTAATGCTGACAAAAGAACCCAAATGGATCTCTGCCCACTTCTTAAGTAGAAGTTCAGTGTGTATAGCATTAGAATTCCCTAGTCACGAAAGTCTTCATTACTTTTACAAAACGTACTCCAGTAAAATAAAAGCAAAATTATGCTTGCCAAAATACACTGAACGAAGCTATCCTTTTGTGGGGTTTATTACAGTAACTGGTTGGTTTCTTGCTAATTTGCAGTAGTTCAACAGTGGGTCTTCTGGTTTCTATGATCAATTAGTAAGGTTCCTCTGCTCTCCTTATGGAATGATTAACTCCATTGAAGGATGTTGGAGTTATCTGTGTCTCCACAAACTTTTCCTCTAACCCATTAGTATGTGCCCCTTCCGCAAGACATGAGCTATTGCACCGTTTCATGAGGAATTTTTTTTGTTCTGTCTTCAGAGTCTCATTTTCTAAATATCACAGCGTGCTAAAAATCTGGAAGGTCTAACATGCACATTGTCACAATATGTGTTTGTTTGAAACGTTTTGTTTCTGTTTGTTTATGATGTTCTGTAAGACAATTTTTAGCATTTGCTTTTCAATGTACATTGATTAAATATCTTTAGTCTTGTGATTGAAAGACTAACAGTGGGCTTCAGCCCATTATTCTGAGGGTAGAAATGGTGGTGAGAGAACACCAGAGTTAGTTAATTGATGATAATCCAGGGATTTTCCTATGTAATAGACATTGGGACTTGATCCTGTTTCTGCTGAGAGTTTCAGGTCATTGAGATTTGTATTCATGAAGCTTGAATGTATGTGTGTATTGCTCAAAAGAGTGCACTGCTTTCACTCCAGAATATTTTATAATAGATGGAATATTTTTGAGATTTTTTTAAATGAAAAGGTGCATTATAATATTTGCCATTAATTTACCTCTGGGGCAGAGTGTTTATTGTGCTTGCCAACCCCCAGATGACTTGATTATACGTTGGCATGGAACATAGGCTGTTGCTTCATCATGAAAAAAATTCTCTCTACAGATTCATCTCAATTCAGAATGCTTGTGTACAAATGCCTACACTTTGTGCAAGAATGGTGTTCTTGTAGGCTAAACCTAGCAAACTGCTTACGTCTTATTACATATTATTTAACCTAATAGGCAGATGACACTCATTCCTCATTTTTTATAAAGAGGGCTTTTGCCCCTTAGCCAATGTGGATAAGGTCTCCAGCTGCATTCACTTAGGATGCTTCAGCTGGCAGAAATGCATCCATTTGACCTCTGGCAGAGAGATGGTTGAGATGCTGAGGTGCTACCTTCATAGTTCAGAACCATTAAACCAAGAGTGCTAATCGCTCATGCACCACAGAAGGCAACACAAATGGCCAGGTGGGCAATGGGGATCCATTGCTGAGAGCAACAGCTTGGGGGTGACTCTGCCTGCTCTGTGAGTGTAGGCAAATTGCTGCAGCACTTTGGGTCACAGTGATCCTATCTGTAAAATGGATATATTGATCACCATTTTTAAAATAGCACTGTGAGGTTGAAACTGCAGCTGTTACTCTTGTGACTAAGGTCCTCAGGACCAGGCCCCTCTCCAGTGCAAAGGGTTTTTAATTAGAGAGTTATTGGCTGAATTGTGGCATTGGTTGCCCGCATTCCAGGGCAGGAACAGGTAGTCACATTATTCCTCTGGAGTTGAAGTTGAAACTCAAGTTTTCATAAGAAAGTCCCACTTGCTTCCCATTGCCTGAACTCTGTCTCCAGCTCTTGTTGTCTGGAGAACCAAGCCAGATAACTCTCTTAAACACCAGGAGCTGGGCCTGCTCCAAGAATAGTACAACTAATTCTTTATGGCACAATAGGCCTTTTAAAAAAAAAATTCAGCAGAACTGTTATATCCTGGAAAGTTCCTTTTTAATTTTGTGCACTGAATTGCAAAGTATACTTGAGAATGAAGGAAGGGTTTTCAAATGGTGAAAATGCTCTACAAATTGAATGTTTTCCATTGGGCAGCAGTGATGTTCATCTCAGTAGGTTTGCATTTTACTTGTGCAAAAAGCCTCTATCTCCACCATTTTATGCAGTATGTTTCCATATGTGGGTGTGTCTCAGATTGTAGTACTTACAGATTGTGGCAGTGACTGTTTTAATTATAGGTCATTTATAAAATATTTTTTAATATTCTCCCCAGTTTAGAGCAGCACAACCAGCCCTCCAGTAACATTGTCATAGACAAGGAGTCTGAGGTTTACAAGATGCTTCAGGAGACAGAAGACCCAAAGGAACCACCCAGGCAATCTGCTTCATTCCTGGTGCTACAAGAAATTTTAGAATCTGAAGGTAAGCAGTTACTGTAGTCTCAACACGGCTGTCAGCATCCCTTCCCTGTAATCTGATCTATCAACTACATTTGGTTTAAAAGCAAACCCTCTTCCCCATCTGCTGATTGTTCAAAGTAGCCACCAAAACGTACAGACACTTTTCTATTAATTTCCATGTGCATGGTTGCTCTTTCTGTGCAGTTGTTATGCATATGTGCCCATGGCTGTGAACTCCTTCTGCGTAAGCATTTTAAAAACAAACCCTAAAATGTTAAGCAGCAAAAAGGATTCTTTAAAACATTTTTAGAAACTCACCCAAATTTTCTAAATATCAGGCTTCACTTTTCAATTGATTCACTGGGTAAAGACTTTTTTAGATTCAAGATTGTATGGGACAGCATGAGAGCACTAAAGCAAGTCTGAATAAGGAGAAGTCTGAATAAGGAGAAGTAGCTGAAGGGTGCCACTCTTTCTGGCACCACTGTTCAGCATCTGGAAATTGCAATGCACAACTGCAGCTGCCTTATCAAAGGAATCTGTGTTGTACTTAGTTGAGCCCAAGATCTTAAGTTTGTTTTTAACTCCTTTCTTTAACAAATAGGCCTAGATAGGGAAAGAAATTCTTGGAATAGCTAATTAAAGCCTGTTTTTGAGTTCACAGCACTGGGGTGGAGCATGTTTCCATCTATAATAGCATGGTGGTCAGGTATAAGTCTGGAAGTTAAACAGAGGAGTAAAATTCCATGGTCCAAACTGAGTGATTTGCAAAGAGCAAACAGCCTTAAGAGATTCTTAAAATTCTTTTAATCCAAAATACAATCACATATTTTAAGTGTCCCTGTTGGTTACACTTGTAACTTAGGCTGCGTCTAGACTGGCAAGTTTTTCCGCAAAAGCAGCTGCTTTATGAAAACTTGCCAGCTGTCTACACTGGTCGCTGATTTATAGCAAGAACACTGACGATCTGATATAAGATTGTCAGTGTTCTTGCACAAATACTATGCTGCTCCTGCTCGGGAAAGCCCTCTTGCGCAAATGTATTTGGCGCAAGAGAGCCAGTGTAGACAGCTCAGGACTGTTTTGCGCAAAAGCCCCGATGGCGAAAATGGCGATCGAGCTTTTACGCGAAACCGCAGCCTAGAGGGCACGGACGCTTTTCCGCAAAAAGTGCTTTTGGCGCAAAAGCCGCCCGTGCTAATCTAGATGCTCTTTCCGCAAATGCTTTTAATGGAAAAACTTTTCCGTTAAAAGCATTTGCGGAAAATCATGCCAGTCTAGACGCAGCCTTACAATCACTGATGAGAGTTCTGCACATGAGAGTTACATGCAGGTTTTATTTTTCCCCCTTATTTCATTTGTCAACCACCAAGAAAGTCTACCCCTTTCTCAATAGCACTGAAGAAAATAAGAGGCAAAGGGGGTTTCTTTTTCTATTTTGAAATCTGTCAAAATTCATAAAGGTATTGCTTGGTTTCCTTTTGAGCTGATCAACCTTGATACTGAGCAGGACCTGGAAAGTTGTGTCCCCCAAAGAAAATTTGTTGCTTAACTCACTTCCCTGTCAGCGCATCCCAGAGAGGCTGGGATTACAGTCCGGATGCTTGGTGATGCTGGTTCAGACACAGTTTACCATGATAAACAGAGGTGCAGGCTGGCAAATGCTCTGAGCCAGCTTCCCAGCTGGAGAAAGTCACAGATATGCCTTTGTCTTCCTTCATTAGACTCTGTAGTGAGGCAGAGTGCCCACCCACTGACCCAGAATGGGGGAACCCCTCCCAGAGCCCTGGTGGGCAGAGCCTGGCCCCAGCATATCTCCTGTGTTCCCAAGATAGGAAGTGGAGGGGAACCTAAAAGAGGCTGAGGTCTGGCCCAGACCACCAGGCCCACAGATAGACTGTGACCTGGAGGAACCGCCCACCCTGCCAGCGGTTCCAGTCCCCTGACGGCCAGTCCCCTGACGGCCATGTGTGTGCTCAGAGGGGGAATGGGGAAGTAGCTCACGGACAGGTGACCTTAGTCTGGCTGGACCAGAGCCTGTAATCCAGCGTGTTGTGGGTGGGATTCCTGCTGACTGAGTGGCACTGTTAGAGTCCTGGGCTGGAACGCAGTGGAGCAGGTGGGCCTTCATCCTCACCCCCTGCTATCCAACCCATGGGTAGTCGTCTCTCCCCTCCCTCCATGATTGTGAGCCAACCGCCTGCATTTGACAGCTCTCTGCCAGTGCTAGCAGACCACGCTGTTTGTTTGCTGCCCTGCCCTGAACCAGGGCCTGGGCCAGTTATCGCAGAACTCTGTGGCTGCATCTAGACTGGCAAAATTTTGCGCAAAAGCAGCCGTTTTTGCGCAAAAACTTGCCAGCTGTCTACACAGGCCGCTTGAATTTGCGCAAGAGCACTGACTTTGTAATGTACAAAATCAGTGCTTCTTGCGCAAATACTTTCACGCTCCTGCTCGGGAAAAAGCCCTCTTGTGCAAGAATACTTGCGCAAGAGGGCCAGTGTAGACAGGGAAGGACTGTTTTGCGCAAAAAAGCCCCGATGGCCAAAATGGCCACCGGAGCTTTCTTGCGCAAAATCGCGTCTAGACTGGCCACGGATGCTTTTGCGCGAAAGCACTTTTTGCGCAAAAGCATCTGTGCCAATCTAGACGCGCTTTTGCAGAAATACTTTTAACGGAAAAAATTTTCCGTTAAAAGTATTTCCACAAAATCATGCCAGTCTAGACGTAGCCTGTGTGTTTGGTCCATTTCCCCCTCCCCTACCCCAAACTGGGGCTAAGGCCTGTTACCCCAGAACTCTATTTGCTGCCTCTCCCGCCCCCGGGCCTGAGCTGATTACCCCAGAACTGTTTGTTTGTTGCCCTGCCCTGAACCAGAGCCTAGGCCTGAGGACTGTTAACCCCTGAACTCTCTTGGCTTTCGGCCTTGCCCTGAGTTCAAGGCCTGTATCTTGCAGTTTTTGGCTTGGCCCGATCATAGGCCTGGGCCCCCTGGACTTAGCGACTGTGGGTGTGGGCTGACCAGAGACCGGAACCCCGAACTAGTGGTACAGCTGATTCTCCAGGAGAGACTGAGCAGGGGTGTAGTGAGGTGAAATGGCTGCCCACTAACTCAGAGTGGGAGGGACCCCTCCCACAACCCTGGTGGGCTACAGACTTCTTTACAGCAACAGCGGGTCTAGGCCAATAGCATTTGCTCTTGGAACTTGGAATAACCACCAGTGGAATAATCCAGTCCCTCTAGGGTGAACCTCAAATCCCTTTTCAGGCTTGGAACTTCTAGTGCAAGGTGGGAGGGAATGTCATAGTCCATGTAAAATATGGTAAGAAGGTTTTTTTTAAATAGCTAAAATGATGTTTTAGATTTGGTTGCCATGAGCAAACTGCTGTGCATCTTCCCTGTGCAGTCCCTCATATTGGGTTGTCAGGCCAGATGCTGGCTGGAGCAGCAGTAGTTACACCTGTCACTGAGAGACATCATTATAGGCGGCCATGACTCTGAAATGGGGCTTGTCCATTCAAAGGTGACACTGGATTCAGGAGCTTTGTAGTCATGTAATTTCGTCAATACACTGGTGCAGGGGAAAAACACTAATATGGACACGTTGTCTGGGGCCAAATAGGACTTGTATCCCTGCAGTGTAACCTGCCCTAGTGCAAACCTTGCTTGGCCCTGGTACAGTGCATCCGCCACAGAGGTAACTCCAGTGAGGTACGTACAGCAGCACAGATGTCCTGTATGTAGGCTGGGCTGTATTATCAGGCTGGCTGAGAGCCAGCTTTGAAAAGTTGAGCCTTGAGCCCCTCAGGCGACAGCATCTGCAGAACATGTGGGGCTCTGGCCTTTCTCTGTACTCTGCTGTGACCAGCAGCTTTATCCTTCCTCCTTTGTTCTTTCACCATTGCCATGTGGGCTGGTCTGCAGAAACTTGTGTTTATGACTTTGCTGCCCATTGTGGCTGTTGCTATGGGGTTGTATCCCCTTTCTTTGACAAACATTGGATGTAGCTCACTCTTGGGTTTGAGTAACATACTCTTGGGAGACACAAGGGTGATTTCCTCCCACAGCCTGCCCCATCAGTCCTGAGATGGAATAAAGTCGCTCTGTCCTACCTCTATAATGTATGTGCCACTGTCTGTAAATTGAGAGGCTCTGCAGCCCTTCCTTACTGCCACATTATTTTAAAAGCTCTTTCATAATCCTCTTCCTTTATTGGAAGGCTGGTAATATTGGAATGGTTTTAAGATGCTGCTTCAGAAACTCTGCAGATGTGTGCAGGGGACTGGACTTGATGACTTCTTGAGGCTCCTTCCGGTCCTATGCGTCTACAAAACAGGCTTATTATGGTGGTTATGCACAGTTCCATTAACTATCCTGGGAGTCAAAAGCCAGGAGAGATTCTTGAGATCCTCCAGTCTCACCCTAAGGCCCTAGGAGTTCCCTGGATTAATTCCTGCTTCAAGTCCAACATCTGTGTTGAAATAGACTGTCTCCTCTGACATTTGAGTCTAGATTTAAAGACTCTTCTTGCTGTTTGTGCAGCCCACAATCCCACGTGCTCTATTCTTTTCCCCAGGGGACCCTAATAAACCTTCTGGATTTAGAAGTGTGAAAGCACCAACAACAAAAGTTGCTTCCTCTATCGGAAATGCCCAGAAGCTGCCCATTTGTGAGCAGTGTGGATCCAGCATTGTGTGAGTATCAACCCATCCCAATGGCTTACAGACTTTGCCTGTGCAGGTAGGGTATGTGCATCTGCTGAAAGATGCAGCGAAGAGCTGTTGCGTCTGCTCTGGGTACATGGCTGCATGTGGCAGTGAAAGTGTCTGGCAGGAGGGAGAGCAGCATTCCCTACTATTGGAGCCTTTCACTGTGGTAAGGAAAGTTCTGACCAGGGCAGCTAGGGTGGCGGGACAGCAGGTTACATCAGTGAGTTCTTTTACCAGGGATGTGAGTAGTCCAAAACAGGAATTAGCATTAAATATGAAGCCCTGTGGTTACTCTAATAATTGCGGAGGTGTAGAAAGCTCTGTACTATAAACAGTGTAGCTAATGAATGCAAAGAGTGCTGCTAGAGCAAAATTACAGGAAATTGTTGGGGTGCTACCTCTAACAGTCTGCTGTGTAATTGCCTTCTTTTGATTTGGTTAGTGGCAGATAGTACTTGCATGGTGTTTCCCCCCAGGAGAAGGCCCAGGTACAGTGGAACAGTTTGACACCTCAACTACGCTTTAGGAGTTAGTGACTCTTTTGTGAATGGGAAAATTCAGGCAGGGTCCAGACACTTTTTGCTTCCCACACTGGTTGTGCAGGAGTTAAATTTTTGACTAATTTTACTTAGTCTTGAGCCATTTGAACCCACTGCTCATGGTACATCCTTGGTTTTGCACGTGCTGGTTTACCTGCCTCTCTGTAAGATTAAGGCCTAATCTACACTACAAAGTTAAATTAATCTCAGCCACCTTGCGCCAACCTATTTGTGTACATTTCTACACTCAAATTCGCCTTTGGCCAACATAAACACCCTTAGGTAGATGCATTAATGTCACCACCCTGAATGGCCTTTAATCACAATCAATCAGCTGAGGGCACAGGGTTCTTGTTGGTACATAGCACTAGCCAGTCATGGGGACAGAACCTCCTCTGGGGTAAATTGATCCCTATCGAGCTACACCAACTGAAAATCTCGCCCATAGTTTCTCGACGACACATTCTGCCTCCCTAGAGCCGGGGTCCCCATAGATATTCTCACTGGCACATTGCTGCTGCAGAATGGCTGTGTCCTTACTGCCATGGGAGATGGCCATGCTGCCTGGAGCAGTCACAGTAGTGTGCAAGCATGAGGGCATGGGTTCAGCCAGGGAGCCCTTGAGGGATTGCAGGAGCCCAGAGTTGAGTGATCATGTTGTTTCCCACAGGGGAATGTTTGTGAAGCTGCGTGACAAGCAGCGCCATCCAGAGTGCTACGTGTGCAGTGACTGTGGGACAAACCTCAAGCAGAAAGGACACTTCTTTGTGGAAGATCGCATCTATTGTGAGATGCATGCCCGGGAGCGAGTGACCCCGCCTGAAGGCTATGAGGTGGTCACTGTTTTTCCAAAGTGAATGACATCAGCTTTGTATGAGTTTTCCTGAAAAGCAGTCCAAGCTCCCTCCAAACCTGCCTTGCAATAAGGAATGCTTGGCATAGCCTTTCTCTTGCTGCCACAGTAACCCTCCATCTGTTCGCCTTACATGCCACTAACTGTCACGCTTGCAGGTTTTAAAATCAGCTCTGATGAATCAATTGGATGCCTTTTTTGTACTGTCCAGTCTTCTCCCTTCGCTGTTGATTGCAGATGAAAATCAGAAGTCGAAGCACAGAAGCTGTATGTCTTCTGTTCATGTTCAATAAACGTGATGAATCTACAAGGCAAACTGTTGTCTGCATTTCCTCCGGCTCTGTGTGCGTTGCCTGCCTCCACCCCCACCACCACAAACACTCTGCATTCTGAACAGGCTTGGCAGAATTCAATTTCTATGTTTTTGTCATTTTGATGGAGCAAATTTTGACCATTACTTTAGCTCAGGCCTGTGATAAAAGGACTGTTCCAAGCCTATGACAAAGTGAGAGGAAGCATTTATCCTGTGGCTCTCTTGTATATCACCAGAAGCTATTAAATTGGGCTTCTGGTGCATATTTCTTATGCTTTTATTTAATGGCCATTACTTTGTTTTATTTATGTAGCTATTTTCACTATGCCCTATTTTGGTGTGTTTACTAGCTTGAGTTGTTAGAAAGAAAGGATGATAAAATACATGTAGTCCAAGGGGAGTGTTCATTTTTATTTGATTTCATATTAAATAAACATCTTAACCAGTGCACATTGTTAATTAGCCCTTGTTTTAATATTTTTTTCTTCCATAAACAAAATTCTCATACTTGGCAAATTTTCTCAGATTCCTCACATGGCGGAGCAGGTCAAATTTCTTGTAATTTTATGATAATGGTGTTAATATCAGTGTCCCACATATTCCATACCACACCATACTCATTACTCTGGTAGGTCTGAACAGAGACACTGGATTTATGGCTTATTACAACAATCTGTAACCCCCCTAGTCCCCGTTAGCCTATGACTGTAGGGGTGTGAACAAGCTACCATCCCTTGAATTGTCCCCTCAGCACATATTGTAACTATTTACACTAAACACAGTTACGCTTTGATTGGTTGTGAAGCTGGGAGCACCTTTCCCAGACCTGAGGAACCTCTGTGTGAGTTCGAAAGCTTGGGTGTCTCACCAACAGAAACTGGTCCCATATAAGAGATTTCCTCACTTACCGGCTACGTCTACACTGGCGCATTCTCACGCAAAACCTCTTTTGTGGAAGAGTTCTTCTGCAAAAACTCTTCCAGAAGAGAGCGTCTACACTGGCATGTGCTTTTGCACAAGAGATGTGCTTTTGCGCAAGAGCATCCGTGCCAGTGTAGACATTTCTGCGCAAGAAAGCTCTGATGGCCATTTTAACCATAGGGCTTTCTTGCAAGAAATTCATGTTGCCTGTCTACACTGGCCTCTTCTGGAAGAGCTCTTGCGCAAAAGGGCTTCTTCCTGAGCAGGAGCATCAGAGTTCTCGCACAAGAAGCCCTGATTTTATACATTAGAACATCAGTTTACTTGCGCAAGAACACGCGGCCAGTGTAGCCAGGCAGCAAGTTTTTGCGCAAGAGCAGCCGCTTTTGCGCGAGATCATGCCAGTGTAGACACAGCCACCTTGTCTCTCAATATGCAACACTACATACAACATCCGTGTGGTGTAGATACAGCAATTGTTTGTCTAGGGAAATGTTGCACCAGGGTAAAGAATTAACTTTGATTATAGCTGTCCGTATCGGTCAGCATCATATGAGCAGCCAACTCTCTATAGGACACTGATTTGGGAAACATCATTGAGAAAATTGCCCTGCTAAGTATCTGATTTTGATGTGTGCATCATCCTGCAATGTTATGCTGGTCAGTGGTGCTCCCTGGAATTCTGGGGAGTCTCACTGGTTTCTTTTGGTTTGAAATGTCTGCCACGTGTCCTGCCTTGGTCCTCTGTCAGTCTTTGTTATTACTCCATTGGCTCAAATGCCCTCACCTTGTTTACAATATAGCCTGAGCCACTATAATCCTCCTGACTCAAACTATTCTAAGGGGGTCACAAGGAGGCAGGAGAAAAATTGTTCTTCCTGGCCTCTGAGGATAGAGCAAGAAGCAATGGGCTTAAACTGCAGCAAGGGAGGTTTAGGCTGGACATTAAGAAAAAAGTTCCTAACTGTCAGGGTGGTCAAACACTGGAATAAATTGCCCAGGGAGGTTGTGGAAGCTCCATCGCTGGAGATATTTAGGAGTAGGTTAGATAAATGTCTGTCAGGGATGGTCTAGACAGTACTGGGTCCTGCCATGAGGGCAGGGGACTGGACTCAATGACCTCTCGAGGTCCCTTCCAGTCCTAGTATTCTATGATAAAGTTCCCTTGCTTACAGCTTCCATAAGGTGCTTGGCTGGGCTCCCATAGCTAACAATGTAGCAATCTCTACTGTGCTATGATAACTGTGGCATTACAGATCGGCTGTGTCTACATTGGCACCCTTTTCCGGAAAAGGGATGCTAATGAGTCAAGTCGAATTAAATGCGCGATTTAAATTTTCCCGCGGCATTTGCATGAACATGCTTTCCGCTCGGGCTTTGACGGAAAAAGCGCCAGTCTAGACGCAGCTCTTGCGGAAAATAAAGCCTTTTTCGGAAGATCCCTTATTCCTCTTAAAATCAGGAATAAGGGATCTTCCGGAAAAGGCTTTATTTTCCACAAGAGCGCTGTTTAGACTGGCGCTTTTTCCGTCAAAGCCCCGAGCCGGAAAAAGCGGCAGTTATAAATTATGCAAATGCCGCGGGGAAAATTTAAATCCCCGCGGCATTTGCAATTCCAACTTGTCTCATTAGCATCCCTTTTCCGGAAAAGGGTGCCAATGTAGACACAGCCATCCAGTATTTGATTTGAGTCTGTTAAAATGCGCTGCACAGTGAATGCTTGCAAATGAACAAAACAAAGGGAAGCAGGGCCTGCCAGCTCCTCTTCCAGTAACCTCAAGAGCTGCTTTTAATCAGGAAGTGTCTATCCTGGAATATAATGAGAGGAAAGGAGGGGGAGAAGGAAGTGGATTCAGTATAGTGACAGACACCTGGGTAAGCAACCTCACCAGAGCAGAGAGGCACCACTTGGTTTGGAAGCAGCTCATTTGTCCACATCCAGTGGCCTGGCACAAGTGCTGTCTTTTGACTAGAGCCCTTTTGACGTAGTGCATTTTGTCTACTGACAGCTTGATCCCAAGCTTCTCTCGATATATTTGATACAAGCTAGGGCAGGTAAAAAGTTTAAGAAATGTGTGCAAGCTATTTGTTTTTCACTAGGCATGTGAACGAGTAGTCGACTACCCGATAAGCAGGAGCTTGTCGGGTAGCGCGGACTACTCCATCACCGCCCCCCCCTCCTCCCCCCGACCACCGCTCTGCGCTCGTAAAGGGACAGAGAGGCGCTGGATTGCAAACAGCTCTCCCCCACCCTGCCAGTCTGCATTCAGAAAGGGACAGACCAGTGGCAGCCAGTCCTGCTAGTCTCTCAGCAGAAGCCACCTACCTCCATTGCAACTCAACAGGGGTGGGGGAACTTCTGCTGAGAGACAAGCTGATGGGCTGCTGCTACTCTGGCCCTTTCAGAATGCAGAGTGGCAGTGGGGGAAGGGCTGTCCTGAGAACCGGTGCGGGGGGGGGGGGAGGATGGGGGGCAGAGACTGAGTCAGCGGCTTTGTGCACCGGCTCCTCTCTGTCCCTTTAAGAGTGCAGAGCAGCAGCCGGGAGACCCAGAGTGAGCCAGCAGTGAGCACTTTAGGTGCCTTTCTTGAATGACTATTGGACTACCAAATTAATCACTAAACAGCCCTCGTTTTTACTATGTCTGTTAATGTCCCGTCATGTGCTGATGCTTTTAGATCCAGAGACACTGGATGCAACAACAAAAATGACCCAGTCAGTCATTGAAGTCTCATGGTATCTGTTAGTAGGCTTTCCTTTTGCCCTCTGCCCTGGTTCTCATCACAGACAGAAAGCAGCAGAGAAGTCCGAAGGGCAGACAATGTGATGTTTATTGGGGTTGATTGCCAAGCAAGCCTATTCTGAAGCCCTTTACACAAGTTGAGCTTATCTCAATATGCTGATAGTTTCCACTTCCTTCCAACTACAGTTCTATATGCCAATAAAACCCCTTCTTTTACTCCTCTAAGTCTGCACGCTGATGGCGCTCCCTCTTCCTAGGGCTCTGTTTCCAGCTGTGATGCAGCAGAGTATTTACCCCGTGCCTCCTTTCGCAACACTGATGCTACAGAGTTGTGCCTGTGTACCTGTTCCTCATTCTCCTATTCCCATTCCCCCAGTACCCTTCCTGCTCCCACACCTCCTCCTTATACCTGAATTATACACCTGTAATTCTACCCCTTACAATTTACAGTCATGTTCCAGTCTGAATGGGTCTGAGTTGGGGCTTCATCCCCTCCTTTGTGTACCCCATGAGGGGACTAAGAAGTGAAGTGGTACTCCAGTGAGAGGCAGGCATTTCTCTCCTCAACCCCTTACCCCCCCCCCATTTCCCCGCCCAACTGGTTGACCATGCTTTGAGAAAAGGAGTTGAGGCAGCTGTCAAAATGTGCTCATATATGCCATGCTCATCACCATACCCTGTAATGCGTTTAGCTCCATCCCTTATCTGTACAACTGTAAATTTGTTTGAAGCTTATAGTATGTAGTTGTATACATCTTGGGACTAGACATGGCTTTGTGAAGACTCAGGACAGGTGCTACACGTACTAAACTACTAAGAAAGCTTTTTAATGGTACTGCAGGTATTGTCTACATGCCACAGTGCAGCAGCTATGAAAATTGGCTAGTTAAAATTATGCAAGTTTCATTCTCAAGTTCTCATAAATTCTCTGTGGACTTAAAACATGTATGTGATCTTGGCCCAACAGTGACCACATGCCCTTACTAGAGTACAGGAGTTGTCAGTGAGAGTCAGCATTTGTCACTTACCTTATAGCATATCTGGCAGCTGAAATAGAAAAACAGTGGCATCTGCTGGCAAGGGTTCTTAACAAAACAAAACAGGGGTTAAGAAGATACGTTGGCGGGTAGGGAAAGGGTCCAGCATGACCCAGACAAACTGGAGGATTAGGCCAAAAGACATCTGATGCGGGTCAACAAGGACAAGTGCACAGTCCTGCACTTAGAACAGAAGAATCCCATATACTGCTACAAACTAAAGAGGGACTGATTAAGAGGCAGTTCTGCAGAAAAGGACTTGGGGATTATAAAGGACAAAAGCCTACATGAGAGTCAGTAGTGCAGCCTTGGGGGCGGGGGGGGGAGCAAGAAGGCTAGTGGCATATTGGGCTGCATTAGCAGGAGCATTGTCAGCAGATTGAGGGACGTGATTATGCCCTTTTATTTGGCACTGGCAAGGTCACATCTGGAATACGGTGTCCAGTTCCCGCCCCCCCCCCCCAACTACAGAAAGGATGTGGACACATTGGCGCAAGCCCAGCAGAAGGCAATAAAAATGATTAGGAGGCTAGAGCACGACTTATGATAAGAGGCTGACAGACGTGGCTTATTTAGTCTACAGAAGAGTGAGGTAGGATTTGATAACAGCCGTCAACTGCCTGCATGGAGGGTCCAAAGAGGATGGAGAGAGGTTGTGCCAGATGACAGAAGGAGCAATGGTCTCAGGTTGCAGAGGGGGAGGTCTAGGCTGGATGTAAGGACAAACTATTTCCCTAGGGGACTGGTGAAAACACTGGAATGGGTTAGCTTTGCCATCCTTTGAGGTTTTTAAGGCCTAGATTGACAATGCCCTGCCTGGGGTGATTTATTTGGGGGGCGGACCTGAGCCAAGCAGGGAGTTGGACTAGAGCAAATTTTTTTTTCTTGTGACCCAATTGAAGAAGCTTGTTAATGATCGCGACCCAACATAATTATATCTTTTGACTATAGAGTGCTGGCTCGGGGAAGGGGGCAGGAATGAGGGGGTTGGGTGTAGGACGGGTCAGGAGGCCCTCAGGGCTGGAGAGGGGGGGGGGGGCGGGTTGAGGCTGGACATGAGGTTACCTCCAGTGGTTCCTGGTCTGCAGTGCAGTGGGGGGGGGGTGCTAAAGCAGGCTCCGTGCCTCTCCTTGCATTGCAGAACCATGTTGTGCCGTGGAAGTGGCCAGCAGCATAGCTGGCTCTTAGGCAAAGCATACAAGTAGCTCTGCACTCTGCTCTCACCCCCAGGCCCAGACACACACACCCTGGTCTCATTGACTGGGAACTGACCAGTGGGACTGTGAAGCCAGTACTCAGGGTGGGGGACAATGCATGGAGCCCTGTGAGAGCCATCCTGCTCAGAAGCCAGACCTGCTGCTGACTGAGTAGTGCCTTAGCCATCCCACTAGTCACCGGGTTACCCTGCCGCAGAGGTCAGCAACCTTTTCAAACCTAAGTGCCAAACTACATCCAAATTCAGAACAAGTGGTCCTCAAAGAGCCAGGCCATTTGCATGACTGAAAATATACAACTTAATATTATTGTCAATTGGCATGATTAATAATAGCATAAATGAAACATTGTACTACAGACTTTATTTAATGGGACCTCAGTTGCTGCTGGGGATGGTTTGTGGCTGTGGGCGTGCAGGAGTCAGGGTTGGGGTGCATGAGGGGCTCAAGGCAGGGTGTTGGGAGTGGGCAATAGAGTATGCGCCGGGGGGAGCCCTGGAGCTGGATTACCTTACCTGGCCAGGGCTGGGGGGGGGCCGGGCATGGAACATGGCCTACTTGTGCTGCAACAGGTGGTGGGGGAGAAGGGGGGGCCTGCCACCAGCCCTTCCTGCAACCAGATGGAAGCTGGACTACAGAGCCTGCTGGGTAGGGCCAGCCTTACCATGAGGCGAACTGAGGCGGCCGCCTCAGGTGTGAGCCTTGGGGGGGGGGGAGGGGGGGCGCCACTAGGACCCAGAGTGTAGAAAATTGTGTCTGCTGCTGGTGCATCTGTAGTCTCGCTGCTCTAGCTGCACAGAGCTGGTGGGGTGCTGTGCTGGAGGAAGGTGGGCACACGAGACATAACAAGCAGGCAGGCGAAAAGGTGGCATGGGGGGCGTCATTTGAGCTCCCCGCCTCGGGGGGCCAAAATGTTGTGGGCCGGCCCTGCTGCCAGGGACAGGACACTGCGGCCAGATAGGAGCTGGGCCCCGATTGGTGACTTGTTGGCCAGGCTTCTGTTTAAATAAAGTAAACTATTATGTCCAACACAAAAAGTTTCAATAGTGTTTTTATTTATGGCAGGGGTGGGGAACCTGGTTTGGCTCAGGGCTACTGACCTCAGAAAACTCAGTCAGGGCCCACACAAGTGAGACGTTAAAAAAAAAAAAAAAAACAACCTTAACCCCCCCCAACCCTAACTGATGTGCCCTCTCCCCCCAACGGAAACACCTCACTCCCCTGGTGCGCCAGCCCCAAGGTGTGGGGGAGGGCAAGGTGGACTACAATTCAAAACCTCAGCCCATATTAACTTTTCTAGGGTTCCAGGCTCTGGGGTGGGGCCAAAAATGAGCGGAATCAATGTGTGGACAGGGCTGCCAGTGCGTGGAATAAGGATGGGGAGAGGGTGCCGGATCTGGCCAGGAGGGGGTAATGGTGCGGGGGTCTGGGTGGGAGGTAGGGTGCAGGACCAGGCTGGGAGTAGGGTGTCTGGTCAGGGGGAGGTGGAAGGCGCAAGGGACGGTGCAGGAATGGGCTGGGGCAGGGTGTGTGGGGGCCAAAGGGGAGGGTGCAGGAATGGGCTGGGGGAAAGGTGCATGGTATCTAACCAGGAGGGAGGGTGCAGGAGCAAAGGAAGGTGCAGGAGCAGGGTGTGGGGTCAGGGGATCCACTTACTTGCTTTTGAGCTGCTCCCAGGCATGCCCTCCCAGTGCTTCCATTGGCCAGATTCTGGCCAATAGGAGCAGCAGGCAAAGCCTCCAGGAAGCATGTCCCTGTACTGCTGTTCCCACAGCTGGAGGAGGGGGAAGGGAAGCCACAGCACGCAGCTCCTTTTCTGGCTCCACTTCCCTGCAAGCCAAATCCAGCAGGGCTACTCAGGGCTGTCTCTCTCTCCCCTGCTCTGCATGTAGGAAGCCCGTGCTGGCTCCAATCTTGAGGGGAGGGGAGACATGCGTCTAGAGTGCCAGCGTGGACTCCCTGCTGCAGGGACCACAGGACTAGATTGCTCCTGGGGTCTTTTCCAACCTCAGTCTTCTATAAGTTGGTAACTTTTTTACAACACACATGATTTTGTGTAAAACTTTGAACCTCATTACCATGCAGTGTGATGACCAAAAGCAAAACTGAGCTTAAAAAAAAGAAGTGGTGGCTAACTCTTGCAATAGGTGGTAGCTCCATGGTCGAGGTCAGCTGTTCTGTAGGATTCCATGCTAAGGGCCGCCCTAACCTGCTAACAGAAGCTGGGATGGATCGCTCCAAAATTGCCCTGTTTTGTCCATTTCCCCTGAAGCTCTGGGCTTGGCCACTGACAGAGACAGGCTACTAGGCTAGCTGGACCAGGAGTCTGACTCAGTGTGGCCAGGCTGATGTGTGTGTCTGACATGATAAACATATGACGGAATAGGTCCAGTGAGCATAGCTTGGCCGTGGGATGTGAACTAGTAGTTAGGGGAGGCTAACCCCCATCCTTCTGGCCCGTCCCCTCCTGCCGGAGACCCACCCCTTCACGCTCCCTGCTGGAGTCCAGAGCCCCTGCTGTTGCTCCCCCCCCCCCCCCATGCCCCAGCCCTGACTCCAGCCCCAGCGCATTGTGAAGATGGTGCCAGTGCAGCCTCCCATGATTGGCACACCAGCCTCGCCGCCCCCCCCCCCAAGGCCTGGTGGTAGCTGGCCAACTCCAGCCTGCCCTGGTTCATGAAAAAGCAGGCACTCCTGGGAGCGGTGTGTGGGCGGGCTGTTTTGGGAATCTCAGCATCCCCTACGCTATGATACCCATGCTTGGAAGCATCAACCAGCGCGGTGCAAAAATCTACATGATTAATGCAACTGTGTTTATAATAGGGATGTTACAAAAAAACCCAAACATGTATTTATGTAAAAGTGTAATGGCTGCTTTTTTTTTTTTAGCAGTTCCACATTTACATGGGCAGGGGGGAGGCAGGTGGGTGCTGGCACTCCAGGGGAGCAGCAGCGTGGGGGAGAAGGCAACTCCGTAGGAGCTGGTATGTGCAGAGAACCACTTGAAAGCCAGCTTCCCGCACATACCAGCTCCAAGCAGGGTTGGGGGGAGACTCAGATCCCTGCCATACTGGCGCCTGCCCCCGCCCCTCTGTGCTGCTGCCTCTGTGGGAACCAGTATGTGTGGGGAGCCAGTTTAAAAGCTAGTTCCCCATGTATACTGGCTTCAGCCTGCTCCCCCACCCACCCACTGGTGCTGCTGCCTCGGTCAGAGACAGCAACACGAGAGCAGGCAGCTCTGATGCTCGTGGGGTGCTAGCGTTTAAGCTGGTTTCCCCCTGAGCACTGGCTCCTGCCTGCTCTCTTCCCCTTCTGCCCCCCAGCCGCTCAAAGTCTGGCGGGCTGCAGTGGTGTGTCCCTCCAGCTTCTAGGTCTGGGAGCCAAGGCTCTCCAGATCCCATCAGCCAGGAAAGTTGTAGATACTTTGTATCTTAGGAACCTTACCACACAAAGCAGGCTTTTTATAGGCAGGGAGGGCCAACTCAGCCCCCATCTAGGCTGTCTTGTGGCACAGCGACTGCCCAGGAATCCCTGAGAATTCAAAATGTTAACATATAATTTCACAGTTTTTAATACCTCACATTCAGTTGCTAAGATAGTACCTTCTCTGGCTTTTTGCCATGTTTGGCTGAGTCGGGCCTATAGGTACTAGTGTTGAAAAACCCCTACTACTATTTGCATAGGTCCATAACAGGATAACACCAAGCACATTGTGATGCCTCTTGCCTGCACAAAGCAGGGATGCTGACAGCAAGGGGGGGGGGGGGAGGGTGTGTGTGTGTGTGTGTGTGTGAGAGAGAGATCTACATGGTTACTCTTTTATACAGGTGGGGTAGGCAATAATTTTTGATGGGGGGGCGAGCCACTCCAAGAATTTGGTAAGTGGTCAAAGACTGTACACCTTCATATTATTAATGTAAGCGGTGTGGGCGTCTGGATGGAGCTTGGGGTAGTGGTCTGGGATGCAGGACAGTGTGTGGAGTCTATGAGGGACTTTGGATGAAAGAGGCCATTGTGACCTTGGGCATGGGCTTGGGGGTGCAGGATCTGGGAGGAGGTATAGGTGCAGGAGTGGGGCAGAAGGCTTATGTTACATGGAGTAGGGATGCAGGAGCAGGGCAGAGGCTGGGGGGGGGCTAGGGTGCCAAAGGCAGGCTCTGGCAAGGAGACATACCTGGGTGAATCCCATCCAGATTCTCATGCAGGCTCCCTGCATGCCCTGCCCCAACTGCAGGGGCTATGTGGGGCTGTGAATAGCTGAGAACCTCAGAGTAGGCAAAGAGAGATATTTTGCATGCTGCCTGTTCTTCAAACAGGCAGCTCCCATTGGCCAGAAATTGGCCAATGGGACTGTGCTGTGGGCGAGGGCAGCGTGCAAAGCCTCTCCCCTGGGACACGGCGCTGGGAGCCATGTGAAAGGAAGTGGCCCCTTGCACCTCTTCATGGTCTGGCCCTACACCACCAGCCTCCTCACTCACTGCCCTCTACCAAGACCCCCCACACCCTCACTCACCCCCCCACTGAGACCCTGCACCCCCTAACTCACTGCCTCTGCCAAGACCCCGCACACCCAGCCCCTTCACTCACTGCCCTTAGACCTGCACCCCCATCCCACTCACACCCATAAACCGAAAACCTGCACCCCTTCCTCCCTCACACACCCAAGCTAAGACCCTGCACCCCTAGTCCCTTCTCTCACCACCCTCATGAGACCGTGCACCCCCAGCCCACTCGCTCACTGCCCTGCTGAGACCTCCACTCTCAGCCCACTCACTCACCACCTTGCCAAGACTGCCCCACCCCCAGCCTGCTCACGCATATCCCCCAGAGACCCTGCACCGCAACACTCATACCCCAGCTGAGACCACACACCTCCACCCTCCACCATGACCTTGCACTCCCAGCCCACTCCTGAACCACCCCCCTGGCCAGACACCCTACCTTCAGTCTGCTCCTGCCCCTTCCCTCCAGCCAGACCTTACACCCTCACCCAGTCCTGTACCCCACCTCCAACCCAGATCCTGCACTCCCACCCCCTATCCCACTTACTGGCAATTTTGTTCCGCACAATGAACCCTTAATTTTTGGCTTAATCCCAGTGCCTAGGGAGGGCCCTCAAAATCTGGCCTGAGGCCTTCTACCTCAGTCTTTCCTGCCTCTCCCCCCCGCCACCGTGGGGCTGGAGCACCAGAGGAGTGAGGTGTTTCAGTTGGGGGACACATCAGTGAAGATTTGGGTTTTTTACTTATGCGTGTTGTCCCTGATTTTTCTGTGGGTCAGTGGTCCCTGACCCAAAAAAGGATCCTCATTCTTGTCATAAAGACAATGTTGAAACCTTTTGTGTTGGACATATTTTACTATATTTAAATGAAGCCTGGCCAATAAGTCCACAATTGGGACCCAGCATCCTGTCACTGGTCCCAAGGTCCAGCCCCCAGCTGGCCACAGGAAGGACTGGTGGTGGCCCCCTCTCCTGCTACAGCACAGGTAAGAGGGGAGGCCATGATCCACTGTGGTGATCCTGGTCCAGCTCTTCTTCCAGCCACAGCTGCCTGGGTGCAGGTGAGGTATTTGGGCCCCAAGATCCCCCACATATACTATTTTCCACTTCCAGCACCCTGCCCTGAGCCCCTCATATACCCCAACCCTGACTCCTGCACCCCCCACATCCACAAACTGCAACCCCAGAAACAGCAGAAGTCCCATTAAATAAAGTGAGCACAATGTTTCATTAATGCTATTATTAATCATGTCACTTATCAATAATGGGGATTCTTATACCGGCTCTTTGCTAACCACTTGTCCTGAAGTTTGTGGTAGTTTGGCTCTTTGTTTTGAAAAGGTTGCCAACCCCTGATATAAACAGACAGCTCATTGCTGGGCTGCTTTATCTCAGTGCCTGGGCCCTGTCATCTAAGGTCACTGACAGTGATGGGGAAACAATGACGTGTGGGGCTTTGGGTACCAGATTGGTCAGTTCAAAACCTTTGCAATGTGGCTTGAACTGCTGTAGGTGTCATTCCATAGTAAAGAAATAAACGTATCACTGTGGGAAAAGGTTATTTAAATTGGTCCCAATCTCATGGGAAGGAACGCACAAACTCAGAACTACTCAACTTTGGAAGCTCTCGGGGCCACAATGATACTCTCAGCACATGCCAAGGGCTGCAACTTAAGTGTGGTTGCATATACATGCACAGGGCTTGACAAACGGCGCTGAAATCTACTCGCCAGCCCCGCACTGTGCATGTGCAAGACCCGCATTGCGCATGCGTGCGCTGCCGGTGAACGGGGCGAGTAGATTCACTGATTTGTCGAGCCCTGTACGTGCAAATATATGCAAATAGCTTTTCACACTGACAGGCATGAATACAAAGATTAAGGCAAGACTACACAACACGCAGGCCCCATTTAAGTTAATTCTGCTGATATTAATAAAATGCAATATTTACCCCATTTCCGCCCATATGACAGCACTTTTAGTGAGCAATGACAGTCCAGGAATTTAACTACTAAAACACTTATCAACAGAAGACCATTACATGGACTACTTTTTTTGTTTTGGATCCCACTTGTGGGCCACAAACAAATGGGCTGCATGTTGGAGTAGCCCCGCACTAAATTTTATGATGCAGTACAAAATATTTTTGGAAGTTGTGTTCATTTAGTCTGATTTTCCAAATTCCTCCAAAGTGTAGTAACCAACATCTGGAGCTTGTCAACAAAGTATGTTGGCTCAGATCTCTAAGCATCTCCCTTTGAAAGTTAAAAATAATGTAAGTACTGGGTAAAAGGTTACAGTTGGGAAAGAACTCAAAACAGGGACTGCCTTTATGTGCTCTGCATAGCCCAGCAGTGAGCATGTTTAACAAATGCTCCCCCACCTGGAAACCTTCAGAGGGGCAGCCGAGTTAGTCTGTAACTGGAAAAACTTAAAAAACAACAAATAGTCTAGTACAGTGGTCCCTAACCTTTTGGGGCTGACGGGCGCTCGGGGGCGGGGCCGCTCATGCACCGCGCATCTGGGTGCGGGGCCATTCACGCGCCCCGCGCTGCGCACCCGGGGCCGGCCCTGCACATGCGCCGTGCGCCTGGGGCAGGGCTGGCCCAGATCATTCGGCGGGTGCCATGGCGCCCGCGGGCACCGCGTTGGGGACCACTGGTCTAGTAGCACCTTAAAGACTAATGAAACATGGAGATGTTATAAGCTTTCATGGGCAAAACCCACTTCTTCAGATGACTTTTATACACCAAAAAACAACAAATGGTCTGGTAGCACTTTATAGACTAACAAAACATGTAGATGGTATCATGAGCTTTCATGGCATGAGGGCTACTCAACTTTGGAAGCCCCAAGGGCCACAATGATACTCACAACACATGCTAAGGGCAGCAACTTAAGTGTGGTTGCATGTACATACAAACATATATGCAAATAGCTTCTTTCACACTGGTGGGCATGAATGCAAAGATTAAACCTTAAGCTGTGGCACCGGACCCAAACATGGCCAGTGAGAGCCAGTCCGCACCTCTCAGGCTCTGCCCGCAAGGCTAAGCAACCAGCATTCCCCACAATGCCCTGTCACCTCCTCCCTGGGGGCTAGAAATGCCAACACCCTATACCCATCTGTTCCAGCCAGTCTGTCCACTTGAGTCTTCTAATGCTCACCCCACCTGGGGGACACCTTGCCGGTGGAGTGTGTGCCCAGTGGAAGTCGTGTTTAAAGGATCCCACCTACAGGCTGCATGTTAAGCTCTGTGTAAACCCAAACCGCACTGGGGGCTGCCAACAAACAAGCCACAGGCTGCATGGGGCCCACATGTTGAGTAGCCCTGGTCTAGACCATCCCTGATAAAGGCCTGTCTAACCTGATCTTAAATATTTCCAGAGATGCAGATTCCACAACTGCCCTAGGCAACTTATTCCAGCATTTCACCACCCACCCAGAAATTTTTCCTAATATCCAACCTAAACCTCTCTTGCTGCAGGGTAAGTCCATTTCTTCTTGTCCTAGCCTCAGAGGCCAAGGAGAACAATTTGTTTCCCTCCTCTTTGTGACACCCTTTTAGATACCTGAAAAGCACTATGATGTCCCTTCTCAGTTGTCTCCTTTTCAGACTAAACAAGCCCAATTCTTTCAGTCTTCCCGCACAGTTTATGTTCTCTAGACCAGGGGTTCCCAAACTTTTTGACACGGGGACCAGTAAATCCATTCACGAGCTTTTGGAGGACTGGTAACATTCATTTGCATATTTGTATATTCATTAAGCAAATGATGAATATTCAAATAAGTTGTTTCTGGTTCTCCCAAAGCCCCCAGTGCCACCGTTAGCAAAGCTTTTGATACGGTCACCCACAATATTCTTGCCAGCAAGTTAAGGGAACATGGATTGGATAAATGGACTGTAAGATGGATAGAAAGCTGGCTACACCAGTTTCCCAAACTTTTTACTTTAATTGGAACCTGTGTTTTTTAAACACTGTTTTTTGCAGCCCAAAAATATAAACGCATATAAAAAAAAGAATGAAAAATGAATAAATTTTCAGTGTTTCACCCGGCTGCATCCTCCACCCAGCCTGGGCCAGGGCTTGGGGGACCCAGCGCCGCATGAGTACTCCAGGAGGCGGGAGCAGGAGCAGATTGTGGGTAGGGTATCTGGCTAGGAAGGAAGGTGCAAGGAAGGGTTGCCAGGTGTCCGGTTTTGTACCAGACAGTCCGGTATTTGAAGGTTTTGTCTAGGAAAGAAATTGAGAAATTACCAGACATATAAAATGCCTGGTATTTTCTAATTAGGTAAGTTTTATTATAATTAGGTGTATCAGTCCTTAGCTGCCAACTGTCTGGCTGGTAGATGTGCTCACACTACCTGTGTGTGTCTACCTGCCAGGCAGTTCACAACTACTCGAGGGAGGGTGGTAGTGGGGGGGGGGGTGCCAAAATGGAATCCCCGGCCAGACTCACTCATCTGCCAGGGTCTACATGTGCCCAGGTCAGTCCCATTCCCCCGCCTTCTCCTCCCGATCTCCCCAGTCCAGCCCTGCTTCCGGTGGCCGGTTCCCCCCACCAATCTCCCCCCGTCAGCCCTGCTCCCCTGACCAGCTCCGCTGCCCCCATCCAGCACTGCTTCCAGCAGATGGTTCTCCCATCCTCTTCCTCCTGATCCCCCCGGCCAGCCCCCAAGCTCCTGTCCAGCCCTGGTTCCGCTGCCTACCCTCCCCCATCTCTGCGGGACAGCCCTAATACCTCCCCAACACTGCTTCCGCTGGCCGCCCACATCTCCGCAGGACAGCTCCACTGCCCCCAACCCTGCTTCCAGGCAGCCAGTCCCCGCCTCCTCCCTCCTCCTCCACCACACTGAGGCACGGTATTTTTTTCTCGGAGGCCGGGATTGGGCCACAGCCCATAGTTTAGGAAACGCTACTCTAGATCTTTAATCATTTGTGTTGTTCTTTTCTAGACCTTCTCCAAATCCTCCACATTTTTCTTGAATTGTGGTGCCTAGAACTGAACACAATACTCCAACTGAGGCCTAATGAGGGTAGAGTAGAGCAGAAGAATGACTTCTCATCATGGTCTATGATTCCAGTTCTAATGTTCTAGGGCTTGCTTACAACACTCCTGTTAATGCATCCTGGAATCATGTTTGGTTTTTTTTTGGCAACAGCATCACTCTGCCCCCTAGATCCCTTTCTGCAGTACTCCTTCTTAGACAGTCACTTCCCATTCTGTATGTGTGAAACTGATTGTGCCTTCCTAAATGGAATACTTCCTGACTAAATGGTGAGACCTCACTCCGGAAAGTATTTGCTGAATATTCAACTACGATGTAAAGTGGTGAATTTATTTACAAACATTTTATTATGTTCAAGAACTCACTGATGAGCCTGTGTGATGAACAATTCAGGCACCTGTGGCCAATAGCAAAAAATGTTAACCCATTAAACTACCTGTTTAACCAGTTAAGCAGTCTACCAGTGCCCTACTTAAATATAGCTGTTTAAAATAGCACCAGTCTGAGACTGTGGTGTAGGTGTACTGAAAGTGTTAATTACAGTATGGCACCAGAGGTTTTTGACTAGTAGTATGACATCTACGTTCTTTGAACACTAACTGGCCATTGAAATGCATGTCCTATTGAAATTCAGACTGTAAAGGCATACTAAGTTCCATAACAAAGTGATAAGGGCCATGTTATTCACATTGTCTAAATTAAAATGGCTTTGGTACTCTGACAGAGGATTTTTTGATTTATTTAAGCAGAGATACTGAAATACCAGTTTGTAGCAAATTCCATGCTTAGGGCATACAATCTAAGGTGACTGATTGCTTTAGCTCATTACCCTAAGAATAGAGAACAGTCATACATGGAACTTGCATAGTATACATAAATCACTGAAAAATTTGTAAGTCTAGGCACTTGCCACTACAAGATGAAATTAGGGTATGGCACAGATCAATGCCCACAGAAAGAGGCATGATTACATAAGATGTTCTTGTAGAGAACTCCTCTCCCTTATCTCCCCCAATAAAATCACATGACAAAACAGGCAAATTTATTAGCAAAATATTTTGCAAAATTTAAAACTGAAGCTACACGATCAGTTGTAAACAAGTATACTAGATAGTTTTCCCCTTCCCAATAACATCATAATTGACACATTAGGGCAGCTTACACAGAAAAATAAAATTGGTTGTGCAAGACTTCCACAGGAAGATTTTGTACAAACCTGGCAATGTGTGGCACAGGATCACAAAAGCTACGTAAACACTTGAAACATGGTTTCTTAATTCTGTGTGTGAAGTTTACAAGTATGACCTTTTTAGGTATGCTACATCATGAAGTACGGCACCTGACATGTTACAACTCCCTGAAAAGAAAAGAAAAAGGATTTTTACCAGGCTTTGAAAAAAAAAAAAAAAAAAAAAATCTGTATACTGAAGAGTCACTGTATATAAATGATGGTCTTGCAAGATCTGCTGCTAGGTCACAAGAAGTTGGGGCTGCACTTTTAGAAGCTAGTCATACTTCAAAATACACATTCTGTAGTGGAGTCTTCCATATCTTCTAGGACTTTGAACACTCCCACTTTCTCTTTTTCAACTGATTCCGACTTTTTCATTTGCTCTAAGAAAAAACAAACAGTAAAGATTCAACAGAACTCTGAATAGTCTTACACTGAAGTAGAACAGTGCAGAGAAAACTTGCACCTCTTTTTTAAAGAACATGAAGATTGTTAATATTCACATTTTGTTCTATTGAGTCATTTCCTTGGCTGTTTAGTAGCTATAGAGCTCCTTAAACGACACCATTGTCAAAACTGGTGCTTTAAAGTTATCCAGAAACGTGCACTAAAATTGACATAATCTCATGGGACATCTAACGTAAATTAGGGTATACAACCTGCGCACGTGTATTACCTGCACCCCTGCATAACCCACGGTTTTTCCTGATTGTGTAAAAAAAAAGTCTTAGATAACCCACGCACGTGTATAGCCCGCGGGAGATGAACGGCAGGTACTGTTAATGAACAGCACCTGTAATGAATGAGTCAGGCTGGCCCAGGGGTTCAAGTCCTGCTCCACCATGAACCTGCCATGCGTGTGCCCAGCTGCATGATGGGATAAGAGCACTGGCCACCAGGGGCTGCGAGGAGAGATGGCACAAGGCTGTGTCAGAGCCAGCTGGGGGGTGGGGAGTCCCAGGCCGTGGCTGCCACGGGGGAACTGGAGTGGGGCAACAGATGTGCTGGGCTTTCAATGAGCTGGGAACACCCCACTGTGACCGTGCGCCCAGCTCCTGCCCACCCCGGCCAGGCTGGCACACCCCCCAGCCAGAAGTGGCCCTGCCGGATTTTCAGGCTTATTTCCTCACATGGCTATGGATAGAAGGAGCCGGCTCCCGGCCCCACAGCGAGGAACCCCTGTCTTTTTACTGAAATTACAGGAAGACAACAAACAAAAACAAAAACTTGTATAACACGCGGACGAGCATAGCCCACGGGCCGGGGGGATGGGATGATTGTAAAACCTTGCATAACCCACGCGTTATATACGCTAAAAGACGGTAGTTATTTTAAGCCTACAAAAACTATGGTTTCTTCCTTTTTAAGAAGAGTTACCCATACAAAATCAGGAGAAAACCCAACAAAATCTGAGAAGTCTTTTGACTGAGGTTAACAAACATCTCAATTTCAAAATGTTTTAGTTAACGCCTTAAAAAAAATTACTGTAATTAGCACTTAAAAAAAAAAAAAAAAAAGCTGCCTCAACCCCTCCTCCCCCTCATTTAAAAGTGTCCTATTTTGACAATTAAAAAAAACATTGAAACAGGACATTTAAAAAATGACCCTTTTCCTGGGAAGTTTCAGTTGGCGATGAATTGGCCATTTTCTGACAAAAAAAAAAAGTTGTCAGACTTCCTCATCAGCACCAGTTGTCAATGTAGTAGTAGCCAACAGTACTTCTCATACATCGATTTTGTTTGAATGGAACACTGACATAAAATTTGATTACAAATTTCTGCAGGGAGCTGGTGTTTTTGCATACCATATGATCTTTCTAATAAAGGCACTAGCAATTCTACTCTTTTATAGGCTTTTACATATAAATAAGGAAAAAAGTCAACATATTTTACTGTCAAATATGAAAAGAGGACCAAATTAATTTCCACTTACCAATAAGGTCACTTCTATCCAGCAGTGATTCTAGATCTTTGTCACTTATTACTTTCTCTCTGGATCCTTTAACCTCTCTATAGAAATAAGAGAAAATAAGTATGTCTAAACACCATAATTCTCAACACTTTTCCACAAAGGACCCCCCGCCTTTTCTATACCCGAGTTCCTCAGGACCGACCTCCCACACTGAAGAGCCCCACATCCCATTTAGCAGTATTGGAAGGGCAGGGTAGTTGAGATCTTTGGACACCTATTTGCATCTCCCAGGTCTAATAAAACGTGGAAGTTAACATACCTTTCATAGTCCCTGGATTTCAGCAATTCCATTAATTCCTCAGGGTCTAAGCAGCTCTTTGTTTGGATTAACGCAGATTTGCCACCTTTAAATTGATCTATAAAAAGAGAAATCTTACTTGAATATAATGGCTTCCAAATTACTAATGAATTGTATAAACTGACATGTAATGTATGTGGTTAACTTAACAGAAAAACAGAGAAAGGAACCATTCTTGGATTTGTTGATAAAACATATAACAAATATGCCCTAAATTGTGATGACTGAATTACATGCAGGCCTTCACTTTATAATTATCGCACACTCACATCCGCCCGCCCCCCCCCCCCCCCAAACTGGTTGCAACACACTGATTTGACATGCGCACGTACAGTAGAAAAGCTATTAATTCTACTTACGTAAAAACATTGCAAATAAAGTTAGATGGTGGATGCTGAAGCATGTTCCATTTGCAATGCTGCTGATTGAAACAAAGTTAGGAGTAGTACCACTAAAAAGATAGAGAATAAGCAAAAGATATCCTGCCCATTTCATTGTGGTGTACTTCACTCCATCAGTGAATTAGATACAACTGTTTTGATTAACATTTTAAAAACAAGCATGTTTCTTCAGATAAATTCATACACTTTTATACCCAAATCTGATTGTTTTCCAGTTTAGATCTGTGTGCGAATAGAAGTCTTAAACAACATGTACTGATGTTGTAAAAACAAAAGAAATAGGTTCAGTCAAAGTATAACTGATAATGAGATCTAGAAGTTTAATTAAAAAAATTGTAATTTGGATCAGCTATCCAGTATGTCAAGAAATGGTATAAAAGATTACTTCTAATTTGCAATGGTTGAATGAGGTCAAAACCAATGACAAGACAACACATGCCCAGAAGTCCTTACAGGGATTGTAACTTTGTTGTTATTGGACTTATCCAACCTAGCCTGAACTTCAGTTACATTTACTGAAACATCTGTGCATCCTTGCCTGCCCCATATGCAATTCTTCCTTTCCTTTGTTTTGTTTTCAAACCCCATCATGCCTCCACTAACTTTTTGTTCTTTCTCCCTATAGTATTTTAAAACTTAAACATATACAGTAAAACTCCATTGGTCCGTCATCTGATGGTCCGGCACCATCAGGAACCCGGAAGTGCTCCGGGCAGCCGGACCATTGGAGCTGCTCTGCCCCCGGCTTCCCCGATTCAGCTGCTGCTGAAACTGACCAGCAGCTGAATCGGGGAAGCCGGGGGCAGAGCAGCTGGAGTGCTGCCGGTAAGTCCTGTAGCGCTGCCCCTCGGCGCTGCGGGACCAACCCGGCAGCACCCCAGCTGTCCCCGATTCAGCTGCCACTGAAACTGACCAGCGGCTGACTCCGGGAAGCCCGAGGCAGAGCTGCTCTGCCCCGGGCTTCCCGGAATCAGCCCCTGATCAGTTTCAGCAGCAGCTGACTTGGGGACGCCTGGGGCAGAACAGCTGGGGTGCTGCCAGGTTGGTCCGGTAGCGCCGCCCCTTGACGCTGCGGGACCAACCCGGCAGCACCCCAGCTGCTCTGCGGCAGGCGTCCCGATTCAGCTGTTGCTGAAACTGACCAGCAGCGGCTGAATCGGAGATGCCTGGGGCAGAGCCGGACTATCGGAAGGGGGCTATGAGGGGTCTGGGGTGGCATCCCCACACCACCGTAGACCCCTCATAGCCCCCTCTTCTGATAGTCCGGCATATCTGATAATCCGGCACCCCCTGGGTCCTAAAGGTGCCGGATTACCGGAAGTTTACTGTACTACAACATTCTTCTCAGATGTAGGAAAAGTTGCATGAAATACTAAAAACAGCATATAATTATTTTAAAGAAAATCAAAGTATATGTATACACTGTGCAGAAATAAGTTTCCATGTATAACTCTGAGATTTCCTGACTTATCTTAACACAATCTTTTAATGTAGTTTAAGTGATGTTTCCTATGGGCTTTTTATTATAAATTATTATTGATTATAAAAATAAGATAAACAAAATGTGTCAAGACCTGAAAGCTCTGCTGATTTGTAACTAATTCCAAATCTGGAGCTACTGCTATTTTACTCCTCAAATACCACCAAGGCCCCCATCCCATGCACATGACAAGATTCACAAGAGGATCTCTCTACAGCAAACTGTAGTTGCTTTTCATAATTTTTTTTTAAAAGGACAGAAGGCCATTAAAATCTATAAGATGACCTGTATAATAGCCTATAGAATTTCACCCAGTTACCCTTGTATTGAGATGCAAATCTTGTGGTATACACCTGCCCTAGTTCATCTTTAGAAGGACCTTGTGGATCATTAGTACTGGGGGAAAAACATTCTAGAGCAGCATGAACATGTCTGAACAGGGACCTGGGCTGTGGTTTGAGAAAGAGCAAAAGACGGGGCATTTTTTGTTATCTTTCACTGCAAAGAATCCGATTTGGGGAAAACCCAAAGGTGTGGAAGACGGAACACAGTGGCTGTGAAAGTAACTGCTGAGATGGTCTGCTATCATGTTCCATACTCCTAGAAAATAAGCAGCCTCCAGGTAAAGGTACTGGGCTATACAAAAGTCCCAGAGGAGGAAAGCTTCTCCACAGAGTAGTGACAATCAGGCTCCACCCTGTCTATTGATATAGAATATGGCGGTGATATTGTCTGTCAGAACTGTCATGCTGCGACCTTGCATAGTAGTGTGAAAGAACTGACAGGTAAAACAAATTTCCCTGAGCTCTATGACACTGATGTAGCTCATTTGACCACAGACCTGTGTCTGCAGGTCCTCCAGATATACTCCCCCACCCAAGTCTGATATCTGTGACTAGCAGTAAATCAAGTACCTAGCGCAGTGCTGTAAGCATCAGTCCAGACTGTTGTGATCAGGCATGTCTTGCCTCCGCTTACCAGCCAGAAGCGGTCTTAGCCTCAGCCTGGCATTCATGACTCTATATGTGCATGCAGCCATGTACCCAAGAAGGTTCAGGCAGCTCTTCACAGGGGCGTGGGATAATAAGCAATTGAATGAGCTGAGGCAGGATGTGGAACCTCAAGTTTGGAAGGACTGCTTTTGCCAAAACCGAGTCCAGGGCAGCACCTATAAACCCTATCTATCCCTAGGCAGAGCAGAGGTGAAGCAAGTGCCACGGGGGCTTCTCATGGCTGCTGGGCTCTGTGGACAGAGGTTAGGCTCCTTTGCAGGGGAGAGAGAGGCAAGAGCTGGGCCAACTGGCTCCCCATAGCTTTCAATCAACCAGAAGGCAGTATCTTTCAAACCGTGGGGGTGCATTCTTCATAATCTGAAAAAATCTCTGTACTAAATTGAAGCCAGAAGTCTAAGGAAACACGTGCCCCAACGCATCACCTGCTCACCCCACACTACCTCCTTTTTCTACCCTGGCAGCCTCGTGCTTGGGGGGCCTGCCCTACTCTGTTTATAACTCAAATGAAGTGGAGTGTAAAAAAAAAGAGACTAGGCTACAAGAAAGAGGAAGCAACACTAATTCAAGACTGGGAAATGTCACCCAAAACCTAGCAGTAGCCTATGATCAACAGTTCGAAAAACACCACACCAAGCAATTTATTCTCTCCTTCTCCCTGTCTCTACCCCAACATATATCGTTTTTGCTGTATTATGAGGGGTTTGGATATTTAAATTATAGACTACTGTCAGAGCCCACCAGATTATAAAAAACTTTTTCCCAACTGATTTCAATGTATGTGATCCAAAGCCAGACAAATTTGCCTGTGCAGCTAGAAAGCTCCTCTCTCAAAGGTTCAATTTAACTTAAAGACAAAATAGTTCTGACTCACGTCCGTCAGGCATTTCCTCTGAAGGTAGATAACTATAAATCTGAAAGCTGATACTGCCAACAGCTGTCTCATGTCCCCAACAGTCATCCTGACCATTCTTGCTCCTTGCTGCCTGTTTCTCTCATTCCTGTTTCTCTCTCTGGCCAGCATAATGCCCGTTTCTCATTCTCCACAGCAGCCAGGAGGAAGTATAGCACATGCTGACCTCTAATTCCACAGCAAGGACACATTTTTTTTAAATGGCAAACTAATGAGGCAGCAGTCCAATGCATGTCAAAAGTAATTTGAAGCCAAATTCGCCATCATGTCACTAATTTCAGACTTGATGCTAAAGAATGCTCAAAGTGCTGATTAAAAGAGCTAAGATAAGAGATGGGAATATTTAGAAAAAGGTGATGAATTATTTAAATAGGAGAAATTCTCTGTTAACAAGGACAATTAGAAACAATTTTGAATTACAGCACAAATTCCCCACAGTAACTTAATGGAATAACAAAGTTGTAGAAGTTCTGAAGAATGAATTTACTTACTTTTATGAATAATCAACTTCTCTAGCTTCCTTTTGGCAGCAGCTCTCTCCACAATCTTCTGATCAATAGTGTTTGCTGTCACGAGGCGATAAACAACAACTGGCTTTGTCTGACCAATTCTGTGACACCTGTCTTGGGCTTGAAGGTCAGACTGGGGGTTCTAAAGAGAATGATACCAAAGGAATCAAATTAGCTTAACTGTTAAAGATGTACAATGGATTCCATTTTCAATTACTCAGCTTTCCAAGCTATTACTTTTCAGGGTGAAAAATTTATCGCAGGGAGTTTTGTATGGCAGAAAGAGGGAAAAACGGAGGAAAAAAAAGTACAGATGTTCCAGAGAATGAGTTAGAGAGCCTGAGAAAGACAGTTATCCCTTTACCAAAGCCCTAACTTAATTAAACCTGTCTTACAATTGACACGGAAGATGGAATTAGTCCTCACTAAGAAGTACTTTTGCATTCAAATTCTCAATTTATTTGTAGCTCTTCACTAATGCCTCAAATGGGAAAAGATATACTAACCATGCTAGTGTAGACTAAATAGCTGTATATTGAAAAAGTGGGTTGTAGCTGTCGGGAACTTTGGGATGTCAGTTGACTTGGGAAATTTTGGGGACCAGAGGCCAACAAAGAAGTTGTTGAAATAGGGAAACCTGCAAAAGTTGTCTGCCCAAAAGGGCTTTAACTTCTTTAAGAACTTTAAACTTCTTCTCTCTAAGGAAGGCATTTTAATTATTATCAGGACTCAAGCTGTATGCATTTTTTTTAAACTATCAGAAAAACCTGTTTTTAAGGAAATTGAGGGGAAGCAGCCAGTTGCCTACCAAGTAATCTTAGCTGTTTTGTATAGGCCAGCATGTTTTTATTGATTATCCGATGCTACATATTTAATCTGAATACGTCTTTTACATATATTACTTTCAGAGACTCCATTTGGAACAGCATCCCATAACACAAAAACCTAAGTGAGTATTTAGAGCTATACTAGAAAATTGTAGGACGTAGCATTTGAGAAACAGTGTGTCATCTTACCCAGTCACTATCATAGATGATGACCGTATCTGCTGCAGTCAAATTAATGCCCAGACCTCCAGCCCGTGTACTCACTAAAAATATGAACACTTCAGGATCTATATTAAATTTATGCATCTGTAAAAGAATACATCTAACATGAAATAGCATAAAGAATAAAAGGATGTGGTAAATGGTTTTTTTAAAACCCATGTTTTATATTAAAATCAGACGATTAAAATATATTATTTGCTTTGTCTTTCTACAAGGCATTACATATAAAGCATACCAACAGAAGCTGAATTTATTGCAATTAGCTGAGTTGGATGCACGCACCATTTAAGTTATTACTTACATTTTCCTCTCTCTCTGTATAGGACATGGATCCATCCAAACGACTGAACTTGTAATTCCTCAGATAGCAATAATCCATCAAAATGTCCAACATCAGTGTCATTTGTGAGAACAGCAACACCTACAAGTAGTTAAGACTCAATATCCCTATTTTAAAAAATAAAACCAACCAGCACCACACAGAACAAAGCAACTGATCAGCTACGATCCATATTCATAAACAAAAATACCTTGTGTCCCCTCTTTTTCAGTTCTGGCAGCATGCGATCCAAAAGTAGGAATTTGCCTGAATTTTTCACTAGATTTTCATCAACCTTAAAAAAGGAAAAGTTAAGATTTACAACGTCTCAGATGCATCAACATTCAGGTATTAGGGATGATAGTTAATGCACTTGGCTTCCACTCATGTGGCTAATCCTCTCATCTTTTTCCAGTCTAGATCATTTGATTGTGTCAACCATGACTTGGGGCTCAAAGTTCATGACAGCCTCTAAGTGGTCCTTCTGACATGGAATTCAATATGTTTTATGAAAATGTTTATTATATGAATGTGCCATAACTGAGGTATGTTTCATGCAAGATGGCTCATAACCTTATTAGAAAGGTTATGATTTACTGAATATGATGATCTTATTTCTATACATGCATCACTTCTGTTTCTGTGGTTAGGAATATAGACTGTAGATTGATATTACACATGGGCTTCAAAAAGCTTGAACACATTACCCGCCCTTCAGGAACAACAATGAAAAAGCTGGACAGTGCTGATTATTCGTCAGCAAGAGACAATGAACTGTAAAACAGCTTAACCCGCCTAAGATCTGTGTATCACCACATGAAGAATGGCTACAGGTTCCCTACAGAGACATATGACCGCATCATCGGATACCTGAGCTCTTGAATTCTATCCTTTTACATAAGAGCCTCTGCTGCAACTTGAGACCATTGCTCCTTGTTCTGTCACCTGCCACCATTCAGAATAGCCTAACCCCATCCTCTCTGGAACCTCCCTTCACATAGCTGAAAGCTGCTCTTAAATCTCCCTTCACTCTTCTCTTCTGCAGTAAATAAGCCCAGTTCCCTCAGTCTCTCCTCATTAAGTCATGCACCCTAGTCCCCAATCATTTTTGCTGCTCTCCGCTGGGCTTCCTCCAGTTTGTCCATATCCTTTCTGTAGCGGGGAGCCCAAAACTGGATGCAATAGTAGAGATGTGGCTTCACCAGTGCTAAACAGAGAAGAATAATCACCTCCCTCAATCTGCTGGCAATGCTGTTACAGCCCAATAAACTGTTAGCCTTCTTGGCAATAAGGCCGCACTGTTCACTCAGAACCAGCTTCTTGTCCACAGTAGTCCCCAGATCCTTTTCTGCAGAACTGCTGCTTAGCCAATCAGTCCCCAGCATGTAGCAGTGCTTGGGATTCTTTCTTCCTTTTTGCAGGACTCTGCACTTTTCCTTATTGAACTTCATGAGATTTCTTTTGGCCCAATTCTCCAATTTGTCTAGGTCACTCTGGACCTGATCCCTGCCCTCCAGTGTATCTACCTCTCCTCCCAGCTTAATGTCTAAGCACATCAGGTGACATTCCACAGGCCCTGACCCGCCAGTTTCTCTGAATGACAGAGAATTCAACTCTAGGGTTCAGTCATGCTCATTTTTGTCTGCAAGACTAAAAACTCTCTTTCAAAATATAGTTTTTGTTAACAGCTTATTAAGGGTTAGTAATAGGGTTGCCAGGTATCCGGTTTTGAAGCGGACAGTCCAGTATTTGAGCTCTCTGTTTGGGAAACAAATTGAGACAATATAAATGAGAAAATATACATGTCCGGTATTTTCTATAAAAGATGTAATGTAGATTGTGATGTAATGTCAAGTGTGTCCAGTATTTTTGTTGAAACCTCCGGCAACCCTAGATAGTAAAAATGCTAAGAGGATTAAAGCTACCATATATACAGATACCATCTAAACTCTTTTCACCTTTTTAATACAATAAGACTATTTATGGTGTATTTCAAAAAACCCTATTAAGACGACCTTTATTTATTTATTAATTTGTATATATCTTTTAAGTGGGGGTTGGATGCGGAGATCCAAAAAGAACGCTTCTTCTTGTATACAAGTTCTAGGAAGCTCTCTAGAATAAGATACAACTGTATCTTCTACAATGTGTAGAAACCAAATTATTCCTATTTTTCAAAAGAAATCAACATTTTCACATTTGAAAATACTCAAGAAGAGTTTGTGATCTCAGGGCCAAATATTTGGCTAGCATAAGTCAACAGAGCACCACTGAAGCTAGTGGATCTAAGCTAGTTTTACAGCAGTTTAGGGTCTAACTCTCAGTTTAATTTTCTTGTGGCCAAGTAGTCACATCACAAAAAAAAAAAAAAAAAAAAAATCAGTTGTAGCAAAGAGGTTCACAACTGAAAGGGCAGACACTGAACTTAATCTCTCATATTTGGTGTAGTTAATTTTAAAACAAGACAATCACATTGATAGGGTTTTGTGGAGAAGCATACTATGCAAGTTTAAAGCTGTTCACTAGCATTACATTACCTACTGTCACTTTCAAAAAACAATGCTTTGAATGTTTCAAGATATGTACCTTAAATTCCTGTGTGGCAGGGTCCAGTGGATATTCAATGAGATATGGATGGTTGCAGCATTTCCTCAGTAACATCATAATATTCTGCAGTTTAAGATTGACTTCTGAATCCATGGGAATGGTCATTTCTATCACCGGCCTTACAAAGACATCCAATACTATTAGTACAGCAGAATGTCAATGCATTTCAAGTATAGCACAGCATAATCTAACATATCTGGAAGACCTACTGTAAACTGGATTTTCAGAATTAGTGAGAAAGAACAGTGCAGCTTTTTTTGCTTAAGTAATTTAGTTTCTATTCCATGTAATATTTCATAGCGTATTAAAAGCAATCTTAAATTAGAGAATACTTTTAAAATGGATATTTTTCTTCAAGATATGCACCTTTCTTTTTCTACTTCCTCCTGCATTTTGTTGATCAGTTTTTCCAGCTCATCAGGTGTATCACCATCTAGTTCACGGTAATCAACTGCTTTTCGACTCCGGCGCTTTGGCCGCCCTGTAGGACTCAACTCGACCACTTCTTCCTGTATAAAGTGACACAAATTGTGACAGTCAGCAGATGTTTCTCATGAATCATAGGGGGATTCATGAAGGCAGCCAGATATGATCTAATCCTTTTGTGTCCCAGTGATTCTCAATATATATGCTGCTTAGTCTCTCTTAACCAACAGTACACATTTCCCAATATTTACTATTGAGGGTGCATATAAATTATAGGGAAAATGTTTTATACTGCCCAGATTTTTCTGTGACATTGATATAGTGAAGGTTGGCCTGCAGCTGACATCAGAAACCAGATTTCTATGATTGATTATGCATATACTTGGCTTTGATTTATCATGCTGGTCAGGGCCCTTCTGATCCCTGTGTGGACAGAAAATTGGTATCCACATCCGCAGAAATGATCCACAGATATCCATATCCACGGACATAAAGCAGATATTCAAAGTTGTAGGATTCTAGATACAAAATTTGTATCTGCATCCACATCTGTATCCACGAAAATGAGGCAAGGATATCTGCATCGACATGCACCGATGCGGATAACCATGGATGTAAAGTGAATATGTGCGGATTTGCAGGACTCTATTTATGTTGCAGTGTGTCTTTGGCCCGATCATTCATAGCTGCCCTCTGACAAGATTTGATGGCAGTCCGAAGGCTCTATGCTTCACAGTGGAGACTGCCGCAAATTGGCGTGGCAAGCACTGCACTGAAAAACAAAAAAAAACAAAAACAACAACAAAAAAAAAAGGACTATTGAAGATCATCATCTCTAGTGCTACCTAAAAAAGTTATGCTGTGATAACTCAGGAATGAACACTGAAGCTGTTCAGTGTTTTTCTAGTTAACTAGACCATTTTTAAATGGTCACTAATTCTCGGACCTAACTTTAGATATTGAAAGTGTCATTTTCTGAGAGGTGCATGGTCAGTCATTGCTCCTGTGAATGGTCACATCAACCTTAACTGTCATTTAAGCAAGAGGAAGGTCTCTTAGCTGTGAGCTACAGAAATAGCCTAGGAAGACATAATGGTAAAACTACCCAAGGAGAAACAAGCTCTAAATTCTATTCTCACTGAAGTCAGCAGCAATAAATTCAAATTAATTTTAAGTGGCAGAAGAATGGGCCCAGAACTATTCACAACAAAAAGCTTTTGCTCAATTTTATTATTTTCTACAGTAACAGTCAGTGCTGAAGTTTAAGAAAATTTAAGTATATGGAAAGCTGAATAGCATAAATAGCCAATTTTTAGTTGAGAGGCACTGAAATAGACAAAAGTTAAAAATCTGAAGTCAGGGTAATATTTTTAGATTCGTGTAATAAAAACCTGACATACCAAAATTGATAAGATAGGAATGTTTCTATTCAACTTCAATGTACAGAATTCTATTATAATCAATGAGCTGTGCATCTATACATAACAAAAAAACCTGATAAAAAATGTGTTTTAGAAGTCACTACTAATGTACCCAATGCTATGATATTTTCATTTGTGAACCGCTGACAGTAATAGTTTTATACATTTCTGAAGTCCACATCAGTAGGCACCTCTTTATTTCCAAGCAGCTTTTTAATGGTCCGATTTACAATAGCAGTATAGAAGGTTTCTTGTTTCTTCGCCAGCGGTGCATACACCACAACTTCTCGTTTAGGAGGAACCTCAAGAGCTACATCAGATTTCAATCTTCTCAATAAGAAAGGTGTCAAAATCTAAAATGTAAACAAATATGTATTATAATCTCTAAATATGCGGGGGCCAAGCTCTCTAGCTGCATACATTGGTGGTGCGGTGTCATTGACCTCAAAGGAGTAGTGCCAATTTACAACAGAGAATTTGGCTTGTAGATTTGTATAAAGCTTATAATATGTAGCTGTACACATCTTGGGAATAGTCCTGAGTCTTCACAAAGACATGTCATGTGCTACATGTACCAAAATACTAAAATCTTTGTAATGGTAATGCAGCTATTGTCTACACGCCATAGTGCAGAAACTATGAAAATTGGCTATTTAACATTATGCAAGTTTCATTCCCAAGTTCTCAAATTATCTATGGGCTTATAACATTTATGTGATCTTGACGCAACAATGACCAAATGCCCTTACTAGAGTACAGGAGTTGTCAGGGAGAGTCAGCATTTGTCAGTTACCACATAGCATATCTGGAATACAGAATAGGAAAACAGCGGCAACTGCTAGCAAGGCTTGACTTAAAAAAATACCAAAACAAAATGGGAAAGCAGATACGTTAGAGGAAGAGGGTCCAGAATAACCCAGACAAATTGGAGGATTAGGCCAAAAGAAATCTGATGAGGTTCAACAAGGACAAATGCAGAGTGCTGCACTTAGAACAGAAGAATCCTGTACACTCCTACAAATCAGATATCAACTGGTTAAGTGGCAGTTCTGCAAAAAAGGACTTGGGGATTATAAAGGACAAAAAGTTAGATAAGAATGAGCCTTCTTGGCAACCAGGCACACTGTTAGTGGTATACTGTAATGCAGTAGTAGGAGCATTGCCAGCAGATCAAGGGATGTGATGATTCCCCTCTTATGCAGCACATGTGAGGCCACAAGTGAAGTACTGCGTCCAGTTTTGGGCTTCCCACTACAGAAAGAATGAGGACAAATCGGTGAGAGTCAAGTGGAGAGCAACAAAAATGATTAGCGGGTTAGGGTGCATGACTTCTAAAAGAGATGACAGGAGAAATGGTCTCAACTTGCAGTGGGGAAGGTCTAGGCTGGATGTTATGAAAAACTATTTCACTACAAGGTTGCGGAAGTGCTGGAATGGGTTACTCAGGGAGGTTGTGGAATTTCAATCCTTAGGAGGTTTTTAAAGCCAGGCTGGACAAAGCCCTGGCTCTACTGTTCCCTGTAAGCTATATGCTTGTGCAGCCGCTATAGAGAAATGGAAATGCCACCCAACTGAGAAGCAGAATGCTCACAGCTAGGTTTGTATTTCTCTTGGTGGTGCACATTCACAAATGTCTTTTTGCACATAAATTTATTCCACAAATGGGTGGAAAAGATTAGAGGAAACATTGCTTGGTTGGGATGATTTAGATGGAGTTGGTCCTACTGTGAGCAGGGGGTTGGACTAGACAACTGTAATCTTCACTGATCATAATACATTTGGTTTTGCTTTTGAAGAGGGGAATAAAACTCCTTTACAAACTTAGAAAGTAAAAAGAGAGCCATGCTCCACAAAGCTATGTCACTGTCAACAGAACTGAGACAGAAGTGTATTAGTTTTACATTCTGTAAAAGACCAACCATTTTACGTCATTTACAATGGTACACAGAATTCAATTTAATTCTAATAATGGTACATGGTACCAGTTTTATCTGCTAGTGCAACATCAAGTGCTAAAGAAGTGGGGAAACAAAAGCTGCAGTTAGCTTTAGTCTTCAGAATTCTCAATTTCATTCCAAAACCAAAAATATAGTAAGACTTATATCTTCTAATATGTTGAAAAGGTCCAATACAAAAGTAGTGCAAGTAGTGCCAAAGACAATGCCAGACCTGCTAAGTTGTGTTATGATCAACTCCAAAGAAGAAATCTGCTCTAATTTTATGCTTTGTATTAAAAGGTGCAACAAAACAAAAACAGCAGCAGCAAAATGAAGAATCTATTTAAAAATAAAAATGAAGACCTGATGTAACATGTGCAAGATGTTCTGCTCCCTTTCTTTAGCGACAATATCTTCAGCAATTTCTGTAATGCTTGTAATGTCAAACCAGGACTCAAAGCTAAAGAGAAAGACAAAGAAATTCAAGTTATTTTATATACAGCATTCTTTGTTATTTGAATGTGTGTCAAACCCTAAATAAGTTTCAAAACCACCTTATGTATGAAATATGTACAGTGAGTAGAACTAAAAACAAACATTTTCTTTTAGCTAAGTCCAGACAATTACAAACTAAATTATAATAAGTACACTTAGCACTGATATTAAAGTTGTTTTTTGGCACTGGGATGTGACAAATAGTCATGAAGAAAAACAATGCTTGCTGCTTGACTCATGGGATTTTAATTTTTTGCTCACTGGCTAACATTTGTTAATTGTTTCCCTCTCTGTACAAGCAACTTCAGAAATGAAAAAACACACAAACAACAGTCACTTGAGAAAAGAAGAAGCCAAACAAAGATGAATCCAATCATTGTGATAAATGATCAGTTTATCCAACTCAAATTAACAGATTCTAATTGTAATGATGTGGGGCAATAGTTCTGAGCAGCTCATGCAGAACACACACAGTCTTGGCCAACAGACTATTGCCTACCTTTTCAAGTCATCAAATACATCCGGCAGCAGGAAGTTAAGTAGTGACCAAAGTTCTGCCAAGTTGTTTTGCAAGGGAGTACCCGTTAGCAGAAGTTTATTGTCAGCATTAAATCGTTTTAATTCCCTGATAAGACGACAGTTCATGTTCTTAATTCTATGTCCTTCATCCACTATCAGATATTTCCAGAAGCAATGCTACAGAAAAAGAGAGAAGAGGTCACCTATCGTTGTAAGAAATGTGATTTTTGCTACATCAAAATGTGTGTATTATAGGCAGGGCTAGTAGTACTGATTATAATTGCCCAACACTTCCCCGAATAACACCCTATTGTCATGTGCTTATAACTATGCCAAACTCCAACTGTTTAACCTAAAGTCTCCCATGCCTGGAATCTGCCTCAGGTTGAACATTTAATTTTTTTATTTTATTTTACACATAATGGCCAAAGTTGTTTCCAAGAACAAGGCTAAAAACCCCCTAAAATAATGTGACTTTTTCTGGGCTCTAGTGGGGCAAAGAGTTAAAATCCACAAGAACTGGCCTGTGCGTCAGAGAAGCATCTTTTTAAATAACCATAAAAATACACCCAAGTTTGGCCATGTTCCCTACCATTGTCCACAATCCTTGCTGGGTAATATAGTCTACTTTTTCACAATGTTACTCAACATATCAATCCAGGGCTCTAGGTGCTGAGGGGAACAGTACACTTAGGCTATGTCTACAATGCCCGTTTTGTGCAAAAATATGCAAATTAGGCAAAGCGTGGAATATCACCATGCCTCATTTGCATAATTAATGAGGCTCCGTTTTTGCACAAAAACCCCCTCTTGCGCAAGAGCGGTCCTTCCTGAAAAAAAATGGAGAAGAACGGCTCTTGTGCAAGAGGAGGTTTTTGCGCAAAAACGGAGCCCCATTAATTATGCAAATGAGGCCCGGTGATATTCCACACTTCGCCTCATTTGCATATTTTTTGCGCAAAACGGGGGCAGTGTAGACATAGCCTTGGAAACTGATAAAAGCATCTATACTGCTAATGTGACATTGCTACCGGGGGAGAAAGCACTGTTATCAGCTATACTAGAGATACTGAAGCATTCCACCGGTCATGGGATTCAAGGTGTACTGTGTACCTGCAATGCATTCCTGTCTCTCATGGCTATTTCAAACGAGGTAATGACCACAGGGTGAATTTGCAGTGAACCTTCTCGCTTGTGAATTTTTTGAACCAATTTATGACGTTCGCGCTGGGCTCCATGGTACAGCATTATGGGAATCTAAAAAGTTTTTAAAGTTTCATTAGTAAACAAGCAAACAAGAACCCACACATTTTGTAGTAATTATACGAAAAACTACAACTGCAGTTACAATACATACAGAACAAGTTCCAAACAAACAGTTATAGGTAGGGACTAATTTTCTCTTCTAAACATTAAAAAGAAAATAGTTTTTACCTCTGGAGTGAATCTCTTGAACTCAGACATCCAGTTAGGAAGAGTAGACAAAGGACCACATACTAAGAATGGTCCAGGGACTCCTCTCTCTACCATCAGTGCTATTGTAGCAATACATTGGATTGTTTTTCCTAGTCCCATTTCATCAGCCAAAATGCCATTAATGCCATTTTCCCAAAGCATCTGCATACACAGAGAGATATATGTCTACATTTACACATACTCAGTAAACACTAGACACAAACATATGACAGAATTCATCATTTGGCTTCTGTTAGCAATCCTTTCCCATAGCCATATTTTCAGAGTTACGTGAATAAAATTTCTCTAACTTAAATACAAAGGATCTGTATGCATGTGCCAATCAAATATCTTCTTTGTACTATTATTTTAGAAATGTGTCTGTCCATCTATAAGTCCTAAACGGGAAGAGCTAATACCACCAAATCTGGTATGCAGCTTCCTCTTTCCATAACTTAAAGCAAGGTAAGGATTTGGTTGTGCCAGAATAACGGGACATGCATGGAATGTTATTGCTTAGTATCAAATGGAGGTAGGGGAGTCCTCATTGGGGTTGCCCATAGCAGTCCCCTCCCAGCTTCTCTGGGAGGAAGGAGAGGCAGGGCTGCAGTGCTCGACCACAGCTGTTGTCTCCCGTGGGGAGGGGGGGGGGAGGGGAGGAGGGGAAGGTGAGGCAGAGAGCTGGGATGCTGAGGCTGCAGGGGCTTAAGACAGAAATGGATTTAAAAAAAAACAACACCACTTTTTAGAAGACTCTTGGATCAATACCACTGGTCACAAGTACCTATAAGAAGGAAACTCATGCTTGAACCTGGGTTGGATCTGCTGGATGTTAAGCAGTTGGTACACTCAGGTCCCTGTCTAAAGGTGGGAAAATTACAAAGATTCCACTCTGCGATATTATGAGCAAGAAGCCTACCACCTGAAGAGATGCACTCAGAGAGACCAGACATGAAACAGTTGAAAAGGAAAGGCTTTTCGTCAGAATATTTAAATCTTTTAATACATTTAACTCCAATGCCCAGTATAAAGAAGTCTTTATTAAACATTCAAAATACCAACTTTCCAAATAAGTTGCAAGAGCTCATAATGCACATCAAATCCCCAAGATATTTTCTAGTTAGTGCAGGGAACATTAGATACTCCTAATATTTCTAATGTGAAAAATTAAGAAAAGCTTTTAAAAAAGCTTTAAATATCCTATTATACACCATAAAGAAACAATAAGTGCATGAGCCCAATTTTATGGTTAGGAAATCCTTTACAAGCCACTTAAAATTTCCAAAACCAAGATGGAAGCTCTGAATTTTGACACATGGGATAGCACTCATTTGAAATCAGGTAAGGAGCATCCTGCCTGAAATGTCAGTATGTTGTAATAGGGGAAATGGACTACAGCCTTCCAACATGAATGCTTTACTCTTATTAGGAGAATGGCTTTAAGGCTTTAATATCTTCTATCAAAACTTCCACCCAGACATAATGCAGCAATGCCCACATACATATTCCCTTCTTTTAAAGAAATGTGCATGCAATTTCTGTAGTTTAGTAAATTACACAGTGCTGGAATAGGGATGTTACATTTAAATTAATCAAATAGTCGATGGCATTTATATCGACTATTCGATTAGTCTATAAGGGCGCCTCTGCCTTTGAACTGTAGCAAGAGCCCTGTAGGGCTTCTGCTTTTGAAATTTAAAGGAGCCCAGCTGGTGCTCTTGCACATTTCAAAAGCAGAATCGCAGCAGAAGCGGTGCAAGTGGAGACTGTTTCAGTCCCTGCTCACACTGTTTCTGTTGTGCCTCTACCTCCCCTGCTCCCTGGCTTTTATGTTGGCTCCCCCAGCACCAGCTTCTGCTCTCCCCAACCCCCACCCTTGCTGCCTCTCTCTGATAGAGGCAGCAAGCAGGGAGGGGAGAGCGACTAGTAGCATCACTAGTCAACTATCTGATAAGTTTCTGATTATCAGATAGTCAACTAGTCTCTTACATTCCTATGCTGGAACAGCTAACGCTAACATTGACCAAGAGTTCCTTTAAAAAACAAAACAAAACAAAAACAAAACAAAAACAAAAAAAAAAACACCCCAAAAAAACCCCACAGCTGATACAGTCATGCACAGCTTCTGTACCAAACCCAAAAGAAACACTGACCTCCCAGTATAATTAATCTGGGGTAGTATCAAGCCTCTCTCAAGCAAAAGACTTTGAAATATGAGCAGATATCATATTCTGTGGATATAAGTATAAACATAAGACTTAGGCTAACATATAGATTCATACCCTGAGCCATTCCATGCCTTCAACTTGGTACCACCTCATAACACCTCCCGAAAAAAGCTTTGGCTGTTGAAAGGGTATTGGCTGCCCATTAAATTTCCGTACTGGATCAAGGAAGTGTTTGGCATTATGTCGTACAGCTTGTGACAATCTATCTTTAATGACACTATTAGAGTCTCCATTTTTCTGTAAGTCTTCTGCACACAGTTTGTAAGAAGAGCTTTCATCCTACAGAAGAAAGTTATGAGAATTTAAGTACAAATTTTGCTATGCTTAGTTAACACACAAGCAAGTTGCTGAGGCAAAACTGAAAGTCAATGTTATTGCTACACTTAGGTAAAACAGTGCCCATCTTCAATGATAAAGGCAGATTTAATCAAAGTGTGGTTGACCACTTTCAATAACACAAGCACAAAATAACCCATTATGATATTGACACTTAACATTTTTAAAAGTTCAACTGCTCAATAGCAATCCTTCAACTCTTTGGTGTACAAAAAGCAATAATATTTACTAAATAAAATGATAATATTGAACACCAAGTTGCTGCCCATAAAAGTGAACCGACCTAAAAAACTTGATACACAAAAGATAGCATATTTCAGGTGAAACTGTTTTCCTTTTTCAAGCAAATTCTAGTGACCACTAGAAGTTAGATTTGTCTGTGGAGAGGGAGCCATCAGAACAGAGCAGAAAACTAAATCCACACGTACCATATCAATTATTAGAACAAGAACACTTTATCACATGTATGTCAAAGGCCTGATCGGATATCCCAGCACTCAGTTTTGCTTAAGTGTATTATTTATACTTTGAGAGGCAAAGATGTTTTCCTTGTGCCTGTCACAACACTGAAACTTCTGGAGGCTTGAGCTTAAAATTCAGTCAGTGCACCATTTAACCTCACACTTTTTAAACTTCTAATAGAGTACCTGATGTTGTAGCAACTAGGAATCTAATTATAGAACATTAAAAATATACTACATAACACGACAAAAATCTTGCATTTTATAAAGGGTTCCCAGAGCATCTTTTCCCGGAATTGTATTTATTCTATATAAATGTAAAAGATGCATTTTTTTTTAAATCATTTAGAACACGGCTTCTCAGCTTTGGAAGCTCTGGGGGCCACAATGACACTCACAGCACATGCCGAGGGCTGCAACTTAAGTGTGGTTGCATATACATGCAAATATATATGCAAATAGCTTCTTTCACACTGATGGGCATGAATACAAAGATTAAGGCAAGACTACACCACACACAGGCCCCATTTAAGTTAGCTCTGCTGATATTAATAAAATGCAACATTTACCCAATTTCCATCAATATGACAGCACTTAATGAGCAATGACAGTCCAGGAATTTAACTACTGAAACGCGTATCAACAGAAGATTATAGTGACTTTTTTGTTTTGTCTTCCAGCTGCTTGTTGAGCCCCACATAAACCCAAACTGCACCGCAGGCCGCAAAACAATGGGCTGCATCTGGCCTGCGGGCCACATATTGAGTAGCTCTGATTTAGAAGGAAGAGATAAATTGAGCTAAAGCGTTTAGATATTTCCTCCCAGTTTACTACACAGAACCACCAGCTGCAAAACTGAGTTTTATAACTTTCTCTTTAGCATATTTGGTGGCATTATTTAACAAAACATTTCAAGATAAAGAATTCTATTTTCAGATACTTATTTTAAAATCACTGATTACAAGTTAGCATGTGCAACTGTAGTTGAACAAATATACAGTTAGAAAAGTACGTTTTCAGTAACCAACAGCTAAAAATGGGGACAGGAAAAGGAGGTAAACAATCTAAAATATAATGAGGAATTTTGAAATTCACAACATTTAAATTAGTTTTAACAATATGCATGGACATACCTGATTTATTACTTTGCTTTTTTTGGCCACTGACAAGATTTCCTAGAAATAAAAAAGAAAACGACAGTATAAAATATGCTTTGTGACAACTTGAAAGACTAGTATAGAAATATCATTTTTGTGGAACCTTTAATCCCAGGATCTGAAAGTATTTTAAGTGAACCTCAACCAAGTATTATCTGCATTTGCTGATGAGAACATGCATAGATAAATTAAATCACTTGCTCATACTCACATTTTAGTCAATATCCTCTCCCAAATTGCATATCAAGGAATTCTACCTATGTTTAAAATATACTGTATTGCCAAAAGACAGCAGTATCTTGAGGCTACATCACAAACAATTGCTAATGTACTTTTCTATTTACTACAAATTACATAAGTACATCAGCATTCCCTTGTAATGTACCTGCCAGACACTGCAGCCATACCTCTTTGGACATGACTTCTGAAATGTAGTAAGTTTCATCTTCTCTTCCTCTTTTTTTCTTCTTCTTCACAGCTATAAGAAAATATCATAATGTTCTTAAAAGCACAAAATACTATGAAAGCCACATAAAAACTTAAGACTAAATACTAAGTATAGACAAAAAGCCAAAACTAACGAAAGATAATCTTACCAGTTTTCTCCTCTTTTCCATCAGTTAGATTCTGATTCTAGAAAGTAAATATTTAAAAGGGTTATCAACTTAAGTATTTTCCAGTATCTCTTGGATAAATGAAAGATACGACCAGCACTGATCGGTTTACGTAATCTGTAACTATGTTTAACACTTTTCAAAAATGTCACTCTCAGACACTGCTAATAGGTTTCTAAAAATAGCATCTAACTACATTAGAACAAGATTCAACATTACATGGTCAAAATATACCATCAGGTAGTCTTGAATAAAATTTGGGCTAAAACTGGTTTTCCAGATAGTACTGGCCCATCTTGGAAAATCAAGACATTCGAGGTACAACTGTTCAAAAAAAAAGTATGGCTTTGTGTAAAAGGACAGTTGTGTGACATGGACATACATATACTGCATCATAAAGACTTTGCCAAAGTCTTAATCACTGTCTTAATCAATACTAAATGTTTCAGTATTTATCAGGCTGATCATTTTACAGTTTTGCAGCATGCTATCACTGAAAAGCAATTTATATAAAACAGCCAACACATCTTACCATTGACGCTTTTAGTAACATTTCCTTTTTTTTTTCTAATTTCTCTTTCCTTTTCTGCTCCTAAAAAAAACAAAGTTCTTACTTGCATAGAACAACTGCAATAAATCTAATTACAAAAATACCATATTAACAGACACGGAGTACACACAACTCCATGTTAACAATGTAAGCTGGGGACTGGTTTTGCTTCTGTTGGTGCCAAGATGAAAGCTGATAAGTAGCTGAAATTGCTTGGCAGTGGTGTACAGAATTATTTTGAACTGCCTTTTGCTGGATAATTTAAAACTATCAACAGAAAATCTGTATATCAGAAATGTTTTAAGGCAAAAGACATGACACGTGTAAGCTAGTTAAGTATATATTTTACATAAAACTAATGGCTTAAACATAGCACCTTCCCTGAAATCAATTTTACACATTGTTGCTTTCGCTGCATTTGAACTAGGGATGTTAAAGACACGTTGACTATCCGATTCCATCCCCCCTTGCTGCCTCTATAAGATAGGGGCAGCAAAGGGGGAAGGAGAGAAGGGGCACTTCAAAGTGACTGCGCTGCACAGCTGAGCCAGGGATCAGCTGTGCAGCGCTGCCGCTTTGAAACACTAAGACAATGTTTCCAAGGGGCAGCTGCTGCTGGACTCCACGGCTGCCCCTTCGAAATGCATGGAGGGGCAGCGTCGCACAGCTGAGCTGGGGGGGAGGGGGATCAGCTGTGCAGCAACTGCCCCTTTGAAACGCCGTCTCTGCACGTTTCAAAGGGGTAGCTGTGGAGCCTGGGATCAGCTGGGGGAAGTCACCCACTGACCCTGGGCTCCATGGCTTTGAAATGCACAAGAGTCCCCAGCGGGAGGAATGCGGAAGTGCCTATCGACTAGTTGATGGAAATTCCATCGACTACTCAACTAGTCAATTAACAGCATTTTAACATCCCTAATTTGAACTGGACTGTGGGAAGATTTCTAAAAGTTAAGTGCTGTTAAAATTCTCTCACTTTTCAGTCTGGAATTCTTAGAATCCTCAAAGATCTCTTTGGTACATGTAACATGGAGCAATAACATTTTAAAATAGGAACATGTTAAGCAAAATACCCTTTCAGAATATGCATTTAGGTGTAATAACTGCAGATTGTTCCAATCGATAGTTTTAAGAATGAAGTCTCTGCCATTTGGGAAAAAGCCATATACATCCTCTCAAATCCTCTTGCCTTTTTTAACAAGTTAAAATTTAATTCATAAGAACGGCTATACTGGGTCAGACCAAAGGTCCATCCAGCCCAGCATCCCATCCTCCCACAGTGGCCAATGCCAGGTGCCTCAAGGGAAGGAGCAGAATAGGTAATCATCAAGTAATCCCTCCCCTGTCACCCTTTCCCAGCCTCCAACAGAGGTTAGGGACACCATTACTAAACATCCTAGCTCATAGCCACTGATGGACCTATCCTCCATTAATGAAGTTCTTTTTAGAATCCTGTTAAAGTCCGGTCTTTACAACATCCTCTGGCAAGGAGTGCCACAGGCTGACTGTGCACTGTGTAAAGAAAAACTTCCTTTTGTTGGTTTTAAACTTGCTACTTAATTTAATTTGTGACCCCCCCCAGTTCTTGCGTTATTTACTTTCTTCACACCAGTCATGATTTTATAGACATCCATCAATATCTCTCCTTAGTCTCCTCTTTTCTAAGATGAAAAATCCCAGTCTTTTTTCTCTCTCCTCTTATGGCAGATGTTCCAAATCCCTAATCATTTTTGTTGCCCCTTTCTGAACTTTTTCCAATGCTAAGATATCTTTTTTGAGATGATTTGACCATATCTGCACGCAAGAATTAAGATGTGGGCATACCACAGTTTTATATAGAAGCATAAAATATTCCCTGTTTTACTGTCTCTCTCTTTAAATTATTCCTAACATTCTATTTGTTTTTTGACTGCTATTGCACATTGAGTGGATGTTTCCAGAGAACTGTCCACAATGATTCCAAGATCTCTTTCCTGAGTGGTAATAATTTAGACCCCATCATTCTGTGTGTATAATTAGGATTATGTTTTCCAATATGTATTACTCTGCATTTATCTAAACTTTCAATGCTTTGCACAACTCTTACTTCACCTCTTGCTCCTTTTTCTAGCTTGTATCTTTGCGCCATCCTCCTCCTTTCATGTCTGGTTTCTCTCGCCTTCTTCAATGTTGTCTCTTGGGGTTTGTCTACACTGTGGCGCTATTTCTGGATACTTCTGGTATCCCGAAATAGCTAATCCATGTCTTTGAAACAAGCCCATTATTTCAAAATGTAACGAGTTTGCTATTCCGATGTCCCTGTAAACCTCATTCCACGAGGATTAAGGGATGTTTTGGAATAGTGGTTTATTTTGAAATTTGGTGCTGTATAGACAGTGCCAAATTACAAAATAAGCTATTTCAAAATGAACTTGAAATATGCTATGCAAAAATTAAGGATGCAGTGTAGAGGCACCCTTAATCTGTTGCAAAGAGGCCTATCCCTCTCTTCCAAATCCCCTCAGACTAATTCCATTAACAAGAATTCTGCTGATTTATTCTCTTAAAATAAACCTTAGTTAGAATACAAACTCTTTGGGAATGGCTTCAGATTATTTTTAAAATATCAATGGTTATGCAAGTGTGGCACTTGTAAGTTGTTACTATATTCGGAGCTTAAAAATTAAACACTTGAGAAGGAGCTGTAATATAGATAGGGCTATAATAGTTTTTGGCATTTTTACCTGGGTTTAAGTAAAATAGCAAAGACATCAGAATCTCGCATTAAGGGAACAGTTATGGTAAGATTCCCTAGTGCAGGCTAGCATTTACAATGCTCTATAAATATTTTTTAAACTTAGAACATATCTACCTCCAGCTGCTGCTGCTCCATTTTAGTTAGCAAGAATTTTGAGTATATGTTGCTTTTTTCAAGCAAGTGTTGAAGCCTCTTGTAGCGTATTTCGCTGGAGTCTCTTTCCCAGGACATACGAGCCTGCAAACAAGAAAGGAAAGCAGATTTTAGGCATTTCAGCTTTTACTCCTTTGAAATGAATAAAACCATTCTGTACATCTCGAACAAGACAGCTAGAATTGTAATATACAGACTCTCCCCTCCCTCCCCATCATTACCACTTGGCTACACCTACACTATGCACATGATATGCCACCACTACCTACATGACATACATGTGCGACTACATGCTGCAGTGAAAAGCAGGCTGCAACCACATTGTGGCATATAACGTCAGTGAAAGGTTCAGGTAGATGGGAGGCAGCAGGAAAGGCAAGGGCCTTTCCCAGCTGCCTCCCCCTGCAGAGCTTTCCCCATGGAAGGGAAATGCTCCAGTAGTGGGGAGGTGACACAGAGCCTTTCCCTCCCATCAGTATCTCTCCCTTTGAAGGGAGAGGGCTCCAGTAGCAGGGAACCCTTTCCTAACTGCTGGAGTCTTTCCCTGGTAGGGAAGACTTTTCTTTCAGAGGGGAAAGGCTCCACAGCAGGACACTACAGTGCTAAAAACAGTAACATATAAAGGAAGACACAGTTAGGGCAAGTCTAGAACAAACAGATAGAGCCCCGCATGAATACAAATGTCTACCCACAGAAGCAAATATCCGTAGATAGAAATTGGTATCCACAGAACTCTACTTCCAGGAGACAATGCAACGAAAGGAGTCAAGTGTGGTACCGCTGCTCCCACGAGTCAGTGCCTCCATGCCAGCAGCTCCTTCCAGCCATGCAGCTATACCATCCCCAGCCATAGCCCCAGAGGAGTTGAACAACCCCAGACAGGAGAGTCAGCTGTGGGGACCTATCCCATAGTCCACCTCCACACCTTCTACTACTAGGCTTTGTGAGAAGGCAGTGTGTCTCGTGGTGCATCTTGGTACCAGGCTCAGTGTTCTATAAGGCACTGATTTCTGTTCCAGCATTCCACAGGTTTCTGGCTTTCTCTGAGCATTTTCAACAGCCCTTGTTTGCTATTCTCCGTGACATCTCCATGTGACAGGATGGATCCTACACTGCTTCCTATGCTCCGATAATGGTCCTTGAGACATTGCGGATGCAGTGTAGTTAATCATGAAGTTCCTAACTGATATAATAAGCAGTCTGGTATAATAAGCAGTGGCCACAGAATTTTCAGATGCAGAAAGCCACCTTCCTGGAACTGTGTGAAGAATGTTGCACTGCAACATAAGAACAGAATCAGAGTTGCCCTATGGTGGAGAAGTGTGCAGCAATCTCTGTGTGGAAGCTGGTTACTCCAAACTGTTGTTTGTGAATGAATTTGGAGTCAGGAATTTAACCACTGTGGCTGCATTAACGCAATGGTGCTGGGCAATGGTGGTGTCCTGCTGACTGCACCACTGGGCAACGCTGCCAGGAGTTCCACATAATCATCTAATTTCATTTCTTCATTAATTATTTCATCCTCCAGGTTAGATGTTCCACCGTCCCCAGACCTGCAAGGTATCCATGTGGCTCTTGACAGTAGAGGTGGTGGTGTTACCAATGACACCGTCAAGCTCCTTGTAGAACCAAGTCTTAGGTGCAGCTCCAGTGTGATAGTTTACCTCCCTTAACTTATGAACACCTGATGCAGTTCCTTTATCTTCACTCTGTTCTGCAGTGTGTCCTAATCATAGCCCTTTTTGCACAAGCCTCAGGACAACTGGCCAGTTATCAAAATTTCTATGGCTCAAGCACAGCTGGGGGCTGCACAGCCTCCTCTTATACTGAAGAGATTCAGCAGCTCTGCAACAGTCCAAGTAAGAGAGAATTTGCTGTGTTATGCTTCCATGGTTACCTGAGAAGATGCGAAAAGAGTCCTTTCCATGCCAAGCCAACAGGAAATGCAATTTCAAAAATCCTAGGGGTTCTAAGGGAGAGGAACGGATGGTTGTTTACCTAGTTGCAGGGCAGCAGAGTTCAGACTGCTGACCAGAGCAGTCAGATTGGGCACTGGGAGACCCCTCTTAGAGATCAATTAAAGTGATAAAATCAAGTGTTGTGTCTACACTGGCATTTTGTCAAATAATTTGGCACAAAAAAATCTTATGTCTCTTGTTGGAATGGTTTTATTTTGTCACCACACAGGGCATTTTTGTTGTCAACAGGCACATCGTAGTATGTATGCATTCACTGTTTTGTCCACAAAACTCTGTAGTGCAGACAAGGGCCAACAATGAATGGTGATTTGGCAAGGGAGTATGTGCCGCTTATTTTTACATAAGTTTTTATTTCATTTGTGACAGAAAATTTTCTATATATGTGAAAAGGTCTCACCCACAAGTTCTTTCACTGGTAGCATAGTCTATTCTTGTGAGCCTCCATGGTTTCTATTATTCTTGTTTTACTTTCTTCTGAATGGAAGCTAGCTTCTGAAGAACAGCTCATGTGACATTGCCAGTAGTGAAAATCTAATTAGAATCAGTGCTACTTTATATAAGTATATGCTGTTGCTGGCATTCTGGAATAGAACTGTGTTCCTGCCCAACAACAACTGGTGAATCTGGATTTTCCCCTTGAGTAATCAAGAAAACTGCAGGAAAAAAGTGACAGGTTACTCAATCAATGCAACATTTAAAAAACTTTGACCCACTTAAGTCTGTCCAGAATAATCTCTCGTTTTGTTCAGTTATTCAGTTCTACCCTGCTCCCAGCAGGATTTTTCAATCATGTTTCTTACTGCAGAAAGTTTTTTCCCTGTTCTTTTCATCAAAGTTTGGGTATTCTCAGTGCATTTTGCCTCCAGCACATAGTAGAACTGCAATACTAATCACCTGGCAGGGGGTTCAAAGTAGTGACAAGAAGAAAAAAATAACACTTCCATGAACATGCATGTCCTAGCAAGACCCCATGCTGCTAATGCCCCTCCCCTGCCTGAAATGTACTGAAGCTGGTAGGGGAAGGCACACAGGAAAATTAAGTGTTTTCAATGCTACAAGGGAGCTTTGTAGATTCAGAACTGAAAAGGGGTTCTAAAAATAATCAGTCTTATTACATTCTAGTAATATTACATTAATAGATTTAATATTTAGTACTTTAATTGCAAGTCCCTTTCTCACTGTTACTCTTTGGATTGAAATCTCATGATTACTTCATAGCAGAAGTTTCTCTTTTCTAACTTCACAGTTTAAAGAAAATCCATTCACTTAGAGTTATCAGAGCAAGAGATCTATTTTTATAAGTTCAGTATAATCAAATTTCTTAAGCCCCATGAATTTAAAATGTGAAATGGGTTATATCTGGAATCCTTGTTAGATGAATGTGTGCTTTGCTAGTTTTTGCAAAATGTTTAAAGCAATAAAAAAAGTTAATGAGCACAACAGGCATATTGTTATTTTCTTCACAGACTCAATCAAAAAGTCTACAAATATGTGCATGTACTGAGTTTTGGAACCTAACCTCCACTGTGATAACCCATCTTTTTTTTTTTTTTTTTTAAATACTGACAGGAGAGCTCTCCCCCATTGGCATAGACTGTCTTTACCATACTCCAAGATGTTACACCCAGATATCTACCATAAACACATCACCAAACTCATTCATTTCATACCCCCCCTAAAATTTTTTTTACAGTAAAGTCTGTATTATCCAGCCCTGTGTCAACTGGAAGGCTCTATAAACTGGCATTTCTAATATTCATAGAAAGCCTGGTTAGTGCAGGGCCAGCAGGCTCCCTACCTGCTTTTTGTGGCTACCCAGAAGCAGTGACATGTGCCTGCTGCTCCTAAGCGGAGGAATGGTCATGAAGTTCAGACTTTGGGAGGGAGCTTGGGACAGGGGCTGGAGAACAGGAGGGGTTTCAGGATGCTAGGTCAGGGAATGGGGGGCTCGGGTGATTCCCTACAAGCATTAACCTGTCTGGGCTGGTTTTAGGCCAAGGTGCAACAGGGGGTTCTGCATGCTGCCTCTGCCTGCAGGCATTGCCCATTCAGCTGACTGGCCACAGTTAAAGCTAATGGAAGCCAGGGAGGTAGTGCTCGAGGCAGACCTCCATGCTGAGCTGCCTGCCATGCCTCTGCTTAGGAGCAGCTAGGACAGGTTGCTGCTTGTGAGGTGTCACGTGAGGCGACCTTCCCCCAGATCCAGCACCCCAAAACCCTTCCTGTGCACTAATCCCCAACCACACATGCTAGGGTTGCCAAGTGTCTGGTATTCTACCATGTGCAATGTCCGGTATTTTCTGGTTTTCCAGAGGGGCACCGGACGGAAGGCTGGCGGGGGCAGGGGGAGTGGCTGCGAGGCAGGGCGCAATCGCCACTGGGAGCCTCTGGTTGCGTCTGAGGAGGAAGGGAAGCCCTGTCCCTGCTCCTGAGCGTTGGTCTGGCAGGTGGTGGAGCCGCAGCTGGAGTCACTTCGCCGGGACCGTGCGCGGGACGGGCAGTGCCCTGGAATCTGCACGTGCGCGGGTCAGTCCCGCTGGCCGATTTGCTCCCCCCGACCCCTGCCAGCCCCGCTTCCTGCCAGCCGCCCTTCCCCCGATCTCCCCTGGCCAGCCCCACTGCCCTCGACCCCCCCCCACTCCCCAGCCAGCCCCGCTCCTGCTGGCCGCCCCTCCCCTGATCAGCTCTGCTGCCCCCGACCAGCTCTGCTTCCCGACGGCTGCCCTCCCGATCTCCCTGGTCAGCCCTGCTGCCTCCGACCCCCGATCAAGTGTGTCCAGTATTTTTTTTGAGACTACCTGGTAACCCTACCGCATGCTCACCTGCACCCAAACTCCCTTCCTCTTAGTTAACCAGCATTTTTCACTTTCCCCCATTCCCATAATATGCCAGATAAAACTTTTACTCTATATTCAACACTTAGTGCAAACCATGAGAACAGCCAGCATACTAGAATGGCTCCCCAGTATGCCCACTAGGGATGTAAAATTTTCATTATTTGGCTAATCGAATAGTCGATGCAATTAGTCATTAAGAGCGCTTCCGCCTTGGAAGGGTAGCAACAGTCCCAGGACTGTTGCTACCCTTCAAAGGTGGAAGCGCTGCGGGGATCACGGGGCCAGTGGGGGACTCAAGCAGTCCCCAGTTGACCCCAGGCTGCATTTCAAAGTGGCAGCGCCACATGGAACCCAGGGTCTGCTGGGGAGTCTGACCCTGGGCTCCATGTGATGCTACCACTTTGAAACACCCTGGGGAGTCCGGCATCAAGCTCCATGCAGCGTTTCAAAGCAACAGCGTCCTGTGGTGCCCGGGATCAGCAGCGGGGAACTTCCCCCGCTGACCCTGGACTCCACGTGGTGCTGACGTTTTGAAACACCACATGCATCCCAGGCAGCGCTGCATGGAGCCCAAGGCCAGACCCTGGGCTCCATGCGGCAATGCTGCTTTGAAGCATCCTATCCTCTTCCCCCCTCCCTCTTGCTGCCTCTTTCTGATAGAGGCAGCAAGGGGGAAAGCGACTAGTTGAACTAGTTGTTCACATCCCTAATACCCACCTCTTCACTGCCTACCTCGAGGAAGAGTTTCTGGACAAATGAACTAGAAAACCAGTTATATACCTGTGGTATGTACAATGAAGTACATCATATTTTCATTCTCTGGACTGACAAGCTATACCCCACTCATAGATTTTTACTACAAATTCAATCATCATCATCCATGCACTGAAGAACATAAGGACAGCCATAATGGACCAGACCAAAGATCCATCTAGCCCAGTAACCGGTCTTCCAATAATGGCTAATGCCAGGTGCTCTAGAGGGAATAAACAGGTAATCATCTATTGATTATCTTAATTTAACTAAGTTTCTGTAAGACCTATAGTATCAATATCCTCATTTAATATGAGGCACTCTAGTTCACCCATCTTATTATTTAGACTTCTAACATTTGTATATAAGCACTTTAAAAACTTGTCATTATTTAGCTTACTGCCATTACATGATGTGATTGAATGGGGCTCTTTTTCATTTGACTGTTTCTCATCAGATCTTACCTGTATTTTAGCATCTCCTCTTTGCTAGGACATAGAAAATCTAGTAATAGACCTGCTCCTAAGGAGTGTCTCTGTCCAATCCATGTTCTCCTCCTGGCTTTCCCCCAGCTAGATAAATTCCTCTTTCAAACTCTAGAGCACTTCCACACTAGCATTTACTTCTTGGAAACCTGGATCAGCTTCAGCAATGGAATCCTACAGACAGCTACGTACAAGAAACCCATAGATCACCACACCTACCTTCACAGATTTAGTAACTGCTCCAAACACACCAGAAAATCTTATCTACAGCAGGGATGTTAAATATCAGTTAACTGAACAGTTGATTAACCTCATGAATTCTTATCACTTACTTGCCTATTCTATACAGTACCTGGGGGGGAGGGGCCAGCAGCCAGTTCACTCTGGCCTCGCTCCTGAGGAGCCCCCTGCCACTCTGCGCCGCAGCCTCTGTATCAGACGCAGCAGCGAGGGGGTGCCAGGTGGGAGCTGGTGCGCAAGGGGAGCCAGTTTAAAAGCCAGCTCCCCTCACGGACCAGCTGCCTGTTGCCCAAAGCTGCTGCCTCTGATACAGAGACAGCAGTGTGAGGTGGCAGCAGCCCCTGTCCAAGAGTGAGAGAGAGCTCCTGGACTCAGTGCAAGCCGGGCTGTCTGCCCGCCTAGCTCCTAATACACTTTAAATGCAGAACCTCAGCAGAAGGTGGTCCTGGGCCCAATGTGAACCAGGACTTAACTGTGCTGCTGGCTAGCCTGCTAAAAAATTTACTGGTGGGGGGAGGGAGGGGAAATGCGTATACTCTATTGCATTAACCTATAAGCTTTTGTTTATCAGTTAAACAGTTAATCAACTACACTACTACAACCCTAATCTACAGCCAAGTACTCCAATTGCACAGAACATGCTCTGAGGAGAAATTCCAGGATATATACCCTAATACATTCTATTTCTCTAGTGGAGTGTCCTTACATAACAGGTTTTGAATGTATCAGGGAAGGGGAGACCGATATACCCCAAGGGCATCTGCTTCAATACAGAAATTAAACTCCCTGCAACCATTAAACAACCACAATCTATACTTGATAAGGACTTATAATGTAAAATCCCATTTAACTACTTCACTGGTTAAATGTAATGTTTAACCAGTTAACCAATTACAGAGAGGTGGGCAGGGGGGCTGCCCAGCTGGAACAGCCTGTGCGTGATGGAGAGCTGCTCCAACCCCCACTGGTTAACCAGAATGAGTAAGCATCACCCATTAATGGTCCTAATGAGGACCATTTTAAAAAAAGTTTATTCTCCTGGTGTATAAAAGGCACACACAAACAATAAAAGATAACTAAAATGTTAAATGGATTATTCAAACTGCTGTGCATTGACTCTCATTTCACTACAAAGTTGCTTCCCACTTCCAAATCAAAGAGTAATATTTGGTATTTTCAGGCGCAAGAAATACCACAGAATATTAGAATTGGTAAATAGGGACAACTACATTGCATTTAAAGTTTTAAAGCTTTTATTGAACTTATTAGTAACATTGTTTAATAAACGTGTTAGTTTAGAAAAATAAAGTTGTAAACTGAAAGTGTCCCCTTAAAAAAAAAAATCCATCGCTGATAAACTAAAAGAAGATAAACACATCTAAACATTAATGCTGTCCTTTGACCATAATGAAATACTATAAACTCTTACAGCTTCTGTGAAACTTATTTCAGTTGAAGTGCACTCTGTTAAGCCATTCCCTCTCTGGAAAGCAGTCTTAGGACAGGCATGCTCTCAATTATTTAACTTTCAAGTGCCAACAAATCAAGTCCAAGTATGTAACGATTCAGTTAAGTGAACAAATCTGCACCCAAAGGCAGAAAGCAATAAGTAATTTTGTCTTTGCTGGTGACAGAGTTGGCACAAATATTTATATTTGTATTACACGCTGCAATTTACCTTTTCCAGCATCTGCCTCTCCTTCTCCATCCCTGCTGCCTCCAGCTGCTCCTCCTCCTCCAGCATCGAGGGTGTAATCACCGCAGCTTCTGCTTGTTCGCCCATCTCTGCCCCCGGGTGCCCTGCAATGGCAAGGACACCATGAACAAGCCTGCAAGCAGAGGACAACGGCAGATGCTTCTTTCTGCGCAATGCCACTGTAGCAGCAGCGACCGTCCTAGCTGCGAGGGCAGCAGGCATGTGCCAGGCAAACACACGGGCCTGCGTGTCAGGCTTGTTCTCACTGGGGTGCAGGCGGGATGTCGGGGTGCAGCGTGGAAAAGGGTCCCCCGAGTCCATGCTCCGTCAACCGCCCCTTGCGGACCCTTTACAGCCATTGCCTGCCCTGCCCTCACTGCCCGACCAGCCCCCTCCACACACACCTCACGTGCCCTGTTCCTCCTCCTCCTCCTCCTCCTCCATCCCCCCGCAGTCACCCCTCCCAGTGCCCCGCCGCCCGGGGAGGAGAGCAGCACTCACCACCGCTGCTCGGGGCGCTGCGGGCCGGCATGGCCAGCTGTCTGGCGGGAAAGTTGCGGAAGCCGCTAGGTCCCCTCACGCGAATTCCCGCGCCAAGTTTCCTACCACGCGCCACCAGAGCTACACTATCGCGAGATCTATCCGCCAAAAAACCCCGCGCTACCCGAACACCGCGAGAAGTTGTATTCACGCGATACTGTCCTAAGCTCACAACCCACCTGTCTGCGCCTGCGTGAACCATAACCGGGAACTGAGCGCGGGAGGGGTAAGTCTGCCCCACCGGCATGGCAGGCCATCGCCCATTAACCCTTTCTGCACGCTCCCCCTGCTCTGGTGTCCTCAGCCCGCTGACCCCTCCCTCCTCACAGCTACCGCCCCACAGTTGCCGTTAGCTGCTTCTGTAGCTAATACAGGCAAACATACACTGGTACCATTGAATGCTGACAAATGCAAAGTAATGCACGTTGGACAAATAATCCCAACTACACACACTATGAGGGGGACTCATTTGGCTACAACTACTGGAGAGAGAGATCTTGGAGTCACTGTGGATAGTTCTCTGAAAACGCCACTCAGTGTGCAGTGGCAGTCAAAAAAGCAAATAGTATGTTAGGAGTCCTTAATAAAAGGGATAGAGAATAAGAAAGAAAATATCTTATTGTCTCTATATAAAACCATGGTACGCCCACATCTTGAATACTGCGCACAGATGTGGTCGCCTCATCTCAAAAAAGTTATATTGTCATTGGAAAAGGTTCAGAGAAGGGCGATACAAATGATTAGGGGTTTGGAATGGGTCCCATATGAAGAGAGATTCAAAAGACTGGGACTTTTTATCTTAGAAAAGAGGAGACTGAGGGGGGATATGATAGAGGTCTATAAAATCATGACAGTTATGGAAAAAATGAATAAGGAAAAGTTATTTACTTATCCACAATATAAGAACTAGGGGTCACCAAATGAAATTAATAGGCAGCAGGTTTAAAACAAACAAAAAGAAGTTTTTCTTTACTCAGTGCACAGTCAGCCTGTGGAACTCCTTGCCAGAGGATGTTGTGAAGATGGGGACTTTAACAGGTTTCTATAAAGAGCTAGATAGATTCATGGAGGTTAGGTCCATCAATGGGTGTTAGCCAGGATTGGTAGGAATGGTGTCCCTAGCCTCTGTTTGTTTGGAAATGGATGAGAGGAGAGGGATCACGTGATAATTGTCTGATGTGTTCCCTACCTCTGGGGCATCTGATATTGGCCACTGTTGGCAGACAGGTTGCTGGGCTATATTGACCTTTGGTCAGACCCAGTTTGGCTGTTCTTATGTACAAGCAAGGGAATTTGCAGAGCCATAGGGCTTGGGCCATAGGTTATGGCTCAGAATCTCTCAAGGACATTATTCATGCACCTCATAGCAAACTTGAGATAGGATTCCAAAAATCCCTCTTTATAAGAGGCAAAGGCCCAGCATAAGGAGCCATACTAACTGTATGATGGGAACACACAGCCATTATGTTAATAAAATCTTCGGAAAGTAGGATTGGGACTTTATGAGGCTCTCTTGTGCATCCTCCTGCACTTACAAATGATACAGTACAGCTAGACCAGGGGTTCTCAGACTTCATTGAATGGCAGACCACTTCTGACACAATTGCTACACAACCCTGGGAATGAGGTCTGAAGCCTGAGCCCCATTCCCTGGGCAGGGGAGTTGAATCCAAAGTCTAAACTTGAGGGCTTCAGCCCTGGACAGTGGGGCTTGGACTTTGACTTCAGCCCCAAGCCCCAGCACATCTAGCACCAGCCCAGGTGACCCCATTACAATGAGGTCCCAAGCCACAGTTTGAGATCCGCTAAGCTAGACCACCTCTGATTGCTGTTTGTGCCCTAGCATTTCCCTCAGTGGTACTTTGGACAGTACCACATCAGTGGCCACTGTGGACCTTAGTGATTGTTACTATGTTGCACCACACAGCCACTCAGAATGTCAATGACTGCAGGGACTATGCACAGATCCTTCAACTCCAAACCGTAGGCCCCTATCATCTGAATCAAAATTGGCTGGCTCTAACCAAGGTCAGGATCTAGTATCAGATGAGCTGTTTTCATTCAATCCAGGAGAGGGCAGCATGACATGCATTAGCCACATTGGTAAAAGAATCCTTAAAATCCTCCCCCAGTGCTTAATAGAGCCTGAGATTTTACAAACACCAAACTCCCAAACAAATAGTTATACAAATCATCTTTCCCAATGAAAAAAAAGTCAATGATGTTGCTGAATAACAAGGCAATGTCCCTCCACATTTGGACGCCTTCACTGCATTTGAAATTGCTTTGCAGTAGTTTGGCGGACAAGATGAAATTTCTGGTGGGCACCTGACTGCAACCTATGTGCTGTACTTACTGTAACTAGGAATGTGAATGGTTAACTGGCAGCCTGGCCCAGATGGAGCAGCCCGTGGCATAGTGTAGCGGGCCCAGCCGGACTCAAGCAGCTTCTCTCCCGGGCAGGCCTGGCCTGAGCAGCCCACAGTGCAGTGAGCCAGGCTAGAGGTTGGGGGTGGGTGCTCCAGCCTGGCCAAGCCTGCTGTGCTGTGGGTGGAGGGCGCTCCATCCCAGCCCATGGCAGGGGTCCCTTCCAGCCCAGCCGCCCCTCAACCCTCCAGTTAACCGGTTAAACAAAATGCTTAATCAATTAACTGGTTAAACGGGATTTTACATTCCTAACTGTAACTGTGAAATGTTCCATTTTATGACCTCCTCAATCCTCCGTTAATTCATAACACAGAGGTTCAACCATTTGAGAGCTCAAATGTTCACAATACGGGCACTTTACACTAAGATGATTAACACCAGCTATCAAAAGGGTTTAAATATATCTACTTGTAATTTCTGGCTCCTCACTATCAAATAGATACTGCTGAGTACTATTGCTATGAAACTTACCAGAGCTGCTGGAGGAAGAACAAATCTGGAATTAATGAAGAGTCTTTGTGTTCAGCTTTAGGGCATTCTTCCAATTCCTCCAGGTCTTCGGGGCAGATCCTGGATGCTGTAATGTAGCTCAGGGAAAAGTGATAATGCCAAGTTGCCAGACATACTTGCAAATGCTAGCAGGAGAGCCATTTGTCAGCACTATTTCCCCGGGGGTCTCATTCAGCGTGTTACAGAGGCAAGGTCTGGATGAAGCTGAACTATTAACAAAGACATTTCTCTATAACTTACCCAAGAATGTTTTATCAACCATGCTATGGTTTAATAATTATTGTAGCGATCCCTGAGAACCCTACCAGGCTCCTTTAAATTGCCCGGGCGGGCCACAGGTCAGAGGAGTCCCAGGCCAGCCACAGCCATGCCTCTCCTCCCTTCTCAGACCCAACCTACTCTGGGGTAAAGTGTCTCTTCAAAGATGCTTTTGATGTGCCCCATGCAGGTTCCAAGGCAGCTGAGTAGGAAATACTGCTGGATTGGGTCTGGGAAAGGGAGAGGAGGTGCAGCTGTAGCTGGTATGGCTGTAGCTTCAAGCAGGTGGGGGATGGGGCTGCAACTGGCTTGGCGGTCTTCTGGTCAAGGAAGGCACTCCATGTTTGTCTGGGGTGGTGGGAGGGCTCGTGGCTGAGGGAGTGGGGAAGGGGCCCATTGATTGTTTTGGGTCCTGGAATTGCAGTCTGAGGGTCTGCATACCACAAATGGAAAACTTCCAAGGAAGCATGTGTCAATGTCATGCCCAATTTCATGCAAGCACAGTTAATGTACATAAGAACATAAGAATGGCCATACTCAGTCAGACCAACGGTCCATCTAGCCCAGTATCCTGTCTGCAAACTCTGGCCAATACCAGATGCCCCAGAGGAAGGGAACACAACAAGTAATCGCCACGTGATCCCTCTCCTGTCACCCATATCCAGACAAACAGAGGCTAGGGACACTATTCCCACCCATCCTGGCTAACAGCCATTGATGGGCCTAACCTCCATGAATATATCTAGTTCTTTTTTGAACCCTGTTAAAGTCCTAGCCTTCACCACATCCTCTGGCAAGGAATTCCAGAGGTTGACTGTGCGCTGAGTAAAGAAAAACTTCCTTTTGTTTGTTTTAAACCTGCTGTCTGTAAATTTCATTTGGTATACTGGTGTTACGTTATTGAATTTTAAGGATCATTGCTGCACCCATGGGGGGTGTTTGCCCCAAAAGTCGGTTCAAAGGGGGCCGTGTGAGGTGTCACATGAAAGCTTATGTTCTACTGATTCTGTATATGCTATTCATGTACTTGTATAATATCTGTATGTGGAGTTATAAATATGTACTCTGTGTTGATGCTGGAAAATTATCTGTCTGAGACAGAGCAATGGGCAAAAAATGTTCAGCCAGTGGCTATGCTAATTAGCAAGGAGACGATGAATCTCTAGGTGCTAATACACACCTGAGGAATGTGACTGATACCTGCAAACGAGCCAGGGCATAATGGCTGCCAGCATGTGAAACAGAGATAGGTCGCTCGACCACGTGACCTTCTCTGGCCAGGAAGATGCCAGGAGAGGTATATAAGTGCCATGTGGCACCCTCCATCTTGTCTTCAGTTCAGCTCCTGATCCCAGATGCAGCCTTGCAGGAAACAATGAGCCGGAAAGAACCGTGGACCTATCCTAACATAGGATGCACACCAGAGACTTATAAGATAGCAGTTTGTAACATCTCTGCTAAGAGCCTTCATTGAGAACTTGGTGATTCGATGCATGTAATGTATTCTCCTTAACAACCTTACTCTCATGATTTTCTTTCTTTTAGTAATAAACCTTTAGATTTTAGATTCTAAAGGTTTGGCTCAGCGTGATCTTGTGGGTAAGATCCAGAGTGTAAATTGATTGGGACCTGTGGTTGGTTTCTTGGGACCCGAAGAACCCGTTTGGGGTAGGTAAGATTGGGTTCTAAAACCCCTCACCTGTGTGCAGGCCCGGGGCTAATTGGGGCACAGGAAGAGCTGGGGTGCCAGAGGGGTTTTGCTCATGATGCTTCTGGCTGGCCAGATTGGCAGCTGAAGCATTCGATGTGACTGGTTTGTGACCTGTTTGGAAGGTCTCCAGTCTGGGGCTGTAAGGAGCCCCGAGTTTTGAGCAATTTGCCCTGAACAGATGCCCTCAGCTGTGCTCAGACCCGGCCCGGTCTGTCACAAGTGATTATATACCAAATAATGTCTACTGATTTAGTGCATGTGATTAAGCCTCTCCACTCCTAGCAAATCAACTTCAGCCTGTAACTTCAAACTAAATAAGGTACCCTTTAAAGCAAGCAGTTGAAGACTCTGTGGTTCAGTCTCCACTGATGACCATGGTGGCTGTATGTGTGTGGTCACAGTGTTATGGTAAGTGCCACAGGAGGTGAGATTGAGGGGAGAGCTCTGACCATTTGAGACCCTACTGAGTACAGTATGCTACCTCCGGTGCCTTGTGTTTCAATTAAGGTGAAGGCCACTCACACCACACTTGGCTATTTATGTAATGCAATGCAAGATGCTGGGCAAGAAACTTGTTGGCAAGGAGAAAATGACATTACAGAGAAAGAGATGAAAGTCAGCAACAAGCAAGTACTGTGAACAAAGACACTCTGTTCTCAGGTAAGGCAAGTGGGTGCTGCTAAGTCATAACCCTCCCCTCACCCTTGTCTTTGAAGTTTACCAGTCAATCTGATAAATGACACAATGGGAATTTGTGTGTTTCTTCATCCTGCTTCTCTAGAACTGGTTTTCTTAGCCAACTATCCATCGTAGTAACTATACGTTTCACTAATTGTGCAAATGGAAAGCTGTAACTTTGCAGCAGGATGATTTTCCTGTTGGGAGAGACATGAGTGAGACAGAATCTTTCTTGCCTTTTTCATTCACAAACTTTCCCCATCTTGAACAAAGATAGCTAAACCACAAAGGTGACTAAGGAATTTACAACTTCTGAACTGGTTCATCACTTGCAGAATTCCATTAGCTTTCATGGAGTTCCCTCCCCACTTACTACCAAATCTGAATTTGGCCTACTTTGTATCAACCATGCACCACTAAAATGCTACCCCTTCTGCAATAGCCATTTTCCTCTTACTGCCCCGACAGTTTTTGTAGCTGGGTGGGGAGCAAAAGCCAGATCATTCCCTTGACCTACAGGTACATTTCCCATTGACATCTGGAGAGAGGTTTGACATTTCCTGAGCTAGCTCCAAATTTTCCAAAGGTTATGAAGATGAGTGGGTTGGTTACCAGGTTTGATTTAAATCTCCTGTAACTCAGAGCTGAGTAGCCACAAAGCCAGGCAAGTCAGCAGAAAAAAATCTCAGTTGTTTAGGGGACTCACAAGATTACCTTGATTTGCTGAAGCAGATTAAGTTTACTAGAGAAGTTCTGGAGCACATTATATACACAAGAATAGCTGCACAGTTTCTTAGGAATTACTCTTGCCTCTGGATTAGAGGATATGTAGCTCACAGTATATAAAGCAGATCCACCTTGTTAGTCACTGGCATTGGAATGTGTTTTATTTGTGTCTGTGTCTGTTTCTATCAGCAAATAGAGCACTTTTTTCCCAGTTTAGGGGCCAGTGTAGTTCGAATTGCAGAATATTTTAAAAAGTTGGGAAAAGCGTACTAAGCCTTTGCTTATGGATGAAGAGACATCTGCCAAATGTCAAGGGCATCTTAGCTGTGTAATACAAGCCTTTACACCTTGTTTCTTGGAGGAGCTGAGCTGCGTCTTTTCACTGTTATCTAATGTTACTGTTCCCCCAGAGATGTACAGAAAAGGAAATCTATGCAAGGTATCAGGTCTTATTTATGGCCTTCATTCAGCAAAGCATTTAGTTCCTGCAGAACTTTAAGCATGTTCTTAAGTGCCTGTTTTATGCCACCCCTTGATCTGGAACAAGCTCTTGCTTCCTAGACACTGGTTCCCTGTCATTTCTCCATGAGATCCTTCTTCAAAACTCACTGATTTTGCAGAGTCTTCGATATCACTAATGATGTGTGCTCCCCATAACTCTTATCCATATGATGCATAATCCTTTGATTGTAAGGGAATTTTACAGAGAAAAGTTTAGTGTTCGGTATTCCGAGAGCATAGTAACAAAATTACCTTCAATTTCTCTGACCATAATTGTTCTTTCCTAACCATTTGTGGCTACACATTTACACAAACACCAGAATTGTAAACTGAGGCATGGAAAACAGTTCATTGGGATACTCTTCTGCTCCAGATCCACAGGCCTCTACCATGGGAGATGAAGAAGAAAGTTTGTCAGCAGCAGTAAAGAGTATCACTTCTTTTCAAGTCATTGCAAGAGGGTAAGACAATTACAGGCTCTGGAGGAAATCAGATTCCATAGGATAGAGGGTAGAAATTGACCGATCTACACCTGCCTTCCAGCTCCTAAACAGCAATCATAGTAAATGAGTGGGCCGCATTGCGTGAGTTCAATTCCAAAGTCAGGTACTGAGTTATTGGCCTCACATGTACAGCTCTCTGAGTTGTAATCAAAACCATGTACATGCATCAGGATCTATATATATATATATATATATATATATATATATATATTGACCTTTACTATCAGCAAAAGACCTTTGTTATGAACATTAAAGTGGGAGCTTTGAAAACTCTCACTTACAGGGGTACTCCAAGTCTAGGCCAACCACCAGAATATGGGAAAACTACATTCTGATCAAAGGAGGAGTTGTTTCAGTGAGAACCAAGGGCACAAAATTATGTCTGTATATTAGTTATGCACCAAACATTTGAAACTGTGTGATTAAGTAGACAGAGCATAGGGCTGGGAATCAAGAGTTTGAATTCAAATTCCTGCTCCCAACTAAAGATGTTAAATGGTGGTTACCTAGCTAATCGTATAGTTGATACAATTTGTATTGACTATATGATTAGTTGATAGGACCACTCTGCAGAGTTGCAGGGGGGTACCTCCAGGAGCTGGCTCGAACAAGGACTAAACAGTGCCAGCTCGTGCTGGATCCGGGAGCCACCTATGCTGCAACTCTGTATTTTAAATGTAGGAAGAGCTTCCTACATTTAAAACGCAGAGGTGCTAAGTCCAGCAGCCCCTCCAGGGCTGGCTGTGGGCAGGGGCTGCGCCGGGCAGCAGCCCTTGTCCATGGTCAGCCCTGGCTGCCACAAACAAGGGCTGCTTCTGGAACAGCCCCTGTCCACAGGGGGACCCAGCTCCCCGCTGGGACCCCTGTGGACAGGGGCTGGTTTGCAGCAGCCTCCTCTATCCCCCCCAGCTGCCTCTGATAGAGGCAGTGGGGCGGGCAGGTGGCACCCCAGAGACGATGCTGTGGGAACTGGTTTTTAAGCTGGCTTCCCCCAGTACCAGCTTCTGCCCCTCCCCCCCCGCCTTAGAGGCAGCAAGGGTGGGGGGCACCGTGAGGTGAGCAGGGGCTCAAGCAAGAGCTACATTTCAAAGGCTGAAGTGCCACTGTGGGAACCAGCACGAGCAGGGACTGCTTTAGTCCCTGCTCGCACTGATTCCCCACTGTGCGTCTGCCTCCCCTACCCCTTGTCTAAACTTTGTAAGAACATAAGAATGGCCATATTGGGTCAGACTAAAGGTCCATCTACCCCCATGTTTCTCAAAGTGGTCCGCGGACCCACTCTGAGAAAGCTGCTACCGGGCTGTTCTGGTTTGTTTATTTACTGGCTCTGCAGCCATGGAACCTCGTGGCTCCCATTGGCTGCGGTTCACTGGCACCCTCCAGCCGCAAATTTTTGATGGCTACTGTACATTGTGTAGATGGTTTCAGAGGAACTCTCCCACAATTCCAAGAACTCTCTCTTGAGTGGAAACAGCTAATTTAGACTCCAACTTTTTGTATGCATAGTTGGGATTCTGTTTTCCAATGTGCTTTATTTTGCATTGATCAATATTGAATTTAATCTGCCATTTTGTTGCCAGATAATGAACGCTAGATCTAGCCATCCCCATCTTCTCTTTCTTTTCCCATAGATTGTTTTTACAAACATGTCCCAGTAGATCTGGCCATGTTCAGAGATTGTAGTGCTTTGGAGGACCAAGATCTAATACGAGAATCAGGTGCTCAGGCTATAACTTTGTTCTCTGAAATATTTTTTTCTGGCCAAAAAGGAAAGGATAAACCTTGTTCTAACACAGTTTGGCCATAAGTGTGTTTAGAAACATGATTTTTGGTAGGGTAGATAGGCTCTAACATTTACCTGACTCATACAAATAGGAAGCCAATAAAGGCATGCTGCCACCTTGTTTAAAATGCCATTCCTTTTGATCCTTCCCTCCCTCACACTCTACTGATTTATGGGGGAAAGAGGAGGGATCAGTGCTACAGAATTAGATATGCTTCTATCCAACAATATAATTCACAGATAATAGGGTCAAAATTGTCTGGTTCACTAATTCCACTGAGTGCCATCGAAGTGGCATTGTGGGATCAGGCAGCTGTAGCTGGCTCCCTCCAGCTGCTCTCTCCACTGTGGGTATGTCTACACAGCAGCATTATTTCGGAATAATGGACGTTATTCTGAAACAACGTATTGCGTGTCTACACAGCAAGCCGGTTATTTTAAATACATTTGAAATAACGGGCTTCTTACTCTGATTTCTGTAAACCTAATTGTATGAGGAGTAAGGGAAGTCAGAGGAAAAGTGCTCTATTTAGAAATAAGTGCTGTGAAGACATCCAAATTTGAAATAAGCTATTTCGACTTAAGCTACACAATTAGCGTAGCTCAAGTTGTGTTGCTCATTTCAAGTTTAGCACTGATGTGTAGACTTACCCTGTGTCTGAGAGGAGGTTGGGTGAAATGGAGAATTCATCCCATAACGGAAAGTTTTCCAAAATCTTCTGACGAACGAAGCATGCGTCCTTCACACTGACCTCAGTACGAAAGCACTTTGAACTCTGACAATAGTATGCATAAAAGCAAGCTCTTTTCTAATAATAAATGAGGAATGCAACGTATTTGGTTTGTTGGGCACCAAGGGAAGGATGATTAATTATCAAAGAGAGAGTGACTGAAAAGTCCAAGTCATCATCTCTGGGTAGTTTGTTTTTAAGTGAATCTTTATTGGCTAGGACTGTAGCTTAAACAATTCCAAGAGCTTTAGAATCTTCCCTGAAGCCAAGGGCTCTCACCTTTTCTGCTAGTGTTCAGAGCCCACACATGGGAGAGCCTTCCCTCAGGGCTGGATAAAGAGCACTGCTATGCAGGACTCGTTATGATGGGCATGATTGAGAGTCATAATTTGCTCTCTAAAGTTCTGGGGTGACATTTTGGCCCCACTGAACTCAGTGGGCGCTTTGCCATTGACTCCAGCAAGGCTAGGATATCACCCCAGATATTTATCTCAATTTCTAGGCCCTGCCATTTTGTGACAGAAGTTTCTGGTGAGATCCCCTCAGGTTGCACAAGCCAAGCATTGCTGTGATGGATTAGTATGTGGTCAGATACAATATGTTTAACTGGTTACCCAATTAAATAGGATTTTACATCCCTAACACACACACACACACACGCTTATGCTCAGTGCACATGGAAACAACACAAAATTATTAGATCTGGGTTTGAGTAGAAATCCAGGAAATGTGATCATTGTGGCCTAATGTGTTTAGGGGCCAGACAGGAGAGCCCAGGATGAAGTGAACAGAATATTTGTAAAAACATGTTCCTGGAATTCTGAGCCCATAAATAATGTTTGTTAAAAGTTATTCAGTATCTTCCCTAAGGGCTGGCAGAGAAAAGAAATAAGCAGACCAGAAGGAGCTTAGGCACATTCCAATTTGGGGAGGAGAAGGAGGCTGCAAATACATCTCCAGCTGTCTATAGTTCCTTTATGATACTTTTGCTTCTGCTTTACCTGGAGGGCAGAAAAAAACTGAAAACAAACCTTTTCCGGCTCTGAGCTGCTCCTTGAAAGGTGTCTTGAGCTAGACTGACACTAGCCAGAGGCTAGTCTAGCAATTGTTCATATTGCAAGAAAGTGACATTTATGAGAAGCAATCAGAACATTTTAAGCTGTGGAGAAAATTAGTAGCAACAAAGTGGATGTTGTTTAGGTCTGTGCAAAGATATCAGCATTTGCTTTGTGCATATTTACATAGTCAATCCAAGGTAACATCCTTACTTCTGTTGAAACAAAGAAATAGAAGACAGATGGGACTGAGGGCCGTGGATGTTCCCACTGTGATTCTACAGAAGCTTTAAACCACAGTAAAAGGAAACTGATCATAATACGTGATATGCTCATGAGCTCCTAATGTGCCTCTTTTAATAGGTCCAGAGAAAAAAAAACCCAGCTTCCATTTCATGTCCCCACTCTCCTACAACACTGCTGCCTCCAGTGCAGGGGCTCATTGACAATCCCAAGAGACAAAAAGTTACCTCAGCCCCATATTCAGTGATCAGTTTAATCCATGCATGTGAGCTGGGATTAGTGTCAACAGAACTAACCTGCATCATATCACCATACAATACTACTAGAATCAAGAATGAATTGATTCATTTTCATTCTTGATTCAATTCTAACGAGAGGTGTTTACCCAGAACTTCTGTCCAGGCTATAATTTGGAATAACTGAAGTCCGCCTTCCTAAAATTTCCCAACCTTGTTAATTATCTGGAATTCTTCCTGTGCTAAACTATTCCATATTGCCCCACCCACTGCTGAACTGCTGCTGGGTTTCACCCCATAGGCAGCTACATTTCACGGGCAGATGAATGTTCGATATCTTTTATTAGGAAAAATAATATATATATGTTTATTATTCTTGTCCTTCTTGTGCGGGCAGAGAATCACAAGCATCAAGTAGGTGCTGGATAAACAAGCCTAGCCCTGCTTTTAATCAAAACATAGTTTTGCTCTAGCTGTAATTATTTCCATCCAATGATCAAAGCAGACAATCACTTCACTCTTGAATGAACTTAGGAAAATAATAAAAGACAAAAACATTCTATCAGGCAAATACTCTTCACAAAGCCATCACTCCATATCTAACCTCTCAGCTCTCATCCACAAAAGCAACCTACACAACACTAAAAGTCATGGACTGAATAAAGACACTGGTTGTATGGCTTATTACATCTGTCTGTGACCCCCCACACCTTTCCTTGTCCTATGACTGCAAAGGTGTTAACTGTCCACTTTGAATGTTATGTGTTAACTCCTTATGGTAACCATTTCTTCCATCTTGTAGTTAGCTGTGACACTGAGTACCTTTCTCACACCTGAGGAATAGCTCTGTGCTGCTGAAAAGAAGAGCCACAATAAAAGATATTACCTTATTCATCTAGTGCAGTGGTTCCCAAACTTTTTTGGCATCACACCCCCCTTTTTGATTTTTGAAAAACCCCTCACCACCACCACCCCACCCCCAAATAGCAGCAAAACTTGTTGAGCAAAAAAAAAAAAGGAACTGAACAGGACAGCAAAACTTGATGGGGGGGGGGGGGGGGGAGGCTGGGTCGCTTTGCCCTCCCCCCGGAATTTCTTCATGCCCCCCCAGGGGGGCATACCCCCCAGTTTGGGAACCCATGATCTAGTGTTACGAAAGATTTTAGTAGTAGTATTGCCAGCAATTCCCCCACCATAGGCAAAGAATTGAGAATTCTTGTCAGTTTTCTCATCCCACCAATAAATAGACAACTAAAACCCTCCACATTTCCACAGAGAAACTGTCCCAGTTTCACAGTCTAAGTGTGGAAATATGATTATATTTGTGTTATCATAGTACCAGACTGGGCCTCAGTGTTCTAGGCATTGTACATACATACAATGCTGCCATCTACCAACAATCTGCAGAAAAAATTGAACCACCACCTTCATTTTCCTCAACCCTTTGAAAACATGATTGATTAGATTGAGAGCCTATGACTGATGCAGTGAAGCCTAGTGGGGAGGCCACTGAACTGAGAGACCCAGTTCCATTCCCAGCTCTGCCACTGATCTGCTGCATTACCCCAAGGAAGTCACTTCACTTCTGTTCTAAAACTTTGTCTTCTCTACTGTAAAATGGGATTGAGATTGACTTCCTTTGGAACATCTGCTGATGAAGAGTGTTATATAACAGCTTGTTGTTTATTTGCCAGTTCATTAGTCATGAATGTCTTTTTACTTCCAGATTTGCAGACAATTCTTTTGTCCCTTTCTTGCAGAGAGTTGGGTTGGGTGAGGGCAGTGTTAGGATAAATAAGGGAGTGATAGCTCCCATGTTTCAGCTTTGCTGTTACATTAAGGAGTTACATTTTTACAGCTATGTGTGTTGGACAAGATCAGTTAAGGCAGTACAAAAATAAATACAATAATACAATTTCCTGCTTCACAGAGATTATGTGCACAGACTGTTCTTGCTAATACAATCAGTGGCAGAACCTGGTGGGAGCAATGTGTTCAGAAGACAATTGGCGCTGAAGAATTTATGACTCAGCTTCTCCCCAAAAAGGGTTTTCCACAGAATAGCAGGTGTAGCCATTAGCCCAGGCATGTTGGATTTCCTGTTGTTAGCGCACAGTTATGACATATGGGAACCCCTAAAACACAAGGAAGCCCACAGCGAATTCTTCTTATTCTTAGCATTGGTGGTAGCTGGTGCCCAAAAGAAGGGGAGGGGCTGCTGGCAGCAGGCTGTTTTCCACCCTTGCCCTTCAGGTTGATATTTAAAGTAAAAGTTTGGGACGCTGTAGTGGAAGGTTGAGGAAACACTGTTCTGTGGCAGTGTTTCTCAACCAGTGGTACGAGTACCCTTAGGAGTACTTGAGAGAAGTCTGGGGGGGTACATCAACACAACTGAAACTTGGAGAAAACTGAATTTGTGTTTTAAGTTTTACAGCGCTTTATTATTTTTGTACTTTTTACACCCAAACATTTCATTGCCCGCCCAGCTATGATTAAGTTGATTAAACAGAAACACATTTTGTGTGTCTGAAAACTGTAGGTGCTGGGGGTATTTACAATTTTTTTTAAAAAAAGGGGGTACTTTATGCAAAAAGGTTGAGAAACACTGTTCTATAGTATCTGGGTTGGGCCAGCAGCCAGTGCATTCGGGCCTCGCTCCCGAGGAGCCCCCTGCCATTCCGCTGCTGTCGCTGTATCAGAGGCACAGCACAGGGTGCCAGGTGGGAGCTGGTCTGTGAGGGGAGCTAGTTTAAAAGCCAGCTACCCTCACAGACCAGCTGCCTGTTGTCCTGTGCTGCTGCCTCCAATAAAGAGGCAGCAGTGCAGGGTGGCAGCAACCCCTGTCTGGGGGTGTATTTCTGAGCTCCCGGACCCGGCTTCTAATACACTTTAAATGCAGAGCTGCAGCAGGGGTAGGTCCTGGACCCATCACAAGTCAGGACTAAGCCAGGCTGCTGGTCAGCCTGCTAAAAAATGTACCGGAATGTGTGTAGTCTATAGCAGTGGTGCTCAACCTTTTTTAATTCGCGACCCCCAACGCCGGGAAAATTTTGGTTGAGCAAATTTAAAAAAAAAAAAAGGCACCAGGGGAACATTTTGTTGCAGCCCCTTTAAATAAGAGCACCGGTTCGCTCCCCTGCCACTCCCCCCCCGCAGTGTGCTGAGCCAGGAAAACAAAATGGCTGTGACCCCCCCAAGAAGAGCCATGGGTTGCACACTGCTGGTTTATAGCATTAGCCAGTATAAGCTTTTGCTTATCAGTTAACCGGTTAATCAACTACACCAGTGTTTCTCAAACTGTGCTCCGGGGAGCCCCAGGGCTCCATGGGCTCCATGAGACATCTCCAGCGGCTCCACGAGGTTGACAAACTGGAAACATCAATAGGTACAACACATACAATCAGTGGACCGCTGGGGCTCCGCATAAATTTTTACGCATGTAAAGGGCTCCAGAGCCCCAAAAGTTTAAGAACCGCTGAACTACACTATTACATCCCTATTGCACAGTACACAACACTGGTAGAAGCCTGGTTCTAGTTCTTAGTCTACACGAATAATCGCCTATATATTTTAGAAACATTGTCTGTCTATATGTCTGTCCATCCATCTGGGAGTCTGTTTGTTCAATAATTCTTCCTAAATGATAAGAGCTAGGACCACCAAATTTGGTATGCAGCTTCCTCTTATCATAATTTAAAGCAAGCTAAGGTTAAGGTTTTGGTTTTGGCAGGACAATGGGATGGAAGTAGAATTTGATTGTTTCTCATAAAATGGAAAGGGAGGGATCCGGTAGGAGGGAGTTACACTGTAGAATGACCACAGGGGCGCAGCAAGGGGCCAGAGATGGGGACCAGGACAGCTATAACCCCATTGGGCCAGCAGGGGGCAAGGGTGGAAAAAGGGACAACAATCTACTATATATTTCAGAGAGTTTTTGTCTGTTTGTCTATGTATCTGTCTGTCCCCCAACTGGGGGACATGCACCCGTCTCCCGGCTGTGCTTCCTGCAGTGGCCAGGGACAGGTGCTTCTCACCTGCCCTCAAGATGCTGTGGTGAGAAAGGGCTCTCTCCCTGGAGCTGCCTGCATACTGAACCCCTCATCCCCAGCCGCACCCGAGAGTACTGATTAAAATAAAAAAAACCAAAACGTATTTGAGTTAAGGACGTGAGCAATGCCAGTTAAAGCTTCTATGCTATATAAGTGTGGGTTTCCTATCATTACCATACGACAGGAGCCTGAGGCTTTGTCAAAGTATGGACCACATTTTAAATCAGAGACTGTCCTGGGCCACCCACCCTCATGTTTACAAACTGTCTAGCTGCCCTGTGGAAACAATAGCACTTGCCTGTATGGAAAAGCTTCAGGAAGAAGTCACCCATCCTGCTGCAATGTAGGCACTGGGGCTATGTCTACAGTGCTCCCGTTTTGCGCCAAAAATATGCAAATGAGGTGAAGCATGGAATATCTCTGTGCCTCATTTGCATAATTGAGGCTCTGTTTTTGCACAAGAGACTTTTGCGCAAGAGCCGTTCTTCCGCATTTCTTTCAGGAAGAATGGCTTTTATGCAAGAGGGTTTTTTTGTGTAAGACAGCTCCTTTTTGCGCAAAAGCCTCTTGTGCAAAAACAGAGCCTCACTAATTATGCAAATGAGGCACAGCGATATTCCACGCTTTGCCTCTTTTGCACATTTTTTGCGCAAAATGGGGGCAGTGTAGACATAGCCTGGGAATAAGGAGGAACCTTCAGCAAGGCCTACATTTTTCAAAGTGGACACCAAATTTAGATGCTTCATTTTTTGGATGTCCAGTTTGAACCATCTTTGGGCATGGTTTTCAGGTGTGCTGAGCACCCAAGAGACTGCAGATGCACCCTGCACCTCTGAAAATGAGTCTAGAGATCTCCAGATTAGGTACCCAAAACTCACAGCATCCTAACATGTACATGTGGAAAACTTGGGTCTATGTGACTTGGCAACTTCTGCAGAACCCAGCTGATGCTCCAGGCTGAGAATCCCTGCCCAGAGTGTATTTTATTTAAGTAGGAAAGTTTTGACTTCAGGGATGTCTGATCTTATGCTTGTTTCATACCTACTCCAAGTCCACAAAGGTAAAGAGAACAAGAGGATGCAGCTGGATTCACAGAGGAGCCAGGAACACAGCAATCTTCTGTTTTCAGTGGCCTTTCTGGGTGGCTTTCCCATGGCTAAGGAAACTGATGCATTCATCAGAAGTGTGGCAGGGGCTGACTAAGGTTTTTCCTCTTCCTGTTACATCCTGTGAGATCTCAAGAGTGAATTTCCTGCTGCTGCGACATTCACAGAACTCATCACCCAACTACAGTTCAAAGGATATGAAAGGAAAATATTTTAGGCTCAAGTCTTGCACTTTCTAGAAGGATCTTGTGGGAGTGGAATCTGGGAAAAAAATAGTAGAGAGTTTCCCCACCTAGTATGTTCTAGTAGCTGCTGTCTGCTCTCTGAGGGTGCGTCTACACCAGTGGTCCCCAAACTTTTGGAGCTGCCAGGCGCCTGGGGCCGGGGCCGCGCATGCGCCGCATGCCCGGGGGCGATGACCCCATGCACCGCGCGTCCGGGGGCGGGGCCGCCAATTTGCCGCACACCAAGGGCTGGCGCCCCCAATGCACCGCGTGTCTGGGCACAGGGCTGCACATTCACCACGCGCCCGGGGCCGGCGCCCGCCATAGCCGCGGGGCCACACATTCGCCGCACGCCCGGGGCTGGTGCTCCCCATGCGCCGGGTGCAGGGCTGCCCATTCGCCGCATGCCTGCGGGCAGGGCTGCCCATTCGCTGCACGCCCGGGGCCGGCGCTCCCCATGCACCGCGCGCCCAGGGGCGGGGCCACCCATGCGCCCGGGGCTAGCGCCGCACATGCGCCGCGCACCTGGGACTGGCACCGCGCATGCGCAGTGCACCCGGGGCAGGGCCAGCCTGGTGGGCGCACGTAAATGCCCCCAGCGGGCGCCATGGCGCCCGCGGGCACTGCGTTGGGGATCAACACTGCACCCATAGCTTGAAATAAGCTTATTTTGAAATTTGGTGCTGTCTACACAGCACTTATTTCAAAATAAATTGCTATTCTGAAACATCCCTTACTCCTTGTGGAATGAGGTTTACAGGGATGTCGGAATAGCGAGCCCGTTATATTTTGAAATAACGGGTGCGCTTGAAAGACGCAGAATAGCTATTTTGGGACACCTTCCAAAATAGCGCTGCAGTGTAGACATAGCCTAGGTGGTTGGAAACCTGGCCATATTCCTTAGCTAGCAATTGCCATCTTCTTGGGGCCATCAGCTGAGGTAACTGGACCCCCCTTATAGCTGTGCCAAGAGCAATCACTACATTCTCATACCCTAGCACAGTGTTTCTTAAACTTTTTGAGACCACAGAACACCAAACAATAATATATTTTTATGTGGAACGCTTATGAAAATTTTCTTAAAAAAAAATTGTCAGACAAAAAAAGACAAAAACAAAGAAGAGGTCGTGGCACACCTGCGAGTTGTTCACAGAACATCAATGTTCTGTGGAACATAGTTTAAGAAACACTGCCCTAGCACACCAAAATGCAGATGCACTATTTGAGGATTTGGAGGGGGACTGTTGCCCCCTCCCCCAAAATTTAAACCCCCTGAATTTCATACTCAAGGTCTACTTCAATAAATGGTGAAAATGGAGAGAGTTAAATAGAGGTGTGCTCTAGGGGTCTGTTTTGGCACCAGGGCTGTTTAACATATTCATAAATAATCTTGAAAAGGGGGTAACAGTGAGGTGGCAAAATTTGTAGATGATATAAAATTATTCAAAATAGATAAATCCAAACTGACTGCAAAGAGTTACAAATGGATGTCACAAAACTTGATAATTGGGCAACAAAATGGCAGATGGAATTAAGTGTTGATAAATGCAAAGTAATACACATGGAAAAATATAATTCCAACTATACAAACAAAATGATAGTGGCTGTTACCACTTGAGAAAGAAATCTTGTGGGTAGTTCTCTGAAAATAACTGTTCATATGCAGTGGCGATCTAAAAAGCTAACAAAATATTGGGAATCATTAGGAAAGGAAAATATTGGGAATAATGAGGAAAGGAATAGATAATAAGACAGAAAATATATTGCCTCTGTACAAATTCATGGTATGCCACATTTTGAATACTACATGTAGATCTGGTCACCCCATTTACAAAAGATATATCGTATTAGGAAGAGGTACGGTGAAGGGCAATAAATGATTTGGAATAAGGAACAGCTTCCATATGAGGAGAGATTAAAAAGATTGGGACTTTTCAGCTTGGAAAAGAAATGACTAAACAATGGAGGGATATGTTAGAAGTCTAGAAAATCATGAATGGTGTGGAAAAATGGAATAAGGAAATGTTATTTACTCCTTCACTAACTTAACACAAGAAGGTCACCCAATGGAATTTATAGGCGGCAGCAGATTTAAAACAAACAAAAGAACTGTGGAACTCTTTGCCAGGGGATGGTGCAAAGTCCCAAACTATAACAGGGTTTTAATTAATAAAATAAGTTCAAGGAGGATAGATCCATCAAAGACTACTATCTAGAATGGACAGGGATGTTGTCCCTTGCCCAGGGGTGGGCAATAATTTTTTATGGAGGGAGTCACACCAAGATTCTGGTAAGTAGTCAAGGGCCACATGTTTCTATGGAGGGGGCCTGGGATGGAGGGTGGGTGCAGAAAGGAGCTTGGGGTAGTGGACTGGGATGCAGGAAAGTGTGTGGAATCTGAGAGGGAGTTTGGGTGAATGAGGGGGTTGTGACCTGGGACAGCAGATTGGAGTGCAGGAGTAGATTTTGACCTGGGGTAGGGATATTGGAGGGGGTGCCGGGTCTGGGAGGTGGTTGTGACCTGGAGGAGGAGGGGTGTAGAAGGTTTGGGTGGTGACCTGGGACAGCAAGTTGGAGAACTGGATAGGGGTAAGGTAGAGTGCGAGAGGCATGCCCTGGCTGGAAGGCACTTACCTTATACAGCTTCCAGCCAGCAGCCCAACAGGGACCCTGAGGCTCCATGCCTGCTGTAGCCTCAGGCTGCTCATAATGACGTGAGGCTCTGTCAGTATGCCACTGTGCACCCCGAGCGGGGGGAGGGTAAGGGGGAGAGAAGACTTTGTGTGCTCACCCCCAGGCCAATCATCACAGCTCCCATTGGCTCCATTAACACCACCAGGGGTGCGTGGCACCTAGAGGGAGACGCCAGCCATTCTGAGCAGCTTCGGCTACAGCAGGCAGAGAACCTGCCTTGGGATCTCATCAGGACGGGCTGCAGGCCACATCAAAAGGCTTGGCAGGTCAGATCAATCTTGCCTGCTCCTGCCCTAGCCTCTGTTTGGCAGAATCTGTTTATGGGTGACAGGAGTTGGATCAATGGATGAACTATTCTGTTCATTCCCTCTGGGGCACCTGGCATTGGCCACTATTGGAAGATAGGGTACTGGCTAGATGACATTGGTCTCACCCAGTATGGCCGTTTTTATGTAGAACCCAGATGTATCTGCCCTCTGCTGTAACCCACTAGACTCTCCTCCCCTCACAGAGCAGAGATAGAGCCCATAGGGCCTGACAATTTCTCTCTCTTTCTGCAGAGTTAGTAATAAAGTAAGAATATATCTTAAAATTTTAAGGCCAAGCCATGTCCCTTAAGTGACTTGCCACAAGATATCAGTATTAGGTGCTGAGTAAGTCATATATTTATTTAATTTTCTTCCTTTGATATAGGAATTAGATACAGTATTCCTACCAGATAATTGCTAAGTCATCTGCCAAAAAAAAAACCAGAGTTTTCCAGTGTCTTAGTAGCTCCTGGAAAGAAGTGATGTGGGAGGAGAAAGGGAGGGTGGACAGATCAGTCCCCCACATTTGCTGCTTGGTTTGTACTGAGCATGCTCAGTAACTCTACTGAAGCTGCTCCCCCCCCCCCCCCAGCTTAGCTCATGCACAGCTTGCCCCCCCCCACCAAAATCTGAAATGGCACCTCTGCCAAAGGGTAGTTATATTTACATGCACGACATTACTCTACCACCAGATGTCACTATGAATTATGAAAGATTCCAGGTGCAGCATGGTCCCTGGACAGCAGATGACAAAACTAGGACTCAAAACATGAGGGAACCTGTTTGTGAGTATAATTTCAGCTGTGACCCAGTCTTAACAAACACCTCAAGCTTCAGCAAATCTGTGATTCCAGATATCATGACACTATGTGACCCAGGACCTCAGCTGGCCCTAGTTAGATGGCATGGCTTACCGTACATTTGAAAAATGTGCTTCTGTTATATGACATGACATCAAAGTATGGGAACGTAGTAGGGATGTTAAAAATTGGGTAACTGTGTAACTGCTTAAAATTTCAGTGGTAACATGGTTATGTGCGGGGCGGCAGCCAGTTCCCCAAGAGCCAATCTGCACCAGGAGCTGGCTGAAAAGCCAGCTTCCAGCATACACTGACTTCCACCTGCCACCCTGCTCCCAGGGAACCAGCTGCTACCCCACCCTGTTGTTTCTGATACAGGGCCCACAGCGCGGGGCAGCAGCTGGATTCCCAGGAGCAGGGCAGGAACCTGAGTGCAACCGTTCACAGTAGCCAAGAACCCCAGGCTTATTGGCTAACCGTGGTTATTTTATTACAAAATGGTTATTTTATTACATCCCTGGAATGCACAAATTCAGGCATTTTAGCCTACTGGCTCTAAGGAAATGGTCTCCAACCTTTTTACTTTTTGAATTTAAGTGCAATGTAAGATCTACCTGAAACTCAAATACCCTTGCCCTGCCTCCTTCGTGTCCCTTCTCTGAGGCCCTGCCCCTGCTCACTCCAGCCTTCCTCCCTCCGCCATTCTCCCTCCCTTTCACCAGGCAGGGGCAGAGGTTTGGGGTCTTGGACTAAGGGATTTGGAGTACAGGAGGGGCTCTCAGCAGCATGGAGTTGGGGTGCAGGAGGGGGTTCAGGGTGCAGGCTTTTGGGAGGGAGTTTGGGTTCAGGGCTGGGGTACAGGCTTGGGGAGCAAGGGCTTGGGGTTCATGACTGGGGCAGGGATTCGGAGCTGGGTCTAGCTGGATACTGCTTACCTCAGGTGGCTCCTGAGTGGTGGTGCAGTGGGGCTAAGGGAGGCTCACCCCTGCCCTGGCCCTGCACCACTCTCAAAAGCAGCCAGCAAACTCCCTCCATCCCAAGCCCTGTTGTGCCCCCCTCCATTCTGTGGAGATAGAATACAGGGTGTAAGAGGGGGCAGCCTGACATCAGCGCCCCCCCTCTCTTCCATGCTCTGTACCACAAGGAGGCTCCCAGGGGTTGGGGAAGAGGGGCAGCTCCAAGGCAAAGGGCAGGAGGTACGCAGCAGTGGGGGGAGGAGCAGCTGAAGTGCTGTGCTTGATAGCCTCTTGGCCAAACCAGTCAGGACCACCTGTCAGAGGCTCCAAGATCTACCAGTAGATCCCGATCGAGTGGTTGGTGACCGCTGCTCTAAGGCCTTGATTATGTGCATTGCTGAGGTGCTCTCTTTTCTGCAACTCTTAAAGGTGCTGAATGGACAATCCTGGAGAGGGAAGTTGTTACCCGAGGGCTGGTTAAAGAGCTGCTGCTGGGATCCTATTAATGGACCAACTTGTGGAGCTGCCAATACCTCAGGCATGCACACCTCTCCAGATTCCAACTCCTGGAAGATGTAGCACTGCTGCAGCTCTAAAGAGGTAAACATTGTTGCCTATATACAAATGCAAGAAGTATAGGGAATAAGTAGGAAGAACTTTAAATGCTAGTAAATAAACACAACTCTGACATAGTTGGTATCACAGAGACTTGGTGGGATAGTTCATACGATTGGAATATTGGTATAGAATGGTACAGCTTGCTCAGGAAGGATAGGCAGGGAAAAAAAGGAGGAGGTGTTGTGTGTATATTAAAAATGAACACACTTGAACTGAGGTGGAGATGTACATAGAAGAGAGACTTGTTGAGAGTCTCTGGGTTAGATTAAGAGGTAAAAAATAAGGGTGATGTCATGCTAGGGGTCTACTACAGACCACATACCCAGGCACAAGAGGCGAGTGAGGCTTTTTTTAAACAAGTAACAAAATCATCCAAAGTGCAGGATTTGATGATGATGGGGGACTTCAACTATCCAGACAACTGTTAGGAAACTAACACAGCAGGGCACAGACTATCCAATAAGTTATTGGACTGCATTGGAGACCATTTTTTATTTCAGAAGGTTGAGACAGCTACTGGGGGTAAGCTGTTCTAGATTTGATTTTAACAAATAGAGAGGAACTGGTTCAAAATTTGAAAATGGAAGGCAGCTTGGGTGAAAGTGGCCATGAAATCATGAAGCTCATGATTCTAAGGAATGGTAGAAGGGAGAACAACAAAATAGGGACAATGGATTTCAGGAAGACAGATTTTAGTAAACTCAGAGAGCTGGTAAGTAAGGTTCCATGGGAAGCAAGACTAAGAGGAAAAATGACTGAAGAGAGTTGGCAATTTTTTAAAAAGGACATTATTAAGGGTCCAAAAGGAAACTATTCCACTGTGTACCAAAGATAGAAAGTATGGCAGGAGACCACCTTCGATCAACCAGGAGATCTTATATGATCTAAAAATCAAAAAGGAGTTGTATAAAGAGTGGAAACTAGGTCAAATTACAAAGGACAAATATAAGCAAACAACACAGGTATGCAGGGGCAAGATTAGAAAGGCAAAGGCACAAAACAAACTAAATCTAGCTAGGGGCATAAAGGGTAACAAGAAGATGTTCACAAGTATATTAGGAGCAAGAGGAAGAGCAAGGACAGGATAGGCCCATTGCTCAATGAAGAGAGAGAAACAATAACAGGAAACTTGGAAATGGCAGAAGTGCTTAATGACTTTTTTTGGTTTTTGTCAAGAAGATGGATGGTGACAGGATGCCTAACATAGTGAATGCTGGTGGAAATGCGGTAGGTTTAGAAGTTAAAATAAAAGAACAAAGTTACAAATTACTTAGAAATGTTAGATGTCTTCAAGTCACCAGGGCCTGATGAAATGCATCCTAGAATACTCAGGGAGCTGATAGAGGAGGTATCTGAGCCTTTAGCTATCATCTTTGAAAAATCATGGAAGTCGGGAGAGATTCCAGAAGACCGGAAAAGGGCAAATATCGTACCCATCTATAAAAAGGGAAATAAGAGCAACCCAGGAAACTACAGACTAGTCAGTTGAACTTCTGTGCCAGGGAAGATAATGGAGCAAGTAATTCAGGAATCCAGCTGCAAACACCTGGAAGATAATAAGGTGATAGGTAGCAGCCAGCATGCATTTGTAAAGAATAAATCATGTCAAACCAATCTGATAGTTTTCTTTGATAGGCTGTCAAGCCTTGTGGATAAGGGAGATGCGGTGGACATGGTATACGTGGACTTTAGTAAGGCATTTGACATGGTCTTGCATGATCTTCTTATCAATAAACTAGGAAAATACAACCTAGATGGGGCTACTATAAGGTGGGTGCATAACTGGCTGGACAGCCATTCTCAGAGAATTTATTAATGGTTCACAATCATGCTGGAAGGGCATAACAAGTGGGGTTTCACAGGGGCCTGTTTTGGGACCGGTTCTGTTCAATGTCTTCATCAATGATTTATGATGGCATAGAGAATATGATTATTAAGTTTGCAGATCATACCAAGCTGGGAGGTGTTGCAAGTGCTTTGGAGGATAGAGTCATAATTCAAAATGATCTGGACAAATTAGAGAAATGGTCTGAGGTAAATAGGATGAAGTTTAATAAGGACAAATGCAAAGTACTCCACTTAGGAAGGAACAATCCGTTTCACACATAGTGATTGTCTAGGAAAGCGTACTGCTGAAAAGGATGTAGGGGTCATAGGGGACGACAAGTTAAACATGAGTCAACAGTGTGACACTGCTGCAAAAAAAGCAAAATTGATTCTGGGACTACGTCTAGACTGCATCCCTCTGTCGACAGAGGGATGCAAATTAAGCACGTCAAAATTGCTAATGAAGCCAGGATTTAAATATCCTGCACCTCATTAGCATAAACATGCCTGCTGCTTTTTTTCGAAATGGATTTTTGTCGAAAAAACGGCAGTCTAGACACAGATCTGTCAAAAATAAAGCCTTTTTCGACAGATCCTGTATTCCTCAAAAAATGAGGTTTAGGGTTAGGCACACCCTGGGATGCATTAACAGGAGTGTTGTGAGCAAGACACAAGAAGTTATTCTTCCGCTCTATTCTGCACTGATTAGGCCTCAGTTGGAGTATTGTGTTCAGTTCTGGGTACTACATTTCATGGAAGATGTGGAAAAATTGGAGAAGGTCCAGAGAAGAACAACAACAATGATGAAAGGTCTAGAAAACATGATCTATGAGGGAAGACTGAAAGAACTGGGCTTGTTTAGTTTAGAAAAGAGAAGCCTGAGAGGGGACATAAAAGCAGTTTTCAAGTATCTAAAAGAGGATAGGACAAGAAGCAATGGGCTTAAATTGCAGCAAGGGAGGTTTAGGTTGGACATTAGGAAAAGCTTCCTAACTGTCAGGTTTGTTAAACACTGGAATAAATTGCCTAAGGGGGTTGTGGAATCTCCATCATGCACTAGCCTAGTTTTTAATTGTGTGGATTGCCATCACTGCAGAGGAATATTGTTTTGTTTTTTAAAACCTAGTGACACTGGAATTCAGAAAAAAATTGAATACTTTTTTTTGGTTGTTAGTTTTCTCAGACATAAGGGGCAAATTATCCAGGCCAAGATTTTCAAAGATTATTAGATATTTTGAGTTCCCCATCTGAGACATCTTAAAGGAGTCTGTTTCCTCAAAGTGCTGAGCACATGCCCTCAGCCAGTCAGGATAATTGTTCTCAAACTGGGCATCCAACAACTGTGGCACCCAAATCATGAGTCACTTTTGCATCTTGGCTGAGGTTCCTCTCCCATTTGGCCTTGAATTTGGGGCTAAATATTACCTGAGAGAGGTTCTCTTTAAGAAGGGCTGCCTGTGTCTTGGACTGCATTAGTAAGGGAGGAAAAGCCTATGGGTTTATCTTCACTTACAGCAGTGTACAGCTTCTCCCACTGGTGCATGTGTTCCCTCTCCCTGAGAGGGATACTTCTGTTGATAGGAGAAGCCCTTCTGTTAACCCAGCTCTGTGCTGGTGCGGGGTGGGGGCAGGGGCAAGGGCAAGAGGCAAGTGCCTGGGTCCTGGTGATTCAAAGGGGTCTGGGACTCCCAGCTGCTGCAGCCATTGCATACTGGAGGCTTGGCCCTTTAAATCACCACCCAAGCCCCGGACGGCATTCTCTGGCCAGCACTGGAAGGTATGGTTACCATATTTGAACTTTCAAAAAAGAGGACACACCTGAGAGGGAGTGTATTTGTATCAGTATCTACCAACTCATTGTATTAATGTATTATATAGGACAGAACACATTAATACGTGAGTTGGTAGATACTGATACAGATACACTCCCTCTCAGGTGTGTCCTCTTTTTTGAAAGTTCAAAGAGGACACACCTGAGAGGGAGTGTATCTGTATCAGTATCTACCAACTCACGTATTAATGTGTTCTGTCCTATATAATACATTAATACAATGAGTTGGTAGATACTGATACAGATACACTCCCTCTCAGCTGTGTCCTCTTTTTTGAAAGTTCAAATATGGTAACCCTACTGGAAGGGGAGCGGTCCAGGTGGCAGTGAGGGCCAGCTGTCCCAGCCCTGCCCCTTCTGCCCAAGGTCTCACCCCTTCCAGGAATATGGAGCTGCCCACCCCCACACCTTGCCCAGGGGCATGACATGTCTGTTGGCTCGCTTGTTCTGTGCACACCAGAAGCTAGATCAGTATAGCAATGTCACTCAGGTTCCATGCAGCTGACCCACGCAGTTATACAGACATAAGTTGGTAGCATTGACCAAACCTAAATATGAGTAAAAGGCAATATGCCATGCCAGGGTGTGGCACTATAATCACCTGTTGTGCTTAGTGCCCATAGCCTTTTGAATCACAATCACAAACAGACGTCAGCACTGTGGCTCATTTTTCAAGCTAATTACATTCAAAATAGGCCCCTGGGAGTTATTCACATTGTGGAGGAAACAAATGAGCTTTATGAAGCTATAAACAGTTAGGGAGTGAGTTTGGGAAAGGTGAGGTATGTGCCGTGTTGGGGGCTCTTTTTTCTCTAAAACTTGACTGGCAGTTAACAATGCCGGTGATGTCATTCTAAGACACCTATGAGTGAACATTCAGCTGCTCAGACAATTTTATGGTTCCACCATGCCCCCACCCCATGCACCCAGAAGAGATGCATCATCTTATGCAATGGATTGCTCAACAAGGTGCACCATTTACCTTCTGTGCCACTGAAGGGGCATAACATCACATCTCTATAGCCAGAGAACAGAAGCTGGCTAGGAATGTATTAAAGCCCTGGCCATTTTTAAAAACACATAAGACACTGTTTATTTTCTCCTTTGCCAACTTCCATTGGTTCCAGTGGACCAGATCCCCAGCTGGTGTAATCCAGCTAACTCCATCCATGTTGACTGGGTTCTGCTGATTTGCACCAGCTGAGGATCTCGCTTGGTAAGTTATAACTAGGGATGTAAACATGCATTAAAAAATGGAACCATGTAACTGCTAAAAGTCTCAGCTTTATATTGCAGAGCCAGAGAAGCTTTGCTGCAGGCTCTGTGGCCAGCAACCTGGGAGCTGAGCCGGCAGTCAACGTGTAACCGGGATGGGTGAGCTGGGCCCACCACAGACAGGGACTGTTCCAGCAGGCCTCGGGGACTGGAGCAGCTCCCTTTTCTGGAGCAGACAGGAAGCTACTCCAGCCCCTGCTGGTAAACTGGAACCGATAAGCCTCAGAGTTAAGGGTGAGGCTTACCAGTTAATCTTTTACATCCCTAGTTATAAACCAGTGCTGGAGTGCTATATGTGGCCCACAAGAGATTTTGCCAGATTACACTTGTAGTAATATATGTAGTTTTTTCCTACCGGTTTTACTAAAGTTGCACACACTTAAAACAAGCACATGTGAAGTGAGGTGTGTGCTAACTGCACACATTGACTGAGAGAGCCATGTGCTTCCTCTGCATCCAATCAAAGTGCTGCTATGGTTCACTCAACACACAATTCCACAGGCCAAGTTTCTTTGTCCTCTGGCCAGCTAAGTTTGTTTGCCAGACAAGTTTTCCCACACTGCACCATGAACAAAATGTTAGAGTGCCACATGCGGAGGGCATTAGGAAGTCTGGGATAAGGGAGGTTGAATGTGGGCCGGTATAATATGGCATAGATAATATTCCCAAATTGGGACCTAGGGTTCAGCAATTCCAAACCTGGGACTACAAGTGAGTATAGATACTCAAACTTCTGGTTAACAAACCCAGGATCTGCTAACTTGAGTTCTATTTAACTTGGGCTTAGCCTGAGTATAGACTGTCTATACCTCTGATGCAAGTTTAAGGCTAAATCATGCTTCTATTCATACACAAACCAGTGTAACTTGGGTCAGCAGCTTTCTGGCCTGGGGTAACTAAGACTTGCTAGGGTAGGGATGGAAAACTGGAGGCCGACTGACCAGATCTGGCCCACTGCTTCATTTCATCCAGCCTATAGCAAGTCTCTGTGCCATGATCAGAAGCTGTGAGCCTCAATGCCTGCCCCTCCACTCCCCTTAGGCTGGAGCCGTGAGCGCAGGCTCACCAGCATGTCCCTGCAAGCCACAGGGGAGATCAGGAAAGCTCCATGTTCTGCCCCCATCTCCAATGCCAGCTCCACAACTCCCATTGTCTGGAAAGTGGTGCCTGAAGGTGCAGGCAGTGGACATCATGCAGAGCTGCCTGGCCCCTCCACCTGGGGACCACACATGGCAGCCATTTCTGGGAGCAACGCGGAGCCAGGACAGACAGGAACCCTGCATCTCAGCTGCCTGAGGTAAGGGTCACTCTGCTGGAGCCCATGTTCTGCACTCCCTCCCACACCTCAACCCTTAGCCTCCTGTCCCATCCCCAGTCCAACTCCAGAGTCCACATCCCCAGCTGGAGCCTGCTCTCCAACCCCAACCCCTTGGGTTGCCAGTTCTGACTGGAAGCTACTCCAGAAGTTTTTTTTTCCCCCAACAGAATGTCATTTTCTTAAATATCCTATTAAAATCTCCAGGATTGCTTTCAGCAGTCACTGGGAGATCAGTGCCAATACCGGGAGACTCCAGACCAATCCTGAAGAGTTGTCAATCCTACCTGCCCCAGTCCTGAGCCTCCTGCATTCAAACTCCTCATTCAAACCCCTGTCCCAGAGCGCACCCCCCCAGCTAGAGTTCTCCTGCACTCCTAACCCCTGCCCCAGCTCTGAGCTCCCTCCTGGGCCCTGATCCCCTAATTTCTGGCCCCAACCTGGAGTCTAGGGAAAGCTTCAAGCCTCTTCTCCCCTTCCCCCACACTGTGGGACTATGAGTGGCCCCTGACTGAGTTTTTCTGTGGGTCAAAGGCCCCTGACAGAAAAAAGGTTCTCCATCTCTCCAACCCTGTTCCAGGGGCTGGGTCAGAGCCTGAGTCCCCCCTATGACTTGGGTCCAAGCCCTGTCATTTTACAGTGTGGATCCAGACCCTAGTCAGAAAGCCTCTCTACATGTTAGTATGGCTGTGAGTCCAGGAACGGTAATCCCAGGGTTGTGGCGCAGTGTGGTTGCTCAAGCACGGCTTGTACACACCTACCCCACAAGCCTGGGCACTCAGAGCTGGGTTTACAATGCAGCGGAGATACAGCCCTCATAAGGAACAGGTCAACAGCAGGGCTGGGATAGGCAGCAGGGCATGGGAGAAGCACCCCAAAGACTATAGGGCTGTGGAACCTATTGCTTACAGGAAGGGAAGCTGTCCAGAGAGGGAAGCTGCATCAAAAGCACAGCAAGGCAACAGGGAGATAACACAGAGCCAATCCCAGTGCAACTACTATGACACCTGAAGCTACACTTGTGGGATCAAGGGCCTTTTAGTCCAACCAGCCAGAGAGGGACTTTGAAAAAGAAGCAACTTTGAGATGCCTTTTATAAAGGGACATGACTCACCAATCTGTTAGCTTTCTTTGAGGGTATTAGCGAGTATGTGGACAAGGGTGATATGGTGGATACGATTTAGTTGGACTGTGAGTAGCCTTTGACAAGGTCCCTCACCAAAGGCTTTTAAGCTAAGTAGGCTGTCATGGAAAGGAAAGGTCCTCTCATGGATCAGTAGTTGGTTAAAAGAAAACGAAGGGCAGGAATAACTGGTCTGTTTTTACAGTAGAAAGAGGTAAATAATGAAGAATAGTACTGGGACCAGGGTTGTTCAACATATTCATAAGTGATCTGGAAAAAGATGTAAACAATGAAGTGTCAAAATTTGCAGATGATACAAAACTACTCAAGTAAGTTAAGTCCAAAACTGACTGTGAGGAGTTGCAAAAGAACCTCACAAAACTGGGTGACGACTGAGTAACAAAATGGCAGATGAAATTCAATGTTGACAAGTGCAAAGTAATGCACATTGGAAAACAGAATCCCAACTCTACATATACAAAATAATGGGCTCAGTGGTGCTGGAACATTTTTAATAGTGGGTGTCTGAAAGCCAGTCCTCCTACCTTGTCCATGCCTCCCCTGAGCTAGGGACAAAAGCAGGGCCGTGTCTCCAGGAATGGGGGACTTGGATAAGGATATGGGATCCAAGGCTGGGGCCACAGCTTGGAGTAGGCATAGGGCCAGGATTGGAGCCCTGGGTATGGGGCCAGCAGCTGAGTCCATGAATGTGGGACTGGCAGCCAGAACCTTGCATAAACTGGGGTACTGCAGCACTGCCCAAACCCTTACTTTCTGCACCTCTAGATGGGATCTAAATTAGCTGTTTTTCGAGTGATGGCCCTGTGGGTGCACCACTGTAGTTGTTGGGCTCATCTTTGCGCCGCAGATTGGAGTTTTGAGCAGCAGTAGTCAGTCGGACCGTGTATGCAGGGAAGGTGTCTTGCGGCATTCGCACCATTTTGCACAAGCGCACGGTCCGGCTCCCGCCAGTTTCTTCGTTGCCGTCTTCAGTCGCAGACAGAGTGAGCTCTTCTCCTCAACTGTTCTAGTTTAAAAAAAAAAAAAAGTTCTTTAAGAGAGTTGGATGTTTAATGTTAGTTTAGTTTCTCTAGTTACAACTTGGTTGTTAAAGGTTCATAATTCCGCAGGCCTTCAAAAAAATTAAAAAAAATTAAAAAGAAGAAGAAAATGTATCTTTAGGAATCAACTCAGGGGAATAAAGCAACCCCTTACAATGCCTGGCTTGCTGGGGTTTAAAAAATGCGACACTTGTTGCGAACGCTTGCCGGCCTCTGACAGCCATTCTTGTATTTGCTGTCTGGGCAAGGCATATGAACCTCCGAAATGCCCACGCTGCTCAAAACTAACAGCAAGAGCGTGACGCGACAGAGAAATGTGCCTGCATGTGATCTTGTTCAATAAGGTGCTCCAGCCATCGGACTCCGCATCCGTGGCTCACCCAGACCTCACTACTGCCCAAAAACGGAGGGCTTCTTTCCCTGGGTTGGGGTCTGTGAGAAAGAAACGAGTTTCATTGATGTGCTCCCTCCTGCCAGTCCCGACGAGCAGGATCAGACGTCCGGCACGGCCCCTTCATGCTTGAAGGCAGTTCCAGACTCGAAGACCCAACAAAAGACATCATCAGTGCCGACACTGTGAATACCACCAGCACCAAGGTCTACATTGGCACCGGCAGCCCCATCCTCCAGGGGCCCGGCACCTACACCGGCACCAGCCCCAATGGCACTGGCGGCACCCTCTGTTCTGGAGCCGATACTACAACCTTCCAGTCCAGCACTGGAGATGCATGATAGACCGCTGGCACTGAAAAAGGCTTCCACAAAATCCAATAGGCACTGGAGTCTTAGCCCGGCATCTCCAACCTCCTCGTTGGCACTGTCGCCCTCACCACTGGCACTGAGGTCACCGGTGCCACACCATTTTGCAACCGGCCATGATGCCCCCTCACATACGAGACAACAGAGATCCCTGTCTCTACTACCTGTGGCACCGCAGGGGGAGTTCCATCACCACACCCATCGGAGGCACACATCTCTTTCTCCACCTCCCTCCTCTAGGGGCTCAGTGATACTCCCCCATTCACCAACACTGTCTCCACACGCAACATACTAGGAAGGACATAGAAGTGTGTTTTCTTCAAGACACTCATCACCCAGACAGTCTCACTACCACCACAGCTACTACCACGACCGTGCACCCTATTGGTCAACTGGCTACTGCCATCATCAGCCTCCACATCCTAGACACTGGTCACTTTGCTGCTACAGATCTTTGCCTGCGCATACATATCCTTCTGCTTAAATGCCTCCTTGCAAGCAACACCCCCTCTCCACCACCTCAGAGTTCCTCCCCTCAAACACACCATTCAGAGCCTGAAGAGAGGCAACTATCAGACTCTAAGGAACAGCAGCCTGATACTTCTCCTATGGACCAGTCATCCTCGTCTCTGGATGAAGCCATAATCCCAGGAGACATGTCACCTTCAGACGACCTTAAACAATTCCAAGAATCGTTTAAGAGGGTCACCACAAGCCAAGAGGTCCAGCTTCTGGAGGTTCAGAAAAACCAGTACCACCTTCTCAAAAATCTTCATCTCCCAACAAGCTAAGATCGTGTTGCCAATAGATGAGGCGATTATGGAAGCTGCTGAGGAGATCTGGCAGACTGCAATTTCTGCCCCACTGACCAATAAGAGAGCAGACAAAAAGTATTTTGTCCCAGCTAAGGGAATGGAATTTTTATTTTCTCGTCCCCAGCCCAACTCTCTGGTCATAGATGTGATGCATCACCACAGGTCCAAGGCTCCCCAGTATAAGAACGCAGCATCTGAGAAGGAGAGCAAATATATGGACCTGTTCAGGAAAAAAGCGTACTCTGCAACACTGCTACTCCATACTGCTAACTATGCGGCACTCTTGTCAAACCATGACTTAGACAATTACACGAAGCTCACAGCACTCATGGAGCACTTACTGGACTCAAAGAGACCAATCCTGAAGTCCATAGTTCAGGAAGACTACACGTCTGCTAAGACAGGCCTCCAAATATCGTTGGATATGGTGGACACAGCTGCTCATTCAATGGCTACTGCAATAGTCATGCAAAGAGCTTAGTGGCTACAAACTACTGGAGACCCATGGGGAGCTGCAAAACAAAGTTGAAGATCTCCCGTTTGATAAACAGAAGCTCTTCGCTGAAAAGATGGATGAGGTCCTCCATTCGAGTAAGGATTCCCGTACCAAAATCTGTACCCTCGGTGTGTACACACCTCCATACCGGGCACAAATGGTACATGTCTTATCAGAGACACCACGACTATTCCTATGGCAGACAACAACAACGTGGTTTCTATCAGCCATAAGCAAGGCAAAGAGCCCAAAGGAGGCGTAATCAGGCCAACCGTGCCTCTAATCAACCATCAAACAAATTTGTAGCTAGGCAGACTTTTGATTCTCTTGGTCTGATCATCAACAACCAGAAATCCATGCTCAAGCCTTCCCAAACCTTGGAGTTCATGGGTGTTCGCCTCGACTCCACCACAGCACAAGCATACTTACTTATCCAGAGGTTCCTTGTCATGGTAGTTACTACCAGCCTTACAGTTTCAATACTTACATGCCACGAGCAAGGCAAAAAGCCATATGGCAGCCACAACTACGTAGTCCACCGTGCACGACTACACTTCCGCTGCCTTCAACACTGGGTAGCATCTGTGTATACTCCGACAAGGCACCACGTCCACAAAAGGGTGACTCCTCCATCCAATGCTCGAACTTCCCTCAGATGGTGGGCCAAACCACGCAATCTCCTTGCAGGAGTCCCATTTCATCGGCCTCAACCTTTTGCCCATATTACTACAGATGCCTCCCTCATGGGCTGGAGTGCCCACATGGACACCATGTCTGTCCAGGGACAATGGTCACCATGAGAAACAGCTCTCCATATAAACATCCTGGAACTCAGGGCAGTCTTCAACGCCTGCAGACATTTCCAGATGTATATTCATGACACCACTGTCAGAATACTCACCGACAACATTGCCACAATGTACTATATAAATCGCCAAGGAGGCACTCATTCCCGATCCCTTTGCGCAGAAGCAGTGTGCCTCTTGAACTGGTGCATTTGCAACCAGATCACTCTAATAGCATCTTACTTACCTGGCGTCAACAATGCTGCCGCGGACTTCCTGAGCAGGCATTTCGCACCAGACCACGAGAGGGAACTTTGACACGATGTACTCCAACGTATTTTTGATCACTGGGGCATCCCCCTAACAGACTTCTTTGCCTCCTATAGAAATACAAGGTGCCGATATTACTGTTCCAGAGCAGGCATGGTCAGGGATCCCTAGGAGATGCCTTTCTTTTCAACTGGGGAGGCCCCGTCCAATACACATCCCCCCTATTGTGCTTATTCCCAGGGTCCTCGAGAAGATCAACAGGGATGGAGCCAGGGTGATTCTCATAGTGCCCTTCTGGGCTCACCAGCCCTGGTTTCCTTTTCTTCACTGGATGTCTCTACACCCACCATATGCCCTTCCCAAACTCTGTGATCTACTGACCCAGGACTGGGGCACCCTCCTACACCCTCAGCCCCAGCCCCTGCACCTAACAGCTTGGTTCCTAGTTGGTTCTGCACATCTGAAGATCTCTGCTCTGCACAAGTAAAAAGGATACCAATCGCTCAACTTACCTCCATAAGTGGCATACGTTTGTCTCCTGGTGCACTACTACACATCTTGACCCATACGCAGCACCCCTTTATCAAATCCTTGAAAACATCCTCGACCTAAAACATTCAGGACTAGCTATTGGCTCTCTCAAAGTACACCTTGCAGCGATTACGGCCTTCCGACATTCTATAGACGGTACCTCTGTGTTTGCCCACCCAACTACAAAGAAGTTCCTAAAGAGGTTGACCAACTTTAATCCACCTCACAGACCCCCAACTCCATCCTGGAACTTGGACCTAGTCCTGGACACCCTTACTCAACCACCTTTCGAACCTTTGGCCATTTCATTCTCAATTATGACACTCAAGGTGGTTTTTCTGCTTGCCATTACATCTGCGTGTAGAGTCAGTGAACTTGCAGCTTTGATGGCAGTACCACCGTATACCACCTTTAACAAAGACAATGTTATTCTACAGCCTCACCCAGCCTTCATCCCCAAAGTGCGCTCTGAGTTCCACATTAACGAACCAATCACCCTTCCTTCCTTCTATGCCGAGCCCCATACCTCTCCCTGAGAGGCAACCCTGCATTCCCTCGACGTACGTGGAGCACTTGCCTTTTACATAGATAGGATTCAAGCCTTCCACAAGATGCAATGCTTACTGGTCTCCTTAGCGGATCGCTCCAAGGACGAACCACTATCATCTCAGTGCATCTCGAGGCTCATAGTTTCATGCATCAGCACTTACTACTCCGTATGAAATAAGCCACTTCCAACAGAACCCAGAGCTCGTTCCACAAGAGCTGTAGCTACAATCATGGCCTTCCTATGAGGAGTTTCCCTCTGAGACATCTGTCGTGCAGCCACATGGTCATCTAATAACACTTTCATAAAGCACTATGCAATTGTACACCTTTTGGCTGCAGACTCCTTGTTAGCCTCAGCAGTGTTTTCAACAGCAGTCAAACCACGACTCTACAACCTGCTGTCCAGGAATTCTCGAGTACTGTTACAAAGTCACCTACAGTGGAGCACCTACACAGGTACATTACTCGAAGAAGAAGAAGAGGAAGTTACCCACGATGGTGCAGTAACGACAGTTCTTCGAGATGTGTGTCTCTGTGGGTGCTCCACTACCTGCCCTTCTCCCCACTCTGGAGTTTCTTGTACTTCACTTCTGTTTTTTTCTGATACTCGGGCGGACGAGAGGAACTGGTGGGAGCCGGACCGCACGCATGCAAAACAGCATGAACGCCGCAAGACACCTGCTGCGCATGCGCAGTCTGGCTGACTACTGCTGCTCAAAACTCTGATCTGCGGCACCAGGACAAGCCTGACACCTACAGTGGAGCACCTACGGGGGGACACATCTCGAAGAACCATCGTTACTGAACCAAGGTCAGTAACTTCCTCTTACCATTCATTGTGGAGAGTTCTCTGAAAACATGCACCCAATGTGCAGAAGTGGTAAAAAAAAGTGAAGAGAATGTTAGGAAGTGGAACCATTAAGAATGGGAGAGAAAAATAAGACAGAAAATATCATAATATAACTAATAAATCCATGGTGCACACACATACATCTTGAATACTGCATGTAGTTCTGATTGTCCCAGCGAACAAAAGATGTATTAGAATTAGAACAAGTGCAGAAAAGGGCACCAAAATAATTAGGGGTATGGAACATCTTCATGGGGAGAGACTAAGAGGACTGTTCATCTTAGAGAAGATAAGACTCTGATTGAGGTCTATAAAATCATGAATGATCTGGAAAAAAATGTATAGAGAAGTGTTATTTACCCCTTCACATAACAGAAGATCCAGGAATCACCAGATGAAGTTAACAGGCATCAAGTTTAAAACACACAAGTTAGTACACATAATGCATAGTCAACCTGTGGAACTCATTGCCAGAGGATGCTTTGAAGGCCAAAACTATAACCAGTTTCAAAAAAGAATTAGTTAAGTTCATAGAAAATAGATCTATCGATGGCTGTTAGCCAGGTGTCCCTAAACTTCTGACTGCCAGGAACATGGACTGCACAACACAGGGTGAGTCTTTCAATAGCTGCTCTGTTCAGTTCTTTCCCTCTGAAACATCATTATTGGATGATTATGATACTGGACTGGATGGCCTATTGGTGTATCTGACCTAGCATGGCCGCTCTTATGTTCTTAACTGACAGAGTGAAGCAGCTCAAGGGACTAGCCTAGCTCTGTTTGGGTGCCCCTAGGTGTTGTGCAGCATGGACTTTCTTTACTCATGTAACTAACCTCTAGGTCAGGGGTGAGGAACTTTTTTTGTGTCGGGGGCCACTGACCCACAGAAAAATCAATCATGGGCCACACTGGGGGAAGCGGGGGAAAAAACCTCACTGTGGCCCCCAAATGAGAAGGAGAAAGACATTCCCCTTGCACACCAGAGCTTGGAGGGCCCAACCTAGTAGATTTTGTGTGCTTCAGCATCCCAGGGTGACAGCTGGGGGATTAGAGTGCCAGTGCAGGTTCCCTAATGCTGGGGGTAGCCCTGAGCTTCAGGGGCTAGATCCAGGCAAGCAGAGGGCAGCATCCGGCCCCCGGGCCTGAGGTTCCCTAACCTTGTTCTCGGATATGTCTACATTGCTCTTTTGTGATTTAGCCTTTGTAAGTCAGGGGTGTGAAAAAACCAAATCCCTGACCATCAAAAGTTTTAATGACAAAGAGCACCATTGTGGACAGCACTTTGTTAGTGGGAGATGCTCTTATTGGGGGTGTGGCAGGCCCACTAACTGGGGAAGGAGGGTGGGCGGTGGCAAATGGCATTTGCCCCAGGGCCCAGCAATTTTAAAGGGCCTCTGCTGCCACCATCAAGTGCTTTTGAACCCACAAATGGGGTGGACACTTGAAACCAACCCCAGGGCACCCCAAGCTCTTGTCCGCAAAGAGCTTGAAGAAAAAAAAAAAAAAGAAGAGAAAATACAAACTGCAGTCTGTGGCTGCTATCCCCTATTAAGAGTCATGCAGACAACACAGACAGATTTTCCAGGACACAGAACTGAACCAATACCAGGTTAATAAAAAAGAAAGAACTTTTATTATCACAACAATACTCCTGTTACAAGCATAGTTGGATTGGCTAGACGGTAAGAGCCACCAATTAATAAACTCATGGGGAATTTTCCCATGGGAACAAAACTTAGTTACAAGAGAGAGGAAAACCCATTTCTAATTGCACAGACATCAGATTCGTATTCCCAAACCATAAAACAATAAGACCTAACGGATTTATCTAGACTTTACCCTACTTACAGATGGTGAAGAGTCTTTTCTTGGAGAGGGACATGTTGTCTGTCCTCCTCAGTATCTGGAGAGACAACTGCCCAGAGACAAAGGAGGGAAAACCCCAAAATTCCTTTGTCTCAGTTTGAAATCCCTATCTGCATTTCTATTGGCTGACTGCTACCTGCCTAGGTACAGTTAACTCCTTAGTCCCCAGGCTGCCGGCCATCCCTCATGACCATGACAAGGGGTGTGGCAGGCCCACTAACTGGGGGAGGAAGGTGGGCAGTGGAAAAGGGGGCATTTGCCCCAAGGCCCAGCAATTCTAAATGGCCTGGAGTTCCCTGCAACCACCTCCCCATTGCCCAGGGGCCCAGCAATCCTGTTAGCTCCCCTGGGTTTAGGGAATTATTTTGTTGGCAGGAGAGCTGTCTCCTGCTAACTATGAGCAGCTATACTGTGCATCTTACCCATGGCAAGGTGTTAGCGGCACAGTGTAAATATAGCCTAAGACTTATGTCTAGCTTATTTGCACATTTCCCTCCCACTTACATAGAATGTTTCTGTAGTTAGGAGAAGAGTATGCACCCATTATTGCTGGGCAGTGTTTTCCCCACGAACTGAAATTAGAGGGAGTGTTCAAATTTATGAGGGGGTGGCAGAGCCAACGAGGGGTGAGACTGTGAGGGTGAAGGTGGACTGTATGATCATGTAAGTTAGAGAAGTGTTTCTCAACCTTTTTTTATAAAGTACCCCTTTAAAAAAAAAATTAGAAGTATCGCCAGTTTCTACAGTTTTCAGACACACACTTTTTTTTTCTACCATTGCAACACATTTGTTTAAACAACTTAATTGTAGCCAGGCGGGCGATGACATTTGTAAAAAGTACAAAAATAATAAAGCGCTATAAAACTTAAAATAAAAATTCAGTTTTCTCCAAATTTCAGTTGTGTTGACATACCCCCCCAGACTTCTCTCGAGTACCCCTAAGGGTACTCATACCACTGGTTGAGAAACACTGGATTAGAGCACATTGGAAAACAATTGCAAGTATACATGCAAAATGATGGGGTCTAAATTAGCTGTTACCACTCAAGAAAGAGATGTTGAAATCAGTGTGGGTGGTTCTCTGAAAATATCCACTCATTGTGCAGTGTTGTCAAAAAAGTTAATAGGATGTTAAAAACATTAGGAAAGGATTAGATAAGACAGAAAATATCATAAAGACACTATATAAATCCATGGTATGCTCACATTTTGAATATTGTGTGCAGTTTGGTACCCCATTTGCCTAAAAACATAATGAAAGTAGAAAAGGTATAGAGAAGGACTACCAAAATTATTAGGGGGTATGAAACGAGGAGAGATTCAAATGATTGGGACTTTTCAGCTTGGAAAAGAGACAACTAAGTGGGGATATGAAGAGGTTTATAAAATCTTGACTGGTGTGAAGAAAGTGAATAAGTCTTATTTAATCGTTCACATAACACAAGAACTAGAGGATCACCCACTGAAATTAATAAGCAGCAGGATTTAAAAACTAAAAGGAAGTATTTCTTCACACAACATGCAATCAACCTATGGAACTCTTTGCCAGGGATGCTGTGAATGTCAAAACTATAACAGTATTTTTTAAATAATTAGATATATTCCTGGAGGATAGGTCCATCAACGGCTATTAGCCAGGATGGGCAGGGATGTAACCCCATGCTCCAAGGGTCTCTAACTTCTGTTTGCCAGAAACTGGGGAGGGAACTGGCATTAGTCACTGTGGGAAGACTAGATACTGGGCTAAATGGACCATTCATCTGACCCAGTATGGCTGGTCTTACATAAAAAAATAAGTATAATAATAAAAATGTTTTATATAGAAACTCCCCAAGATAATGACCTTACAAGATAGCAACAATGTGAGATAACAACCTTGGCAAAAAAAAGCATTTTAAAAATCTCCACCTACTAGGAAATGTATTTATAGGAGTTTCCCAGTCACAAATCTGCATGCATTCTGGAGCAAATCTCTAAAATGCCAACCAACAAAGAAGTGCCCCCTTAACACCTCTCTCACTTTTCCCTCTACCATGCCCTAAGTCCTGATGTCCTTGGTCAGTGGAGACTCAAGAGTTCAGAGGTGCTTTCACATGAATTCATTTAGTAGTGGGGGATGAGGGGAGGCACCTTGATTGTTTCTCCAGCCACTCATCACTCACTCTGGCCACTGTTGTTTATTGTGCTACTGTTCACTTCACTACTCAGTTGCCAATGGCCCTGTACTGTTACCTTCTGCTGCCACCTGCCACTGTGACCACTGCAAGTTGGTCTCTTGAGGTTCCAGCTCTCAATGAGGAAACTTCACTGATAGTACAGGCTAGGTTGCCTCATTCCACAGAAACACTGACCCACAGTAAGTCCATGGTCACTTAACAAAAGACTTGCTATGGCACCTAATCTGCTAAACAGAGGAGAAGGGCAAGTCAAATAATGCTTGGGATTTTTAGGCAGACCATAAAACAAAACACCTGTCCACACCCACTCTCTCCACTGGGATCTGGCATCAAAACCACCTGTTTAGCCAGTGCATTTCAATTGAAGGAGATGATAGGCTAGGAACAGTTCTGCTGCCCTTTACTGGTACAATAAGGGTAACAACATTTCAATATTCCAGCCTTTAAGTGATTTGTAAGTAACCCAACACCAGCCAGAATTGATCACCTGGGCAACACAGTGATGTAATTGACAGCTGGGGGAAAGGTGATGGGGAAATTCAAGATGGTGTGTGTATATCCTCCCTAGGGAAGGTCTAGGATAGGGCTACTCAACTTTGGAAGACTCTGGGGGCCACAATGATACAGCACATGCTGAGGGCCGCAACTTAAGTGTGGTTGCATATACATGCAAATAGCTTCTTTCACACTGATGGGCATGAATACAAAGATTAAGGCATGACTACACAATACACAGGCCCTATTTAATTCCGTTCTGCTGATATGAATAAAATGCAATATTTACCCAATTGCCACCCATTTGACAACACTTTTAATGAGCAATGACAGTCCAGAAATTTAACTACTAAAATGCATATCAACAGAAGGCCATTATACTGACTGCTTTTTTGTTTGGGCTCCCACCCGTGGGCCGTGTGTTGAGCCTTGCATAAACCCAAACTGCACCACAGGCCAAAACAAACGGGCCGTGGACCATGTGTTGAGTAGCCCTGGTCTAGGGAAATCCTTGCTGGGTGCATCTACACCACTTGCCTCCCAGCACCTGGAGCAGAGATCTTATTGCTACAGAGTTTTAAAGGGCTGGGTTTTAGCCCAGTGCTCTCAGTGAACTCCTGCAGTTGGATCTGAAAGGTTAAAATAACCTGGTGACTGGGGGAAGAGGGGCATGGTACTGATTAAGGAGCTCTGGCATTGGTTTGGGAGCAATACTAATATGAAACCAATACTCTGGTCCCTGCAACTCACAGCAAGATTTGGTTTCATGTCATGCTCTCTTTACAAATGTAGTTGGTGTAATCCACACAGCTCCAATTACTTCAATGGAGATAAACTGATTTCCACCAGCAGAAGATCTGGCCCATAATGTTTACTTCAAAGAAAAGTGATGAAGACAGGCATCTGGGGGAGAAGGGCATGAGAGCAGGGAGTGAGGGAGGCAGTTGGACTAATCTGGCAGGTGGGAAGGAGAAGGAGGGAAGCTGGGGGCAGCTGGGCTGGATCTTTTGAATTCTGACACCTCCTGGCCTCTATGACTCCCCGTGTTTGCAACTACTAATTCATCTGAGCCTCTCCCCTCCCCAATTCAGCAGCTGGAAAAATTCAACACTTAGCAAGAGATCTCTCTGGGTTTGGCCCCTGCCATTTTCATTCAGGCACAACACCCATGGAAGGCGGTAGAGTGACTAGTTTGACACTGATGTCAGGGCAGAATACAATGCCCGGTGGCTTTGAAGGCAATGGGAGTTTGGTTACAGAGAGATGTGGGTCGGGGCAATCTCTTAGCAAATGGATAGGAGAGGCTCTGTTTGGCTTTGGGGTGGGCTCCTTTCGTTGTGGTTTGGTTTTTGTTTTGCGCTGGCAAAGAACAAGGCACTAGCCGCTCCCAGGTACGGTTCTCCAGGCGAGCTATTGATTAGCACTGGGTACAACCTCCGCTCTGAGTGGAACGTTATAATCACTGCCCAGCCCCGGGCCACGGAGGGTTCAAGGGAACGGGAATGAATGGAGCTCTGCCTGAGCTCTGTGGCCATGTCACACCGAGGCAGGGGGCCACACTCCCAGCGGAGACGCCCCGCAGCCCGCCTCCTGGCCCTGCCGAATTGCTTGCTGCCGTGGGCAGGTGGTCAGCGCTTCTGAGCCAGCAAGGGAGCTCAGCCCTTCTGGCAAGAGGTGGGCAGGAAAGGAGGCTGCTAGCTGCGCGCCCGCACGGCTCCCCCGAGTCACTTCCTCGGCAGAGCTCGCAAAGGGGAGGAGTTTCGCCCCCGCCCCCCATCCCCAGCCCGAGCCAGGCCGGGGAACTGAAAGCCAGGCGCAAGGCGCTGGCCACATGCCCTGGGCTCGCTGTCACTGAGGAGCGGAGCTGCCCGCGGCCGGTATGTTCCGCTGGCACCAGACCCGCTCCCTGACAGCTCCTTGGAGGAAAGGTGAGTCCCGGGGAGACTCGGCAACGCGAACTGGTGCGCTGCGGTGTGAGCGCTGGGCTCGGGGTGCGCCCTGCGGGGTGTGTTCTGCGGTGCGCCCTGTGGGGTGAGCGCTGGGCTCGGGGTGCGCCCTGCGGGGTGTGTTCTGGGGTGCACCCTGTGGGGTGAGCGCTGGGCTCGGGGTGCGCCCTGCGGGGTGTGTTCTGCGGTGCGCCCTGCGGGGCGAGCGCTGGGCTCGGGGTGCGCCCTGCGGGGTGTGTTCTGCGGTGCGCCCTGCGGGGTGAGCGCTGGGCTCGGGGTGCGCCCTGCGGGGTGTGTTCTGCGGTGCGCCCTGCGGGGTGAGCGCTGGGCTCGGGGTGCGCCCTGCGGGGTGTGTTCTGCGGTGCGCCCTGCGGGGTGAGCGCTGGGCTCGGGGTGCGCCCTGTGGGGTGTGTTCTGCGGTGCGCCCTGTGGGGTGAGCGCTGGGCTCGGGGTGCGCCCTGCGGGGTGTGTTCTGGGGTGCGCCCTGTGGGGTGAGCGCTGGGCTCGGGGTGCGCCTTTGGGTGCCCTCTGCGGTCTGGATGCCGCCTGGGTAGGGGTGCGATGCTGCTCGGCTGAAGCACCGACTGGGGCGCGGTTCTGAACGCCTGCGAGCAGTACTGCGCAGTTGTGCTCAGCGCCGGGCTGGGGCCGCAAAGAAGCGAAGTCCCACTGTGTACTTGGAGCAGCCGGTATCTCAGTCCAGACTCTCTCGGCCGGGCCTGGCCATTCACTGCTATGCTTTGGGGTCCGGCCATTTCTGCAAAGCCCGGGGCTAGCTGCCCGCTGTAGGTCGAGTTCCTCACTGCATGCCGCACCTGTGACTAGGTGAAGCATGGGCCAGCTGCACTGACCGCCCGGTGACACCCTTTTGGAGGGCAGGTTTGCTAAACAAAATCCCTTCTCATCCCCAAGGGAAAAAACCCAAATATTTTGGCCGTTTTAGGATTGCAAGGGAGCAGGGGGAGAAATAAAAAGGCCAATGGTTGAGTTCAGATGTGTTGCAGCTCAAACTGAAATAAGGATAGCAGGGTTTGTAAGCAATGATAACCCTACAATGCAATACTGATTACTGTGGTTATATCACTCCAGATTACTAGACAAACAGTAAACCAGGGGGATAAAAATAAGGGACTAAATTTCAAACCATCTTCCTCTGAGTTTACACAGATGTCCCAGTACTGACTTAGAACCAATTTTGTGGCAATTAACTCAAATCAGAATCTGGACCAAATTGTTCTGCTGGGCACTAACATCATCTGTTTCTCCACAGTGGCACTATATGAGTGCCAGTGTGCTCTAGCATGCTTGTAGGGAATTCCAAGAGTCCATTCTCTCAGTTCCTCTTTCAGTGAGCCTCAGGCAAACACTAGGGGAGCTGCCTGTGATACTAAAGTAAGTCAGTGATACTGCTTTATGTCACTTTCACAAAACAAGGGATTTATACTCCCTGGAAGCTGGTGCTATAGTCCCCTCTCACATGGACAGTGAGCCAAACATCTGGGACTTTGGATTACTCTACTGGGCTACACAATGAGTGACTCTTAGTTTCAGCCGACATAAAATGTAGCTGCTCACTTGCTTGTGGCTTGATTGCTGGGCTAAACTTTCTGTGCTTTCCCATCCTGGCTGCTGCAAAAGTCCAAACTGGTCCTAATGCAAGTTAGAATGCAAGTGTGGCAGGGCTGCTGCTCTAAGAAGCTCCCTAGAGCAATTCTGCTAGCTAGGATCACTGGAGCACATTGCCAGGCCAATTTAAATTAGAATGTGTTTACCCAGAGGTAAAGAAAGCTGTCTTGCAGAGCTTCTAGAAGAGCAACTGCTGTTGCTGTTGGGAGTAGGGCCCCAGCCCCACCCAGAAATGTGAAAAACATGTGAATTGTTTCCATTGACAATGTTGTGTGTTTGGGAAGGCACCAGGGCACATAGCAGAGAGAATGGGGGAGGCTCTTATGCCTGACAAGGCACTTGAACCCTCAGATTAAGAGATGGATGCTCTATCAACTGAATTAGTCATCTGAAGAAGTGGATTGTGCCCACAAAAGCTCATGATACTATCTGTATTTGTTTGTTAGTCTCTAAGGTGCTACAGGACTACTCATTTAAAGCTTTTTTTAATGTTGTGTGAATTATACATTTTTGACTGGCGGTAATTTAGCCACACAACAGATTTTCTTTTTTCGAACTATAGTGCAGGGGTCGGCAACCTATGGCTCTTCGGGAGCCCCGGCTCAGCCCTCCCCCCACAGCAGAGAGCCAGCCTTATGGGCTCGCTGGACTCGAGCGCCAGTGCAGCTTCCTACGGGAAGGGGCAGGGGGAGAAAGTCCCCTCCCTGCCGGATCCAGCGTGCGGGGAACAAGCAGAGCTAAACATGGCTTTGCGCACAGGATACCAGGAACCAAAGATGGCTCCCCACACGCTGCTAATTTGTTCCCCCAGGACACACTTCTTGCATCCTCCTTGGGGAATGGGAGCAGCGGGAGGCGTGTTACACAGTGCCTTCCATATGGCGCGAAAACAAGTAAGTGCCCCCCATCTAGAGTTGCCAGGTGTCCGGTATTCTCCTGGACAGTCCGGTTTTTGGGGCCTCTGTCCGGTAAAAAAATTTAGAAAATACCGGATATGTGCAATGTCCAGTATTTTCTGGTTTTCCGGCGGGGCGCCGGACGGAAGCCTGGCGGGGGTGGGGTGGGGAGAGTGGTTGGGAGGCGGGGCGCGATCGGTGCTGGGAGCCTCTGGTTGCGTCTGAGGAGGAGGGGAAGCCCTGTTCCTGCTCCAGAGCACTGGTTAAGTGCATTGTGGAGCCGCAGCCAGACTCACTTCACCGGGACCGTGCATGGGATGGGCAGCGCCCTGGAATCTGCACGTGCGTGAGTCAGTCCCCCCCCCCACCGATTCACCCCGCCAGCCCCAGTCCGTCTGACTCTTCCCCAGCTCTGCTTCCTGCTGGTCGCCCTCCCCAATCACCCCTGGCCAGCCCCGCTGCCCGACCCCCGACCAGTTCTGCTTCCCACTGGCTGCCTCCTGAACCCTCCCGCCAGGCCCGCTGCCCCTGACCCCACCCGCCAGCCCCGCTCCCACCGGCTGCCTCCTGATCTCCCCGGCCAGCCCCGCTGCCCCGACCCCTCCCCGCCAGCTCTGCTTCCCGTCCCCCTTCCTCCCGGCCAGCCCCGCTCCCTCCCTGACGGTCCCTCCCCGCTGCCCCGATCAAGTGTGTCCAGTATTTTTTTGAGACTACCTGGTAACCCTACCCCCACCCCTTCATGCCCAGACCGCCCCGTTCCCCCTGCCAGACACCCCTTGCCTTCAGGCCCCTGGCCAAAATCCCCCCTTCTCCCAGCCCCCTGGCCAGAGACTTCCTTAGCCTCTGGCCAGCATCCCTCCTTCCCTCAGCCCCTGGCTAGACAACCTCTGTTCTGTCCCCTGGCCAAAATCCCCCCTATCCCGAGCCCAACATTCCCCCCAGCATCCTGGTCAGATGCTCTCTTCCCTCTGCCCAGACACCCCTTGCTCCCTGCCCCCTGGCCAGACACTGCATACAGATGTGGTCGCCTCATCTCAAAAAAGTTACATTGGCATTGGAAAAGATTCAGAAAAGGGCAACAAAAATGATTAGGGGCTTGGAACAGGTCCCATATGAAGAGAGATTAAAAAGACTTGGACTTTTCAGCTTAGAAAAGAGGAGACTGAGGGGGGATATGATAGAGGTCTATAAAATCATTACTGGTGTGGCAAAAATTGAATAAGGAAAAGTTATTTACTTATTCCCACAATGTAAGAACTAGGGGTCACCAAATGAAATTAATAGGCAGCAGGTTTAAAACAAACACAAGGAAGTTTTCCTTCACTCAGCACATGGTCAAGCTGTGGAACTCCTTGCCAGAGGATGTTGTGAAGACTAGGACTTCAACGGGCTTCATAAAAGAGCTAGATAGCTTCATGGAGGTTAGGTCCTTCAACCGCTATTAGCCAGGATGGGTAGGAATGGTGTCCCTAGCCTCTGTTTGTCTGGAAATGGATGACAGGAGATGGATTACATGATGATTACCTACTGTGATCCCTCCCTCTGGGGCATCTGTTTTGGTCACTGTCGGCAGACAGGATACTGGGCTAGATGGACCTTTGGTCTGACCCAGTCTGGTGGCTCTTATGTTCTTATGACACCCTTTGCCCCGTGCCCCCTGGCCATCATTCCCCCTGCCCTCTGCCCAAAATCGGCCCTGCCCTTAGCCAGTCAGCCTGCCCACTGTCCAAAATCCCCCCTGTCCTCTGTCCAACTTCTCCCTTGCCAGACACCATCTGCCCCCTGACCAACATCCCACCTGCTTTCTACCCCCTGGCCAGACACTCCCTGCCTTCTGCCCATTGGCCAGGAAGCCAGCCCCCATCCCACTCCTGCCCCCTGACCAGGCAGCTTGTCCTCTGGCCAGACCTCATACTCTCACCCCCTCAGATCCTGCACTCCCATCCTTAACCCATTCAATGGCAGCCCTGTCCTGCACACTTAATGCCTCATTTTTGTCCCCAACCCAGAGGCGGGGAGGAGGGGGGGCACAAAATCCACTAACCCTGGAACCCCAGAAGAGTAAATCTGGCCTGAGGGTTTCAACCTCAGTCCTCCTTGCCCCTCACCCCACTATGGGTCGAGCACCAAGGGAGTGAGGTGTTCCAGTTGGGGGTCACATCAGTTAGGGTTGGGGGGTTTTGGAGGGTTTTTTTATTTTTTTTTTCTTCTTCTCACTTGTGTGGTCCCTAACTGATTTTTCTGTGGGTCAGTGTCCGCCGACCCAAAAAAGGTTCCCCACCCCTGCCATGAATAAAGTAAGGATGTTAAAGACTAGTCGATTCCTTCCCCTCCCCCCCTTGCTGCCTTTATCAGATAGAGGCAAAAAGGCATCTTTTAAGAAGTGGAAGTCCAATCCTAGTGAGATAAATAGAAAGGAACATAAACACTGTCAAATCAAGTGTAAAAATGTAATAAGAAAAGCAAAAAAAGATTTTGAGGAACAGCTAGCCAAAAACTCAAAAGAAATAACAAAATGTTTTTAAGTACATTAGAAGCAGGAAGCCTGCTAAAAACCTGTGGGTCCCTAGACAATCGAACTATAAAGGTGCAATCAAGGACGATAAAGCCATTGCGGAGAAACTAAATGATTTCTTTGCTTCAGTCTTCACGGCTGAGGACGTTGGGGAGATTCCCAAATCTGCACCGTCCTTTGTGGGTGATGAATCTGAGGAACTGTCCCGGATTGAAGTGTCATTAGAGGAGGTTTTGGAACAAATAGAAAAACTTAATGTTAACAAATCTCCGGAGCATTCATCCAAGGGTTCTAAAAGAACTCAAATGGGAAATTGCTGAACTATTATCTGTGGTTTGTAACCTATCCCTTAAATCGGCTTCCGTACCTAATGACTGGAAGGTAGCCAACGTGACACCAATATTTAAAAAGGGCTCTAGAGGCGATCCGGGCAATTACAGACCGGTAAGTCTAACTTCAGTACCAGGCAAATTAGTTGAAACAATAGTAAAGAATAAAATTGTGAAGCATGTAGAAGAACATAATTTGTTGGACAAAAGTCAACATGGTTTCTGTAAAGGGAAATCCTGTCTTACTAATCTATTAGAGTTCTTTGAAGGGTTAACAAACATGCGGACAAGGGGATCCAGTAGATATAGTATACTTAGATTTTCAGAAAGCCTTTGACAAGGTCCCTCACCAAAGGCTCTTGTGTAAATTACATGGCCATGAGATAAGAGGAAGGTCCTTTCTTGGATTGAGAACTGGTTAAAGACAGGAAACAAAGGGTAGGAATAAATGGTAAATTTTCAGAATGGAGAGGGTAACTAGTGGTGTCCCCCAAGGGTCAGTCCTAGGACCAATCCTGTTCAACTTATTCATAAATGATCTGGAGAAAGGGGTAAGCAGTGAGGTGGTAAAGTTTGCAGATGATACCAAACTGTTTAGGATAGTCAAGACAGAAGCAGACTGTGAGGACTCCAAGAAGATCTCACCAAACTGAGTGATTGGGCAACAAAATGGCAAATGAAATTTAATGTGGATAAGTGTAAAGTAATGCACATCGGGAAAAATAACCCCAACTATCATTACAGTATGATGGGGGCTAATTTAACTACGACAAATCAGGAAGAGATCTTGGAGTTATCGTGGACAGTTCTCTGAAAACTTCCACACAGTGTGCAGCGGCGGTCAAAAAGGCAAATAGGATGCTAGGAATTATTAAGAAAGGGATAGAAAATAAGACCCAGAATATCTTACTGCCCCTGTATAAAACTATAGTACGCCCACATCTTGAATACTGTGTACAGATGTGGTCTCCTCACCTCAAAAAAGATATTTTGGCCTTGGAAAGGGTTCAGAAAAGGGCAACTAAAATGATTAGGGGTTTGGAACGGGTCCCATATGAGGAGAGGTTAAAGCGACTGGGACTTTTCAGTTTAGAAAAGAGGAGACTGAGGGGGGATAGGATAGAGGTATATAAAATCATGAGTGGTGTGGAGAGGGCCGATAAAGAAAAGTTATTTATTAGTTCCTTAAATAGAAGAACTAGAGGACACCAAATGAAATTAATGGGTAGCAGGTTCAAAACTAATAAAAGAAAGTTCTTCTTCACACAGCGTGTAGTCAACCTGTGGAACTCCTTGCCAGAGGAGGCTGTGAAGGCTAGGACTATAATAGAGTTTAAAGAGAAGCTAGATAATTTCATGGAGGTTAGGTCCATAAAGGCTATTAGCCAGGGATAAAATGGTGTCCTTGGCCTCTGTTTGTCAGAGGCTGGAGAGGATGGCAGGAGACAAATCGGCTTGATCATTGTCTTCGGTCCACCCTCTCTGGGTCACCTGGTGCTGGCCACTGTCGGCAGACAGGATACTGGGCTAGATGGACCTTTGGTCTGACCCAGTACGGCCGTTCTTATAGGCAGCAAAGGGGGAAAAAATGGGTACTTGAAAGGGAAGCACTGCACAGCTGAGCCTGGCTCAGCTATGTGGCACTGCCCCTTTGAAACTCTGAGGCAGCACTCCCCAGCTGATCCTGGGTTCCACTGAAATGCCACATTGAGCCCGAGAGGCTTTGGCTAGAGCAGTGGTCTCCAACCTTTTTAAGCATAAGATCACTTTTTGAATTTAAATGCAAACCAGGATCTGTCTGCAACCCAAACACCTTGTCCCACCTCCTTCCTGCCCCTTCTCTGAGGCCCCTCCTCCATCCTCATTCACTTTTATCAGGCTGGGGTGCGGGGAAGGGGTATGCAGACTCTGATCTTGGGCTAAAGGATTTGGAGTGGGGAGGGGGTGCTGAGCTGAGCCTGGGGTAGGGAGTTGAGGTACAGGAGGGGGTTCAGGGTGCAGGCTCTGGGAGGAAGTTTGGGTGCAGGGGAACTCAGGACTAGGGCAGGGGTTTGGGATGCAGGAGGGGTTCAGTACTGGGTCTGGGGTTTGGAATGCAGCCTCTAGGTGGGCACTACTAACCACAGGTGGTTTCTGGGTGGTAGTGCAGGGGACTAAGGCAGGCTTACCCCTACTCTGGCCCTGCACCACTCCCGAAAGCAGCCAGCAAACTCTCTCCATCCATGCCCTCCGCCCGCTCTGTGGAGATAGGGTACAGGGTGGGTGGAGGTGCAGCCTGACATCAGTGCCCTGCACAGCAAGCAAAAGGCTCCCCGGGGGCGGGAGACAGCTCCGCAGGAGCAGCAGGGCAGTGCTGAGAGGGGCAGATGAAGTGCTGGCACTTGACAGCCTCCCAGCCAAACCTGTCAGGGTCACCTGTCAAAGTCTCTAAGATCTACCAATAGATCCCGATCTACTGGTTGGTGACCACTGGGCTAGAGGGACAGTAAGTCAACAGACCCGTTGCCCTACTCCAAGAAACTATTTGGCTAGCTGAAAAATCTTAAGTGGGTTTTCCACTAGGGAAGCCATCTCCTCTTTTATTTCATGCCTTTAAACTTCTCATTGCCCTTTCCCCTGTGTCACTGCCTTTCAAGTGTTGGTAGACAGTCTCCACTCTCTGTTTCTTATTAAGCTGTAATGTTGTTAACTTAATTCCTCATATGTCAAATCCTCTTATTTTTGTCTTCCTTCACTAATTTCCATCCTCTGCAATGTTTTCCCCAGGAATTGAAATGAGTGGGAGTGCTCAAATTTACAGGAAGGGTGACAGCTGATGAGGAATGAGGGTGAAGGTGGGTTGTATGGAATGATAGTAAAAACTGAAAAGTGTATTACAACCATTTTATTAGATGTAGTTCATCTTTTAAAATCATCACACAAATTAAAGCTGGCTATTCAAGCCTACTATGAAGCACAACATTTACATCCTTGTTTTTTTCTTGAAAGTTTGCACAACTCTTTTAATGTACTTCTTGAATGTGGTGCATTCATCTTTGGTAACTTCTCATGTATTCTAGTCCTTCATGATATGCTCATGATTAGGCAGAAATTGGAAGGTGATGCCTTTTAGAACACACAATTCTATTTGATGGGCATAAGAAATGCTCAGCTGTAGTTGTTGTGACTTGGAGTAGCAAGACACACATTCCCACATTTTTCACCCCAGGAATTGGCACAAAGTTTGGGTTGAACCACTAGTGATAATAAAAAAGTTGAAGTCAAATCTTATCCTTTCATCAAATGATATTCCACTCTGTGTTCAAATTCTCTATTCTGCCCTGATTACCTGCTGGTAGTCCCTCACTCCACTCAACTGTTAGTATTTTATAAGACAGGCATCTGTAAAAGTTACATAAAGGCTGAATAGAATACAAAAGTTGCTTTTGTAGATTTGTAAGAATCAAGTCTGTATTTTTTTTTCAGCTGGTTTAACAAACACTTCTTGTCCTCTTCATTTAAGGAGTAAAATTAAGTGCCTTCATTACTCAATTTCTGCACTAAAGTCTTTGCTGCTGCTTCTTGCTGGCTCTTTGATCAAGCGTAGTTTCCATTGCTGGACAAAGACTTGCATCTGTTGTAACAGATGCTTGGATGGCACTGTTTTAATGACCCAAAAGTGGTTTCAACAGTAGACTTAACAAGATAGAATAGCAAAAGTCTTCTCTGAATTTAGTAGCAAAAGTAGTCCACCAGCCTCACGACTTTGATCTGTCCCATCTCGATAGATACTTTTCCAAATTGCTGCAGTAATTTTAAGACAACAGCCAAGGATTGTTTGAGAAAGCTAATGGGTTTTCCCAGGTTGGACTCATATTTGCACTTCAGTCCCGGTATATCATCTATTTTTTCCATTATGTTCAGTATTTTTGGACTCTTGCTGAAAAAAGAGTATAACAAAGACATTAAATGTATGGCTTTTGAATGTCTTTTTAAAATTCTACAGCCCATACTAGTGCTAGTTAGAATAGATATCCCTGTATAGGCGAGATTAGGGTTACGCTTTTCTCTGAGCAATAGTTGTATTTCACTATATCTTCCAGAGAAGTTTGGGGCTCCGTCAAATGCACAAGTAGCCATCTCTTTGGGGTTCAGCTGACAAGCATTTAATTCTTCTAAGATGTGGCTTGTCTCAGATGCAGCCGATATGTCTCCTATAGCCTGACTATCAAGAAATGCATCTACTGGCCTGGCCGACCACTGACATCATGATTACATATGCAGTGTCTTAATACTTGATGCCCATTTGCATTGGTACATTTATCAGCACATTTTCTGACTTCAGTGAAAGTTATTATTTTTTTTCAGCTCCTGAGTCACTCACTGTTGCACTGCACGGTTCTAACCAATCAGCTGAGTTTCTTGCAGAACGATAGCGAGCATTTGGCAGTCTTGGTCAGAACCAGTGTGTTGGGGTATGTAAAAATTAATAGGTTTGAAATGGCTCTGCATTAGTGGTTCAGGGGTCAGCCACAGCATTACCCTGCAAAATGTGCTTTTTCCTTTTGTTTTTGTAATTTGGGAAGATAGATTAAGGGTCCAGTCAAAACCAGTATTATCCTTTCTGATGTATAAACATGTTCTCTCTCTCCATTCTTGTAGCCTAGGAAACCAGATAAATATGGAGTTGCTCTATTTTGTTATGTCTCTTCCTTATCCTCATTGGCTCTGCATAACACATCTGCAGAGTCAAATTCCTTGTAATCTCTGTAACTTGTTAGTTTGTAGTATAGGAAAGTGTTGATTCAATTAGAAATTATATAAATAATAATTAGGGATGGGTATAATTGTATTCATTATTTGCTTATTAATATTCATTTTATGGGAGTTAACATTACTAAATAAGGTTTTAGGAAAAGTAGTGACAGATGTGTGAATTAACATACTAAAATAGATAAAAGGTTCTGACTACTGCCAATTTGTTGCCACTCGGATGTTGTGTTGAATGTGCGAGGTAAACGTGCGTAGGCAATAAAGCAGTTCCATTTACCCCATCCACTCCTGGGTCACTTGTTTCTTCTCTAACACAGGGCACATCTAGACTTGCTTTCACTTTCGAAAGAAGATATGCAAATTTGGTGCAAATTTGCATATAGTTTTCCAATCGCTTTTTCGAAAGAGGTTCTTTTGAAAACGAAAGTAGTCTAGACACGGTTCTTTCGAGAAAAATACCCTTTTTTTGAAAGAACCGTGTAAACCTTATTTTTTTAGGAAGAATGGTTCTTTCGAAAAAGGGTTTTTTTTTTCTTGAAAGACCCACGTCTAAACTACTTTCTTTTTCGAAGGAACCTCTTTTGAAAAAGCGATTGGAAGAAGATAAGCAAATTCATGCCAAATTTGCATATCTTCTTTCGAAAGTGAAAGCAAATCTAGACGTGCCCACAGTGTCCAGCTTCAAGATTAACATGTGACAATGCACTTAACATTGGCCTCCAGTTTGTAGCGTATAGTACCTCTTGCTTGAATAGAAAGTATTATGTGACGGCCATGTTTGTTTGCATAAAATATGTTGTCTCTCCAGCAATGTTCAAAGTTTTTCCATCCATGTATGGAATAAATTTTATGTGCACCAAGGCATATGCAGATGTGCACCACCAATAGAAACCCATGCTGCTGGCTGTGGTCAGCTATGAGTGCTCTGCCAATCAGCTGGGTGGCACCTGAATCTCTCCTGGGCGGCCGCTCAAGCGCTCAGCTTACAGGGAACACTGCTCTCCAGCATGCTTAACCTTGGTGAAAAGGCTACAAAACACCAAGCCTTTGGACTGTATCAACATGCACAAAGCCTTATAACCCAGTCGCTGTCAACGCCAATTTTCACTAGGATATGGCATCCAAATCTCCTGCTTAGTGAGTGCAGTTCAGTTGAGGGTGACTAATGCTTAATTTGTAATGAAAGAGGTGCCAGGGTACAAGCAAGTTTTCACTTTCATCACTGATGTGGGAAGCTCGGAGGTCCTGGCAGCTCATAGTCTCAAGCCTAGAAGTGCTGGGGCTCAGTCTTGGCATAAATTAAGTACTGAGGGAGAGACCCCCTCAATCAGAACTGGTTAAATTCAGTTCTGCTACCTAACGTACCTGCTAATATTTTCCATCCATGTGCAGAATAATTTTTATATGCATGGAGGCATGTTTAATGTGTTCCACCAGTAGAAACACAAACCTAGATGTGGGTGCTCTTCTAATCAGCTGGGCAGCATTTGAATTTCTCCTGAGCAGTTGCACAAGCACACAGTTTAGAGGGAACACTGCTGCTGCGCTTTATTTCTACAATAGCATTTCTTTACCCCTGCATTCAATACCAAAGTGATTTGTAATCCAGCGTTAGCCAAAATTGATCACTTGGGCAACACAGCTCTGTCTTCTGGATACCTAGGTAGAACAGGTATGTTCATGTAAATACAGACTGGTCCTGAAGCCTCCTCTCCTCCCCACCCCCACCCCCCGCCAGTTCATCACAGCTGTCCACTTTGGCCAATATACATGCCAGGGGGACATTGCTGGCACTTGATGGCATATATCGCATTAGAGCAGGGGTGGGCAATAATTTTTGACGGGGGCCAATTTAGAAACTTTTGAAATGGCCCTGGGCTGCCCTGGAAGGGGCAGGGCCTCAGGTAGAAGGGGTGGGGCCAGGACACATCTGTGTTTCCCTGCCCTCAGATCCTGATTGTTCTGGGGGTGGGGGAGCGCATGAAGTCTTTGCCCCCACCCCGCAAGAGAACCACCAGCTGTTCTGAACAGCTGGTGGTTCCCTCTAGGTGCCTGTGCCTCTGGCGATGGGAGGAGCAGGAGTGGCCCGAGGCGGGCTGCGGCAGCTGGCGCCCCAGCCTGCACGGCCGTCAATGGAGTGATGACATCATTGGGCGCCCTGGGCGCCCCAGGACCTCATCATCGGGTGCCCCATTGAAGGTGGCGCCCTAGGCGATGGCCGAGTCGGCCTATAGTCACGGGTCACCCCTGGGGAAGAGACATCGTATGTTCTCCGCCACCCTGTGCCCTCAGGCTAATCAGGGCTTGGGGCAGTGTGGAGCATGCAAAGTGTCCTCCCACCATGTCCCTGTCCCGCAAGGAGCACACGGTGCTTAAAAGTGCTGCACCTCTTGCAGGGTGGGAGGAGACTTCGCACGCTCCCTCCACTCCTAGGCCAATAAGAGCCTGGGAGCAGGGGGGAGCATGCATAATCTCTAGCTCCTTCCTCTTGGGCAAGCAGTGCTTAGAGTAACATAAGAACATAAGAATGGCCATACTGGGTCAGACCAAAGGTCCATCCAGCCCAGTATCCTGTCTGCTGACAGTGGCCAATGCCAGGTGCCCCAGAGGGAGTGAACCAAACAGGTAATGATCAAGCGATCTCTCTCCTGCCATCCATCTCCAGCCTCTGACAAACAGAGGGTAGGGACACCGTTCCTTACCCATCCTAATAGCCATTAATGGACTTTACCTCCATGAATGTATCTAGTTCTCTTTTAAACCCTGTTATAATCCTAGCCTTCACAACCTCCTCAGGCAAGGAGTTCCACAGGTTGACTGTGCGCTGTGTGAAGAACTTCCTCTTATTTGTTTTAAACCTGCTGCCCATTAATTTCATTTGGTGGCCCCTAATCCTTATATTATGGGAACAAGTAAATAACTTTTCCTTATTCACTTTCTCCACACCACTCATGATTTTATATACCTCTATCATATCCCCCCTTAGTCTCCTCTTTTCCAAGCTGAAAAGTCCTAGTCTCTTTAGTCTCTCCTCATATGGGACCCGTTCCATACCCCTAACCATTTTAGTTGCCCTTCTCTGAACCTTTTCTAATGCCAGTGTATCTTTTTTGAGATGAGACCACATCTGTACGCAGTATTCAAGATGTGGGCGTACCATGGATTTATATAAGGGCAATAAGATATTCTCTGTCTTCTTCTCTATCCCTTTTTAAATGATTCCTAACATCCTGTTTGCTTTTTTGACTGCCACTGCACACTGCGTGGACGTCTTCAGAGAACTATCCACGATGACTCCAAGATCTCCTTCCTGATTAGTTGTAGCTAAATTAGCCCCCATCATATTGTATGTATAGTTGGGGTTATTTTTTCCAACGTGCATTACTTTACATTTATCCACATTAAATTTAATTTGCCATTTTGTTGCCCAATCACTTAGTTTTGTGAGATCTTTTTGAAGTTCGTCACAGTCTGCTTTGGTCTTGACTATCTTGAACAGTTTAGTATCGTCCGCAAACTTTGCCACCTCACTGTTTACCCCTTTCTCCAGATCATTTATGAATATGTTGAATAGGATTGGTCCTAGGACTGACCCTTGGGGAACACCACTAGTTATACCGCTCCATTCTGAAAATTTACCATTTATTCCTACCGTTTGTTTCCTGTCTTTTAACCAGTTCTCAGTCCATGAAAGGTTCTTCCCTCTTATCCCATGACAACCTAATTTACACAAGAGCCTTTGGTGAGGGACCTTGTCAAAGGCTTTCTGGAAATCTAAGTACACTATGTCTTCTGGATCCCCCTTGTCCTCATAGTTGACCCCTTCAAAGAACTCTAATAGATTAGAAGCTTCAGGGGATAGCTGAGTTAGTCTGTTACAGAAAAAAAAAAAACCAAATGGTCTGGTAGCACTTTATAGAATAACAAAACATGTAGATGGTATCATGAGCTTTCATGGGCACAACCCACTTCTTCAGATGCCTGGAGTTATGAGTTTGGGATGTGTATACCCGAAATAAATAGGAGAGGGGAAGGGGCAGGGAAGAAAAAATGAAGGGGGTGGGAGACAGAGCATCAGTAAGTATCTGAAGATTGGACAGTTAAACCGAAGCAGATAAAAATCAAAGTCAATAGATAGACTCCCATGTCAGGAAGGATACAACACAAAGAGTTGTTTGCACCTTCAATAGTTGTTAAATTGGTAGTGTCCCAACTAACTTTCATTACGATTGAGTCCGTTAGCATGTGAATTGAATTTGCGGATGAACTCTAATTCCAATGTTTCCCTGTGGATCTGGCTTGTAGAACTGCTTTGTGACAAGACAGCTACTTGGAGATCTTTCAAAGTGTGATTTGGACGGTTGAAGTGCACTCCAATAGGTTTCTGTATGTTTCCTTTGTGTATATCTGATTTGTGTCCATTAATTCTTTCCTGCAGAGACTGTCCAGCTTGTCCAATATATATAGCAGTGGGGCACTGCTGGCATTTGATGGCATAGATCAGATTACTGGATGTGCAGTCAAATGACCTTTTCATTTGGTGGCTGATGTTGTTGGCTCCAGTGATGAATTCGCCAGTATAGATATGTGGGCAGAGTTGGCATCTTTTTTGGTTGCAGGGCTGGGTTCCTGGAGGCTTATGATGTGGTTGTGTGGCATGGTTACCAGAAAGAATTAATTTCAGGTTAGGGGGTTGTCTGTAAGCAAGAATAGGCTTTTCTCCCAAGGCCTCTGCGAGTGAGGGATCATTTTCCAAGATGGGTTGTAGATTGTGTATAATGCGTTGGAGGGGTCTGAGTTGTGGACTATAGGTAACAAGAAGAGAAGTTTTGTTGTTTTCTCTTTTGGTCTGTCTTGAAGTAGTTCATGTCTGGGTACTTTTTTTGGCTCTGTCAATTTGTTTTTTTCACTTCTCCAGGTGGGTATTTCGGTTTTAGGAATGCTCTGTAAAGATCCTGTAGGTAAGTGGTCCCCAACCTTTCGGGGCCGCCGCGTGCCCGGGGGCGGGGCCGCGGCCCCGCCGCGTGCCCGGGGGCGGGCACTGCGCATGTGCCGTGTGCCCGGGGGCGGGGCCGGCCCAGATCATTCTGCAGGCACACATAAATGCCCCCGGCGGGTGCCATGGCACCCATGGACACCGCATTGGGGACAACTGCTGTAGGTGATTGTCTCTGTCTGTGGGGTCAGAGCAAATCCGGTTGTATCTTAGGGCTTGGCTGTATACGATAGATTGGGAAATGTGTCTGGGATGGAAGCTGGAGGCATGAAGGTAAGTGTAGCAGTTGGTGGGTTTCCAATATAGGGTGGTGGAAATTTGTCCATTATTCAACTGTACAGTAGTGTCCAGGAAGTGGCTTTCTCATGTGGATTGGTCCAGGCTGAGGTTGATAATGGCGTGGAAGTTGTTGAAATCCTTGTAGAATTCTCCGTGGTTAGTAAGACATGATTTTCCTTTACAGAAAGCATACTGACTTTTGCCCAACAAATTATGTTCTTCTATGTGTCTGACAATTTTATTCTTTAGAATAAAAGTGTTGACTCTAAGCGCTGCACGCTCCCCTGTTCCTAGGCCCTGATTGGCCTCGGGGCAGGCCCCCAGCAGGGCCTCCACAAGCCAGATCTGGCCCTCAGAGGCCCTTTTGTCCACCCCTGCCTTAGAGGATGTGCAGTTGTGTGAGCTTCTGATGTTGTAGCTTATGTGGTTAGATCCTGTGATGGTGTCACTTGTATAGATGTGTGGATAGAGTTGGCAATGGGGTTGATTGCAGGGGTAGGTTCCTGGCTGAGTGCATCTGAGGTGTGATGCGTGGCTGCTGAAAGGCATTTGCTTCAGGTTAGGGGGTTGTCTGTAGGCAAGGACTGGCCTGTCTTGCAAGGCCTGTGAGAGTGAGGGATCATTTTCCAGGACAGGTTGTAGATTGTCAGTGATGCACTGGAGGGGTTTAAGCTGGGGGCTGTAGGTGATGACTAGTGGTGATCTGTTATTTCCTTGTTGGGCCTTTCTTGCAGCTGATTCTTGGGTACTCGTCTGGCTCTGTCAATCTGTTTCTTCACTTCCCCAGGTGAGTATTTCAGTTTTAAGAATGCCTAATAGTGATCCTGTAGGTGTTCAGGGCTGGCCTTACCATGAGGCGAACTGAGGCGGCCACCTCAGGTGCCAGACTGTGGGGGGGCGCCACTAGGACCCAGAGTGTAGAAAATTGTGTCTGCTGCTGGTGCATCTGTATTCTCTCTGCAGTACCATGAGAGGAGCAGAACAGGAAGAAGGCAGAATGAGATTTTGGCCCAAGCGAGGGGGCATGGGGGGCATCATTTGAGCTCCCCGCCTGAGGTGACAAAATGTTGTGGGCCAGCCCTGTAGGTGTTTGTCTGTCTGTAGGATGGAGCAAATCCAGTTGCATCTTAGGACCTGGCTGTAAACAATTGATCATGTGATGTGTCCTGGATGGATGCTAGAGGCATGTAGGTAAGACTATCAGTCAGTAGGTTTCTGGTACAAGGTGGTGGTAATGTGGCCATCATTTAATTGTATTGTAGTATTAAGGAAGTGGATTTCTTGTGTGGACTGGTCCAAGCTAAGGTTGATAGTAGGGTGGAAGTTGTTGAAATCCTTGTGGAATTCTTCAAGGGTCTCTTTCTTGTGGGTCCATATGATGAAGATGCCATCAATGAAGCATAAGCAGAGAAAGGTGCTAGGGGACCAGAGCTGACGAAACATTGTTTGAGGTCAGCCATAAAGATGTTGGCATATTGTGGGGCCATGTAGGTGCCCATCCCAGTGCCATTGACTTGAAGGTCTAAATTGTCCCCAAATTGGAAATAGTTGTGGATGAGGACAAAGCCACATAGCTCAGCCACCAGTTGTGCTGTGGCATCATCAGGGATAGTGTTCCTCATAGCTAGTAATCCATCCTCATGGGGAATGTTGGTGTAAAGAGCTTCTACCTCCATGGTGGCCAGGATGGTGTTTTTAGGAAGATTATTGATGCTCTGTAGTTTCCTCAGGATGTCAGGGTTGTCTCAAAAGTAGCTAGGAATGCTGGTAGCACAGGATCTGAGGAGAGAGTAAACATAACTGGATAATCCTGCTGTAAGTGTATGGATGCCTGAGAAGATGGGATGTCCAGGATTTCCAGGTTTGTGGATTTTGGGTATCAGATAGAAAACTCCTTGTTGAGGGACGCTAAGCCCTCGGGGGGCCCCTCAACTTTTTTCTCTTGGTTGAGTGAACTCACAATCACTGAGACTGTTTATAGCATGTCCCAATGGCCTCAGTCAATATACATGCCCCTGTATTCATGGTATTACAGCCCAGTGATCACAGTCACTATAAGTGCCCCTGTATTCAGGGTATTACGGCCTTGTGGCCTCAGTCATTATACGTGCCTCTGTATCTGAGCTAATACGTCCCAGTGGCCTCAATCCACATATACAAGTCCTCCCTCTTCAGGATAATACGGCCCAGTGGCATTAGTCCCTGTAGAAGCCCCTCTAGTTCAGGATACTGTGGCCCTCCTGGCTAGGTCCATACAGCAGTCCCTCTAATTAGGGCATTGCGGCCCTGCAGCTTTAGTCAATGGAGAGTTGGTAACGCGTCCCACCATGCGGAGTTATGTAAGGCAAGGATAGGAGGATCCGGGCCCTCCCTCTCCACCCGGTCCCATCCCAGAGCCTTGTATGAGCAGTGGACTGTGCCACTGCTCACTCAGCAGGGAATCCTGCTGCAACATACTGCACACTCGGGGGGCAATTGCCAGTCCTGGGCTACTTCCTACCAGTACCTGACTGACGTCTTCTCCATGTGCTCATTCTCATTCTGCAGCTTCTCTGGTAGCTGCTCTTGGCTCGGCTGCCGCTCCTTGGTCCAGCTGTGCTTCCTGACCTGGAGATTTCTCAGCGCCTCCTTCCCTTTCAGCAGTCAGCCCTGATTGAGCTGCTCCAGAGGCTTTTATAGTCAGTCTCCAGTTGGAGCTAAGGATGTTAAGGATTAGTTGACTGACTAGTGGACTATTCAATAAGCAAACGCTTATCGGATAGTCGAGTCGATTAGTGAATTCCCCCCTGCCCCTGCTGCCTCTATCTGAGGAATACGGCCCAGTGGCCTCAATCCACATATACAAGTCCCCCCTCTTCAGGGTAATGCGGCCCAGTGGCATTAGTCCCTATAAAAGCCCCTCTAGTTCAGGATACTATGGCCCTCCTGCCTAGGTCCAAACAGCAGTCCCTCTAATCAGGGCATTGCGGCCCTGCAGCCTTAGTCAGATATAGACTAACTTATTCAGCAAAGTGGGGGAAGAGAGGGTACTTGGAAGCAGCAGCACCACACGGAGCTGACCCCAGGCTCCATGTGGCACTGCCCCTTTGAAATGCCATGGCAGCGTTTCAAAACGGCAGCACCGTGTGGAGCCTGGGGTCAGCTGGGGACCCCCTAGCTGACTCCGGGCTCCCTGCAGCATTTCCATGGAACTCGGAGTCAGCTGGGGAGTCCCCAGCTGATCCCGGGCTCTGTGCGGCGCTGCTGCTTTAAAATGCCAAGCAGAGCCCAGGATCAGCTGGGGAGTCCTTAGCTGATCCTGGATTCTGGGGAATGCTGCATGGACGCCGGGGCCTGACCCCAGGCTTTGCGTGACATTTTAATACGGCAGCGTAGCATGGAGCCCGGGGTCAGCGGGGGACTCTGAGTCCCCTGCTGACTGCAGGCTCCATGAGGGTGCTTCCTCTTTGAAAAGCATGAGAGCCCCCGCTGGGAACTCTTGTACATTTCAAAACTGGCACACTGCATGCAGCCCGGGGCCAGCGTGACGTTCCGCTGAGTCTGGGCTTCACGTGGGTGCTTCTGCTTTGAAATGCACAAGAGCCCCCAGGAAGTGCCTATCGACTAGTTGAGTAGTCGATAGAAATTCTATTGACTACTTGACTAGTAAATTACTCGTTGGTTAACAACTTTAGTTGGAGCATGCCCAGCAGGGTTTGGGGGTGGGGATCTCTCTGCTAACTGGGCCACTGTAACTACATCAGCTTTAGTGTAGGGTTGATACACCCCATCACTCCCCTTCCCCTTTAAGTGGGTAGGTGGCAAAGGTTCTGGCATGGGTCTCTCCCCGCCTGTGCTGGAGAAAAAATCCGCATTAGTGTGTGCCCTATCTGGCTGATGAGCTACGCTAAAATCATAGGCCTGCGGTGGTAAGTATCACCTCATGATTTTTGGTGTAACCATCTCAATGGGTGTGGTCGGTGACCAATTGGAATAGGTTGCCGAGCAGGTAATTCCTCAGTACGTTGACTGCCTATTTTACTGCTAGGCCTCTTTCTCCACTGTGAGGTACTTCTGTTCTCGAGGGAACAATTTCCTACTCATATAGAGCACAGGGAGTTCATCTCCTTCCACCTCCTGTGATAGCACGGCTCCTAGCCCCGCCTTGCATGCATCTGTCTGTAAAACAAAAGGTCTTGAGAAATCTGGGTTAAACAACACCGGGGCCTTAGTTAAGTGGTCTTTGAAGGCTTGGAAGGGTCTCTCACACGTGGCTGAGCATTGAACCTTTCTGGGTTGTGAGTCCTAGTCAGGTCAGACAAGGGAGCAACAAGCATTGCAAAGTCCGGCATAAAGCGGCATCAGTACCCTGCTAACACCAAAAATTGATGTACCTATTTCTTTGTTGTGGGGGCCATGTACTCTTTCAAGGCCTGCACCTTGTCTATCAGTGGGCACAGAGTCCCTTGCCCAGCAGTGTAACCGAGGTAGGTCACTTCATGTCATCCTAGGTGGCATTTTCTGGGGTTTGCTGTGAGCCTGGCTTTACCTAGTGTCCATAGCACAAACTCTAGATGCTGAAGATGTTCCACCCATGTTTGTCTATAGATCACTATGTCGTCCATATAGACCTCTGCGTACGGATGGTGGTGTTGTAATGGTCGGTCCATCAGCCGCTGGAATGTCACTGCTGTTCCATGTAGGCCAAAGGGTATAGTGATGAATTGATACAGCCCAAATGGAGCGGGAAAGGAATTGATTCAGCCCAAATGAAGCCAGGGTCAAGGGGATTTACCAATAGCCCTTAGTCAAATCTAGGGTAGAAATAAACTTAGCACTACCCAGTCTCTTGAGTACTTCATCCACTCTTGGCATGGGGTAAGTGTCAAACCGCAATATGGCATTCACTTGCGGAAGTCAATACAAAACCGTATTGTCCCGTCTGGTTTTGGGACCAGTAGAATGGGGCTCTTGCATTCACTCTGCAGCTCTTATACTACTCCCACCTCTAGCATAGTCTGGAGTTCCTTCTGGACTGCCTCCCACATCTTCCTGGGAAGGGGTCAGTGTTGATCACGTACCTTTTGGCCTGGCAGGATGGCTATATGGTGGTGGACCAAGTTGGTCCATCTGGGGTAGGTGGACAACGCTGAGGGGAAGGCCTGGACTAGCCGGTGTAGCTTTTCCTGTTGTTCAGGGTCCAGTTCTTCTCAGATCATGACAGGTGTTGGGGCCATGGAGTTTGTCACCAACGGCCCCAACTCCAGTTTAGGTGGATATGGGGCAATAAACAAACCCAGGCCTGACTCAGCCTTGGATCTTCTCCCTGGTCTCAGAGGAAGTCACTGCTAGTATCTAGCCAATTGGCTTCCGTCTCCCTCATCAGCCCAGTCTCTGGGGCTGGCTAGAAGGGGAGTTCCTGGAGCTGATGTGGGGCTTTCCCCTGGGGACCCAGTGGGTCATCAGCTCCCACCTTCTTGGGTGTGCCCTGACCTCCTTGGTCCTTTTCTGGCTCCAGTCCTTAACAATCTGGTGGAACCCCCACCAGACCCGGTGTAAAATCACAGGGTAAGGCAATCTGGGGCCAGACCAACCCGACAGACTCCTTCCTCATGTTCGTCTGACAGCAGCACCCATGCAGTTGGGTATGGCTGCATGTCCCTGTGGACACATTGCACCAGGATAGGGGCTCCAGTGGCTCAGAGGACTCCACCAGGTCAGCTCGCACCAACGTCTGGCTGCAATCTGAGTTGACTGGATGGTTCCTGGGGTCCCATCCACTTTCAGGCTAACTAACAGCTTGGCAGGGCCTTGACCCCCTGGTCTTATGACTCGCCGTCAACACTTGTACAAGGATTGTAGCTATGGATGGGCAATCCTTACGGAAGTGCCCCTCTTGCCCGCAAATATAACATTTGCCTCGGTTTGTCCCTTCTGGCTCTTTCAGTGTTCCATCCTCAGGTCCTACTGACCTACTACTCCTCCCCCCAGTCCATTGGTAGGCTTACTGTTTGCTGTCTAATTGGCCTTCCCTCAGGCTTCTGGGGGTTGACAGGGCACCTCAAGCTCCTGGGCTCCTGTTGATGGGTGCCTCGCCTTACCTGGGGTTCCAGATCAAGACTCTCTTCAGCTCTCCGGCCATGTACTTCAGGTCCCTCTGATGCTAGGTAGTCTTCCATCAGGGAGACCGCTTCTGTGAGTGAGTTTGGGCGATGGTGCTTTACCCATCTTTGGATTCCAGTGGGGAGGATTTGTAAAAACTGCTCCAAAATAATCATCTCTGCTACCTGTGCCCCGTCCGCCTCATGAGTTCAATCCATAGCCAGCAGTAATCTCACAGTTTTTGCACTACAGCCTGCAGTCTGGCTTCCAGGGGGTATTGTTCCTGGTGGAATTGCGGCCGGTATGTTTCTGGGCTAATGCCTGTCTGTTCTAAAATCGCCCCCTGGAATTTGTGATAGTCCAGGGCATCTTGGGGGTCTAAATTATGGCAGGCCACCTGAGTTGGCCCTGTCAAATATGGAACTCGTATAGTTGCCCATTGTTCCTCTGGCCACAGTTGCAGCCCTCTCAGATTTCAGCAGGAAGGTCTCAGGGTCATTGCTGGGCCCCAGCTTGCTGAGGTAGATGGGCAGTTTCTGCAGGCCTCTCACAGCCCCATCTCCTGGTGGGCTAGGGACCAGGGCCAGTGCAGACCTCCACAAAGCCATTAGCTGCTGGAGCCACTGGTTCTGCTGAGTCTGCTGCTGGGCCGTGAGCTGTAGTTGTTGCTGGGTGACCAACTGCTGCAGCAATTGGTTGTTTTGTTGTTGTTGTAACTGGGTAGCCTGCTGCTGCTGGTTCTCCAAGCAGCCATTCCAACAGTATTTCAGGATCTATGGCGTCAGTCTCCCTAGCACCCTTTCATAGGTTCCCTACAGAGCTCTCTGCTTGGCCTCCCCACTCATCCCTTTATCTCAAGGGAGGGATAGAGCTAATGCCCATGTTCTCCACCACATTGTCGAGGGGCAGCAGGCCCTCGAGGGGGACGGGCCGGGCCTTGACTTTTTGCCCTTGATTGAGTGACCTCACAACCATGGCCTCAATCAATATACATGCTCCCGTAGTCAGGGTATTATGGCCTTATGGCCTCAGTACCTATTGTATGTACCCGTGTATATGAAATAATATGGACCAGTGGCCTCAATCCACATATACAAGTCCCACCTCTTCAGGGTAATACGGCCCAGTGGCCTTAGTCTATGTCAGGGGTGGCCAACCCATTCTGGGCAAAGAGCCAAGATAGCAGTGGATCCAGTGCAAAGAGCCGGGGCAAAGTTGTCGAGCAAAAAAACCCAAACAACCCTCTCTTTAAAAAAAAAAAAAAAAAAAAAAAAAAGGCTCTGCCCCTTTAAGAAACTGCATTTAAACGCGGTTTATGGCTGTGTCCGACAGCTCCCCTGCCCAGGTCAGCACAGGGAGCTGGGAGGAGAGGCACGGGGGTAGCTTTTGAGCCATGGGGGCTGGGGGAGCTTTGCGAGCCATACCCGGGGCGGGAAGAGCTGCATGCGGCTTGTGAGCCACGGGTTGGCCACGGCTGGTCTATGTAGAAGCCTCTCTAGTCAGGGTAATACAGCCCTGCTGCCTAGGTCCATATAGCAGTCCCTCTAATTAGGGTATTACGGCTCTGCAGCCTTAGTCAATGGAATATTAGTAAAGCGCTCTTCCCCTCCCCCCCCCCCAACATGGGGTTATGTAAGGAAGGGGTAGGAGGATCCGGGCCCTCCCTCTCCACCCGGTCCCATCCCAGAGCCTTGTATGAGCAGTGGACTGTGCCACTGCTCACTCAGCAGGGAATCCTGCTGCAACATACTGCACACTCGGGGGGCAATTGCCAGTCCTGGGCTACTTCCTATCAGTACCTGACTGACATCTTCTCCATGTGCTCATTCTCATTCTGCAGCTTCTCTGGTAGCTGCTCTTGGCTTGGCTGCCGCTCCTTGGTCCAGCTGTGCTTCCTGACCTGGAGATTTCTCAGTGCCTCCTTCCCTTTCAGCAGTCAGCCCTGATTGAGCTGCTCCTGAAGCTTTTATAATCTGTCTCCAGTTGGAGCATGCCCAGCCGGGCTTGGGGATGGGACTCTCTCTGCCAGCTGGGCCAGTATAACTCTTATCAGCTTCAGTGTGGCATTGATACAACCCATCACACTCCTGGTCTGGGATTTCGGGATGTGTTCATATAGATTTGGGTCCTGAGTTGTAGCATGGAGCTTCATGAGCAGGTGGTGTAGTTTCTTTTGGTATTCCTCAGTGGGATCTGAGGAAAGAAGCCAGTAGAATGTGGTGTTGGTGAGTTGTATGGCAGCCTTCTGTTCATAATCTGTCCAGTTTTTTTGAGGCTGTGGATAGCATTGCATTCTGCATGGCTGAGGTATATGTGACATGATGTTGTTTGTTCACCATGGCAGCCTGTGCACGTTTGTGGAAGCAATCAATGTAGAAGTCCAGACTCTTGTTACGACCATCAAGAGGGGTCCACATAGAGGTCTTCCTCATGTGGGGCTGGTAGGGGGGATCCCGAGGATCAGTTCGATGTTCAGTGGTGTATTTGGAAATATTCCTTCAGACAGAGGTGGTGAAAAAGGCTGTTAGCTCAAATCAGATAGCTCCCTGACTAAGTTTCTCTTGGAGTTTCAATAGGATACAGCATTCCTAAATCACTATGTAGTATTACTGTACATTGCTGTATAAGTGCCAGGCTCCACCCCAGGGCAAGCTGCATTTCAGTGCCAAGTGAGAGAAATTCCTGTAAATACAGGGACAAGTGCCAAAACCTCCATTGTCTTCAATGGGTATAGGTTCAGTTCTTAGTTGGTAAGTACCAGCATCTTCATAGAGGATTAGAGTTAAGTGCCCAATGGGATTTGGACTGCATATGATCTTAAACACTTTTGAAAATATCATTTTGAAGTGACTGAAACTACTGCAACATATATAATATCAGGTGCTGGGTACTTTACAGCAAATGGAAGGCACATCAGGAAAACTGAAAAACCTTCTTGTAATATCCAGCTTAGCCTTATTGAGGTCCAACTTAAAAGATGCATCATCATCATCATCATCAACCATGGGTTCAATGCCCATTGGTGTCCAATGCCTCCCTCACTATTTCCTTCCATCTTTCCTTGTCCAGTGCAGAGTGGTTTAGTTTCTGTAGACTAGCTCTGCTCCAGTCTACTATATCATCTACCCATTCTCTGTGGGGTCTGCCTCTCCTATTCGGACCATCCATTATGCCGAATACCAGGGTCTTAATTTTTCACTTGTTATTCATTCTGCAGATATGCCCAAATAGCTGTAACTTCCGTTGTACAACCTTCTGCAGTAGGTTCTCTTTCGGCTGTATCTTCCCAATAATTCCTAGTTGGTGACCTTCTGCATCCATCCTATTCTCAGGATCTTTCTATAACAGCTCCTCTCGAACGCCAATATCCTTCTCTTCAAATCTTTCATTATCACCCATGTTTCACATCCATACAACATTCTGCTAAATACACGTTTTCAAGACATTCAGCTTAATTTCTAAGCTAATCGCTTTACTTTTCCAGATTTTATCCATCGCCTTCAAACTCACTCTTGCTTTCACTATTCTAGTCGCTATTTCCTTCTTACAGTCTAGATCATATGTCATGTTGCTCCCCAAATATGTGACCTTCTCTATGTTCTCTAGTTCGATCCCATCTACCCTGATCTTCCTTCCTATTTCCTTATTTCTTAGAGATTAAAAAAAGAAGATGGTATCATGAGGTTTCGTGGACACAACCACTTCTTCAGATGAATGGAGTTTAAGAGGTCCAAGTTCCAAATAAATAGCAGAGAAAGAGAGGGGATGGGGAGGGAAAGGAAAGGAGAAAAATGGGAAAAGAATAGTCATTAGTTTCCATGCTAAATGAAGCTGATAAAGAGGATTCTAAGTACTCTTAAGTACCTGTGTTTGGCTTTTTATGTCATTAGGCTGTGGAATGTAGCGGGTAATCCAGTTAAGGTATTAAACTTCTGTTGTAGTAACTTACAGTACAAACTTGTAAATTAAATTAAGCTCTGCAACTTCCCTTTCAAGCTGGTTTTTGAAATTGGCTTGTAATATATGGAAAGTTTGAGATCCATTAATGAGTGCATAAGAACATAAGAAAGGCTGTACTGGGTCAGACCAAAGGTTCATCTAGCCCAGTAGCCTGTCTGCCGACAGTGGCCAGCACCAGATGCCCCAGAGAGGGTGGACCAAAGACAATGATCAAGCGATTTGTCTCCTGCCATCCTTCTCCAGCCTCTGACAAACAGAGGCCAGGGACACCATTTCTATCCCCTGGCTAAAAGCCTTTTATGAACCTAACCTCCATGAAATTATCTAGCTTCTCTTTAAACTCTGTTATAGTCCTAGCTTCACAGCCTCCTCTGGCAAGGAGTTCCACAGGTTGACTACACGCTGTGTGAAGAAGAACTTTCTTTTATTAGTTTTAAACCTGCTACCCATTAATTCCATTTGGTGTCCTCTAGTTCTTCTATTTAGGGAACTAATAAATAACTTTTCTTTATTGGCCCTCTTCACACCACTCATGATTTTATATACCTCTATCCTATCCCCCCTCAGTCTCCTCTTTTCTAAACTGAAAAGTCCCCGTCGTTTTAACCTCTCTTCATATGGGACCTGTTCCAAACCCCTAATCATTTTAGTTGCCCTTTTCTGAACCCTTTCCAAGGCCAAAATATCTTTTTTGAGGTGAGGAGACCACATCTGTACCTGGGCAAGTTAAAATGTTCCCCAACAGGTTTATGTGTATTACCTTTTTGAATATCTGATTTGTGTCCATTAATCATCCTTTGTCGTAGAGACTGTCCAGTTTGGCCAATATACATGGCAGAGGGGCATTGCTGGCCCTTGATGGCATAGATCACATTGGTGGATGTGAAGTTATATGAGCCTCTGATGTGGTAGTTTGTGGTTTGGTCCTGTGATGAAGTTGCTTGTATAGATGTGTGGACAGAGATGGCAATGGGATCGATTGCAGGGGTGGCTTCCTGGGTGAGCATGATGGAGGTATGTTGCGTGGTTGCTGGAAATAATTTGTTTGAAGTTAGGGGGTTGTCTGTAGGCAAGGACTGGCCTGTCCCCCAAAGCCTGTGTGAGCGAGGGATCATTTTCCAGGACAGGCTGTAGATGGTTGATAATGCTTTGGAGGGGTTTAAGTTGGGGACTGTAGGTGATGACAAGTGGAGTTCTTTTGTTTTCTTTGTAGAGCCTATCTTGAAGAAGCTGACTTCTGGGTACTCATCTAGCTCTGTCAATCTGTTTTTTCACTTCTCCGGGTGAGTATTTTAGTTTTCAGAACGTTTGATATAGATTCTGTAGGTGTTTGTCTCTGTCTGTGGGATTGGAGCAAATCCAATTGTATCTTAGGGCCTGGCTGTAAACAAATAATTGGAAAATCAGTCTAAGATGGATGCTAGAGGCATGTAGGTGAGTGTAATGGTCGGTAGGTTTCCAGTATAAGGTGGTGGAAATGTGGCCGTTGCGTATTTGTACTGTAGTGTCAAGGAAGTGGATCTCTTGTGTGGACTGATCCAGCCTAAGATTGATGGTAGGGTGGAAGTTGTTGAAATCCCTTTAAAATTCTAGTGTCTCCTTCCTGTGGGTCCATATGATGAAAATGTCATCAATGTAGTGTAAGTAGAGTAAGTGTGCTAGAGCTAGAGCTGAGGAAATGTTGTTCAAGGTCAGCCATAAAGACGTTGGCATATTGTGGGGCCATGCAGGTGCCCATAGCTGTGCCCCTGACTTGAAGATACAAATTGTCCCCAAATTTGAAATAGCTGTGGGTAAAGACAAAGTTGCAGAGCTCTGTAGCTCTGTGTGCAGTGGCATCCTCAGGATGGTGTTCCTGACCACCAGTAATCCATCTTTGTGTGGAATGTTGGTGTAAAGAGCTTCTACCTCCATGGTGGCCAGGATGGTGTTTTCAGGAAGATTACCGATGTTCTGTAGTTTCCTCGGGAAGTTGGTAGTGTCTTGAAGATAGCTAAGAGTGTTGGTAATATAGGATCTGAGGAGGGAGAGAATATAGCCAGATAATCCTGCTGTAAGTGTGCCAATGCCTGAGATAATGGGTCATCCGGGATTTCCAGGTTTGTGGATCTTGGGTAGCAGAAAATTCCTGGTCAAGGATTTGGGGGGGTGTTAGTGTAGATTTGGTCCTGAGTTGTAGCAGGAAGTTTCCTGAGCAGATGGTTTAGGGGTTTTTTGGTATTCTTTAGTGGGATCAGAGGAGAGAAGCCTGTAGAATCTGGTGTTGGTGAGTTGTCTGGCCACCTCCTGTTCATAATCTGTTCTGTTCATGATGACTACAGCACCATCAGAGGTCCAGTGACTCTGTTAGCAAGAAAGGCTGGAGTGGTGGAACAAAGCAGGAGGAGGAATGAAGAAGGGATAGTGCTGCTAGAAGGGTCGCGGGGTCATTCTGCCTGAACTACTGAACTCTCCGCCTTCTAGCTGTAGGTTTTTTTTCCCTTCCTTCCTAGTGAAGAACCATCACATCATCAGGAAATCCGTCTGAAGGGGCTGTTGGCTTATGAAAACAGGAAGAAGGAGAGATGGGAAAATGGCAGGAAATGAAACAGGATGTAAAGTGTCAGGTGAATAATTATATGTGTGGCCTAAGTATTGTAGCCCCTCTCTGTTGTGTCACAGTGACCCAACATTATATTTCAACGAGTGATGGTCCCAAGAGGCAAAACTTAAAAAACAACAAATAGTCTAGAAAGCTCATGATACCATCTACGTGTTTTGTTGGCCTTTAAGGTGCTGCTAGACTATTCATTGTTTTTTAAGTTTTTCCAGTTACAGACTAACTCAGTTACCCCTCTGAAGCTTTTGAACATCCAGGAGGCAAAGTTCAGTGACATGCAGATCTGGGCTTTTGCAGAGTTCACCAAGTGTTGGCCCTGGGGCTTTAGTTTGTATCCATCTTGGACTGAAACAGGCATTTTGGGTTGTGCAATGTTAGCTGGAAAGACCCAAAAGAAGGCAGGATTCAGATAGTTAGTTGATGCAAGTCACCCTGGCTCCCATGACAGCTGTGTCAATTTAGGTAAAACAATGACTAGTTTCAAAGGCAAATGGAGAACAATGGAGCTTGCCAGTTGTCATTCACTGTAATAACTTCCCCGTTCAGTGTCCGGGTATCTGTGATGCGTGGTCCTATGCAGTCTACATGCAAGTATCACAATCTGTCCCCATGTCTGGGAAAAACATCCCTCCTTTTCAGGGCAACGTGGTGGGGCTCTGATCTGAAGATGCTCTTCCTGTGACACTGGATACCTGAAGCATAGGTTTTCTGGCTTTCCCTTACCCTGTTCCCACATGTGGGAGGAGATTCCACCTCTCCTCCACAGACTGAAAAATGCCCTGAGGCAGTGACGTATTTCCAGTTGTTCAAAGATCCCTTCTGGTATTCATATCTGGATCCTTCTGAGTTTTCTTCAAAGACTAATAGAATCATAGAACATTAGAACTGGAAGGGACCTCAAAAGGTCATCAAGTCCAGTTCCCTGCCCTCACGGCAGGACCAAACACCATCTAGATCAGTGGTCTCCAACCTTTTTACACCCAAGATCACTTTTTAAATGACAGAACAAGCCAAGCTCTACCGCCCCGCCCCTTCCTTGAAGCCCCGCCCTCTCTATTCTCCTCCTCTCCATCACTTGCTATCCCCAACCCTTATTCTGCTGCTTTTTTTCCCAATTCTTCTGTAGGAAGAGGTTTTTCCAACATTTGGCCTGTCTAGACTGGACCAAATGTCAGAAAAACCCCTTCTTTTGGAAGCCCCTTATTCCTCGTGGAAAGAGGAATATAGGGGTGACCGAAAGATCATGTTTGCTCTTCCACTAAAAGAAGCGGAAGAACAAATGCATCCCTGGATGCAGAAGAGTTTTTCTGAGATATCTCCGGAATCCTGAAAAACTCCTGCAGTCTAGCTGTAACCTCGCTGGGTTGAGACAGGATGTGTAGGCTCTGGTGTGGGAATGAGGGATTTGGGTGTGGGAAGGGGTGAGAGGTGCAAGCTCTGGGAAGAAATCTGGATGCAGGAGGAGGTGGAAAAGGGGACGCTGGCTCGGGAAGGGGGCGCCAGGCTGGGCAGTGTTGGGGTCAGATGTAGGGTTAGGGTACTAAGCAAGCCACAGACTTGTGGATGTGAGGGTTCAGGAATTTGGGTTGGGGTATGTGAGGGGCTCAGGGCAGGGGGTTCCAGTGTATGATAGGCTCAGATGTAGGGTCTGGGGGAAAGGGGAGTGCAGGAGTGTTATGATGCTGTGGCCAGATGGGGGCTTGGCCCCAGTTGGGGGTTTGTTGGCCAGGCTTCATTTTTTAATAAAATACTGTGTCAAACAAAAAGTTTCTGCATTGTCTTTATTTCTGAGAAGGGCAGGGAACCTGTTTTTAGTCAGGGGTCACTGACCAAAGAAAAGTCAGTTGGGGCCACGCAAGTGAGATGCAAAAAAAATCTCCTCCAACCCCTCTCCCCAAGCTTCACTAATGTGGCCCCAACTGCGTTGGTGGGAACAGGGGGACATAGTACTGGGGAAGGGTGCTAGTGGGTGCTTTGGCAGGGGACAGGGTGCCAGTGGGGACAGAGTTCTGTGGCTGGGGGCAGGGGAGAGGGAACAGGGTGCTGGGAGGGCAGAGGACAGGGTTCTGCAGCAGGGGACAGAGTGCCAGTGGGGACAGGTTTCTGCAGCTGGGGACAGGGTGCCAGTGAGGACAGAGTTCTGTGGCTCGGGACGGGAGTGGGGACAGAGTTCTGGGAGTGGGAACGGGAATGGGGACAGGAGAGTGGGGACTGAGTTCTGGGCGTGGGGACGAGAGTGGGGACAGAGTTCTGTGGCAGGAGAGTGGGGACAGAGTTCTGTGGCTGGGGAGAGGGAACTGGGGAGTGGGGGCAGCGGAGAGGGAACAGGAGAGTGGGGACAGGGGGCAGGGTGCCAGTGGAGGCAGAGTGTCCCCTGCATCTGCCTCCTCCCAGGATTCTCCATCTCCCACACCCCCGAGGAAGCCGGCGCATGCCTCCTCCAGGCCCAACTCCCCTCCCCCGGCACAGGGAAACCCTGTGCATGCCTGCCCCGGGGCTGAAACCCCCACGTGCGCCTGCCCTGGGGCCAACTCACTCATCCTGCGCCGGTGCAGGGAAGTCGTTGTGCTCCTCCTCCGGGGCCGACGCCCCCTCCCGCAGTGCACCCAGCAGAGCAGCCAGCGCACTTCCGGAACCCCTGGAAGTGGCGCTAAGTTGCGGGACTTCCGTCTACCCCCAGGAAGCCAGCACTACTTCCATTTTCGTTGGAGGTAGGTAGTGGGGCTTCTTGGGGGTGGGGAGAAAATGGTGGGGGGGGGGCCTGGATGCCTCACGATCAACTGGTTGAGGCCTCGCGATCGACCAGTCGATTGCGATCGACCTGTTGGTGACCACGGATCTAGATCATCCCTGATAGATGTCTATCCAACCTGATCTTAAATATCTCCAGTGATGGAGATTCCACAACCTCCCTGGGCAATTTATTCCAGTGTTTAACCACCCTGACAGTTAGGAAGTTTTTCCTAATATACAACCTAAACCGCCCTTGCTGCAATTTAAGCCCATTGCTTCTTGTCCTATCCTTAGAGGCCAAGGATAGGACAAGAATTTTTCTCCCTCCTCCTTGTAACAAATACCCTTTTAGGTCCTTGAACATAAGAATAGCCAGACCGGATCAGACCACTGTTCTGTCTGTTCCACTGTCCTGTCTTTCGACAGTGGCTGATGCCAGATGCCTCCGAGGGAATGAATGGAATAGGGCAGTTATCAAGTGATCCAGCCATGGGTCTTCCAGGCCCAGCTTCCGGCAGTCACAGGTTTAGGGACACCCCGAGCATGGGGCTGTGTCCCTGATCACCTGGGCTATAGCCATTGATGGACCTGTCCACATTGACCTCAGCTAATTATTTTTACCCACTAGTACTTTTAGCTTTCACCACAACCCCTGACAAAGTATTCCTTGGGCTGACTGTTCCCTGTGTGACATTGGTAGGGCAACTTTGCACCTGCTGCCCTACCAATGTCAGTGGGTGGCCGCTGATTCTTGTGTTATGGGAAGGGCTCAGTAACATGTCCGTATTTACTTTCTTCACATCACTCGTGATTTCATAGACCTCTGTCATATTCCTCTTTGGCTGAAAAGTTGTAGGCTTTCTAATCTCCTCTTATGGAAGCTGTTCCATACCCCTAACTAGGTGTTGTTCTTCTCTGTACTTTTTGCAGATGCAGAGTTGTTGTTTTTTGATGGGGGCAATCAGAACCTCACACAGTACTGCTCTTTGTCATTGTAGTGGTTGGAAAATTGGACTAGGCATAGCTGGCAGTCACTTACTTGTTCATGCTTCAATATATTTCCTAGCATTTGGCCCAGTCTATTTTGAAAGGAACCCTGAGATGGCCCCCAGGAGACAACTACGCAGTCCAATAAATCCTGCTGCTGAAATGTTCTCACTCTATGAAACATTCTCCATAAAAGCAAAGCTTCGTGCACATGCAAACTGACAATCATAACTGCTCCCATGTCACTTCTCTGTAAATGAACTACTCTCACCCTTGTGAAGAACTTCATGCTTAAACCATACAGAGAGTAGCAAGCAGCCAAAGTGCATAGTTCATTTTCCCAAGTCACTGCCTGTTACTATGGCTATCAGTGCTGCCACACAAATGGCTTGCAAATTATTCGTTTTAACCCAAAATACATGCAAATAGCCAGAAAAACCAGATTTGGTTGTGCTCATTTCTGCTTTTATGGTATGACAAAAACAGTGGTGAATAGGAGAAAAAATTCTGAGATGAATTAATGCTGATCTTAACTTAAATCACTTGAACTCTTCGTCATCTGCTTGTGTATGATCACTGAACGGTGGGCTGGCTACATGTGTTTTTTCACAACTGGTCGGCCAAGTCCTATACCCACATGAAAAATTCAGCATTTGGGAATATTATGTACAATTATGACTCTCCCTGAAGGATGCTGTGTCCATAAAGCACAAGACTGTGGATGTAGCAGGGATATAAGAGACTGCTTATAAATTCTAGATACAGAGACCTATTCTGACCCTAATACTGCATTGCAGTAGAGAGCCTTTGCATTGCATACTGATAAACTGTATTTGTGGTACAGTTTAGGAACTAGTAGGGGAATTAGAGGTGGGTGACAACCTGGGAAGCAGTGATCATGAGATGGTCGATTTCAGGATCCTGACCAAAGGAAAGAAGGAGAGTAGCAAAATATACACCCTGGACTTCAGAAAAGCAGTCTTTGACTCCCTCAGAGAACTGATGGGCAGGATTCCCTGGGATGCTTACATGAAAGGGAAAGGAGTCCAGGAGAGCTGGCAGTATTTTAAAGAAGCCTTATTAAAGGCACAGGAAGAAACCATCCCGATGTGCAGCAAGAGAAGCAAATATGGTAGGCGACCAGATTGGCTTAACGGGGAAATCCTTGGTGAGCTTAAACACAAAAAGGAAGCTTACAAGAAGTGGAAACTTGGACAGATGACTAGGGAGGAGTATAAATACATTGCTCGGGAATGCAGAGGAATTATCAGGAAGGCAAAAGCGCTATTGGAATTGCAGCTAGCAAGGGATGTGAAGGGTAACAAGAAAGGTTTCTACAGGCATGTTAGCAATAAGAGGGTGATCAGAGAGGGTGTGGGGCCCTTACTGGATGAGGGAGGTAACCTAGTGACAGATGATGTGGGAAAAGCTGAAGTACTCAATGCTTTCTTTGCCTCTGTCTTCATGGACAAGGTCAGCTCCCAGACAAATGCACTAGGCAACGCAGTATGGGAAGGAGGTGGACAGCCCTTGGTGGGGAAAGAACAAGTTAGGAACTATTTAGAAAAGCTAAACATACACAAATCCATGGGTCTGGATGTAATGCATCCGAGGGTACTGAGGGAGTTGGCAAATGTCATTGCGGAGCCTTTGGCCATTATCTTTGAAAACTCGTGGAGATCGGGAGAGATCCCGGATGATTGGAAAAAGGCAAATGTAGTGCCCATCTTTAAAAAAGGGAAGAAGGACGATCCAGGGAACTACAGACCAGTCAGCCTTACCTCAGTCCCTGGAAAAATCACGGAGGGGATCCTCAAAGAATCTATTTTGAAGCAGTTGGAAGAGGGGAAAGTGATCAGGAATAGTCAACATGGATTCATGAAGGGCAAGTCATCTGACCAATCTGATTAGCTTCTATGATGAGGTAACTGGCTCTGCGGATATGGGAAAGTCAGTGGATGTGATATACCTTGACTTTAGCAAAGCTTTTGATACAGTCTCCCACAATATTCTTGCCAGCAAGTTAAGGGAATATGGATTGGATAAATGGACTGTAAGATGGATAGGAAGCTGGCTAGATTGTTGGGCCCAATGGACAGTGATCAACAGATCGATTTCAGGTTGGCGGTCGGTTTCTAGCAGAGTGCCCCAAAGATCTGTTCTAGGACCGGTTTTGTTCAACAACTTTATTAATGACCTGAATGAGGGGATGGATTGCACCCTCAGCAAGTTTGCAGATGACACTAAGTTAGCGGGTGAGGTAGATACACTGGAGGGTAGGGATAGGGTCCAGAGTGACCTAGACAGATTAGAGGATTGGGCCAAAAGAAATCTGATGAGGTTCAACAAGGACAAGTGTAGAGTCCTGCACTTGGGACGGAAGAATCCCAAGCATTGTTACAGGCTGGGGACCGATTGGCTAAGTAGCAGTTCTGCAGAAAAGGACCTGGGGATTACAGTGGATAAAAAGCTGGATATGAGTCAACAGTGTGCTCTTGTAGCCAAGAAGGCTAATGGCATAATAGGTTGCATTCGGAGGAGCATTGCCAGCAGATCTAGAGAAGTGATTATTCCCCTTTATTCAGAGTATTGTGTCCAGTTCTGGGCCCCCCACTATAGAAAGGATGTGGACACATTGGAGAGGGTCCAGCGGATGGTGACCAAAATGATTAGGGGGCTAGAACGCATGAGGAGAGACTGAGGGATTTGGGTTTGTTTAGTCTGCAGAAGAGAAGAGTGAGGGGGAATTTGATAGCAGCCTTCAACTTCCTGAAGGGAGGTTCCAAAGAGGATGGAGAAAGGCTGTTCTCAGTAGTGATGGATGGCAGAACAAGGAGCAATGGTCTCAAGTTACAGTGGAAGAGGTCTAGGTTGGATATTAGGAAAAACTATTTCACTAGGAGGGTTGTGAAGCACTGGAATGGCTTACGTAGGGAGATGGTAGAATCTCCATTCCTAGAGGTTTTTAAGTCTCGGCTTGACAAAGCCCTGGCTGGGTTGATTTAGTTGGGATTGGTCCTGCCTTGGGCAGGGGGCTGGAGTTGATGACCTCCTGAGGTCTCTTCCAGCTCTATGATTCTATGTGTATGACATTTTCTCTATGGATATAATAGAATTTGCTGGGAAAAGTCTCCCTCACACACATTATTGGAAATTACTGTCAGGCATCTGAAGTTTGTCTAATGCCTGCACAAGCCATGAATGTAACAAGTGTTCTGAAGTTGTAACTTTCAGAATAAGTATTGCCCACTATTGAGTTGTTTTTGAAAGAGCGTAGGGAGATGATTTGCCATTGCTTCCTCGCAGTGGAAGGAGCAGACTGCACTTTGCAATTCTTTGTGACTGTCAGCTGACTTGTGTTTTAGCAGGCAAGAAGAACCCACCATCCAAGGGCAAGGTAGTGCTGACCAACATGAGGATACTGAGCAATGGGTTGACAGTGTTGCCACCTACAGCCATGGACCGTGCAGAGGAATCCAAGCTTCCCAAAGTCGACATCCCACTAGAATGCTTGGGAAATCCGGGCACAGGAGACTCCTCTGCAAAACCAGACAATGTGGCCACTCTGACTTACCTCAACACCTTACAGTCCAAGTGCCAGCTTCACAGATTGTCCAAATTTGAATCGGAGGATTCTGGGGTTGAACTGCCAAGTGGAGCTAATTCTCCATCTACACCAAAGGGCTCAGAGAAGAGCTTTGTGCTTCACACCAGAGACTTATCTTCTGACTCTGGAGTGCTCAGCACCTCTTCTTCTCCAGAAATTGACCATATCATAATAAGAAAGGGTAAAGACATCAGAGAGGCCAGCCAGTGTGCCACAGAAAGTGAAAAGCAAGTTGAATATTACAGCCAGGCAGCAGACATGGTGCAGATCCCTACAGCTTCCTTAGAAGATTTCAGTAATTGTCAGGAGGGACAAAGTCCTGATCAATTTTTTGGCCAAAGTGAAGGACAATATTTGGAAGAGAATCCAAGCAAAGAGAGAGACCTTTCTATTAAAGACCCTCCTCTAGCTGTTTACCCCATAGAAAAGAAAAGGCCAATCATCAACCATTACAAAGATACCTTTGGGAGTATGCAAGATCTTCAGCTCCATGGACACCAGCTCAAAAAATATCCCACAAGTGACAGCTTAGATGAATACATGGATGAGTGTTGTCGATTAAGTGAGGTAAGAAACCAGACATGCAAACTGAAATACTGCAGATGGAATTTTCAAGTCAGTCTAAGTTGCACAGGTAAAAATCCCATTGATTTCAATGGGAGCAGAGTTAGGCCAACTCTAGAGTGTGGGTTTCTAAAGCACCCAAAGTATTATGGTCTGTGAAGAATTGCTATTTATTTTAAGGGACTGTAATTTATATGAAATGACATTGTTGAGGAACTTATGAGCCCAAGAGCCAGAGCCTCAGCTATCGAAGATCAAAACCAAGTGAATAGTTCTAGGACAATTTATACCAACCGAGGCTCTGATTCAGTCATGCACTGAATGGCAGAGGTGCTGCTGCTATTAAATGCACACACATTTTGAAGGGGTGGTGGAGTAGTGAGCATACTATTCATCTCATGAGATAGCACCCTCTGGGATACTGTGAGGTGGCGGTCACAGGCTTAGAAATTTGATAATACTTGTAACATCAGGGCCAAGTCATCCCTGTTACTGGAAGTGGTGACTCCTTTGTGTAGTGAGTGAACGTGGGTTAAATGCATAGAGGAACACTGCAGAACTGCTTGCATTCATACTTTATTTAATGAATGTCTATCACACTAGAGCAGCAAAAACCTCAGTGCTTTGAGATCAGCAGGTGAAAGGTGCAGCATAAGCACAGAGCAGCCTCTTCCTCAATAGCTTGGCCAGTTTCATAGACTTATTTGCTTCTCCATCATAGAGTAGAATGTGCACCTGCTTAGTCTGAAATGCAGCTAGAAAAGTGTTTCAGTCACTGGCTGGAGAAGGAGAATAAGATGACTTGTTGTGCAGCTGCTCTGTCTTGGCAAGAGTTGCTCTAGTGCTTTGTTTCATGTGCTGACAGACTGCTGATTTGCTGTCTTGTGCTTCTGCTTTCAAGATCCAGCAATAATAAAATATAATCAAGTAATTAATTCTTGAGAGAGGGAGACCAAAGTGTACCATGATCAAAAGAAAGTAGCTATAAGGCCTTGTCAAACTCAATAATCCTGCAAACACACTGAGCATGGTGAAAGATGCACAGTGCAGAAACTCTTCTACTGATGTCCTTCTCTCCCCTCCCGCCAGCAGCTTGACTATTATGCCTGGTCTATACTATGTGGTTAGACTAATGTAACTGCCTTGCACCAACCTAACTATGGAAGTGTCTTTGCTTAAATTTGGCTCCTGCTGATTTAAGAGCTTCTCTACACCCATTTAGTAACACCAGCTCTCCAAGAAGCCTAGAGTCATTGTTGATACAGCTGGGTCAATACAGTGTCAGTATAGACACTGCATTTTTTTATGTTGACTGTTTCTGGCCTTCAGGAGCTGTCCCACAGAGCCCCATATTGACAATACAATCAGCAAAAGTGTCTCTGCTAAAGATTTGAAATGCCAACACAAGAAACCAAAGTGTGCGCACGCACCAGTGATTTTGCAACTGCAGTGGCTGCCAGTCACCATAAGTTAGGTAGACAGTTTTGTAGTGTAGACCTCACCTTAGACTAGCAACACAACAGTGCTAAGCCCTGACACTTGCCTAATTCTCATTGAATTCAGTGGAGGGTGCGGGTCTCTAAATCCTTTTGAGATGTGGGTGTAAGCTCCCAAGCCATGATTTTCAAGTATCACTAGTGACTTGGGGTGCGTGCAACATGAGACACTAAAGAGACCTGAGATTTATGAAAGCTGTGCATTCACTCGTTCAAAATCTGTCCCCAAGACGTGTTGCATTTAGCTTTACAGACCCACCCCTCACTAGATGAGTCTCACCTAAATTATTAATCAATTTTGGGGAATCTTAGTCTTTAAATTTAAATTGTAAGGTTCTTGGGGCCATCTTCTCATGGTGTGTGTGTGTACAGAACCTAGCACGATGGGACCGCCAACAAACAGATTGCATTTAAAATGAAATATGGTGATAGATCAGTGCTTTAGCCTATACCCCAGACAGTGCCCACCACTTAGGTGATGTACGTATATATAGTAAACATACTTTATTTGGAACCTAATGACTGGAAGGTAGCTAATGTGACACCAATATTTAAAAAGGGCTCTAGAGATGATCCTGTCAATTACAGAATGGTAAGTCTAACGTCCGTACCAGGCAGATTAGTTGAAAGTATAGTAAAGTAGGGTTACCATATGTCCAGTTTTTCCTGGACGTGACCTCGTTTTCACGTTATATCTCTGGCCGGCCGGCTTTCAAAAATGTCAAAAAATGTCTGGGATTTTGCTCTGCAAAGGGGATCGGAGAGGGCGCAGGGCATGTGCCTGTCAAATTGAACATTTGGAGCCACGCGCCCGGACGCTAACAGCCGCTCTGCACACGCGCCCCAGCGCCTACTGGGAAAAGTGAGTGGCAGCGGCTCTGGTGAGACCCAAGGTGTTATCTTCTGTCCCGCTAGATTTATGACCCTGACTCTGTGGGAGGGGAGGGACATTGGGTTAGAGCAGGGGAGCGGGGAGTGCCTGGCTTTGGGGAAGGGGTGGGTGTGACGTAGTGGAGTGTACCTTGCTGGTTGCTATGCTGGGTCGTGGGTTGTGAGTGACCTCCCCTGGCTCCTGTCTGCACCACAGCCCAGCAGGGCAGGGGATGAGTCATTATGCAAAGGGGTCTTCAAACTTGCCTGACCAGTATCTCCCAGGGAGCGGAACAATGGGAAGAAGGCGGGTCGAGCCCTAGATGGGGGCAGGGCTGGAAGTGAGGGAGTTAGTTTCTGTCTGGGAGCATGGAGGAGACAGCCTAGGGAAGGAGCTGGGGAGTGGGCTGGGATTGTAGGGCCCAGCCACCCCATCTCAAAGGGGGGCACTGAGGCCTCTTAGCTGCAGTTCCTGTAACCAGATGACATCTGTGCTGTGCTGTATCCTGGAGAAGCAATAAACTCCCTCTATTCTACTGGCTGGTGGAGTCTGTCCGTGCCGTTACGGGGGTGCAGGGGCCGGGAAAACCCCAACGCGTCGTCACAGTGGGTTAGACCAGGAGGACTGGGGGTGCCTGGCTCTGGGAGAGGGAAAGGGCATTGGGTTGGAGCGGGAGGGTGCCTGGCTCTGGGGAAGGGGTGGGTGTACAATAATTCCTCATTTAACATGTGCCCGCTTAACATGTTTTTGTGATAGCACGATTTTTTTTTTTAAGGAAATGTTTTTTGAATTACACGACCGTCCCCGGAATAACACGATTTCCCCAGCCGGCCCGTTGCCGGCGGCTATGCGGGGCTTCCCCCGCCTCCCTGCAAAGCGGTGGAGGGTTCGCCGCTTGCCGCGCTGTTCCCCGCTGACTCCCCCTTGCCGGACGCCTTGCCCGCTCTCCTCCACCCCTGCTTGCAGGCCGGCGGCTGCGCGGGGCTTCCCCTGCCTCCCTGCAAAGCGGCAAAGGGTTTACCACTCGCCGCGTTGTTCCCCGCTGACTCCCGCTCACCAGATGGCTTGCCCCCTCTCCTCCAGCCCTGCTTGCAGGCTGGCGGCTGGGTTTCCCCAGCCGGCCTGTTGCCAGCGGCTGCGCGGGGCTTTCCCCGCCTCCCTGCAAAGCGGTGGAGGGTTCGCCATTCGCTGTGCTGTTCCCCGGCGACCCCCCCCCCCTCGCCGGACGCAGTGCGGGTCCCGGCAGACCCATCATAGGGGCATACTCCCAACCCAATCTCCTTCCCCTCTCTTCCCCTTCCCTTCCCCAGAGCCAAACACCTCCCCTCCCTGCTGTAACCCAGTCCCTTTCTCCCCCAACCTTATGTCCCAGTCCCAACAGACACCACCACTTGAAACTCAACCCCCACCTTTTCCATTATTTTCAATGGGAAAATTGACCCTGCATAACACGTTTTCACTTAACACAGTCCTTTTCTGAAACATCTCTCTAGTGTTAAATGAGGAATTACTGTACTTGGTTAGAGCAGGGAACTGGGTGTTAGAACTTCTGGCTTTTTACCTTTCCTGTAGGAGGGCAGTGTGTCTGTTGGTTAGATTTGGGGGTTCCAGTCTCAGCTCTCTGAGGACTGTGGGATCTGGCGCTTGGTGGGGTGGGCAGGGGAAAGGAAGGGATTCTGGGAAGCAGGATTCCTGGGTTCCTTTTCTAGTCATGCCACTTCTCCCCTCGGTGTCTTTCAGAGTTCTACAGGCTCTGAAGTTAAAGCTCTAAGTTCCGACACTCTCCTTGCTGAGGTGATCGCCACCAGAAAAGCCACCTTGCAGGATAAGTGCTTTAGGGAACAAGAGGCTAGCGGCTCAAAAGGGGCCTTCATAAGGCCGGTCAGGACCAAGTTAAGGTCCCAGGGAGGCACCGGCGGTCGTCTATAGGGGAGTAGTCTGCCCACCCCCTTCAGAAACCGTTTAACCATGGCATTGGCAAAGACAGACCTTTGGCCCTCCCCTGGGTGAAAGGCTGAAATTGCTGCCAGGTGAACCCTCAGCAAGGATGTGGCGAGGCCCTGCCTTCTAAGGTACAGAAGGTATTCAAGGATGAGTGGGACTGTAGCTTCTAATGGGTCAACCCCTTTATCTCCTAACCACAAAGTAAACCGTCTCCACTTAGCCTCATACAGTGCTTGAGTGGATGGCTTCTTACTTTTCAGAAGTACCTCTTATACATCCTGTGAGCAAGTCTGCTCTAAATTTGACAACCACACGGCACCACGCCGCTAGGTGTAAGGACGGCAAACTCGGATGGAGAACCTTCCCTTCCCCGTACTCCTGTGTAATGATGTCTGGTACTATGGGCAACATTACCGGGCCCTCCACTGTTAGCTCCAGCAGGGTCGTGAACCAGTGCTGGTGAGGCCACACTGGTGCTATTAATATCACTTGCGCTCCGAATTTTCCAACCCTGATGAAGGTCTCGTGTACCAACGGGAAGAGGGGGAAAGGCATACAGTAGACCCTTGGGCCGCCTGATCTCTAGCACATCTCCTTGAGATTCAGGTCCGTGGCCCATGTACGAGCAATAGTTCCAGCATTGGGCATTGCTCGTCATTGCAAAGAGGTCCAGGTGGGGATATCCCCACCTCTGAAAGATTCCCTGCAATATGTCTACCTTTATGGTCCACTCGGGTGCCTGAATGGAGCGACTGAGTCTGTCCGCTAACCCATTCCTGGACCCTGGCAGGTGTGATGCTTCCAGGTGAATATTGTGAGAAATACGTATCTCCCACAACTCTAGGGCTTCCTGGCAAAGGGGAGAGGAGCGTGTCCCTTCCCCCCCCCCGTTTGTTGATATAATATATGGCAGTCATATTGTCTGTCAACACTGTGACCACCTTGTTCTCCAGCTGAGGTAGAAATGCCCAGCATGCCAGCTTGACAGCCCTGAGCTCTTTGACATTTATGTGAAGGGGTATTTCCCCTGGTAGCCATGCACCTTGAGTCCTGAGGTTGCCCAAGTGCGCCCCCCATCCCGGGTCTGATGCGTCCGTGACCAACTGCACTGACGGGAAATGTCTGGCGAAGGGAACTCCCGCACACACCGTGCTCTCCTGCTTCCACCAATCTAGAGAGCAGAGTATCGGTTCCAGTAGGGTAACCACTGCATCCAGAGGCGATCTCATGGGGCTGTGTGCTCCCTTGAGCCACCCTTGTAGAGGCTGCATCCATAACCTGGCATGGCTTACCACATAGGTACATGCTGCCATGTGGCCAAGGAGCCTCATACAGGTTCTCACCATGGTGGTGGGGAACCTCTGTAGGTCTGTTATCAGGGAGTATATTGTGAGAAATCTGTCTCTGAGCAGGGAGACCCTCTCTAAAGATGAGTCCAGACGAGCTCCCACAAACTATTACTTATGTGGGGTTTAGTGTGGACTTAGCGTCGTTTATAAGTAGACCTAGATTCCCAAATAGTGCCCTTGCCATTTTGATATGGTTTGTCACCTGGTCCGAGATGTGCCTCTTATTAGCCAGTCGTCTAGATATGGGAATACTTGAACCTGTGCCAAATGGGAGGACCATAAACTGGAAGTGGTCCTGGCCCACTGCGAATCTGAGAAACTTCCTGTATGCTGGGGTCACCGAAATGTGGAAGTAGGCATCTTTCAGGTCGAGAGCAGCATACCAGTCTCCCTTCTGGAGGGATGGAATGATGGAGGCCAAGGTGATCATTGTGAACTTTGTTTTCTTTATAAAGGCGTTCAGATTCCTTAGATCTAGAATAGGACGTAGACCTTCCTTCGCCTTGGGAATAAGGAAATACCGGGAATAAAAGCCCTTCCCTCTGAGTCCTTACGGAACCAGTTCTATGGCCCCTAGTGACAGAAGTGCGGACACTTCCTGCCTTAGCAGGGTCTCGTGAGAGGGGTCCCTGAAGAGGGACGGGGGTGTAGAAAGGAAGGGTATAGTGTATCCCTGTCTCACCAGGTCGAGTATTCAGCAGTCCGATGTAATCCTGGACCATGCCTGGTAAAATAGGGAGAGTCAATATCCAAAGGGGGGTACAGGGGGTACAACTGTTATTCTGCTCTCGATCGTACCATCAAAACGAAGGCTTGGGCTGTTGCCTTTGAGTCGGGCCGGACTCTCGCTCAGAGTCCAATCTATAACCTCTCCGTCTGTTTCTATATTGGTCAGCACGACCATTATTGCGCCCCCTCCTTCATCCTCTATCTGGCCCAACCCCCCGCTGAAAATGCCTGTGATATGGTCTAGGATTGAGGGATCTTCTTTGAGGCGCTGGGGTATGTATTCCGAGGGATTTTAACATTGCCCTCGAATCCTTCAGGCTGTGGAGTTTGGAGTCAGTCTACTCAGAGAACAGGCCCGACCCCTCAAACGGTAGGCCCTGTATGGTAGTTTGCACCTCTGATGGGATGCCTGAAACTTGTAGTCATGCACTACGCCTCATGACTACAGCTGTGGCCATGGTCCGAGCTGCCAAGTCTGCCGCATCCAGAGCCGCTTGGAGGGTTGTACGTGCCGCCACCTTTTCTTCCTCCGTGATGGCACCAAATTCCTGACTGGACTCTGGGGGAAGACGGTCCGTAAATTTCTGCACCGATGCCCAGGTATTAAAGGCGTACCACCCCAGCATTGCTTGCTGGTTTGCGATACATAGCTGCAGGCCTCCCATGGTGTACATTTTCCTACCCAGGAGGTCCAGCTTTTTAGGGTCCTTAGCTTTTGGTGTAGGCCCCAGCCGTCCCCGACGCTCTTTCTGCCCTGCCGCTTGCACCACTATGGACCCCGGCGCGGGATGGGTGAAGAGGATGCTCATACCCTGCTTGGGCACATAGTATCGCCTTTCCACACCCTTCTGTGTTGGCATGATCGATGCAGGCGTTTGCCACAGGATCTTTGACAATCTATCTATGGTCTTGTTCAGTGGTAGCACCACACGCCCTGGGCCCAATGCAGCCAAAACGTCTACCATAGAATCCAGTTCCTCTTGGACCTCTTCCACCTTCACCACCAGGTTGGAAGCCAACCTTCTTAGTAAGTCCTGGTGGGCCCTGGTATCCATGGAGGGAAGTTGAGGTGCTGGGTCCGCCAATGCTTCATCTAGTGAGGAAGAAGACGACTCTCTGAGTAGTGCTTGCTCTTCTCCATCATCAGGCGCTGCTGGGTCCTTGAAGGTCGAAGGGCCCACCTGCTCTGATCTCACTGATGGAATCGTGGCCCCTTGTCCCTGACCAATCACCGGAGGCCTAGTCGAGGCCATAGTGAGTTGGCTCTCCTCTGGTGGTGGGGCCCACAAGGGAGTGGCAGATGGGACACTGCTCTTATGGGATGACCCCGCACTGACCCGGCCGGGGGGGCGGGGTCCCTGGGCCTGGTGGTAGGCCCACGTTGTCCAAAACGGCCATTGCGGCTGGGGCTGCCACTGTGCTTGCCAGGCTTGTTGATCCACAGAGGTTCTGTGCCATGATCTACGGCTCGAACGGGATCGGTGTCTAGATCTGGATCTATAAGAGGATCTGGTAGATCGTACAGACTCCGCCTCAGACTCGGAAGAATAGTCTGATGCTGACCATGGGGGAGCAGTCGAAACTTGTGCATGGCCATAGCAGATGGTTTACCTCTGTGCATGGGTCCCGGTGTGGGGGGAGGCATCTGCGGGGCCTGCGTAATTCCCATCGGCATTTGGTAGACCGGGAAATACTCCTGTGGTACCATGGTTGGCTGGGGTACCGAGGGGTGTTGTGCTGCCAGTGCTGGCGGCAATTGGCGCTGTGCAGGGATAGGTGCCGGTAGAGGCATCAACACCGGTGCTGTGTAAGGTGCCATCATTGAAAGTAACTGGCTTGGCGCAGGGGTTGGCACCAGTAGGGGCTGTAGTAGCGGTGCCACCTCCGGTGCCACCTAGGACAGTGCTGTCTGCATCGGTGCTGCCTGACACGGTGCACCATCTGGATTTTAAGGGAAGCAGCCAAGATCACTGCTGCACCAATGGGGAGTTTGCCCCAAAAGTGTATACAAAGGGGGCCATCTGAGGTGTCAAACAAAAGCTTACCTTCTACTGACTCTATATATGTGATTCATGTAATGGTATATCATCTGTCTGTGGAGTTATAAACATGTACTCTGTGTGGATACTGGAAGTTTCTCTCTATGTGGTTGAGCAATGGGTGAGGGAAGCTCAGCCTATGGACATGCTAATTAGCAAGGCTCCAGGGACAATAGATCTCTTAAGTACCAGAGACCCACCTGGGAAGGAATCTAGATGCCTGGCCACAGGCCATGTGACTCTCTCCAGCTTGGAAGAAGCCAGGGATGTGGCATCCGCCATTTTGTCTTCAGCTCAGCTCTTGATCCTAGAGGCAGCTTGCAAGGAACCACGAGCCGGAAAGAACTGTGGACCCATCCTGACATAGGATGTACTCCAAAGACTTTTAAGCCAGCAGTTACAACATCTCTTCTGCAAGCCTGCATCGAGAACTGGGAGATTCGATGCATGTAATGTATTATACTTTAACAACCTTACTCTCATGCTGTTCTTTCTCTTAGTAATAAACCTTTAGCTTTTAGATTCTAAAGGGTTGGCTCAGCGTGATTTGTGGGTAAGATCCAGAGTGTAAATTGACCTGGGACCTGTGGCTGGTTTCTTGGGACCAGAGAACCCGTTCGGGGTAGGTGAGATTGGGTCCTATAACCCCTCACCTGTGTGCAGGCCCGGGGCTGTTTGGGGCATGGATATAGCTGGAGTGTCAGAGGGGTTTTGCTCATGAGGCTTCTGGCTGGCCAGACAGGCAGCTGAAGTGCTCTAGGGAACTGGTTTGTGGCCTAGTTGGGAAGGTCTCCAGTCTGGGGCTACAAGGAGCCCCAAGTTTGAACAATTCACCCTGAGCGGACACCCTCAGCGGTGCCCAGATCCGGCCTGGTCCGTCACACATCCGCACCGGTGTTGCCTGGGGCTGCACCGTCTGCCCTGGTACCGAATGAACCGATGCCAGAAGAGTCCTTGCCTGCCCCAATACCGGTGCCAAGGCTGGTAAGAGGCTGGGAGTCGGTGCCGGTGCCTGAGTCAGCATCTGGGCTGGAGACTGTGCGGTGGTCTGCGGGGCCCATGATACCAAGGACGGTGCCGGGGGGAAACTACCTGTCCCATGTGACAGCGTGGCCTGCACTTGCGGCGCCAGGTCGTCCCCCTCGGTCGAGGTCAGTTCGATGAGCTCGCGCGCCACATCAAACATCTCCGGGGTGGAGGGACACCGGATATCCCCCATCCCATCTACCTGACCTGGGCTCCGAGCTGGGCTGCGCCTCCTCTTAGGCGCCTTAGAGGCCAAGTGCCCCTCCTCAGGGCGCACTTTGTGGCCACACCTCTCCATCGACCACCCTCTGGAGTCTTTGGAGCCCCCCGGTGCCGGTGACTGCGACCTTTGCTGGGGCGCCTTCGACATGGCTGCATGATGTCTGACAGGTGCCGCAGATGTAGCAGACGGTGCGCTGTGTACCGAGTGGGGACGCTTCTCACTCTGAGGCCGTAGCGCTGACTCCATTAGCAAAAGTTTTAGCCGAGAGTCCCTTTCTCTCTTAGTTCTTGGCTCGAATCCTTTGCAGATAAAGCAATTCTCTGCTCAATGGGCCTCCCCTAGGTACTTCAAGTAGGAAGAGTGCGGATCGCCACAGGGCATAGGTTTGGAGCAAGACCCACACGGTGTAAAGCCCTGGGGCCCTGGCATCCCCTCCCCTGACAGGGAGAGTCCGCTGAGCTCTTCTCCTGTGACTAATCATCCTATTTACACAAACTAACCACTAATTATCAACAGATTTTAACTATAATACAAGATGAGATAAGATCACAGTCTGCTAAGGGAAAGACTGAGAGCCTGAACACATGCTCCAGCTACCGTCACGGGCGGTAAGGAGGAACTGGGGGGGTGGAGGGCCAGCAGGGGTATATATGCTCTGATATACCTGCGCCACTCCAGGGGGCTCCCTGCCTGGCCCTACGGATACTGCTAGGGGAAAAAGCTCTGGAATCCGTGCACACAGCGCGCGTACACCTAATCAGAATGGACACAAGCAAGCACTCGAAGAAGTAGTTCAATTTTATTACATTATGGTCACTATTTCCAAGTGGTCCAGTTATATTTACCTCTTGGACCAGATCCTGCGCTCCACTTAGGACTAAATCAAGAATTGCCTCTCCCCTTGTGGGTTCTAGAAAAAGCTGCTCCAAGAAGCAGTCATTTAAGGTATCAAGAAATTTTATCTCTGCATCCCATCCTGAGGTGACGTGTACCCAGTCAATATGGGGATATTTGAAATCCCCCACTATTATTGAGTTTTTTATGTTGATAGCCTCTCTAATCTCCCTTAGCATTTCATAGTCACTATTACTGTCCTGATCTGGTACTCAATAACGTATCCCTACTGCTATATTCTTATTACTAGAGCATGGAATTACTATCCATAGAGATTTTAAGGAACATTTTGGTTCATTTAAGATTTTTACTTCATTTGATTCTACATTTTCTCTCACATATAGTGCCACTCCCCCACTAGCATGACCTGTTCTGCCCTTCTGATACATTGCTTCTCATCTGCACCTTGCTCAGCTCACCCCTTTCTATAGCATATGACTCTTTCATCCACAATGCTCCAGGATCCCAAATAATGTGCAAGGAAACATTTCAACAGTCAGCCCCAGAATGTTATTGCGAACAGCACAGCCTGGGCTTGGAGTACTCGACTAGCAATGTTATAGGCTGAGTGGAAATATTTGTTAGTGGAGGCTGACAGCTTTTGTTAAGATTCCTGAATAAACAGGAAACAGAGGATCACTCTGTACTTTTCTAATCTTCCCCACCCTGTATTTTATGTTGCTTTCCAAGAACAGTCCTACTCACTGATAGCCTACAGCTTCCTCTGTGTGGCACACCCACACTATGGAAATGGTACTGGACTGTGATAGCCTCTTTCTATGGCTCTCCTGTGCAATACAAGGCCAGTGTCCAAAGAGAAATTGTCCAAGGGACGGAACTGACTTGAGGGATTGGTAACAATGTAACAGCTTGAGTTTATTACCATCTGATATGGGTGTTTGTTGGCTTGCAGCTCACTTTTCAGTGGACAAGCATGAACATCACAAATACTAACCCTACAGCTACTTTTCAGACAGTTAATGTGGCTGTCAGATAGGGTCGCCACCAGCCCCAGTTTTTGCTTGTAGCCACCCTTCAGGGCCTTGCCCTCAAGGTGGCCTATGCTAGCCCCTTTTGAGACACACCCCTACCCTGCCCCAACTAGTAGGTCTCTTTAGAGTTTAGATGATACTGCAATGTGCTTTTATATTGGTGCCCTGTGAGTGAAGGCAGTTAGGACTGTTGGAATTGCAAGTTATCACTTTAAGAGTGGGCAGAGGTGCAGGGCTGTTTTCTGGTCTAGCTGCAGGCTAGAGAGCTGAAGCAAGCAAGCAGGCAGGCAGGCAAGAACCAGCCTAGTATAAGGTTTGTGTGTCTCTGCTTTTGGTTACTGTGGTGTTATTCTGGATTCCAAAAAATAAAGTAGTGTTACACTGCAACCTTCCAGCAGGAGTATTTCATGTTTTTGTTTTCATGACTTCTCTGCAAGTATGCCATGAATATATCTGGACCTGCAGGTCAGTGTGCTATGAATGTCATCAGTGGAACAGGGGATAGTTAAGATGTTAAATATCGGTTAATTGAATAGTCAAGTAACCTCCTGAATTTTTATCAGTTAGTCGACTGTTCTATAGTCCCCGGGGTGGGGCAGGCAGCCATTGTATCAGAGGCAGTGTGCGGTGCCAGGCAGGAGCTGGTCCACAAGGGGAGCCAGCTTAAAAACCAGCTCTCCTTGTGGACTGGCTCCCTGTCACCCAGTGCTGCTTTCTCTGATACAGAGGCAACAGAGGGGGGTGACAGCAGCCCCTGTCTAAGGGGGGGTCTGAGCTCCTGGACCCGGTGCAAGCCGGAACTGAGTTGGGCTGCCTGCCCATCTGGCTCCTAATACACTTTAAATGCAGAGTGGCAGTGAGGATAGATTCTAGAGCTGGCATGAGCCAGAACTGAGTTGGGCTGCTGGCCCGCCCGTTAAAAAATTTAATGGCAAGGGTGGGAGGAGGGAAATGCATGTAGTCTATAGCATTAACCTTTAAGCTTTTGCTTATTGGTTAACCGGTTAATCGACTACACTATTACATCCCTAGTTTGAATTCAGATCTTAGCGGTCAACTGATAAAATCTTTAAGAGGGTTAACATAAGAATAGCCATACTGGGTCAGGCAGAAGGTCCAGCTAGCCCAGTAACCTGTCTTTCCAACCTCTTACAAACAGAGGCTAGGGACACCATTCCTACCCATCCTGGCTAATAGCCTTTGATGGACCTAGCCTCCATGAATCTATCTAGCTCTTTATTGAACACTGTTAAAGTACTAGTGCAAGGAGTTCTACAGGTTGACTGTGCGCTGAGTGAAGAAAAACTTCCTTTTGTTTGTTTTAAACCTGCTACCTATTAATTTCATTTGGTGACCCCTAGTTCTTACGTTATGGGAACTAGGGCGGCATGGTGGGGAAGCAGGAGTCCAGCATGCAGCATCCCCTCTCACCATGAGAGCTAGCAGGAGGCAGCGGCAGCCCCAGCAACAGCAAGGCAGCAGCCAGAGCCCCGAGCTTGGCGTGCGCGGGGACAAGTTTGCCAGCTCCTGAGCCCGGCCTCCTGTGTGGGTGGAGCAGCTGCCGCCACAGCGGCACTGGCAGGCACCAGCTGTCCTCTTTTTTGAAAGTTCAAATATGGCAACCCTAAGTAAAGAATAAAATTGCCAGACACATAAATGAACATAATTTGTTGTGGGAGAGTCAACATGGTTTCTGTAAAGGGAAATCATGCCTTGCTAAAGAATGTGGACAAGGGGGGTCCAGTTGCTATAGATTTCCAGAAAGCCTTTGACAAGGTCTCTCACCAAAGGCTCTTCAGTAAAGTAAGTTGTCATAGGATAAGAGGGAAGGTCCTCTCATGGATTGATACCTGGTTAAAAGACTGGAAACAAAGGGTAGGAGTAAAGGGGCAGTTTTGAGAATGGAGAGAGGTAACTAGTGGTGTCCCCCAAGGGTCCGTACTGGGACCAGTCCTATTCAACCTATTTATAAATGATCTGGAAAAAGGGGTAAATAGCGACGTGGGAAAATTTGCAGAAGATACTAAACTGCTCAGGATAGTTAAGATCAAAGCAGACTGTGAAGCACTTCAAAAAAATTTCACAAAACTAGGCTATTGGGCAACAAAATTGGAAATGAAATTTAATGTTAATAAATGCAAAGTAACGCACATTAGAAAAAATAAACCCGAGTATATACAAAATGATGGGGACTAATGTAGCTATAACCACTCTAGAGAAATCTTGGAGTTATTTTGGATAATTCTCTGGAAACATCCACTCAATGTGCAGCAGCAGTCAAAAAAGCGAACAGAACGTTAGGAATCACTAAAAAAGGGATAGAGAATAAAACAGAGAATATCTTATTTCCTCTCTCTAAATCCATGGTACGCCCCCATCTTGAATACTGCGTACAGATGTGATCGCCTCATCTCAAAAATGATATCTTGGCATTGGAAAAAGTTCAGAAAATGGCAACAAAAATGATTAGGGGTTTGGAACGGGTCCCATAGGAAGAGAGATTAAAAAGACAGGGTCTTTTCAGCTTAGAAAAGAGGAGACTAAGGGCGATATGATAGAGGTCTATAAAGTCATGACCGTTATGGAAAACATGAATAAGGAAAAATTATTTACTTATTCCCACAATATAAGAACTAGAGGTCACCAAATGAAACTAATAGGGAACAAGTTTAAAACAAACAAAAGGAAGTTTTTCTTCACTCAGTGCACAGTCAACCTGTGGAACTCCTTGCCAGAGAATGTTGTCAAGTCTAGCACTTCAACAGTGTACAGCCGTTCCCCGACTTACGACCACCTCGACTTACAACCATCCGCACTTATGACCAACCTCGCGGCAGCACGTTGCGTTTGCGTGTTGCGGTCAGGCAGTGTGTTTACGTTTCATTCCCTCACAGTGTTTTCGGTGTTTGCTTGTGGCCATCATGTCAAGTAAAAGAAAAAGGGCTAGTGATAAAGGTGGTGATAAGGGTGGTGAGAAAAGAAAGCGAAAAACTATTGATTTGGAATAGAAAATAGCGATGGTGAGACAATATGAAGGGGGTCAAACAGTGTCCTTTATGTCGCGTAAGTTAGGGCTATCGAAATCCACTATCAGTACCATTATAAAGGATAGTGATCGCATTCATGAAGCAGTGAAAGGGTCTGCTCCTATGAAATCAAAAATTCTAACAAAGCAAAGAGCAGGTCCCATCCTGGAAATGGAAAAACTCTCAGTGCTTTGGATGGAAGACCAAATTGAAAAACGCACGCCATTAAGTCTCATGATACAAACTAAGGCTCATAGTCTTTTTGAAGACTTAAAGAAAAAGGAGGGGTATGACTATGACCAAACTTTCACTGCCAGTCACGGTTGGTTCAACCGTTTCAAGATGCGTGCAAACCTTCATAATGTGAAATTAAGTGGGGAGGCAGCCAGTGCTGATTCAAAAGCAGCAGAACATTTCATAGAAGAATTGGATAAGCTGATAAAAGAAGGAAATTATTTTCCAGAACAGATCTTTAATGTTGATGAGACAGGTCTCTTTTGGAAGAAAATGCCCGAACCTACCTACATACATAAAGAAGCAAAAACTGTGCCTGGTTATAAGGCTTTCAAAGATCGTCTAACAGGCTTGTTAGGAGGCAATGTTTCTGGGTATAAATTGAAACCCCTCTTGATTTATCGCTCTGAAAACCCTAGAGCCTTCAAGAATATCAGCAAGGCTACTTTACCAGTCCATTATCACGCTAATAAGAAAGCCTGGATGACGCTTGCACTTTTTGAAGATTGGTTCATGAACTGCTTCATCCCTGAAGTCAAGTCATATTTTCTGGAGAAAGGAATTCCTTTCCAAATTTTGCTTATTTTGGATAATGCTCCAGGTCACCCTCAATACCTAAATGACTTACATTCCGACGTTAAAGTGGTGTTTCTGCCTCCCAACACCACATCTATTCTCCAACCCATGGACCAGGAGGCCATAGCTGCTTTCAAAGCATATTACCTTCGCAACACGTTTGCAAAGGCAGTAGCTGCCACAGAATGCAAAAACGGCAAAACATTACGTGAATTTTGGAAGGACTACAACATTCTGCATTGCATAAGGAACATTGCTGCAGGGTGGGAAGAAGTCACTCCACAATGTATGAATGACATATGGAAGAAAATCCTAAAAAGATTTGTGAACTGTTTCAAAGGCTTTGAAAAAAGAGAAGGCACTGGAAGACATTTCTAATAACATTGTACAGCTGGCGAAAGAAGTGGATCTGGAAATGGATAATGAAGACATACACCAACTGGTTGAGGATGTTGGGGAGGAGCTGAGCAATGAAAATTTAATGCAGCTCGAGGCGGAGAGGGTAGCAGAGGAAGAGAGACAAACAGCCCAAGAAGAAGAAGCAGCCGCCCCCAAAAACTTTGTGATGAAAGAAATGGCTGCAGCTTTCAGCAAAATAAATGAAGGAATGCAAATGTTTGAAAAAATGGACCCTAATGTTGCGAGATTCTCAAAGGTGGCTCATTTAATTCAGGATGCCCTGGCTTGCTATAAGGAAATTTATAACGAGAAGAAAAAACAGATTGTCCAGTCCAAAATGGATATTTTTTTAAAGAAAGCCCCCAGCAGTGCTACCTCCCATACTGAACTAATGCCTTCTACAAGCAAAGGAACTGCTGAAATAGAATCTGTTGATGATGTTGATGATGTTCTTACTGTAGTTTTTTACTCCTCCGAGTCCTCATCCAATTAATTCAATTCACATTACTGTATTTAAATTACTGCATTGTGTTTTGTATTTCATGTTCATGTTTGTTAAATAAAGTTTGCTGTTGCTGCAGTAGAGTTGTTTTTTTCGTGTGTTTCTATTTTTCGTTGTTGATTGCTGTGTTGTTGGTGCTTGGTTGTGCTTCATATGGGGCATTTCCGACTTACGAACAAATTGAGTTACGACCAGCTATTCTGAACGTAACCTGTTCGTAAGTTGGGGAACGGCTGTACAATAAAGAGCTAGATAGGTTCATGGAGGCTAGGTCCATCAAAGGCTATTAGCCAGGATGGGTAGGAATTGTGCCCTTAGCCCAGTGTTTCCCAATTTTATTTGGCCACTGAACCCTTCTGAACTCGAAAGAATTTTGTGGAACTCCTGACTGAGACTGCGCATAACGCTGAGTAGTGACATCATTGTCCCCACTCTCTGGCTAAGCTGGCATTACACAGGGACACTTATTGTGGCAAACACAAATGAAAATTGTTTTCAATACAATTCATAAATGAATGAAAATTCCATTCCATTACAATAATTCAGGTTGTAATGGAATTTTCTTGCGGAACCCCTATTTTCACTTCACGGAATCCCGGGGTTCCATGGAACACCATTTGGGAAACACTGCCCTAGCCCAAGGCTGGGCAAAATACTGCCCGGGGGCTGGATCTGGCCTGTGAAGCCACTGGGTCCCACCCGCAGACCACCCTGCCGGGACCCTCAGGCACACAGCTGCCGTGGGTTTAAAGTGGAGAAACAATCTGCCAATAGACATTGACTCCAGCCAATCTCTCAGCTCCTATTGGCTGGAAACAACCAGCCAATAGGGGCTGGGAGTTTGGCCCGAGGTATGGGGACAGCGCAAGCCCCTTCCCCTCTCCCAGAGCTGAGAGCCACATGGAGGGAATAGCCTGCAGCTCTAAGTGATTTGGGGCTGCAGCAGGTAGGGAGCCCAGCCTGCTTTGGGGATGCTGGCCAGTAGACACTTAGGTAACCGCATCCCAGCCAGAGCCTGCCTTTTGCACCTCTTTCCCTCTTGCACCCCAACTCCCTCCTCCAGGTAACCATCCAAACCCTCTGCACTCCCCTTTCCCAGGTCACAACTCCCTCCCAGGCTCTGTACCCTCTCTACACCCCTCCCCCAGGCCAGAATCCTCTCCTGCACCCAAACACCCTCCCAGACCCTGCACCCCAAGTCTCTGAGCCAGGTCACAACCTCTCAGACCTCACACTGTCTCCTGCACCCTAGTCACTTACTCTGTACGCCCTTCTGTACCCAGCCTCCATCCTCGCCCCTGCACCTCCTCCACAGAAAAGTGTGGCCCTTGACCACTTTCCAAAACAGGGCTACTTAACTTTGGCAGCCCTGGGGACCACAATGACACTCACAGCACGTGCTGAGGGCTGCAACTTAAGTGTGGTTGCATATACATGCAAATGTATGCAAATAGCTTCTTTCATACTGACGGGCATGAATACAAAGATTAAGGCAAGACTACACCACACGCAGGCCCCATTTAAGTCAATTCTGCTGATATTAATAAAATGCAATATTTACCCGACTTCCACCCATATGACAGCATTTTTAATGAGCAATGACAGTCCAGGAATTTAACTACTAAAATGCATATCAACAGACCATTATATAGACTACTTTTTTGTTTTGGCTCCCACCCGCGGGCCACGTGTTGAGCCTCACATAAATCCAAACAGCACAGTGGGCCGTAAACAAATGGGACGTGTGTTGAGTAGCCCTGTTCTAAAATGTTGGAGTGGCCCCCCCCCCCCCATTAAAAATTATTGCCCACCCCTGCCCTAACCTCAGTTTGTCTGGAAATGGATAACAGAAGAGGGATCATGTGATGATTAGGTTAGAACCTCACAACTCCAAACTTGACTGGGGCTCTATTGTACTGGCCTCTGTATAAACCCAATGATGGACGTTCCCTGCCCGAAGAGTTTATAGTCCCAAGGGACAAGAACAGCAATGGGTGGCAGGAATTCAAGTTTTCTGACTCCCCCGTGCAGTTCAGTGCTCTATCTGCTGGCCTTCCCTGCTTTCCAAAGGGCTACAGACTCTTTGATTTTACTATAATCAGACACACCCATGTAGTAAGATGAAGGCCTAAAACATAAGGCAGTGCAGCACAGGCGAGGCCTGAGGCCTAGCTAACAATGGACAAAACATGGCTAACATAAAGTAAAGCTAAGCTGTGAGCAAGAGGCAGGCCTCATCCCACAGAGCTTGGCATGAACAGGGCTGAGAGTGCAAAACACTAACTGGTGCTAGGTACTGACTGCAGAACAATAATTGGTACTGGTCATAAATTGAAATCACGTAGTACCACTAGCTCATTAAAAAAGACGTTGGTACACACTCTCCATAGTTAGAGACCCAGGTTCAGGAAATAGGATTGCCAGATGGTTGAAACAAAAATACCAAACTCCTCCCTCCCCCCCCCCCAAAAAAAAAACACCAGGAAAAAATTCAGTTGAAGGGGGGAAAAAAAGGGGGGGGAGACCAAAGTTGTTGAGCAAAAAAAAAAAGGTCTCCAAGGACTTATTAAGCCAAAAAAAAAAAATAAATAAATAAAAAAATTAAAATAAAACAGCATTAAAACAGAATGTCCCTCTTAAGAGTGAGTGCAGGGATAGGAACAGCGGAGGGGTTGAGCACTAAGACCCAGGGGAAGCATTGTTTCCCCTAGGTCTTTTGGCCGGCAGCCATTTTGTGCTGGCAGCCTTGGGGAACAAGGTAAGCATTGGGGCTGGGGGTGTTGGGGGCCAGGAAGGGCTCGGGGGGAGGTGGGGAGGCCAGGTGCTGAGTGTTTGTAGGGTTGCCAGGTGCCCGGAATTTTCGCCTCCTGGCTGGGGAAAAATTCAGAGAATACCGGACATCTCAGGTGTCCTGTATTCTCTGAATTTTTTTTACTGGACAGGAGGCAAAAATACCGGACTGTCCGGGTGAATACCCGACACCTGGCAACCCTATCAGCAAAGGGTCTAAAATGAAACATGATGGATAGAAATAATCTAATCAAACCATGAGGCACAGGGTGATGGGTGGTAACCTGACAACATCAGAGGGTGGCGACATGATACGTCAGCAGTGAGGTGTGATTTATTTGAACCTGTATATAAAGTGGTGTCTTGGGGGGACAGTCTTTGTATGACCAGGAGGCAGTGGAAATTTCCCACCAATTGAGTTAGTCCATTGTGGCAAGTACATGTGCATAGTGGTTCAGTAGAGTCTGCTGACAACTGTTACTGTACTTCGCTTAACAATAAATCTGGCCTGGCACCTTCGATCCTTATCTGGTTTGTGGTCTTTGGGGGCCCTGCCCCTTTGAAACTGCCGCCTCTGCACGAATCAGAGGAGAGGCAGGGGAGCCTGAGCTCAGCTGGGGTCTCCCGCAAACCCGGGATCCCCAGCTGACGCCGGGTTCCACGCAGCACTTCCCTGCGGCATTTCCCCAGGATCAACTGTGTGGCAGCTGCCCGTTTGATCAGCTGTGCGGCGGCCCTTTGAAACCGCCACCTCCCTGCGACTCAAAGGGTCAGGAGGGGAACCCGGGGTCAGCTGGGGACTCCATGTGACCCTGGGCTCTCCACGGCATTTCCCCAGGACTCCCCAGCGGACCCTGGGCTCCAGGGCTGCTCCTTTGAATCCCTGCAGAGGCGATGTTTTAAAGGGGCAGCGTGCCACACAGCTGATCCCAGGATCAGCTGTGCAGCTGCCGCCTTGGGGTTTCAAAGTGGCAGTGCTGCTGTGCGGCAGCAGGGCAGTTGCAGTACATTTTAGGGCTTATCTGATGCTTAAAATCCTCCAGTCCTCATTTTCTCTTCTTGTACAATGAACATATGTTTTGGGATCATTAGAAGCTATTAGTAAAAAGAGGCATTGAAAACTAAAGGACTCTTCAAAGCCCCTTTAAAGAAACCCTTCTGAGGATACCTATAAAAGCAGAATATTTAATTTTTGCTGGGAGGAATAGCAGGCCCTATGTACTGGGTTTGATAGTGGGATATTAGAGACATCATTTTTTCTTCATGTGCATTTACTGGAATGATGCTAATCACTTAAATGGAAGATTACCCAAGAGAATAAGTCAGATTACCTCACTCTAAAGCAGGGGTTCCCAACCTTTTTCGGTCCCCGTACCCCTTTGGCTTTTAGTAAACCTTCCCATACCCCCTATTCAATATGAAAGGAAATAAATTCTAGACTCTAGAATCCACAACTTTTTTCACTAACACTACTACTTTTGGAATATTTCAATTAGGATAATCTAGTTATTTACCAAATATTCCCCGTACCCCCTTGACAAGCTTCTCATACCCCTTGGGGGTACGCGTACCCCAGGTTGGGAACCCCTACTCTAAAGAATTGTTTGGGAACCTGAGTGACCAACATACCAATAGGGTTGCCAGGTGTCCGGTTTTCTACTGGACAGTCCGGTTTTTGGGACCTCTGTCCGGTAAAAAAAATTTAGAAAATACCGGACATGTGCAATGTCTGGTATTTTCTGGTTTTCTGGCAGGGCACCAGATGGAAGCCTGGCAGGGGCAGGGGGAGTGGCTGGGAGGCGGGGCGCGATTGGCACTAGGAGCCTCTGGTTGCGTCTGAGGAGGAGGGGAAGCCCTGTCCCTGCTCCTGAGCGCTGGTCCAGTGCGATGTGGAGCCGTAGCCGGACTTGCTTCGCCGGGACCATGCACAGGACGGGCAGCACCCTGGAATCTGCACGTGCCTGGGTCAGTCTCTCCCGGCCGATCTGACACCCCGGCCCCCGCCAGCTCTGCTTCCTGCCAGCCGCCTCCTGATCTCCCCGGCCAGGCCTGCTGCCCTCAACCCCAGATCTGCTTCCCGCTGGCTGCCCCCTCCCCGATCTCCCCGGCCAGCCCCAATTCCCTCCCCGGCCAGCTCTGCTTCCCGGCCCCCGCTTCCTCCCGGCCAGCCCCGCTCCTCCCGGCCGGTCCTCACCCCGCCCCATCAAGTGTGTCCGGTATTTTTTTTAGACTACCTGGTAACCCTACATACCAGCCCAGTTGGATCTGATCTTTAACCTGATTTAGATCCTCCCATGGGTTAACTCACTCTAACTCCATGAACCTCTCAGAGTGTAGTTAGAGCACACTGCACTATAGCTATTCTTGCTTTCCTCCAGCTAACAGCAGCTCAGAGGCTAGCGCTAGCTTTATCACTGTATGGTGCTTGGCCATAATGTCACAATGTCAGAGCTCTTCTCCCCACCCCTGTTTTGGCTTCCCCATCTCAGATCTCAGGACTCCTCAGAATAGTTCTCTAGGACATTCAGTTAGGCTAAGAAAACCCACAGGGGATAATTTACTAATTTGTAGCCCTCAAATCACAAACTTCAGTGCCATAACTCAAAAGATTCTGGCTCCTCCCCCTTCTGTGTCTTCAGGTTCTTCACTATTCTCAATCATCCTTCAGCTTGGAGAGCTCAGCCCAAGCAGCCCTAGCTAGCATTCAAATGGCTCAAAGGAAAGGCCCACGCAAATAGCATTCACTCACCTTGGGCTTCTTGTAATTATCACAACCCTGTTGGGGTTTCTCCCAGTTCCCAAAGGCATTCTTCGGACATCAGCAATCACTCTGGCCTATCTTTCCATCTGCCTGGATCCCAAGACACATTATATCTCATGAGCCCAGGTGCTACCCTGCCTGCTAGTTGGGTCTAGCCAGGCACATTTGCTCAGACACAGGAGGACTGAGATTCTCTCTTGCAAAGGGGTGCAATCACCCTGGTACAGTTGCTCCAATTTGCACTGAGGGCTAGGTAGGCCCCTGAGTGACCCATAGCACAAGAAGCACAAATACGCTGCTTCCCATGAGCCCTAGGAAGTCGAGAATAGCTGTAGCACAGTGTGCTCTAGCCACACCTCTGTTGGTCAATGGAGATAGGGCAGTTTACACCACTTGAAAAACTAAGCCCAATGGCTCCTGATCCCAAGCACACAGTTTATGAGCATCGGGGTTCTCTTTCTTCTTCTTTTACCCTTGGTGGTTTACAAAACAAAAAATAGTAGAATCATTCAATTGCCATATTTTGTATTATTGCTGGTATTGTAGGAAATAAATATAAAAACAGGGAAAGCGCCTAACAAATAAAATAAAAAAGTCTGCAAAGTGCAAAAAATTGTCAAGCAATTTTGAGGAACCCATTCTGAGGGCCCTTAAAGGGGCCTCATTTCATGGGATGGGTGCTCAGCACTTTCTGAAAATTGAGCATTTCAAGTTGGGCACCCAAAAATCACTAGTTGTTTTTGAAAATTGTGGCTAGAGTTCATAGAACGCTGGGGTTTTTCTTTTGTTTTGGAAAGAAACACACCGATTCTGTATTCTCTGAATACTCCTGGATCCCTGCCTACCTCCTGCTACACAAATGTTTTTAAAGATACATCCTGACTCATAAGGAAAGTGAACTAATATTCCTGATTTATTCAGTATCATGTAATTTAATATGATTTCATAGGATTTAGTCATGGGCTCAGACCTAAAACTATATTAACATAAGAGCAGGTTTTATAAATAACATTGTATCATTGTTTATTTAAAAAATAACCCCGATGCTGATTACTTTTTGAACCCACCAAGAACTTTTTGACATAATGGAAAGACAGGAAGAGACCCGCAGTTGGTATTTCCCCCATCAGTGTGAACTGCTGTGAGAAAGGACACAGAGTGAGCTTCCCAGTTTTGCAGAGGCAACTAATATTCTGATGTAAGAGAAACTTCAGAGCAGAGCTTTTGTTAAAATTTGGGTTTATTTTGCTAATGGAGATTGCATGCTAGGGATGTTAAATATTGGTTAATTGAATAGTTGATTAACCTCTTGAATTCTTATCAGTTACTCGACTATTCTATAGTACCCAGGGGCGGTCCAGCAGCCAGTGAGCTCAGGCCCCACTCCTGAGAAGCCCCCTGCCACTCAGCGCTGCTGCCTCTGTATCAGAGACAGCAGTGTGGGGTGCCAGGTGGGAGCTGGTCCACGAGGAGAGCCAGTTTAAAAACCAGCTCCCTTTGCGGACCGGCTACCTTTTGCCCTGTGCTGCTGCCTCTGATTCAGAGGCAGCAGTGCGGGGTGGCAGCAACCTGTGTCCAGGGGAGATCTGAGCTCCCAGACCTGGCACGAGCCGGGACTGAGCCGGGCTGCCTGCCTGCCTACCTCCTAATACACTTTAAATGCAGAGCCACAGCAGGGGTAGGTCCTGGACCCATTGCAAGCCAGGAATGAGTTGGGCTACTGGCCAGCCTGCTAAAAAAAATACTGGTGGGGGAAGGGGGGAAATGCATGTAGTCTATAACATTAACCTATAAGCTTTTGCTTATTGGTTAATTGGTTAATCGGCTACACTATTACATCCCTATTGCATGTCCATTGACAGGCAGAGACAACGCGGAAATGCGCTTCTGTGTGTATGCTAGTGGGATGTTCAACAGATTAATCTTATAATAAAGAAGACTAATGCATTTGCCAGACAAGGTAGCTAGATGTAGAAAATGTAACTGGACAATATTGTTGCCCTTCTTCTGATACCAGTGTCTCACACAGGCACCAGAGTGGCCCCTTTGCTGAGGGGCAGTGGCATTATGAGGCCTTCCAAGTCAGCTCCCTAGTGGAACAGAAGTTAGTAATGCAATCAGGTTATAATCTGAATGTTTTTTGCTACATAGACAACACTTATGGAGCAAAGGCAGTCACAATCAGCATGAAGGCAAACTCCTCTTCCAGAAGTTATACTCACTCACCGATGCTTCACAGGAAGCCTCTCTGTCCCAGGAATTGCCACCAAATATAGAGAATAAAGCAGAGGGCAAATCTTTGCTATTGGTCACAGTGTTTCCCAATGGACAACAGCATATCAAAGGCTAACAACAATACAGCATTTCTTCTAAAGACTGAACATTTACTCACATGCTAAGAAATGGAACTGGCATCTCTTTGTGTATATGAAAGGGTGTACGTCTTCTGTCGTCACCCCTGTTGGCCAAGAGTGGATCTAGAACACATTGCCTCTGATTCCCTTTCAGAGTCCCAGAAATAATCCATGGAGATTTATGAATAATAACAAACCTCATTCTTGGTGGCCTCTTTTGTTAATATAAAATAAAGAGTAATAAGTTTTGATAGGATAACAAATCTTGTGAATAAGGGCGAAGTGGTGGACATGGTATACTTAGACTTTAGTAAGGCATTTGACACGGTCTTGCATGATCTTATCCATAAACTAGGGAAATACAACCTAGATGGGGCTACTATAAGGTGGGTGCATAATTGGCTGATAACTGTTCTCAGAGAGTAGTTATTAACGGTTCACAGTCATGCTGGAAGGGCATAACAAGTGGGGTTCCACAGGGGTCTGTTTTGGGGCCGGTTTTGTTCAATATCTTCATCAATTGTTTAGATCAGTGTTTCTCAACCAGTGGTATGAGTACCCTTGGGGTACTCTAGAAAAGTCCGGGGGGGTACATCAACACAACTGAAATTTGGAGAAACTGAAATTTTGTTTTGTTACAATGTTTTATTATTTTTGTACTTTTAACACCCAAAAATTTTATTGCCCGCCTGGCTACAATTAAGTTGTTTAAACAAATGTGTTGCAACGGTAGAAAAAAATTTTGTGTGTCTGAAAACTGTAGGTACTGGGGGTACTTATAATTTTTTTAAAGGGGTGCTTTATAAAAAAAAAAAGTTGAGAAACGTTGATTTAGATGATGGCATAGAGAGTACGCTTATTAAGATTGCAGATGGTACCAAGCTGGGAGGGGTTGCAAGTGTTTTGGAGGATAGGGTCATAATTCAAAATGATCTGGACAAACTAGAGAAATGGTCTGAGGTAAACAGGATGAAGTTTAATAAGGACAAATGCAAAGTACTCCACTTAGGAAGGAATAATCAGTTTCACACATGCAGAATGGGAAGTAGTTGTCTAGGAAGGAGTACTGCTGAAAAGGAGTTAGGGGTTATAGTGGACTGCAAGTTAAACTTGAGTCAACAGTGTGACACTGCGGCAAAAAAAGCAAACATGATTCTGGGATGCATTAATAGGAGTGTTGTGAACAAGACACGAGAAGTCATTCTTCCACTCTACTCTGCGCTGATTAGGCCTCAATTGGAGTATTGTGTCCAGTTCTGGACACCACATTTCAAGAAAGATGTGGAGAGATTGGAGAAGTTTCAGAGAAGAGCAACAAGAATTATTAAAGGTCTAGAAAACATGAGCTATGAGGGAAGACGGAAAGAACTGGGCTTGTTTAGTTTGGAAAGTAGAAGACTGAGAGGGGACATGATAGCGGTTTTCAAGTATCTAAAAGGTATTATAAGGAGAAGGGAGAAAAATTGTTCCCCTTGGCCTCTGGGGATAGGACAAGAAGCAATGGGCTTAAATTGCAGCAAGGGAGGCTTAGGTTGGACATCAGGAAAAACTTCCTGCCTGTCAGGGTGGTTAAAGACTGGAGTAAATTGCCTGGGGGGGCGGGGGTTGGAATCTCCATCACTGGAGATATTTAAGAGCAGGTTGGACAGACACCTGTCAGGGTATGTCTAGACTACATCCCTCTTTCGACAGAGGGATGTAAATTAGGCACTTCGAAATTGCAAATGAAGCTGGGATATGAATTTCCCGCGCTTCATTTGTATAAGCGTGTCATGGCACTCTTTCGAAAAAGCGCTATTTCGAAAGTAAAACCACAGTCTAGATGCAGTTCTTTCGAAAAGGGAAGGCTTTTTCGAAAAATCCTGTAAACCTCATTTTTTAAGGCTTCTATTTTCGAAAGAACCGCGTTTAGATTGCGGTTTTACTTTCGAAATAGTGCTTTTTCGAAAGAGCACCATGACATGCTTATGCAAATGAAGCACAGGAAATTCAAATCCTGGCTTCATTTGCAATTTCGAAGTGCCTAATTTACATCCCTCTGTCGAAAGAGGGATGTAGTCTAGACACACCCTCAGGGATGAGCGAGACTGTTCTTGGATCTGTCGTGAGGGCAGGCAACTGGACTTGATGACCTCTCAAGGTCCCTTCCAATTCTAGTGTTCTATGATTTATGATTCTGTGAAAGCTAAAGCAAAGTCAAACCCTAAGCAAAGTCTCTTCTATCTCTTCCTTCATGGTCTCCCACTGGGCACAGACCCTTCTCCTCCCTGAGGCCTGGCTGGCTCACACCTCTACTAGGGTGTGTCTAGACTACAGGGTTTTGTCAAAAAGAACTCAGCAGTTTTGTCGACGGCTGTAAACCTCATTCTACAAGGAATAACGCCTTTTGTCGACAGAGTTCTGTCGACAGAAGGCGTTATTGCATCTACAGTGTCCTTTGCGTCTACATTGTCATGTCGACAAAGCGGCTTGCTTTGTCGACAGAACTGGATGTAGTCTGTCGACAAAAGCCTGTAGTCTAGACGTACACATATGATCCATCTCAGGGCTCTATCTCTCAGTTCGTCCTAGGTGCGTCCATTCCTAGCCTGTACCTCTCCTCTTTGCAGTCAGGGTGGTGCACAGGACTTCTGGGGCCAGTGTCTCTTGACTCTCATTCAGAAGCCCTCCTCAGCAGCTCCCACAGCTGCTCTTTCCCTTCATGAGGTCAAGGTGCCTTCTCTATGTCCAAGTGGATGGTAGGTAATTAGTCACAGATGCACTGCCCTCCTCCCCCCATTAGAGAGGCCAGTCACCCTATGACAATGGAATGGACCCATCTAATTGTTGCCATAACCACACAGGGTGCCTAATCCTGCATACCTTCTTCAAGATAAATGCCCTTTGCCACCTGGGGAAGAAGCTCAATGACCTGATCCAAAGCCTGTTGGAGCCAATAGAAAGACTCCTATTGACTCAGGATCAAGTTCACTGCTTAACTGGTGGCCTGAGGCTAAATCAGCAGGGATGTAAATGTTAGCATAGGTTACACACCCAGGCTACGTCTCCACTAAAAGGTTTTTGCGCAAAAGCAACTGCTTTTGCGCAAAAACCGGCAGAGCGTCCACACTTCAAGTGCGTTTTTGTGCAAGTAAATCGGCAGAACAGAGGGCTTTTGCCAGTAGAGTTATTCCTCTCCCCACGAGGAATAACTCCTTTTTGTGCTACAGCTCTTGCGTAAAAAGGCAGGTGTGGACACTCCAGAGGGGTTTTTGCGCAAGAAACCCCTATTGGCAAAAGCACAGGTGCTCTGATGGCCATTCTGTGAATGGCCATCAGAGCTTTCTTGCGCAAGAGTGTCCATGCAGTGTGGACACTGTCTTGTGCAAAAGCACATTGCTTTTGCAATGCACTTTGAGGTCTGGACATGCTTTTGCACAAGACGTTTTTATGGAAGATCTCTTAAAACCCTGCAGTGGAGACGAAGCCTCAGAGTCCGGTTCTCTGTCACCTTTAACCTTGTGTCCTTGTTTACCCCTATGCCATAGCACCCCACAAACAGACTTCCCTACTCACACTTGGAAAACATAAACTTAATTCTACATATCAAATGATGGGGTCTATGTTAGAAATGCCGTAAGACAAAACATCTTGGGGCTACCATAGGGTGAGATTTAATTTTACTGGGATTCTGTAAGGAGCTATGAAAACCTTAGTGCTTCTGGTTCTGACTGGATCTAGATGGGGGTGCAGCATGGATTGAAATAAGTGAACCAAACAGATTTTTTCTAATCTCAAAGATGAGGTTTGGGGTTGGAATAAAGGCCTGGGCTAGTTCTCATTCTAACCACACTGCCCAGTTTATTTTTGGTGCCTTGTAAATCAGTAATAAGGGAGGGATGGCACCAGCTGCTCTGAATGCTTTTGCCATGGTTTATCTGTGCTCCAAATGGCATTGTCATTGCAGGTGAACCAAGGGAACACCAAGGCTCTCAGCTCTGGCCTGGGGTATCTGGAACACATCTGTCAGCTGATAGAGAAAATCGGGCAACTGCAAGAACACAACCTGCGACTCCAAAAGCAAGTGTGCAGTTTGCAGAAGGAGCAGAAGATGAGCCAGATAAAGCAGGTAAGAAGAGGTGGTCAGGTGCTGTCTGGGCTAAGTGAAAATGCTCTCAACCTCATCCTTAGCACAAGGGTACAAAATCCCAAAGCAGGGGATGCAGCTCACTAAGTTTCACCCAAAGCTGGTTTAATATTGGGGGATGGTGGCAGTAATTGGGTGCCAGTCCTAAAGGGAGAATATGGGTGATGGAGGGGACCAGCTGCCGGAGGCTATGCGCCAGCACTATACTGTGTCCAGAGTTCAGCTCATCCTTAGATGCTTTTATGTGTTGTCTTTTGTTCTCATTTTGTTCTAGATTTGCCCCCTACTTCCCCTTGCAACTCAGTGTTTGTGTGGCTTGGATTTGGTTTCTTTCATTGAGCAGGGGTGGGGAAGGGGCAATAGCATTGGCATTTTCCTAGAACTCTTGATTAGGGATAATTGACTACATGGCTGGCCTTATAGATTGGTTTCATTATCTGGTATTTTGATGCTGTTCCATGATCATGTTATGATTAAAGGCGTCTGGACCAACACCAAAAATACCACAGATACCAATGGAGAAGCGGTCTGTAGCCCCATTCTTAGCAAGAGGTAGTAGAAATCTTTCTCAAGAGTCCCTCCATTCTCATGAGACTTCAGCTCAATTTTGCAGAAACATCCTAGCTTTGGGACATTTATGTAGACTGAACCTCCAGAATCCATAGATGTATAGCCCCCTGCATCCAATTGCAGTTATTGGAGTTTTCCATTATTGACTTAAGGATAATACTACTTTGGCAAAGCTTTATGCCAGTCCCGAGCCTGAATAAAGGAGGAGGGTTGGTCAGATGAGTGTTGATGCGCTGATCGTAAAACAACAATACGGATGAAATCTGATTGATATAGTAGATTGGTGCGGAGCTAGTCTACAGAAACTAAGCAACTCCGCATTGGACAGGGAAAGATGGAAGGAAATAGTGAGGGAAGCATTGAACACCAATGGACGTTGAGCCCATGGTTGATGATGATGAAAGCTAATTGAAAAAGCTTTGTTCAAACTTTTATTTTGGGGGGGACAAATGGCTTTTTGATTAAACAGAGATTTTTTTTTTGTCAAAAATGTTTGAGCTATCATCCAACTCCCCATCCCCAAACAACCTACTCCCAAATGTTTGGTTTTAAACCCAAATATTTTGGTTTTTGGCTGCTGTAAACAAGATATTTTTGGTGTTCTGGATGCTAAACAAAAATGAAATATGTTCTTTTTTAATCTTTTTTTTGGCCTGGTGGGGGAACATCATTTCATAGTCATATAAGATTAGGGTAGGAAGAGACCTCAGGAGCTCATCTAGCCCAAGTCTTTGCTCAAAGCAGGCTCAACCGCAAATAAATCACCCCAGCCAAGGCTTTGTCAAGCTTGGCCGTAAAAAGCTCCCATGGTAATCCATTCCAAGGTTTCACCATCTTCCTCGTGAAATAATTTTTCCTAATATCCAACCTAGACCTCTCCTACTGCAACTTGAAACCATTGCTCCTCGTTCTGTCATCTGCCATCACTGAGAACAGTGTGACTCCATTCTCTTTGGAACCCCCCTTCAGGTAGTTGAAGGCTGCTCTCAATTCCCCCGTCACTCTTCCCTTCTGCAGGTGAAATAAGTCCAGTTCTCTTACCCTTTTCTCATATGTCATGTGCCCCAGTCCCCTGATCATGTTCATTGCCCTCTGCTGGTCTCTTTCCAATTTATCCACATCTTTTCTGTAGTGGGGGGCCCCAAAACTGGATGCAGTACTTCAGATGTGGCCTCACCAGTTGCTGAATAGAGAGGAATAATCACTTCCCTCAATCTGCTGGCAGTGTTCCTACTAATGCAATCTAATATGCTATTAGCCTTGGCAACAAGGGCACACAGTTGACTCATATCTAGCTTCTCGTTCACTGTAATTCTCAGGTCCTTTTCTGCAGAATTGCTGCTTAGCCAGTTGGTCCCCAGTCTGTAGCAGTGCTTGGGATTCTTGTCTTTGTTGAACTTCATCTGATTTCTTTTGTCCCAATCCTCCAATTTGTCTCAGTCACTGTGGACCCTATCCTTATCCTCCAGGATCCCATCATCCAGATCATTAATGAAGATGTTGAACAAAACAAGCCCAGAGACTGACCCCCTTGGCATTCCACTTGATATTGGCTGCCAATTAGACATTGCTACTCATTATGCCTGATGATCTAGACAGCTCTCTATCCATCTAATGGTCTATTCACCCAATACATATTTCTTTAACTTTATTTTTCAACCAGCTGTATCGCTGGCTACTGCTCTCTAATGATAATAAATAAATTAAGCTTTGCCCACCGTTGAAAGACAGGGTACTGTGCTAGATGAACCTTTGGTTTTACACAGTATAGCCATTCTTATATTCTTATGGTCTTAAGCTTCACAGCTCCTCTGAGAGGCAGGCTAGCTTTATCTTCCCCACTTTAAAAAGAGAAAACAGAGGCAGAGAGAAGGAAGGCAGCATCAGAACTGGGAATAGACCCACCCCAGGTCTTCTGACATCTAGTCCCATGCTTTAACCATACAATAATCCTTCCACCATTTTTTTTAACCTATCACCATCAACACAATATCAGAGTTGTCAGACTCAGTGCTCAGCAATTTGTTTTCATGGGGGGAAATTCCTTTGTTCTGCTGACTACATTTTTCCACCCCTGCACGTGCTCCTCCCCCATTGCATCTGGAATAGGTGGTTCACCCCCATTCAGAAACAAAGCCAATGTGGAATTGCAAGTTAGGCAGCAAAATGGTACATCCAGTAATCTCCTTGTGCCTGACTCTCCCTCTCAGAGCAACGTTTCCTCCTACACAGGGCCTGGGAATTGTTAGCACATTTCCGGAAAGCTTTAAATTGTGAGTCATTGTTTGCAGCAACCCTTACCATCTGCATAACCGGGACCAAATCTTCATCATAGCCTCTACATGGACATTAAAAGAGCTACCCTGATTTATACTAGTTGAGGAGCTGGCCCTACCTTTTTAATCTGGATGCATTTTGTATTTCAAAGACCCGTTGGCAGAATCTCCCTGTCTGCAAACGTAATGCATCCACCACGGGGGTATCTAGCTCACAACAGTAATATTGAACTTTGTGCATTTTCAAAGCACTTCACAAAAATTAACTAATTACCTGCCCTTGGTATTTGAGGCCCACCTCCATATACTATATCATTTCACCATCCTCAATGTTTAATCCTCACAACCCCTCTGTGAGGTAGGAAATATTATTATCCCCAACTGCAAAAGGTCCAGATCCTCAAAGCTATTCAGGCAACTAACACAAAACCCTTTGAGGATCTGGACCAGATTAATGGTAGCATTTTCTAAAGCACCCCACTGACTTAGGGACCGATATCCTATTGAAGTCAACAGAACTCTGCTGATTTATTTTAGTGGAGGTTCTGCTGGGAGTTGAGGGTGCTCAGCAGCTCACAGGATTGGGCCCTAAGTGCAGAAGCAATCTGATAGGAAAGTCCCCTTTTTATCATAAGGCTTCTAAGCTCTTCCTTCCCAGAGAGTCCTTTTAACCCTTTGGAAAGTACCAAGAGATTAAAAATCAACAAACTAGTTAGAAGAAACATGGGCTCCTGAAGAAAAAGAGCTATATCTCCCAGTGCAGTCTCAAAGGGCAGTCAGAATGTTACCTCACCGTGTTCTCCTATGATCTTAACAGATCTCATCACCTGAGCAGCTACAAATAGTGCTTAGGGTAGATATGTCCAAGGACTATCCATAGCACATGCTGCTGAGGTGAACTGATACATGAAACTTCATAGAATCAGTTACAAGAAATCAAGATGGCAATTCTTTGGCAAGTAACTGAATATCACATACAGCATATTTATTTAGCAACACTTAATCTGCCTGTGGCAGCTGTTCTATAAAAATACAAAATACTATTGTTTGTGCATGTTCATACAGAAATAATGTTATCTTAAATTGTGAGCCACTTTTATAGTGGGTTATGTTTATTTACACACACAGTGTCTTGACTGAGCATCCACGAATTTGGAAATGTGACTTCAACTCCTTTTTAGAAGAGATACCCCAAAAATGCACCAACTGAAGATGTGGCCTAATGAATTTAAATGCATCAGTTTGGGCATCTAAAACCAGAGCCACCATAAACAAAAGGCACTTTAGAAAATAATATCTTTACTTTCTAAAAACACTTTAGAATTTATCACAAGTCAAAAGCAGACATCCAATTTCAAAATGAACTACATAACCAAGCTAGGAATACAATGATACCCAGAAATGTTGGGAGACAGCATCAGTAACTTTTGTCTAAGCTGTTTTAAAATTCATTTTGGCCTTCACAAAATCTAAATTCTGCAGTTTTTTTGAGGTTACTAAAGAGATTTTCTCCACAGCTACAGATTGGATTAAACCACAAAACTTGGGGGATCCAGAATATTGGATTGTTTGTATTTGGTTTGACCCATTTTGCTCACATGCAAAATTGGATTCAAAACTTTCTAAGGTTTAGGGCTGTTTTTGATCAGGAGGGTTGATTCTGATTCATTTTTAATCAGAATGCAGCATTTTGGGATGTGCTGAGCCCATTCCTCCTCTGGTATATTTCACTAGAACTCTGTGATATCCTGGAATACTGCATTGCATGGTGTTACTAGAGAACTAGAAGGAGCCAAAACTTTACAGTGGCTTAAAATAACTTTGAAAAAGTCTAGTTAAAGCTTATTTTTCTGCTGGATTCCTAGGGAGCATGTTAACAGGGGGCTGATTCTTGAAATGATTCTAAACCATTGTAGTACAGAATTCCATGCTACAAATAAACTTAGCTTCAGCTGGGCTCCTTACTTCTAGGCCATTTAGAAAGGGTTATGCACATGTATCTGGATCCTGACAGGTCTTGTAGTAACCCAGCACATCCTGTAGTTTGGTATGCTTACAATTTGTCCAAGATATCTTCCTGCTCCAGTTACCTTGGGCCACTGAAATGTAACAGCCTGCATATCTTCTCCTTGTCTGGTGTAGGAGTATTTTCTGAAACACTGTTCTTGTGGAGCTGCCAGCATCTTACTCAACTCGTACCAGGAGGTGAAGAAATTTTTTCCTGGGAGGAGCAGACCGCATAGTCTCTTGGTTCAGAGTGGAAATCAGTCCGACCTTTCGATCATCCCGGAAAGAGGTGTGTTTTGGTACTGATATCTTGTGGCCCTGATTCATTCCTCTTCTGCAACTTGTGTTGTGCCAACTGGGGGTACAGTGCCACTAAACCAGATGGGTAGGGTTTCACGCTGCTTTGCCTTGCTTTTGCACAAGTGTAAATGCCTGCACAAGGCAATAGTGAGTCAGGCCCAAAGGGCTCACTCCTGCTTTCATGCTCAAGTGGGATAATCTGAAGTTTATGGACATTGGAGGTCCCTCAATCTGTGGCTTTATATTCACTAGGAAAAATGATGTAATATTTACCTGTATTGGCCCACATTAAAATCTTAGTGCAAAGCTTCTAAAACTTTGTACTGACAAGGGCCCCTTTGGCATCTCACTTACTGGCCCAGACTCCCTTCATTTTTTTATACACAAGTTTTGGTTACTCTTATTCATTCTATCAGGCACTTTATCTGTATTTCTGTTTTCTCTAAAGGGGGGCATTACTTACCTATCTTGTAGAAGTGTGGTAACTCTTGGCGCTTTCTAAACCCTCACAGAGAGTTTTTTGTCTTGAATGGGCAAGTTCTTATACTAACCAAATGCCCCGCCAATGTGGGAATACACTTGCCAGCTTGACCAGTACGTGTGAAGTCACAATACTACAGTGTAGGATGCCATTTTGAGGAAAAAAAATGACACCTCCATGGGGCAAAAGTGCCAGAACACTGTTCTGACTTGTTCCAGCCCTGGCTGAAGGGATGACCCCTGGTGGTCTGAGGTCAACATTTTGCATATTCTCTTAGGCTACATCTGCACTACAAGGTTTTTGTGCAAAAACAGATGTTTTTGCGCAAAAACCTGCGGAGTGTCCACACCTCAAATGAGCTCTTGCGTAATTAAATGGGCAGTTAAACGGCAGAACAGAGGGCTTTTTCCGCCGTAGGTAAACCTCCTTTTCTGAGGCATAACTGCTTTTAGCGCTACAGCTATTGCGCAAAAAGGCAAGTGTGGATGCTCCAGAGGGGGTTTTGCGCAACAATTGGCCTCCAGGGGGAAAAAAATTGTGGCTGCTGGGTCACTCCGGCCAACACAATCAGAACTCTATTGTTCCTGTCTGCTGGCACCCTTTAAAGCCGCAGGCACCCTGCACAAGCCTTGTGGCTGCAAGTTGGCAGGAAGCAGGATTCTTCAGGATGCCGCTCTGCTGCAGCCACTAATGTCCTCAGAGCAAGCTCCCCGAGACCGCCCTAGTCCTTCAATGGACCAGCCACAGGGGTCACAGGACCCCTCGAGGGGGACCAAGAGGCGTGCCCCCACCTGGAGCAGGCCAGAAATAAAAACCCTGCTGGAGTTGTGGAGTGAGGAGGACTCCCTGCAGGACCCCCAGGCAAAGTGCCGCAATGCCGTAATCTACTCCCGCATGGCTGTATCCTTGGTGGAGTGAGGTCACCCTGCCCAGACCATGGAGCAAGTCCGGGCTAAGGTGAAGGAGCTCCGTCAGGGATACATGAAGGCCAGGAGCTTGACCACATCCTTGCGGGGGGGAGAACCCTCTTCCCCCTCCATTGTGGTGGACTTCGGGCTGGAGCAGCCCATCCTCCAGCGCCCGGAGCCTGTCCCCGAGATGGTGGGGCAGGTCCAGCCGCCAATGGAGGAGGAGGAGGAGGAGGAGGAGGATGACGATGAGCAGGACATTGGCACCGTTACCCTATCCCAGGAGCCAGTCCCTGCCAGCGTGGACGTCTCTCAGGCCTCTGAAGAGGCTTGGGAGGGAACCTCAGGTACGTTGGCGCGCGCGCGCGCACACACACACACATGGTGGGGGAGGTGGCTGCAAAGGGAGTTGGGGGCACACTGTTGCACTGGCTGCTAGGCTAGCACATGCTGCTGCAGTCTGGGCACGTGCAAGCACATGCAGCGGGAGGGTGTGTCACATGCCCACAGCAGCCAGCCCCTCTACGTGCCTGGGAGCCTGCTGCCAGCCTCATGCCTGGCCACACGAGTCTTGCCCCCAGGGGGAAAGGGGGGAGCACAGACAGCTGCAAGCAGGCTAGTCGCAAGGGCGCAGGCACAACCCCCCACACACACCGTGGAGTACAGCACATAGCACTTGGGCATGCCTGCACGTGAGAGGCAGCAGCCACTCCCACCTGATAGCCCAGCGAGCCACAGCTGTGTGTGCACCCCCCAGGGAGGGCCAGGCTGCTCACAGCTCCTGTGCCCCCACCAGGGGATCCACTGTGGCCGTACACTGCCCTTGCCTGCCTGGCCATGGTGGGGGTGGGGGGCGAGCAGCCCGGACCTCAGGCCACCTAGGGGCCTCTGTGACACAGGGCATGCTGTGGAGGCCACACATGGCCTTGCACCTGCTGCTCACACAGGAGGGCACAGCTTCAGGGAATGTGTGTGCAAGGTGGACTGACTGCCCCTCTTTCTTGTGTCTTCTGCACAGCGAGACCAGCCGGGACGGAGGGCCCAGCCACACTACCACTGCAGCCACCACCCAGAGCCCGGACAAGCCGCAGACAAGCCAGGCCTGGGGAGGAGCTGATGCGCCAGCATATCCGGGTGATGCGCGACATACACTCCACCCTGTCGCACCAGCCGAATGCTGACCTGGAGTGGCGGCAACAGGCGTGGAGTGATCTGATGGCGCGCTGCAACACCCTGGTCAACATCCTGTCCCGCCCGGGGGAACAGACGCCTGCTCCCACTGCTCCCACCGTTCCCACCTTCCACCCTCCATGGCCCACCCGTCTGCCCACCCTGCCATGCCTCTCCTCCTTCCGCATGCCATGCCTCTGCTCCCTCCCTTCCCCATGGCCATGCCTGTTCCACCAGTCATGCCTATGGCCCCTCCTATGGCTCCTTCCCCTGCCGACCTTAGCCCTGCTCCAGTCGCCCCCCCTGCCCAGCACATTGGGGCCACCAGAGCTGCTCAACCCCGACGACGTGCCCGCACCCGAGGGGGCTCAGCTATGTGGCCCAATACTCTTCCCAGTCCTCATCCCCCCTCCCAGTGATGATCCCCCCTCCCATTTCACACAGCCCCCCTCCTCCTGATCACCCTCATTTCTGTTAAATAAACAACACTACTTTTGATTGAAAACCATGCAGGTGTGTTTATTGGGAGCTCGGGGTAGGGGAAAGGGAAGGGGTTAAGAGGGGAAAGAGAGAGAGGAGGAAGGGTGGAGGCCCTGGGAAGATTTTCAATGGTTCCTGGAAGAACCTCTCCCTCAGGGCCTCCTGGATATGCACCCCAGCCTCATGGGGCTGGCGGGTCTCAGCTGTCTGGGGCTGTTCAAAGCCCCGGCCCTCACAGGCAGCCTCTGCCACCCACGCTGGGAGGAAGGCTTCCCCCTTGCACTCCACCAAGTTGTGGAGCACACAGCAGGCTGCTACCACCTCAGGGATATTCTGCTCCCCAATGTCCAGGCGGGTGAGGAGGCAACGGAATCGTCCTTTCAAATGCCCAAAGGCATACTCCACCTGGAGGCGTGCTCTGTTCAGGCAGCCATTGAAAATGTCCTTTGTGTGATCCAGCTGGCCGGTGTAGGGTCCCATCAGCCAGGGCATGAGTGGGTATGCCGCGTCCCCCACTATGCACACTGGCATAGTCTGGTCGCCCACAGGGAACTCCTGTTGGGGGGAAAAAGTTGCCCACCTCCAGCTGGGCATTCAGGCTGGAGTTGCGGAAAACTAGGGCGCCGTGAGCTCTGCCCGACCACCCCACGTAAATGTTTGTGCAGTGGTCCACCAGGGCCTGCAGGACTACGTAGAAGTAGCCTTTTTGGTTGACAAACTGGGCTGCACGATGTTCTGGGGCCTGGATGGGGATGTGCGTGCCGTCGATGGCTTCCGCGCAATTGGGAAATCCCAGCACAACAGAGCCGCCCATGGTGGTGTCCAGGTCCTGGAGCCGGATGACTCTGCACAGCAGCAGTGAGTTGATAGCCCAGATGACCTGCAGAAAGAGAGACAGGAACACATACACAGAGATTGAGAGAGGAGCTGTGTGCTCCCAGTGGGACATGGCCGCCCCTCCCTCCTGGCACCCCACCCTGCTGGAGCCCCTCCCCCGTTAGCCCATGGCCACCCCCACACACACCAGGCCACTGTGAGGGTGAGAAAGCACCAGCCTGCAGGGCCAAGGCTTCTCCCCCCACCCCAGACAGTGCTCAGTCATCCCCCCCGTCCTGAGGGTCCCCCTTGTGCAACACCCTCCCTCCCCCTGTGCAGGGGCTGCATCCTGTGATGTCCTTACCTGCAAGAGTACGGCCCTAACAGTGGACCTCCCCATCCCAAACTGGTGTGCCACCGAGCAGTAGCTGTCTGGGATGGCCAACTTCCAGAGGGTGATGGCGACCCGCTTTTGGAGTGGGATGGCGGGCCTCAGGTGGGTGTCGCGTCATTGGAGGGTGGGTGCCAGCCAGACACAGAGCTCCTGGAAGGTGGCCTTCCACATGTGGAAGTTCTACACTCATTGCTGGTCATCCCACCGCTCCATGACCAGCCGGTCCCACCACTCCGAGGTGGTGTCCAGCCTCCAGATTCTTCTGGGTATGGTGGGCTGGCGCAGCCATAGTGGAGCACCCGCAGCTAGACAGAGGTTAAGGAGGAATATCTCGGGGTCCACCTCCATGAGGAAGAGGGCCCCTGCTTGAAGCAGGCACTGCAGGGAGTGCAGAGTGGTCCTGGGGGTCCGTGGCATGCCCAGGGGCAGCTCCGGCTCCATAGCGCAGGGCAGACTGGTGGAAAGCTGTGTGTTCCCCAAAGAGCAAAGGGCAAACACAGAAGGCACTACTGAGGCTTAGCTTTGCCAAAGGGGCTAGCAAGCAGGCAGCAGAGACAGAGAAGCGGCTGTCCAGGGGGTGTCCCTTTAAGCGTGTGTCTCTGGAGGGCTCCAGCAACAGTACTCAAGAGCAACTGATGACCTCTAGCCCAGCTACAAGTGCTTCCGGGTGGCTTTAATATGCGGGAAAGCGTCCAATAGTGTGGACGCGAGGTGCTTTGATGTGTGGACGTGCTCTTGCGCAAGAAGCCTTTGCACAAAAAAACTAGCGCTACAGACTTCTTGCGGAAGAACACTAGTGAAGACGTAGCCTTAGTGTACACAAGGCCCTGGGTAGTTATAAGAACATAAGAATGGCCGTACTGGATCAGACCAAAGGTCCATCTAGCCCAGTATCCTGTCTGCCGACAGTGGCCAGCACCAGGTGCCCCAGAGAGGGTGGACCGAAGACAATGATCAAGCGATTTGTCTCCTGCCATCCCTCTCCAGCCTCTGACAAACAGAGGCCAAGGACACCATTTTATCCCCTGGCTAATAGCCTTTTATGGACCTAACCTCCATGAAATTATCTAGCTTCTCTTTAAACTCTATTATAGTCCTAGCCTTCACAGCCTCCTCTGGCAAGGAGTTCCACAGGCTGACTACACGCTGTGTGAAGAAGAACTTTCTTTTATTAGTTTTGAACCTGCTACCCATTAATTTCATTTGGTGTCCTCTAGTTCTTCTATTTAAGGAACTAATAAATAACTTTTCTTTATCGGCCCTCTCCACACCACTCATGATTTTATATACCTCTATCCTATCCCCCCTCAGTCTCCTCTTTTCTAAACTGAAAAATCCCAGTCGCTTTAACCTCTCCTCATACGGGACCTGTTCCAAACCCCTTATCATTTTAGTTGCCCTTTTCTGAACCCTTTCCAAGGCCAAAATATCTTTTTGAGGTGAGAGACCACATCTGTACACAGTATTCAAGATGTGGGCGTACCATAGTTTTATACAGGGGCAGTAAGATATTCTGGGTCTTATTTTCTATCCCTTTCTTAATAATTCCTAGCATCCTATTTGCCTTTTTGACCGCCGCTGCACACTGTGTAGAAGTTTTCAGAGAACTGTCCACGATAACTCCAAGATCTCCTTCCTGATTTGTCGTAGCCAAATTAGCCCCCATCACACTGTACGTATAGTTGGGGTTATTTTTCCCGATGTGCATTACTTTACACTTATCCACATTAAATTTCATTTGCCATTTTGTTGCCCAGTCACTCAGTTTGGTGAGATCTTCTTGGAGTCCCTCACAGTCTGCTTCTGTCTTGACTATCCTAAACAGTTTGGTATCATCTGCAAACTTTACCACCTCACTGCTCACCCCTTTCTCCAGATCATTTATGAATAAGTTGAACAGGATTGGTTCTAGGACTGACCCTTGGGGGGACACCACTAGTTACCCCTCTCCATTCTGAAAATTTACCATTTATTCCTACCCTTTGTTTCCTGTCTTTTAACCAGTTCTCAATCCAAGAAAGGACCTTCCCTCTTATCCCATGGCCATGTAATTTACACAAGAGCCTTTGGTGAGGGACCTTGTCAAAGGCTTTCTGATAAATCTAAGTATACTATATCTACTGGATCCCCCTTGTCCGCATGTTTGTTAACCCCTTCAAAGAACTCTAATAGATTAGTAAGACAGGATTTCCCTTTACAGAAACCATGTTGACTTTTGTCCAACAAATTATGTTCTTCTACATGCTTCACAATTTTATTCTTTACTATTGTTTTTATTCTTTACTAATTTACCCGGTACTGAAGTTAGACTTACCGGTCTGTAATTGCCCCGGATTGCCTCTAGAGCCCTTTTTAAATATTGGTGTCACGTTGGCTACCTTCCAGTCATTAGGTATGGAAGCCGATTTAAGGGATAGGTTACAAACCACAGATAATAGTTCAGCAATTTCCCATTTGAGTTCTTTTAGAACCCTCGGATGAATGCCATCCGGTCCCGGAGATTTGTTAACATTAAGTTTTTCTATTTGTTCCAAAACCTCCTCTAATGACACTTCAATCCGGGACAGTTCCTCAGATTCATCACCCACAAAGGACGGTGCAGATTTGGGAATCTCCCAACGTCCTCAGCCGTGAAGACTGAAGCAAAGAAATCATTTAGTTTCTCCGCAATGGCTTTATCGTCCTTGATTGCACCTTTTATAGTTCGATCGTCTAGGGGACCCACAGGTTTTTAGCAGGCTTCCTGCTTCTAATGTACTTAAAAAACATTTTGTTATTTCTTTTTGAGTTTTTGGCTAGCTGTTCCTCAAAATCTTTTTTTGCTTTTCTTATTAAATTTTAAAACTTGATTTAACAGTGTTTATGTTCCTTTCTATTTATCTCACTAGGATTGGACTTCCACTTCTTAAAAGATGCCTTTTTGTCCCTCACTGCTTCTTTTACATGGTGGTTAAGCCACGGTGACTCTTTTTTAGGTCTCTTGCTATGTTTTTTAATTTGGGGTATACATTTAAGTAGGGCCTCTATTATGGTGTCTTTAAAAAGTTCCCATGCAGCTTGCAGGGATTTGGCTCTAGTCACTGTGCCTTTTAATTTCTGTTTAACTAACCTCCTCATTTTTGTATAATTCCCCTTTTTGAAATTAAATGCCAGGGTGCTGGACTGCTGAGGTGTTCTTCCCACCACAGGAATGTTGAATGTTATTATATTATGGTCACTATTCCCAAGCGGTCCTGTAATGGTTATTTCCTGGACCTGATCCTGCGCCACTCAGGACTAAATCGAATTGCCTCTCTCCTTGTGGGTTCCTGCACCAGCTGCTCCAAGAAGCAGTCATTTAAGCCATTGAGAAATTTTATCTCCGCTTCTCTTCCTGAGGTGACATGTATCCAGTCAATATGGGGTAATTAAAATCCCCATTATTATCGAGTTCTTTATTTTGGTAGCCTCTCTAATCTCCCTCAGCATTTCAATGTCAGTATCGCTGTCCTGGTCAGGTGGTCGGTAATATATCCCTACTGCTAATTTCTTATTATTGGAGCATGGAATTACTATCCATAGCGATTCTATTGAACATGTTGATTCACTTAATATTTTTATTTCATTCGATTCTACATTATCTTTCACATACAGTGCCACTCCACCACCCACCTGGCCTGCTCTATCCTTTCGATATATTTTATATCCCGGTATGATTGTGTCCCACAGATTTTCCTCATTCCACCAGGTTTCAGTGATGCCTATTATGTCAATCTCCTCATTTAATACTAGGTACTCTAGTTCACCCATCTTATTAGTCAGACTCCTAGCATTTGTGTAGAAGCACTTTAAAAATTTGCCACTGCTTATTTGTCTGCCCTTCCCTGATGCATTGGATTCCTTTGTATGCGGTTGTTTGTCTGCTCTGGCCCATGGTTTGCCCTCTCCCCTCCTCTCTTTCTGACTACAGCTTAGAGAATCTCTATCAGTGGATTCTCCTCTAAGAGAAGTCTCCCTCCGATTTACGTGCATCTCCGCACCAATCGGCTTTCCCCCATCTCTTAGTTTAAAAACTGCTCTACGGCCTTTTTAATGTTTAGTGCCAGCAGTCTGGTTCCACCCTGGTTTAGGTGGAGCCCATCCTTCCTGTATAGGCTCCCCCTCTCCCAAAAGTGTCCCCAGTTCCTAATAAATCCAAACCCCTCTTCCCTACACCATCGTCTCATCCACGCATTGAGACTCTGAAGCTCTGCCTGCCTACCTGGCCCTGCGCGTGGAACTGGAAGCATTTCCGAGAATGCCACCATAGAGGTCCTGGATTTCAGTCTCTTTCCTAGCAGCCTAAATTTGGCCTCCAGGACATCTCTCCTACCCTTCCCTACGTCATTGGTACCTACATGTACCACGACCACCGGCTCCTCCCCAGCACTACACATAAGTCTATCTAGATGCCTCGAGAGATCCGCAACCTTCGCACCAGGCAGGCAAGTGACCATACGGTTCTCCCGGTCATCACAAACCCAACTATCTATGTTTCTAACGATCGAATCACCCACTACTAACACCTGCCTCTTCCTAACTGGCATTCCCTCCCCCTCAGAGGTATCCTCAGTGCGAGAGGATACCGCAACATCCTTTTACCACATTAGTTGCTTGGAACAAATCTAATGGGGTGACCTAGAATGTAACCTTGACCAGCTAACATGTTTTAAATCTATCACTGCCTTGTCTATACTATGATTTTAATATGGGTTAGCTAACATCTATACAAGCTGAAAGGAGCTAAGGGAAATACACTCAATAAACTGTCCTTTCAAGGAACCCAACATCCCTTAGCCAGTGTGTTAGGATAGCTCCTCACAGTCACCTTAAGATATCCCAGACAAGATGTAATTTGAGCCAGAAGTAAAAGTAACACATTTATTACTTATACTGGGCTGACTTATACTTTGGTCTGACCCAGTATGGCCATTCTTATGTTCTTATCCAAAGGGTGTTTTATCTGAGGTTTTGGTCCAGTCTTATCTCCAATTTTAAGGTTCTGAAATGTTCCAGTGTGTCCCTTCCTCCCCTCCTTCCCACACACACATTTGTGATTTCTGACCATGAAGTCAATGGAAGCTTTGTCATTGACTTAAACAGGGCCAGGATTATATCTAAGTGTATTCTAAAACTGTCTCGGGGGGGGGGGGGAGGAGCTGTCTGGGTTTACCCTAACTTAGAACAGTACCTCGTTCCTTAGGGGGGCTGCAGCAGCAGAGCTAGGATGTCTCTTAAGCAACTCAGGCACTTAAAATGGGAAAGAATGTTTATTTCCATGACTAGGACTTTACAGCCAGCTGATAGCGCTGCCCATAGGACCCTACTGGGCCATTTGTGTGAATCTGATCATTGAATTGCAGGAGGTGACACATCCCTGGATGCTGGAGATAGCCAGCTGGGTCTTGGGCTCAGGAAGATGTGGAGTAAAAGGAGCAATGATGAGAATGACTTCAGAGATGCCTATAATCTGACTGATGGTCGAGCTTTCCTGCTAATGGACACAACAATGAAAAAGGTGACTGATAAGCAAACACTCAGAGAGACTGACAAGGCTGTGATGACAGGGCTGAGACAGCAAGGGAAGCAACCATCAGCCAAATGCTAGGGGATCAAGATGGGGTTTTGGAGACTGTACAAAATTAGGGACTGAAAAATGAGAGTCACTAAGAGCTGTGGGTGCTAAGCACCAGGACTGCAATAAAGACATCAGTACATTTGAGGTGAGGTATACAATGTGCTGGTGTAATGGTTAGCCTCCAGCCCAAATGCAAACTCAACCCATGAAGCCCTTGTGAACTCAATGAAACTCTGAGTGGGTGTTTTTCTTCTCTAGTGCTTTTCCATTATTTGTGGCATATTGGCACTCAGGTTCCGGCAGGGATCAGAAGGGTTAGGGTATTGCATGAAGGGCTGTAATTGCAGTGTTACAGCTTCACAGGGGAGAGGAAGCAGTGGGAATCTGTCAGGAAAGTGTGCCTGCAGGAAGTTTCCAGCCCAGTGGTCACAGCTACATGGTTCAGATTGTTTGCATGAGCTGCAGAGGCTTGAATCTGAAAGATTCTGCAATGCTCTAGCCTGACCTAGCAAAGTATTTAAGCACAAGCTTAATTTTAAGCACATGAGGAAGCCCTGTAATTTCAGTGGGCTTCAGGATCAAGCTCTCACAATTTAGGTGCTGATTGAAACAACTGTTTGGTGATCCTACTATTATTGACATGTGGATGCCATTAAAGCACAATCAGCATTTTCCACACCATCGCATTTCACCTTTCCATGGTCTCCCCAGCAATCAGAATGGGAAATGCAGCATGCTGATCTTTGGCAGTCACACAGAAGTACTCCATCCTCAATCAAAGTGAAAGTAAAGCAAAAAATCAGAGCTCGGATATACTTTTGTTACTGTAGGTATGTCAGCAGGGCCTGGTGGAGCCAACCAAGATGTGCTAGGTGCTGTATACTTGAGATTACAGTCCTAATAGACATGACAAACAAAGGGTGGGCGTAAGGAAAGAGTATGATACCCATTTTACTGATGGGAGACAGAAAGATGGATTGACTTAACAATGGTTAAGCAGGGAGCATGTGGCAGAGCTGGGGAAATGTGCCCAGGTGAGTGCCCTTTCTATAGGATCAGCCATTGGTCTGGCTAATTCTAATTTTTTTACTTTTGTTTTCAGGGGGCTGACCTTGTTAAGAGTATTCCGGTAAGTACTGGCATCGCTACGTGCATTTCCCTTCCACGTGCTATTTCCAAAATCAGTATTTATTATGTGTGCTATTGATCATAGTGCCTAGCAGCCCCAGGTGTGGCTCAGGAGCCCATGGTGGTAAGTGCCATGCACACAGAACAAAAAAAGACAATCCAAAAGTTTACAATCTAGTAACAGAGCCAATAGTGCCACAGTTCTGTCTGCTCATTGTTCCCCTTCTGAGTGTTCTTCACTGGAGTTGCCTCAGCCATCCCCCATCTTCACTACAACATAGCTGTTCAATGCATCCCTCACAAATAAAGAGATTGAGCAGTTTTTATTGGGACTTTCTCTAATGTAGACATTTTCTGAGCAGTGGCTGCCATGTACTCCCTGTTTGTACTAAGGATGTTAAATTTCGATTAAATAACTAATAGAATAGTCGATGGGATTTCCATTGACTATTCAATTAGTTGATAAGGACTAGCATGGAGTTCCACCTTTGAAATGTACAAGAGCCCCCATGTAGGGGCTCTCATGCATTTCAAAGATTGAAATGCCACGTGAAGTTTGGGACCAGTGGGGAGTCCCCCACTGACCACAGACTCCATGCAGTGCTTCCTCTTTGAAATGTACAAGAGCCCCAGCAGGGACTCTTGTACATTTCAAAGGTGGAATGCTGCCGCTGCACCCCTGCCTCCTCCCATGGAGCTGGAGCTGGGGGGAACCAGCTTTTAAGCCGGCTCCCCCCAGTACCCCTTCTTCTTCCCCCTCCCTTGCTGCCTCTTTCTGATAGAGGCAGCAAGGAGGGGAGGGGAGAGACTAGTCGACTAGTGTGTTGACTAGTCGCTTACATCCCTAGTTTGTACAGCGTCTGATACAATGGAACCCCAACCTAGCTGAGGTCTTCAGACCCTACTACAATATTATAATACAGAAGGTTCTTTGGGGGCTTTGCTGAGAGGGTCAAATCAGGGCAAGTTGTTTAGAGACAGGGCTACTTAAAGGCCCAGGACTGGAGAGTCCTCCATTATAAGGCTCCAGACCAGTCACAAAGAGCACTTCTGTTTGCCACATTGGCTTGCGAGAAGTCATACAAGCAATCCACTTAGACACTCCAGCTTTTCCTGTGCTACCACCAGCACTACACCTTACACAGATAAGAGGTTATGAAAATCAGTCTCACTAAATCAGAACAGGTTCTTCTGATCCCAAAAGACCAGCCATATTCCTAGGTCAGTTTATACCTTGGATCTTACTCAAAAGAGCATGCTGTGCCAATCCTTTAGAATCTAACATCTAAAGATTTATTACTAAAAATACATACAGCAATTGTAAAGTTCTTGGTGGAGACTTGTAGAAGAGATGGAATGATCTGCTGTCTTAGATCACGTCTCTGGAATACATCCTCTGTTGGGATGGGTCATCAGTTCTTTCAGGCTTCAGTTGATAGCAGAGATCCATCAGAGTGATGAATCAAATTTTAGACAAAATGGAGGAACCCCTGGGCCTTCTGTATACTCTTGGCCACGTGGACAGACTCCCATTGTTTTTGCTGTGTAAAAGTATGTCCCAAGAATCAACATGAATAGCCTTTCCCAGATATGCTGGCTAGCTGTTCTGTGTTACTCTAGAGGCTTTATTTGAAATATAGATGCACAGCTAATGTTCATATCTACAAGTACAAAAATTATATATGCACACAAGTAGTATAAACATAATCAGCGAATCATAAGCTTTCTATAGACATCTCACTTGGCCCACTTGTACAAGATCTGGTGCAAACATATAACAGTGATTGCAACAATGATCTGTACATTCACATTATAATCCAATAACATCACAAATTACATAAATAATAATAAATATGCTGATTGGTTATTTTAGCTATTATTCTGGCCTCATTTAAGGACAGTTAACTTGGTATCACTGAAACTAATATTTCAGTCATCTGAGCCTACAATAGATGGAGATTTTTGTATGAAATTTTGTAGACCCCAAATAAGAAAAATGAATAGTTGTAAAGTCTCCCCACTTAAACTTGTTGTGCAGCACTGGTATGTGCTGATGAACAGTTGACTGATCTAGGGTTAATTAACTAATCAAATAGTCGATGGGATTTCCATTGACTTCAATTAGTCTATAAGGGTGCCTCAGCCTTTGAAATGTACAAGAGCCCCGGCGGCACTTTCAAAAGAAGAATCGCAGCAGAAGCCGTGGAAGCGGAGACTGCTTCGTTCCCCACTTGCGCCATTTCTGCTGTGCCTCTACCCCCGTCCCCCATGGAGACGGTGCTGGGGGGGAACCAGCTTTTAAGCTGGTTCCCTCCCCACCGGCTCCTGCTCCCCCACCTTGCTGCCTCTCTCTGATAGAGGCAGCGGGGGTGGGGTGGGGGAAGTGACTAGTCACATCACTAGTCGATTAGTCTCTTACATCCCTAGTCTGATTCCACTCCGTGGGTGACTACAATTCAGTGCTTTCTCTGTTCTACTACATAGCATATTAAAGCACATCAGGAACCTTTCAATTAACATGGGAAACATTTTTCCTCTGTTCCAGAGGTTTCCTGGCAACGGCTCTGGGAATTTTACAACTAAGTGGAGTTGGATATCAAGGTGGGGTTAGGACAAGAAGCAATGGGCTGAAATTGCAACAAGGGAAAAAGCTTCATAACTGTCAGGGTGGTAAAACACTGGAATAAATTGCTTAGGGGAGTTGTGGAATCTCCATCACTGGCGATATTAAAGATCAGGTTGGATGGACATCAATCAGGGATGATCTAAATGGTGCTTGTTCCTGCCAGGAGGGCAGGGGACTGGACTTGATGATCTCTTGAGGTCCCTTCCAGTTTTAGAATTCTCTATTCTATGATCAAGGCTTTTGAAACAGGAGTAACAAAAGGGGTACTCCATGTGAACTTAGGATGAGTTGAGCCCCAGATGGAACTTGAGAAAACTATTAACAAGAGGGTGTATTTGTAAAAATAAGAACCAATTGTAATTAGCATTTAGAAAGGAAGTTTTGAATTGGTGTTGGTTGCTGATATGAAAGCAAAAGCATTGTCATTTCATTTACATTAGTATGAACCAACAGCAGCTCTACGGAAACCAGCTGATTTATACCAGTGCAAACCAACACTAGTGGAAATGAGATAGTAGTCAGGCTGTGATTTTTAGGATGACTTTTTTCTGAAGCATCCCTGGGTAGGTGTAAATGGACAAAGAACCAAATTTGTCTAACTATTTTGCCTTGATATAATTAGGTGAAATGTGCCTTGAGGGAGCTCCTCAGCACTACCACTGCCCACCACGTATCCTACACTCTTTAAAACATTACCTGGAAGATCTCAAATAGACAAAGCAATGTAACTGAGGGAAGGGACAGTAGTATAAACTAACTGGAGTTTGCAGGAACCTCTATTTCCATGTCATGTTCCAGCCACACTACATAACTGCAGAATGAGTATTAAGGAGGGGACATGATTTGAAATCTCTATGTTTGTCCTAAACCTAGACAACTAATCTTTTCAAAGAAAGAACTGGAGACTGACAGCCCTTTATTGGCATCAAAAGGAACAAGAACTCTGATGTTCTAGCTAAGTTTGTATTTTAAGCAGAAATCTCCCCTGTAAAATAAAAACCAATTGTACTTAGCAGTCATCCTGGAAACAGACTTCAGTACTGTCCACAGGATGGGGAAGTTTCTCTAAGTATCAGCTTAAGTTGTACTTTGGTTTGCACTGCCCAGGATGAAAGCCACACTTGGGGCAGAATGAGAGGCCTCATGAAGAGGACCAAGCTGAGGAACCAGAGCAAGTTAGGACTCTCATCAGCAGCTATGAAGAGGTCATGCCCACAGCTCTACAGGTAACACCTGTCAGGAATGGGTTGTTCATAGGAGTCTTCGGTTTGTAATTAAGAGGGTGCAGTTAGGAGACTTAATGAAGATTTCTCTAAGACTACTTGTTTCAGGAGAGTTCTTTTCTGAACCAAAGCAACTTTTTCCTCTAGCCATTGCTGTTTGCTGCTACTTTTGACAAAGATGCAAGTTTTTTGTTTCTTCTCCTATCCACCTAGCTTGTAAAGATGTCCTGCCCTGCAGAGTGAATGCCATTGGATACAGCTGAAGTACTGTAAAAAAGACCCTTTTTCCTAGCATGGCAGAGGAATCTTCAGACTCTTGGACAGTTCCTCATGAGATATACAGTGTAAAACTGGCCATGGCTAATTCAATTCCAGCCCATACACCAATTTTTATTTCAAACCTTTTTGAGTTGTTTGCTGCCTTCAGTCCCCCTATGTGTCTCCCTTCAAAAGGAATGATATTGATAACCTCATGTTGCACCCAACCTAGTTTGAAGATGTAGGGTGGAAGAAACACAGTTGGCATAAGGTTTTCTTTCATCTGAGGAAAGAGACTGTGTGTGTTTGGATAGTTTCTATTAATTTGTTATGACTGGATATCTGGGCAGAAAGCAGAGCATTCCACCTCTGCTAGATAACCTGTGCTGATCCCTTGGATAGACACTAATAACACATCACACTTTATATTGCATATCTCTACATAGCACCATGCAGTTTGGGCATGACACCACTGCTGTTATCCCTGCACAGATATTCCTTTAACTTTTCAAGCTCTTTCATGTGTTCCAATGAATCTCTGTAGCTTTGCATATATAACTAAGTAAGAGGAACAGCCTGGATAGCTTACTCACAAGAGCAAGAGGATTAGGGATGGGACTGAGCAACTCTCCCATGTTTTTTCAGCTAGGAACATAGTAGTATTGACAGTAGTTGCTGAAAAGAGTGCTGGCTATTTTCAATTTTCAGCTGGCAGAGCAGCTGTGTAATTCAGGAGTGTCCCAGAGTTGCTGGAGGTAGGGTGTAACTACAATGCAAAAACATATTTGAATTAGGACACATGTAATTACAGCTGGAAAGGCTTCTAATGGTTTACAGAATGGCTTTCCCAGCTGGAAAAAACTTGATCTTGGACCAAATCCATGCAACAGACAAGCTTCCTGCTATTGTTTGGGTAACTGAAACAAATGCACAGCAGAAAAAAATCAAACAGCTTCAGCTAAAGTAGGTGGCATGGGCAAATCAGCCTGGGAGAAAAAACAAATCAGCCTGAACCTTCACTCTAGGCTTGAATTGGACCAAAATTGTGTTGGGGGTTCCAAAGAGTTCTGGCTATTTCTCTCTCTCTCTCTCTGACTGGAAGATTCTATCTGGTCTTTGCCCTGCTCTATGCAGTGCCAATGATAGCACCACAAATTAGAATTATGCTGGTGTTAAATCAGCATTGCTTCACAGAGGGCAATGGGAGCAGCTGAGGATTGGGCCCCAGAGATCTTAGACAATTGTTGCACTTACTGGTCCCAGCTTATGACCCAATAGAAATTCTGGGATACCCCAAGAACAAACAGTACATCTCATTTTGATGGAACTGGGATACACCAGAAATATGTAGATTTTCCACTTCTGTTCTCAAACATTGTAACCTTCTTTGTCTTTCCTTCCACTAAATACCTCTCCCCACTTCAAGCCTTCTGTCGACCCCTTTCCTCCCACCTCCAGCTCCTGCTCCACTCTCATTCCTCCCACCGTCCCACATTCTCACACAACTTTCCTGCACTCTTTGGGGATGCACTCCTTGCAGCCACTGATGGAGGTGGAGACATGGCACAGCAAGAAGAGATGACTAGCATTTCAACAGAGCACCCCCAGCTGAAGTGCAGGGTCTATGCCTAACCAGCATTTATGAACAACACAAATATTTTTAAACCCTGGGGCCATGGCTCTTTCACAGATGCCTGGGGTTCGGCCAGTTGTACTAGGACCACAGCTATGGGCAATGGAGCTTTATACCTTTTGTAAAGCTGTGATGATCTGATCTTTCCTTATCCTAACTTTCTCAGCATCTGAAATACAGCCAAGTCTCCCGTGATACTGAACTGCAGCATGCTAGATTTTCATTTCCTCTACTAATCTGTAGTTCAGGGAGATGAAGTCTGGTAGTTTTTTACATGCAGTCCCATTTGAGTTATTCAGGCAAACAGGGAAAATTGCTTTGGTTTTATTTTTCTACTTAGGTCAAAGCAAATCCCCTTTCATGGGCACGTTCTGGTTATGATGAATGATCTGCTCTGAGGTGTTTTCACATCCACAAAAGAATTCTTCTATTAGAAAAAGAACCTGTTGCTTTCCATAGGAAGAGCTGGGCTCCTGCCAAGGCAAGCCTGTGCCCCCTACAAAGGTGGAGTGCCTCACAATGTCACAGGCAGATTTTTGTATTTGCAGTTTTCATATTGATTCTTTACTCACATACGGTGAAATTCGTCTCTGTGCACATAGCCTGTCCATCACTAGGTAACTCAGATGGTGCACAGACCTTGATCTGGCCCTCAGCAAAGGAGTGAAGGCATAACCTAGTCATTCATCCACTCAGGGAGAGCCCTGTGCCCCCTAAGAGCTTCCTTTCTCTTTGGCTAGTTTTGGTGGTGCCCCAAATCCCCCCCAGTCGCAGGGACACACATGCTTGCAGCCAGGGTGAGCGAGTGGCCAGAAGCCACTCTAACCCTGCTGTGCTGCCAACAAGCCCCTGGACATTTTAAATCACTCCAGGGCAGCAGGGGGAGTGCATAGGGCGGTGAAGGGAGGGGATCTGGGGTGGAGTATGCAGAGGGCAGGGAATGCAAGGGGAGGCAGGTGTGAGTTTTGATGGAACCTAGCCCCTGTCCAGGAATATTCCTGGTGTTGGGCTCCATGGGCCGTATAACTCACTGCCTATATTATTTTGATATTTTCTGTTTGTCACTCCCACCCCCCATGTGGGGGACATACTGTCTGTTTTCCTGCAGATGGTACTTATGTTTTCCTGTTTGTTATTCGGTGACTCTTGACCAAGCAACATGTTTTATAGCCTGCATTTTTGGATGCTGCCACAAATCTATTTGACAGCATGTGTTCTGGAAACTTAGGCTGGAGCTGGAAAAAATAACAGCTCTGGATGCAGCTCAGATGTGTGTGGTGTAACATGCAAAAATACAGCCACATGTTTTGAGTCCTATCAGCATTAATAGTATTTTCCCATTGGTTTAGGCCAGAAGTTATGACTTCGGATCAGAGGAAGATGGAGAGGAACTCCATGATTATTCTGGGGCAAAGCACAAGGAATGAAAACATCTGGCCTTTCTGAGCATCTGAATTCAATTGACCTAGGTAAAAGAGTTATCTGAGAGGAGGCTTTTTCCTTCCCCCAGCAGAGAAAGTATTTTGTGCCCATTACCAAGATTTGTTTCCAGAGGCAAAGCCTGGTGTAAGGTCTGATTGCTGTAAGTAGCCCCAATAACTATGCCCATGGAACTACTTTCATTCAGTGGTGCTGGAACATTTTTAGTAGTGAGCGTGCTGTAGCACCCCCTGGACTCCTAGTCCCATGCCTGTGCCTTCATTGACAAGAGCTAAGGATCTGGCCTGTGTGCTTGTGTTTCAAAATTAAGACTAATTGGGAGTAAAAGGCCAGAAAGGAACATTCTAATCATAGTGTCTGCCCTCCTGTGCAACTCAGGCCTGAAACTCAGCCAGCAATCCCTGCATTAAACCCACTAAAGCAGAGTGTGTATTTTAGAGTGATTTCCAGTCTTGCTTGAAAGATTCCCAGTGATGGAGACTCCACCACATCCCTCAGCATTTGAGAGCATCCCCGTATTCAAATGTGAATAGAATCAGGTTCAGTCCATCCTCTAGGTCTGTGATAGAAAAGCAATTGGAAAAGTCAGGGAGAAGACTGCCTCGCTTGCTGATCTCCCCCATTCCACAGCCTACATTCTTGTTTCGGAAATGAATGAGCTGGGGCGCTGCTGGGCATGACATTGCAAACCATGAAATTACATTGTGCAGATTATGTTCTACAGCAGGATCCGTGTCAAGGCAGCAGGGAGGGAGGAGAGGTAAAAGAAAGATTTGCTGAAGGTAGGGTGCTCCGCTGTACAAGAGTTTGCTATTGACATGAATGTAAAAGTGAACTTAAAACAATTCTAGAAACCAGGAATGTATTTACCATCTCAGCAATAATAACCAGCCAGATTCAATACAACTTCATATGCAAACTATCTTAAGTCCTCCTGCTTGTGAAGTATTATTGAGCTCCTGGACTTTAGTCAGCAGAAATAGGTGAGATTGTCATAGAACACCAGTGCCGTAAGGAAAAACAAAGACAGGACTACGTGTAGTAAACATTGCTGGAGATGAGCAGTAGTACAAGACTCAAGGGATTTTTTCTATCTCTACTTTTGGGCATTACTACCCAGCAGGGACTAGCGTGGGGAGTTTTACGGAGCTGCCATGCAGTGACCAAGTTAATCAAAGCCACCAGCCAAGATTTTCTAAAGCTGGATTTGTTAGGTCCCAGTCTCGTGCGGGTAACTCCCTAACCCCATCTGGAGCTTCACTTATTCAGTGGGTCCCCATGCTTCCCTTGTCGACCCATCCGCATCTAGACTGCCATGCTGTGCCGGATCAGCTGATTGTCAGCACAGCGTGGTGGCTATTTTTATTTTAATGAAGCGGGGATTATTTAAATCCCCGCTTCATTGACTATGTCAGGTAAACTAGTTTACATGGCTCCGTCGACGGAGCCATGTAGTCTAGACACACCCTTAGAGACTAACAAAAATGTAGATGGGATCATGAGCGCAGGACTATTCCCTGTTTTTTAAGTTTTTTCAGTTATAGACTAACACGACTACTTCTCTGAATCTCCTGGGAAAGTTAGACTAGTAGGGAGACTGGGGATGGAAAGGAAAGTTTTAAGTCTCTATTACAAGCCACAGTAGTTCTTTACTCAGTTAAGGCCTGTAAGTCTTCTGCCTGTGATCTCCTGGATAGGCTGTGTCCAGCAGTTTGGAGGCTGCACTCTTGCCACCCATCTCTTGCCCACCTTTAACAGATACAGAGGACACAGACCATGGTTTAAAAGGCCACTGAAGCCATGACAACAGCAGTATTTCTATGCATGTGCTATAAATCCACATTTTTGCTATGAGGACTTACCCACAAGGGGTAAAAATTCTGTCTGCTAAATTGGAGTAAGGCAGCTGAGCTCAGGGGTATTCTTATGATTTTTGGTGCCCTAAGCATCCTGAGCACCTGCAGTCTCCATCTTCTGCCGGGGAAGGGGGTGGCCATTCCTCAGAGGGCTGGGGGCTGCACTCAGGGCTGTGAGGGACGGGAGCTGGGGGCAGGAGCAGGGCAAAGAGGCTGGCAGGGGAGAGAGCAGGCAGCCCAAGTGGTGCAGCCAGCCACAGTGGCGGGCTGAGAGGTGGAGCCAGGGGTCAGGGAATTGTGGCCACTGGAACTGGCTCTGCCCACATCCTTTGGTGGCCTTAGGCATAAGCAGCATAGGGCCCTACTAACACACCACCACAGGTGCTCCGAATCATAGAACTCTAGAACTGGAAGGGACCTCGAGAGATCATCAAGTCCAGTCCCCTGCCTTCACGGCAGGACCAAGCACGATCTAGATCATCCCTGACATATGTCTGTCCAGCCTGCTCTTAAAAATCTCCCTAGGCAATTTACTCCAGTGTTTAACCACCCTGACAGGAAGGAAATTTTTCCTAATGTCCAACCTAAACTTGCCTTGCTGCAGTTTAAGCCCATTGCTTCTTGTCCTATCATCAGAGGCCAAGGAGAACAATTTTCCCCCTCTTCCCTGTGACACCCTTTTAGATATCTGAAAACCACTATCATGTCCCTCTCAGTCTTCTCTTTTTGAAACTAAACAAGCCCAATTCCTTCAGTCTTATGTAGTGATGCCTTCTGCAGCCATGTATGCTGCATATGCCTAAGGATGGCCTTGGCTGAGCTGTTTAGCAAACAAAGTTTCCAGAGTCAAGTTACTGTTAACTAAAGCTCCAACTTCACATCTGTCCAGAAACTACAGTAAAAAACAACGAATGGTCTGGTAGCATCTTATAGATTAACAAAATGTGTAGATGGTATCATGACCTTTTGTGGGCAGAGCCCACTTTTTCTAACTCGGCTACCCCCTGAAGCTCCAGAAACTACAGTGTTAGACAAACTTCAAAAGAGTCAGAGTTTGAATAATTCTGCAGAAGATTGAGTGTATTTCTTCTGTTCAACTGAGCTATTGGGAACCTCTTAGTTCTACAACACTGGGCTAGAACACTCTGGAGGACAGGATCTCTCAGCATACTACCAGTATTGCTGCCCCAGTGCAGAGCCAAAAGTGTAAATAAAGCAACTTAGCCAAGCTAAAACTGGATCCAATCTGCAAAAGTCAGATCAAGACAGGATCCAGGCTTGGAGAGGAAGAGGATCTTTAATTCAGGAATCTTATCTGGATTTAGAACCCAGTAAACACAGGTCTGGATCCAAACTTATTCCAATTTTCAGCTGGTTTTAGCCCATTTCTAATGCAAACACTTGAGAACATTTTATAAAGAATTTTGTTATCATAACAATGACCTGAGGTGAAACAGCTATTATTTATCAGAACTTCTTTGGACATACAGGCCAAAAATTCCAAGCGTGCTCTCTAATTTGGGAGAAAGGAGGAGTAGCATCTTGAGACACCTTGCTCTTCAAAGGTGCTGCACCCCTACAACTCCAAGGCAACTCATATAAAGCTATGGAAGCTCAGTACCTCTAAAAATTGGATCCAAACTGTTTCAGATTGAGCATTCAGAAATGAAAACACCCAAAAGAAGGTGCTATGATAGATCTTTCAGCTGTGCAACAAACGTAGCTGCCATTCTGGTTTTCAGTGAGTCAGTGTATGTCTAGCCAGCTTTATCCAGAGCTGGGGAGGTTTATATCTTGATTATTCTGTGAATAATCATTGTGTCTTCATAAATGCAGTGGGCCAAACCTTACATTAATTCACACTGATCTCTCTGACTCCAGGAAGACTGCATGGGGTGTGAATCAACATCCCAGTGAGAATTGGGGCGTATGTGTTATAATAAACAGCATCATGATCTGGTAATTTTACACTTAAATGAATTTATGTATAGCTTTTATTAAATGAATTATCAATCTTTTGTTGTGAAGTTATATGAGATATATTCCTACATTTCTAGCAATAAATAAATTTATACCCAGTAACATACTGTGTATTTCTCCTCCCAGGATTCAATCTGATACAAAGGTAAAGAGCTTAATAAAAGCGCTATTATGGACTACAATTGATCATCACATTTTTATTAAAAAATGTGCTTGAGTCCAGATTCTCGTCCCAGAGAGACAAATAGGAACAGGGTGAAAGCATTGGGAAGCTGCAGGATAAATTTTTAAATTCTGAGTGCCTCATCTGAAATACCCATCTTAGACCTGATTTCCAAAAATATGGAAACACTATAATTTCAGTGGGAAGTATGGTACTATGCCCCGTATTCTTCATAGAGATATACTTATTATATGAATATGGCATTACTAAGATGTATTTTATGCAAGGTGAGATATCTTTGGAAAGATTATGATTTACTGAATGTGACTGTCCTATTTGTATGTATGTTTCATTCCTGTATCTGAAGTTAGGAATATTGACTATGTATAAATTAAAAAAGTAATTGCACTTGGGGAACGTGCACCAGACAGCATGGAATCAGCCTGGATGGGCCATTAGGACAAACAATAGGACTCTGAAGATGTTAATCTCCCACTTTCCTGAGATACTTCCTGGGATGCAGGACCATGTGATCATGTCACATGGGATTGGATTCCATCTTGGGCCGCTAGTATTTTTCCACTAGCAGGGATGGGGATCAAAGTGGGAAACAAAGAATTCCCAGCATATGTAAATCTTATTAAGTCTGGGAGTGAATTAATCCAGGGTCTTTCTTGACTAAATATCCACCTAGGATGACGCTAGAAACAAAATAAAAAGGGGTGGGGAAAGGAAGTACTGAGCCGGGGCTGCCCCTTGAGAGAGAGACTGGAATTTTAAGATTCAAGCAAGAGCAATTTGTCTGCAAGATACTCTGTGACCTCCTTAAAACAACATTTAGGATAAGAAATTACTCCTTGTAATCAGTTTATTTAGTCTATTAAGCTTAGTTTGCATATTTATTTTATTTGCTTAGTGATCAGCTTTGATCTTTTTGCTATCCCTTATAATCACTTAAAATCTACCTTTTGTAGTTAAGACTTGTTTTTGTTTATTAAAAAACCAGTTTGTGGACTTCATAACTGGGGGGGAGGTAGGGAAAGCTGTTCATATCTTCCTCCACATTGAGAGGGGGGAAGATCTCACATGTTTATGCTGCATAGATATCTGTGCACTGCAAGATAATACAGTGTTGGGCTTTACACTTGGGTGGGTTCTTGAGTGCTGGGCAGTTCCCAAACAGAGTCTTCCCACATAGAGCTGATCTCAATGTCTGTCTCTTTTGCAGCTTGGTGTGGTCTGTAAAGGTGTCTTCATGGGACATAGCTGAAAATACAAAATTCAGAACAAACTGCTGAGAGATAGGAAGCTGTACCCCTAAATGCGATTGATTATTCTCCTGTGAGAGATATCAAACCTGCCAGAAAAATAAACTTATGTCTCACCACACTGGCTAACAAGAAGTCATCAGTGCAGTTTCTTGAGGCATTCCAATCTTATATCACCATCAAAAACACTGGATTCAGAGATAAGTGGTTCTTTACCACTCATCACCACCTTCTGATCCAAAAGGACCAGGCACAGACCCAGGTCAATATACAACTCAGATCCTATCCCCAAATCATAAAGTTGCTAATCCTTTAGGCTACATCTAGACTGGCATGATTTTCTGCAAATGCTTTTAACGGAAAATTTTTTCCGTTAAAAGCATTCTTGAAAGCGTCTAGATTGCACGACGCTTTGCGCAAAAGCACTTTTTGCGGAAAAGCGTCCGTGCTAATCTAGACGTGGTTTTGTAAGAAAGCCCGATCGCCATTTTAGCCATCGGGGCTTTTTTATAAAACAATTCTGGGTTGTCTACACTGGCCCTCTTGCGCAAAAGCATTTGCGCCAAGAGGGCTTTACTGGAGAGCATCATTGTATTTGCGCAAGAAGCACTGATTTTGTACATTACAAAGTCAGTGTTCTTGCGCAAATTCAAGCGACCAGTGTAGACAGCTGGCAAGTTTTTTTCATAAGCGGCTGCTTTATGCGGAAAAACTTGCCAGTCTAGATGCAGCCTTAGTGTTTAAAATAGAAAGAAAGAAAGATTGGAGTTTAAATTGTTTAAAGGAACCAACAGGCCCGCCAATGAGGGGAAAAGAGGGAAGTTGCCCCGGGGCCCAGTGATTACAAAGGGCCCGGGGCTCCCGACAACTACTGCGACAGTGCTGGCGGCGGGAACCCCAAGCCCTTTAAATGGCCACCAGAATCCCAGGCAGCCCGTCACTGTTGCACCCATGGGTGGTGCTATCTCCAAGTTCTGTACAAAGTAGGCCATGTCAAGTGTCAAATGAAAGCTTATGCTCTACTGATTCTATGTGTGCTACTCATATACTTTTGTATATTTTTGTATGTGAAGTCATGAATATGGGCTCTGTTCTTGTATTTTAAATGTTCTCTGTCTGGGAGGGAGCAATGGGCCTGAACTGCGTATTGAAAGGAATCATTATTCGGTGAAAGGCTGTGCTAACTAGCGATGCTTCATGGACAATGGCTCTCAAAGTGGCCAATACACACCAGACGAATGCATCTGGAAACCTGCAGACTAGCCAGTGCATCATGGGTACTTGCATGTGAAACACAGACAGGTCACTTGATCATGTGATCAGCTCCAGTTTGGAAAGCACAAGGAATATAAAAATGCTATGAAGCTGCCTCCATCTTGTCTTCAGTCCTGCTTCTGATTCCAGATGCATCCTTGCTATGGAGAGAGAGCCAGGAAGGATTCACTGACCCATCCTGACATAGGATGTACACTAGAGACTTTTAAACAAGCAGTTTGCAACATCTCTGCTAAAAGTCTTCATCAAGAACTTGGTGATTGATGTATGTAATGTATTCTCTTTGACAATCTCACTCTCAACCTTTTTCTTTCTTTTATTAATAAACCTATAGATTTTAAATTCTAAAGGATTGGCCCAGCGTGCTCTTTTGGGTAAGATCCTGAGGCATAAATTGACCTAGGACTGAGGCTGGTCTTTTGGGACCGGGAGAACCTGTTCGGAGTTGGTGAGATTGGGTTTTATAACCTGTCACCTGTGTGTAAGGTATAGGGCTGGTTCTGGCATAGGTAAAGCTGGGGTGTCTCAGAGGTTTTGCTTGTGAGGCTTCTTGTTGGCCAGATTAGCAGCTGATGTGCTCTGTATGATTGGTTTGTTGCCTATATAGGAAAGGACTCCAGTCATGGGCTGTAAGTAGCCCTGGTTTTGAACAATTCACCCTGAATGGACTCCCTCAGTGGTTCCCAGACCTGACCTGATATATTACAGCTAGCCCCAGCCCCACCCCTTCTGAAGCATGTAGCTTCCCCCACCTCCTGCCCAGGATTCTGGCAATTCTGTTGCTGGAATTCTGGGAATTCAATATACACAGTGGCGAGGAGTCCTGTGGCACCTTATAGACTAACCGAAGTGTTGGAGCATAAGCTTTCGTGGGCAAAGACCCACTTCGTCAGAGACATGCATCTGTGAAGTGGGTCTTTACCACAACTGCTGCTCCAACACTCGTTATCTATGCTGCCACAGACTCCTCCCTTTACAGATTCAGACTAACATGGCTACCCCTCTGATACATAATATACACAGTAATTGCAAAGATCTTGGTTCAGGCTTGTAGATGCCGGAGACATCAGAGCAGAGAGCGACGATGGGCGAAACACCGGCCAAAAGAGGACACTCTGCTGAGGAACAGAACTAATTTCCAGATTGACTAGCAGGAGGCACTGCGCCGGTGAATGTGCAAACTGTTACTCTGACCCGCAGGTTCCTAGGAAGGTTAGGCTTTTTTACAGTTCATTGTCTCTTGCTGATGGGCCTTCAGCACTGTCTAGTGTGGTAGGTTCACCCATGTAGTAGGTCAGAATTTACTGTCATGGTGTCCTGACAGGTCTCCTGCTCCATCAGTGATGATAACCAGAAGGCTGCATGCATGTGTACTCAGTGATGTGTGCTGTGTTGACTTGCGCAATTAGTCAACACAACAGACTCCAGGCACTCGGACAGGTTTATTGTTAAGCTAAGTACAGTAATAGTTGTCAGTAGACTCTACTGAACCACTATGCATATGTATCCATAACAATGGACTCCGCTTAGTCAGTGGGAGACCTCCCTGCCTCCATGATGGACAGAGACTGCCCCTCCAAGACACCACTTTATATATAGGTACAAACAAGTTACACGTCACTCCTGATGTGTCAGGTTGTCACCCGCTGATGCTACTTAGATACCACCCATCACGCTGCATCTTGTGGTTCGATTAGAACATCTCTATCCATCATGCAGTCAGTCTAAACCCTTTCCTGAACCGGGGTCTGTATCTGTGGGGAGTGTGGGTACCAAGGTCTTTTTTAATGAGCTGGTGGTACCATCCTTTTGGAATGTGCTTTCAACTTATGACCAGTACCAATTACTGTTCTACACGTGGGCCTATTACAATTAGTATTTTGCACTCTCAGCCCTGTTTGTGCCAAGTTCTGTGAGCAGGGACCTGCCTCTTGCTCACAGCTTAGCTTTGCTTTGTTAGCCAAATTTTGTCCATTGATTGCCAGGCCTCAGGCCTCAAACCAGGCCTGTGCTACCTGAGCTTTTGTTTCAGGTCCTCATCTTACTATATCCAGCTTTTTCATTGTTGTTCCTGAAGTGCAGGTAATAGGCTTCACCCAGCAGGAACACGTGTAATGTCAACCTATAGTCCATATTCCTAACTCCAGAAACAGAAGTTATGTGTGTATAGAAATAGGATGATCATAACCTTTTCAATTATATGTTACATGACTCATCTTGCATAAAGCATATCTCAGTTATGACCTGTTCAGATCAAGCATACTTTCATAAAGCATGCGGAATGCCCCATCATACCTCTTTCATACAGCACATTAGGTCTGTAATGGCATTTTTCAGAGGAGAAAAGACAAGACTGGTTACAGACACTATCTTTGAAATATCAATATCACAAGGTCTTAACCAAGAGCATTTTTTTTTCAAAAATATCATGCACATAGTACATTTTTACAGTTTTTAGTATCAGCAACACATCAGTGACAAAAGTTAGCATTAATATTAGCATCAAATCTATCATAGATATACATTTTGTGATGAAGCTAATTTCACACAGTGGGTCCTGTGCTTCTGGGTCATGGTAGGCTGTGTATTCTCCCCATCAATCTGGGGAAAATGGCAACTCCTGGTCTAATTGCTTGTCTCAGTGGCTCACTATAACCCTAAGCCCACAGATTGGATCTGGCCCGCCAAACATTTCCCACAGGTCTGCCATGACTTTCTGGGCTGCTAGGAGTCCCACAGCTCAACAGGGTACTCAGGCCATGCCACTCTCAGAAGTGACTGGTTGCCGCTAGCAAGTGTGGCTCAGGGCCATTCTTAGGATTTTTGGGTCCCTACGCAGAACTATTAAACTGGTGCCCCTATGCCTGATATCAGCTGGGTGGGGGAGAGGGTGATGATTTTTTAGAGTTGTGCAACATGCTAATGAAATATTTAAAACTATGACCCTGTAACAGATAATGCATATCTGGGGTTGGCAGACACCTGAAATGGCTTTTTTTACCTCTTGAATGGCTCTTGCACAGATTCAATATTCTGCTAATAGATCTGGCAAGGTTTTCACTTTTAAGTTGACTAGCTCCTCATCGGAGGAAGCAGAGCCACAGAACAGGGATAGGAAGAGGCAGGTGGGTGGAAATTAAAACTTAGTGGTATCCCACATTTGCAGGTGCCCTATGCAACTGTGTATTGTGAGTATGTTTAAGGACAGCTCTATGTGGCTCTGTGCACGTGTTGGGAGGAGGTGGGCAGTGGGTCTCCACATACTACACCCAGCATGATCCTCACAACTCCCTGCAAGCATTCCAGGCACATCCCATTGTCCTGGCACTTAAAACCTTACCCAGCTTTAAGTTATGATAAGAAGAAGCTGTATCCCAAATTTGGTGGTCCTAACTCTAGCCATTTAGGATGAGTTCTTGAACAGACAGACAGACAGACAGAGACTTGCTTGCTCACATACAGACAAACTCTCAAATATATAGCAGATTTTCTTTTGGTAACTACTGTTTTTGCCTGACATTTGTATTCATTTAAATTCTATCTTTGCAGTCAATACACTTCGGCTATGTCTACACTAGCGGCTCCTTGTGCAAGATCATCTTGCGCAAGGGTTCTTGTGCAAGAACTCTTGCGCAAGAAAACGTCCAACAGCTGTGCTTTTGCGCAAGAGCATCCATGGCAGTGTGGACACTCTCTTGCACAAGAAAGCTCTGATGGCCATTTTAGCCATAGGGCTTTCTTGCAAGAAACTCCGGCCGAGCGTCCACACTGCCCTCTTGCTCAAGAGCTCCTGTGCAAGAGGGCTTATACCTGTTAAAAAAAGAGCGTAGCTCTTGCGCAAGAAACCCTCTCTTACCACGCCGTACTGTAAATTTCCTTGCGCAAGAGCGGGCGGGCCATGTGGACGCTCTGCGGATTCTTGCGCAAGAACTGCCATACTTGCGCAAGAAGCTGCGAGTGTAGACATAGCCTTCTTGCAGGCATTTACCTTTACCAGTGAGTTTGTATGAACTGTGTGGCAAGTCTGTCAGATTTAACAAAAGCAGGTGATGTTCACTTTCCATTGACTCAATAAAGTAGTGACTCAATAAATTAGATGGTCTATTCCTGAAGTGCTGTACTAAGAGCAAAGGGCAGATTTGGCTGGTGACGTACTCAGAGATTTATGGGTGGCTCTGGGGACATTCCTGCAATCTGTCTGGGTGTTAGACTTCACATGCACTAGTGCTGAGTGATAATAGCTCCTGCAGGGGTTACTGCTGGACCACAGCAAAGCATTGTGAGAGACAGCCCAGGCTGGGGAGAGTTAAGAGGATACAGCAGTCCCAGGATCCCATGCTCCACCCCGGGGGAATCCCATCACACCATGATTAAAACGCTTGATGATCACTTTTGCTCTGTCCCCCTGCTGCTTCTCCATTAGAGTTTACTGTTATAGATACTACCATATTCTGGGCAAACCTTAGTGAATGGATTTACATCTTACTGAACTAAGTTTAATATGTTTGTGCTTCATTATATTAAAAACGAAATGGTGAGCTCACATGTCACTTCTCTAAGAGGAGTGAGTATGCTAACTCAATGCCTCTGGCTATCTGGCCTCTGAAGCCACCCCCTAGAGATGTTCGCATGGACTAGTTCAAAGTGGATTCTCCAGGGACCAACGGATGAAGAAAAGGATTTTGGATAAATTGCCTGATTTTAAATGGGCTTAAGGCCTTCTTCCTGCTCCATTCCAAGTTCCCTGTAAGCTGCACAGCCATGCAGCTGCAGTTAGTGCTGCTCAGCTAGACTGTGCATGTGCTCAAGGAACCTGCCCAAGGTGGGAACCTGCTACCTGGAAGAGGGACGTTCCACCCCCAATCCAGCTCGACCCCCCCCCCCAACTCCCCATGGCTAAGGCTGCCTGGTGCTAGCTCAGCCCAGCATTGGCTGGAATCTGCCAGGACCAGGACTGGGGCACCAATCCTGCAGCCTCAGCCCCAGAGCCACCCCAGCCCAAGAAGGGAAAAATCTGTTGAGAGAGACACAGGTGGGAATCCTCTCTCTCCACAGTAGTCCCAGAACACCCTCCTTCACCCCAAACCTGGCCCCACTCCAGATCCCACACCCCCAGCCAGAGCCCTAAGACTCCACTTGAAAGGGCCATGACTCACTTCCTTCTCAGGTAAAGGCCAGGCTCATCTTGTCTATCAGCAGACCAGGGGTTAAAATGAAATAATAAACAGGTTTTACTCTAAGTCCCTCTAAATAATCTAAATCTGCCCAGATTTTAGCATTACGTCCACAGTCCTCTTAACTATCGCACCAAAAATCAAAATGTAAACAACATGTGAAACTGCAGACAACGATTTATTTGAAATCCAAACATCCAGAACAATTATTTTTAACTAAAAACAAATGCCATAAATCAATAATTTCAACATTTTGTCCAAAAAGGTCTACAGAAGGATGACAAAATAACATAAGTAAACTGTACCATTAAAACCACGTAAAAAGCCTTAAAGCAATTTGAATACAGGCCAAAACTGTATAAAAATGCACAGAAATACGTCAGAATTGATACTAAAGATCAACCATTCCAAGCCAGCAAATCTCAATTTAAAAATCCACTTCTAATTAAAAAACTAATTAATCCAAAATAGCCCTAAACAACTAACCTTCACATAAGAGAAATTAAACCAGTACCAACATTGGAACAAAATATGCGATGTTCTAATTTTAACTTCTTGCTTCATGCAGGAGGAAAGAAGTTTTGTAGTCCCAGTAACCATACTACTACAGCATTTCTTTCAGTAAATAAGGTTTTTACCAAATAGAAATTGCCCTTAACATTGCCTAACAGAATTTTTATCTTTGCAATAACATCCCAAGTATGAAAATACGGCCTTTCAGAGCAGCACCACATTCCTAGATTCCTAAACCAAGCAAATAAGTAAAATTCTTTTGCTAGAATCCCAGTTTATGCAATTGTCAATCCCAGAGCCAAATGCGAGAATATGAGCAAGCTCTTAGATGGCACCAGCTGGAAAGCACAGGGAAGTGATTAAGTGATGGACTAATTAAAAATCAATGTTGGTCTCTTGACAGCAGGCTTCCTCTGGAGAGCCAGGGGAGCAGATTTAGCATGGCAGTACCATAAAACTTTAATACATTTTGGGAGTGGGATCCACATTTGTAATGTAAACAGTGGGGAGCCTGCTTAGGCAGAACCTGGCATGTATTGGGTGAGTGATCACCTTGAAAGCATGTTGCACAAGGTGGGGAAGGAGTGTCTGGCATTTAGAAAAAGCAAAGGGGGAACCAATGTTGTTCTTAGGGCTACACATTGCTGATTTCCCCCCACCCAGCTCTCTCTACACGCAGTTGTTATGAGCAGGGCTCGACAAATTATACAATCTACTTGCCCGTGGTGAGTAGAGTGTAACCCGGAAGAGCCGGCAGATCGCTGGACAGCGCGGCTGGCGAGCGGGGCTTGCCGCGGTTCGGCGAGCCCTGGTTATGAGGGTGCGTCTACAGAGCACCCTAACTTGAAATAAGATACATACTTTGTGCTATGCAAATTTCGTATCTTATCTTGGATCTATTTAGAAATAGCTTATTTTGAAAGTTGGCGCATCTACACAGCGCCAGATTTCGAAATACACCCTATTTTAAGCCATCCCTTATCCCTTGTGCAACGAGGTTTACCGGGATGGCGTGCCCATTATTTCAAGAAATAGTTCACAGTAACGGGCGGCTTGTGAAGCCGTGGGGCAGCTGTTTCGGGGTACCGGAGGTATCCCAGAGGGAGAAGCGATGAGCAGAAGAGAAGCTGCTAGTGCAGGTACGTGGCAGGGCCTCGATGGGACACCGCAGCGTTTTCTAAACACCTTTGGGTGGAGCTTCCAGGGCCTCGTGCAGTCACAGCCCCGTGCCTGCCTCCAGCGAGCAGACTGAGGCCACGGGGTGCTGACTCGAGGGCTACGTCTAGACTGGCATGATTTTCTGGAAATACTTTTAACGGAAAAGTTTTCCGTTAAAAGCATTTGCGGAAAAGAGCGTCTAGATTGGCAAGGACGCTTTTCCGCAAAAGCACTTTTTGCGGAAAAGCGTCCGTGGCCAATCTAGATGCGCAAAAAGCCCCGATCGCCATTTTCGCGATCAGGGCTTTTTTGCGCAAAACAAATCTCAGCTGTCTACACTGGCCCTTTTGCGCAAAAGGGACTTTTGCCCGAACGGGAGCAGCAATGTATTTCCGCAAAAAGCACTGATTTCTTACAGTAGGAAGTCAGTGCTTTTGCGGAAATTCAAGCGGCCAGTGTAGACAGCTGGCCAGTTTTTCCGCAAAAGCAGCTGATTTTGCGGAAAGTGGCCAGTCTAGACACAGCCCTGGGCTGTGTCGAGACTGGCATGATTTTCCTCAAATGCTTTTAACGGAAAACTTTTCCGTTAAAAGCATTTACGGAAAAGAGCGTCTAGATTAGCACGGGCGCTTTTCACAAAAGCACTTTTTGCGGAAAAGCGTCCGTGCTAATCTAGATGCGCTTTGCATAAAACCCCGATCGCCATTTTTCGCGATCGGGCTTTTTGCTGTCTACACTGGCCCTTTTGCGCAAAGGACTTTTGCCCGACGGAGCAGCATAGTATTTCCGCAAGAAGCACTGATTTCTTACAGTAGGAAGTCAGTGCTTTTGCGGAAATTCAAGCGGCCAGTGTAGACAGCTGGCCAGTTTTTCTGGAAGAGCGGCTGATTTTGCGGAAAAACTGGCCAGTCTAGACACAGCCCAGACCGCGGCCAGCACACCCGCTTGTGTTTACTGGCGGAGCTGGCGGCCAATGAGCTGTCACTTTGTTCACTGAGCTGGCGGCCAATGAGCTCTCTCTTTACTTACTCAGGTCATGGCCAATTAACTCATTTTACTGACTGAATTGGCGGCCAATGAGCTGTCATTTTACTCACTGAGCTAGTGGCCAATGGGCTGTGACCTTGCTAACAGAGGTGGCAGCCAATGAACTATCGCTTTGGTGACTGAGCTGGCGCCAGAGAAGCTGTCACTTTGTTGCCTAAATTGGCGGCCAATGAGCTGTCATTAGGGGGACGTTTACAGACTGAGGTGGCGGCCAATGAGCTGTCACTTTGCTGACTTCATCTCCTGATCCCACCCCCCTCCGGTCACCAGGATTCAGCCCCCCGATCCCTCATTACCCCGCCTCCCACGGGTACCCAGGCGGCCTCATGTGACATCCCCTTATATCCCCTCCCCCTCCTGCCCATGGCTCCTACGGGGTTACAGGCTCCCGCTTCAATCCAGAGGGGGTCCGGCCCCAGCCCCAAACTGCCGGGAGCCCCGATTCCTCCTCTCTCAGCCTCAATCCTCCCCTGTATGTTGCCTCCGGCCCTGGGCGTCCCCCGCAGCCATGGTCCCGCCCGCCCCAACAGCCGAGTGGGGCGGGAGCGGCTTTCAGAAAGGCGGAGGGAAGGGGTGCCATAATGACACATAGGAAATGCAGCGTGCTCTGGACTAGATCTCCCAGCAGCCAGTGCGTGCACGGCGCTTCCTGATTGGGCAGGAAACGTTTTCGCCAAAGCTTCTATTTGCAAAGTGGGGGTGGGGGGAAGCGGAAGTTGTCGAAAGAGGAAGTGATATCATCAGGCTGGACGCCGACCTGGCATGCCGGGAGAATTGGGCTTGTGCTGCGATGTATCCTGGGAGTTGTAGTTTCCTTCGTGCTGTCTGCTCCGGTAGGTTTGACACCGGCACGTCCTGGCTAGAGCACCCCGCCCGGCCCCCTGGAGACCCTCCCGCCCCAACCCTCAACGTTGTCCCGGCAGCCTGGGACTTCTCAGCCCCCCCTGTGCAGGGAGGGGAATTGGAGGAAGCAGCCTAGGAAAAGGTGCAGTTCCCCTCCCCTGCTCCCCACAGCGCACGTGGCTTGTTGAAAGCTGCTCCCTTGTAGGACTGTGCTACCGGTAGCACTTTCTGATTCGTACCATCGTAGGGACCTGCTGTGAGAAACTGCTACCGGAAGTAGCGCAGTCCCACAGAGGGCGGTTCCATATACAGTTCTTTGTATAGAACTGCCTCCTGTAGGAATATGCTACTGGTTGCAGTTTCTGATTTGCAGGTGTAAGGAACTGCTCCTGTAAGATATATTGCTATTGGAAGGAGCACAATCCTACAGGTAGCAGTTTCATGCATTTCTTTATATAGAACTGCTCCCTGTGCTATTATAAATATGGTGACCATATTTTTGGAACCAAAATTAGGGGCACATTAATCACGGCCCCCTTTAGCCATGATTCTGACCCCCTGAAACCACCACCACCACCCTGCTAGCCGTACTCCCTGCCACAAGAAGTCCCAGCCCTCGAGGTAGTACTCTCGGGGTCAAGATGGACACATGACCAGAAGTAAAGGGTGTCTGTGACCCCTCTAAGAATTCTTCCCACTGTCCTCCTACCACTAAGGATGAGTTTGGCCCTCACAGGACCCCTCATGCAACTATCCTACAATTGCATTAACCCAATTTTCATTGCATTAATTTGAGGGGAGAGGTTGAAGGAAGTGTTTGTTCCCTCTAAAATTTTCCTCCCATGAGCAGAGTGAATTTTGTCTTGTGCACTACTATTGAGTTCATGTTCATTTGTTTGGACGTGTGCCACTGTGGCACACAAGTTATTAATAAATATCTTATAAACCTCTCCCTTTTCCCTTTGCTGCCATGTCTCCTCCCCTCCTCCATCCCCATCTGCTCCCCTGGTGCCTGACGTCCCCACCCCTCACCCTCCTCTGTTGTCCTGACTCCTGCCCTTCTCACTCCCCTCAGCCCTCCTGAGACCTGTCCCCCCACCACCGAACCTGCTCTTCTCTTCCCCCAGTGCCCACTCCTCTAGCCCCACTCTGGTCATCTGTTGCTACCTCTCTCCTCTGGTGCCCGTCCCTCCCCTCCACACGTCTGCCCTTGTGCTTCACCTCCAGAATCCCCTGGCACCTGCACCTTCCCTTACCCCTGCATCTTCCTGGTGTCTCCCCCTTCCCTGACTGCCCCTGCCCTCCTTGCCCTCTTTCTCCCTGGTGCCCACCTCCTCACCACCTTTGCCCCAGTTTTCCTCATGTCCCTCTGTGCCCTCACACATGACTTGCTCCATCCCCTGCCTTCCTCATGTCCACCCCTCCTTTCAATGCCTTTTCTCCAGGCACCCCCTCCTCCCCTCTCCTCTTCAGCTCTCTTGCCCCCATTGTCCCTCCCCTTTCCTCTCCCAGCTTCACCCTGTCCCCTCCCGTCCTTTTCCTCATTGTCTCCTCTTGGCCCCTTGGCATTTCTCTCTCCTCCACCCTGCCCCTTGGTTTCTGCACCTTCCTTCTCCTGCCCTGCCCCCGCTCCCTTCAGCACAAACCTCTTTCTCTCCCTGCCCCCCTTCCCCTTAGTTTCCCCCCTACCCCTTCCCTCACCTTCTGCCTTCCAGGTTGTGGAGCTGGAGCCTGCGGTCTGGCCCCAGAAGGCCCCGCAGCCCTGGCCCCAGCTGTTCCCGGGGTGGGACTATTTGCCGGGACTGGAGCCAGGGCCACCCTCAGTATTATTTTTAGTGCCGCAGTCCAATCCCTGTGGGTGGCCCCGGCTCCAGCTGGAGTCAAGTGGCAGCCACGCGAGGCACATCCCGGTGAGTCTGCCCTGGCTTGAACATGCTTTGCGCGGCTGCCCGTTGGCTCCAGCTGGAACTGGGGCTGCCTGCAGTGCTATTTTTAGTGCTGCAGTCCAGTCCCCACAGACGGCCCTGACTCCAGTTGGAGTCACACAGCATTCGTGCGAGGTGCATTCCAGCTGGGGCAGTCTCACTGGAACGTGCCTCGTGCAGCTGCCACTTAACTCCAGCTTGGGCTGGGTTGCCCACAGGGATCCGGATTGCAGCACTAAAAACAGCACCTTGGGCAGCCCCAGTTCCAGTCCTGGCACCTGCCGAGCGTAGCATGCCTTGCCCCACAGCGCCCCAGCCAGGCTTCGTGTGGCTCCCGCTGGACTCCAAGGCAGCCCAGAGGAGAAGGAGGCGGGTTTGCCAGATCAGGACCCTGCATGGCAGAGGCAGTTCCACGGGGGGAGGCAGGGGAGAGAGAGAGGAAGGGACCATGTGCCACCGGAAGCCAACCCAGCTGCCCTACGTGTCCTGGTGGGGGAAGGGGGAGGAGGCTGCTGCACTGCACTGGTGTCCCATCAAGTAGTGAAATGTCCGGTAGGGCTTTCTGGGACATTTCACTACTTGATGGGGCACCAGGACAGAGCATTTAAATTCAGGACAGTCCTGGAAAAAAGGGGACATATGGTCAGCATAATTATAAGACATTGCTACTGAAGTAGTACAGTTCTACAGGGAGCAGTTACATAGTCAAGTGTAAGAAACTGCTATTGTAAAACACTAATTTGCTACCAGATCTAGCAAATTTGTATAGGCCCAGTGATTGTTGTCATGTTTCAGACTTCTCTCCCAGTGTGGCAGTTGAGGATTAATCAGCATGGAGTACAGCACACAAATTACTTCTTGTGTCTTGCTTACAACACTGAGGTTTGCTTTTTTTTGTAGGAGCTTTACCCTGTTGAATTGTATTTAGCTTGTGGTCCAAAGCACTTGCAAACCCCTCCCAATGTGTTGTTATTTACAGCAGTGGTCTCCAAACTTTTTTGATCGCGCACCCCTATCAGTAAAAACTTTTTGAGCACGCACACCCAATATATGTATATTTATTTATTTATAATTTTTTAAAATTTACTCTTTGACCCCCGCTAGCCACACCCCTGACCCGTTAACCATGCCCCTGACCCCCATTAGCCACACCCCCTGACTCCCATTAGCCAGGCCTCAGGAGGTAACACTCTCAGGGCAAGATGGACACATGACCAGAAGTAAAAGGTGTCACATGACTCCTCTCTAAGGACTTTTCCCACCATCCTCCTACCAATAGGGATTAGTTTGGCCCCCACCAAACCCCCCTCATGCAACTATCCTGCAATTGCATTAAGCCTATGTGTGTGCCATTAACTCGGGGGCAGAGGAGGCAGAGAGGCTGGGGGAAGTGTTCCCTCAGAGTTTCCTCCCATGAGCAGAATGAATTTTGTGTTGTGCACCAGTACTGAGTTCATGTGGCTTGTTTGGATGTGCCACTGTGGCACCCAAGTTATCCTCTGCTGTCCTGACTCTTGCCCTTCTCACTGCCCTCATCCCTCCTGTGACCTGCCCCCCCTCCACCAGCCCTTCTCTCCTCCTGTAGCCCCACTCTGATCATGTGAGCTACCTCCCTCTACACACCTGCCCTGCCTCTCGCCTGTGGTGCTGGTCCCTCCCCTGCAGGTGTCTGCCCTTCTGCTTCACCCCCTGGCACCTGCACCTTCCCTTACCCCTGCACCCTCCTGGTGCCTCCCCCTTCCCTCACTGCCCCTGCCCCCTTTGCCCTCTTTTTCCCTGATGCCCACCCCCTCACCACTCTCTGCTCCTGTTCCCCTCATGCCCCTATGCCCTCACACATGACTTGCTCCATCCCCAGCTTCCTCATGCCCACCCCTTCTTTCAAGCCTTATCCCAGCACCTGCCCCTCCCCCCTCTAGCCCCCCAGTGCCCTTTCTCTCTCCTCATAGACTCATAGACTTTAAGGTCAGAAGGGACCATTATGATCATCTAGTCTGACCCCCTGCACAATGCAGGCCACAGAATCTCACCCACCCACTAGAATAATCCTCTCACCTATATCTCAAATATTGAAGCCTTCAAATGGTTTGAAGACCCCAAGATGCAGAGAATCCTCCAGCTGTGATCTGTACCCCATGCTACAGAGGAAGGCGAAAAACCTCCAGGGCCTCTGCCAATCTACCCTGGAGGAAAATTCCTTCCTGACCCCAAATATGGCGATCAGCTAAACCCTGAGCGTCTGGGCAAGACTCACCAGCCAGACACCCAGAAAGTTCTCTATAGTAACTCCTATCATCCCTCCATTGACCTATTTACCACTGATAATGAATGGTCAATTAGTTACCAAGATCATGTTATCTCATCAAACCATCCCCTTCATAAACCCATCTAGTTTAATCTTGAAGCCAGATAGATCTTTTGCCCCACTACTTCCTTGGAAGGCCGTTCCAGAACCTCACTCCTCTAATGGTTAGAAACCTTCGTCTAATCTCAAGTCTAAACTTCCTACTAGCCAGCTTATATCCATTTGTTCTTGTGTCCACATTGGTATTAAGCTTAAATAATTCCTCTCCCTCCTGGTATTTATCCCTCTAATATATTTAAAGAGTGCAATCATGTCCCCCTCAGCCTTCTTTTGGTTAAGGTAAACAAGCCAAGCTCCTTGAGTCTCCTTTCATAAGACAGGTTTTCCATTCCTCGGATCATCCTAGTGGCCCTTCTTTGTACCTGTTCTAGTTTGAATTCATCCTTCTTAAACATGAGAGACCAGAACTGCACACAGTATTCCAAATGGGGTCTCACCAATGCCTTGTATAATGGCACTAACACCTCCTTATCCCTACTGGAAATACCTCGCCTAATACATCCCAAGACCGTATTAGCCTTTTTCACAGCCATGTCACAATGGCAGCTCATAGTCATCCTATAATCAACCAGGACTCCGAGGTCCTTCTCCTCCTCTGTTACTTCCAACTGATGTGTCCCCAGCTTGTAACTAAAATTCTTGTTATTAATCCCTAAATGCATAACCTTACACTTTTCACTATTAAATTTCATTCTATTGCTATCACTCCAATTTACAAGGTCATCCAGATCTTCCTGTATGATATCCCGATCCTTTTCTGAATTGGCAATACCTCCCAACTTTGTGTCATCCAAATTCTATCAGGACACTTCCACTTTTGGTGCCAAGGTCAGCAATAAAAGATTAAATAAAATTGGCCCCAAAACTGATCCCTGAGGAACTCCACTAGTAACCTTCCTCCAACCTGACAGTTCACCTTTCAATATGACCGCTGTAGTCTCCCCTTTAACCAGTTGCTTATCCACCTCTCAACTTTCATATTAATCCCTGTTTTTCCAATTTAACCAATAATTCCCCATGTGGTACTGTATCAAATGCCTTACTAAAGTCGAGGTAGATTAGATCCACTGCATTTCCTTTATCTAAAAATCTGTTACTTTCTCAAAAGGAGATCAGGTTGGTTTGGATCTACCTTTTGTAAAACCATGTTGTAATTTGTCCCAATTGCCATTAGCCTCAATGTCTCCAACTACTTTCTCCTTCAAAATTTTTTCCAAGATCTTGCATACTACAGATGTCAAACTAACAGGCCTATAGTTACCCAGGTCGCTTTTTTTTCCTTTCTTAAAAATAGAAACTATATTAGCAATTCTCCAGTCAAATGGTACAACCCCTGAGTTTAGAGATTTATTAAAAATTTTTGCTAATGGACTTGCAATTTCATGTGCCAGTTCCTTTAATATTCTTGGATGAAGATTATCAGGGCCCCCCGATTTACTCCCATTAAGCTGTTCAAGTTTGGCTTTTACCTCGGATATGCTAATATCTACCTCCATATCCTTAGTCCCATTTGTTATGTTACCATTATCCCTAAGCTCTTCATTAGCCTCATTAAAGACTGAAGCAAAGTATTTGTTTAGATATTGGGCCATTCCTAGATTATCCTTAACCTCCACTCCATCCTTAGTAATTAGCGGTCCTACTTCTTCTTTTTTGTTTTTTCCTATTTATATGGCTATAAAACCTTTTACTATTGGTTTTAATTCCCTTTGCAAGGTCCAACTCTACCTGACTTTTAGCCTCTCTCACTTTGTCCCTACATGCTCTAACCTCAATAAGGTAGCTTTCTTTACTGATCCCTCCCATCTTCCACTCCTTATATGCTTTCTGCTTTTTCTTAATCACCTCTCTGAGATGCTTGCTCATCCAGCTTGGTCTAACACACCTGCCTATAATTTTTTCCCTTTTCTTGGGATACAGGCTTCTGACAGCTTCTGCAACTTTAACTTAAAATAATCCCAGGCCTCCTCCACCTCAAGATCCATAATTTCTTTAGTCCACTCAATTTCCCTAACTAATTTCCTTAATTTATTAAAGTTAGCCCTTTTGAAATCAAAAACCCTAGTCTCAGATTTATTTTTGTTTATCCTTCCATTTAATTTGAACTGTATTAGCTCATGATCACTCGAGCCAAGATTGTCCCCTACAACCATTTCATCTATGAGGTCCTCGCTACTCACCAAAACCAAATCTAAAATAGCATCCTCCCTTGTTGGTTCAGCAACTACTTGATGAAGGAATTCATCAGCTATCACATCTAGGAAAATCTGAGCCCTATTATTATTACTAGCACTTGTTCTCCAGTCTATATCTGGAAAGTTGAAATCTCCCATGATTACGCAGTTTCCATGAGTATTTACTTCATTAAAAACATTAAAGAGGTCTCTATCCATATCCAAATTGGATCCTGGTGGTCTATAACACACCCCAAGCACTATCCCAGGGAGGATCTGATAGTTTTCTTCCCCAATGTGATTTTTGCCCAAACAGACTCTGTCTTCTCCATTCCATCACTTTTATTTCTTTACAATCTACCTCATCTTTGATATACAATGCGACTCCACCACCTTTACCCTTATTTCTGTCTTTCCTAAACAGCACATACCCTTCAATACCTGTACTCCAATCATGCCTAGTATTCCACCATGTTTCTGTTAGTCCTATAATATCTAGTTTCACTTCCTGGACCAATAGCTCTAGTTCCTCCATTTTGTTACCTAGGCTCCTCGCATTGGTGTACAAACATCTTAATTTTTGCTGTTTGGCCTCACTCACATTCTTTACCCAATTTGGCACGGACGTTGTACCTCCAATATGACCTATTAGACTAGTATCCACCCTACCCTTCCTCATGTACATTCTCCTACCCCCAGCTATATCCTTTCTTACTTCGTTTTCCTCCCTCTCAGTGTTAAAATCTGGCGTAGAGATTACCTGGACATCTCCCAACCGTCTCCCCCAAATTCCTAGTTTAAAGCTCTCTTACTCAGTTGAGCCAGCCTCCATTCTAGAAGTCTATTTCCCCCTACTTAGGTGAAGTCCATCCCGAGAGAACAGTCCTCTGTCCATAAATGCCTCCCAGTGACCATACATCCCAAAGCCCTCCTTATAGCACCACTGCCTAAGCCATCTATTGATCATCATAATCCTGTCACATCTTAGTTGCCCTTCTCTAGGAACAGGCAGAATGCCACTAAAGATCACCTGAGCCTCAATTTCCTTGAGCGTCCTCCCCAGCCTAGCATAGTCTCCTTAATTCGTTCCAGCGAGAATCTAGCTGTATCATTTGTTCCTACATGAAGGATGATCAATGGATTCCTTCCTGCTCCCTTAATAATCCTCTTCAATCTCAGTTCCACATCCCGTATCTTAGCACCTGGCAGACAGCACACCCTTCTATTCTCTGGATCAGCTCTGGTTACAGGCCTATCTATTCTTCTCAATAAGGAGTCCCCAATCACATAGACCTGCCTTTTCCTAGTGACAGTGTGATTCTCTGGTCTATCTCTTGCTTCCTCTGGCTGCAAGTCCTTGCCATTCCTGTTTTCCCTTGTAATCCTCTTTAACCCATCCTGTATCCTCCTGATGCTCATTATTGGTATTGTCTCCATTAACTCTTCCCCTTTATCTATGGGACTAGCCACTCTTCTCTTCTTCCTTACCCTTCCATCTTCATTATCTACCTGCTGTACCCTTCTTCATTCTCCAACTCCACATACCTGTTCTTGAGCTCTATTTTTCCTTCACTGACCCATCTTTTCCTCTGCCTGGTTCTCTTAGTCACATGCTTCCACTGTCCATTTTCTTCGCCCAGCAGTCCCCCCTCTGAGGCCCTTGATCCTGCTTCCATCTGCATATCTAAACTTTCCCCTTCAGCCACATCATGCCTTTGCTCCATCATCCGCTCAAACCCCCTTCTAAACTCAACCAGCGTTTCCACCTGCATCTCCAGTCCTCGGATCTTTTCTTCCATCAGCTCTATCAGGCGGCACTTCATGCAAACAAAACTCCTTTCAGGTAACCCCTCCAGAATCATGTACATACCGCAGCTACCACATCCAATCATCCTCCTTGTGTTCTCTGCTACTTGGGCCATGGCCACTACTGCCTCTATGTTTTATCTACTTTCTCACCAAAATCCTATTAGTCCGGTGAACACAAAAACAAACCAAAACACCCCCTCCACAGCAAAAACAAACCCCAAACAAGTCCCAATATCCAAACTCCCCTTTACAAACTCCCACTCAAACTCCCCTGTTTACAGCTCTGTTTGCTGGCTCCTGTGCTGCTGCAGCTATCTATCTCCTCTCCCAGCATCACCCTGTCCCCCCTCCCACTGACACTTCCCCTCCTGCCCTTTTCCTCATTGTCTGCACTTGGCCCCCCTGGTATTTCTCTCCTCCATGCTGTCCCTGGGTGCCTTCCCTTTTCTTCTCCAGACCTGCCCCCTTCCCCTCCCCTCAGCACAAACCCCTTCCTCTCCCACCCCTTCCCCCTATTTTTCCCGCACCCCTACCCCCTGCCTTCTAGTTTGAGTCTGTGATCGGGCCTGGCCCCAGCTGCTTCTGTGGCCCCAGACCACGTGCCGGGCCTGGAGCTGGGCCGCACGGTTTTAAAGTCCCGGGCCGTGATGTCCCAGCACGCCTGGGCGTCTCCCCTCTCAGCTGTTGCGCAGGGGTTTGAACACGTCGCGCATGCGCTCCCTCGGATGTCTTGCGAACCTGGCGTCTCCCCGCTCAGCTGTTGCTCGAGCGTTTGAACACGCTGCGCATGCACTCCTTTGGATGTCTTGCGAACCAGGCATCTCCCCTCTCAGCTGTTGCACGGCGGCATGCGTCCCCTCGGATCGTCTTGTGCACCCCACTTTGGAGACCACTGATTTACAGTCTTTATAAGTGCACTGGCTAAGCAGTGGTGACTGGTGAGGGGGGATCCGGGTCCCCCAGTCCCTCTGTGTTAACTGTTATCTGTCTGCCCTGATTCCTGTGCCAGGGTTTTGACATTGTCACCCTCTGGCAACTTGCTGGTCAAGAGCTGCCTTTCATGCCCTCTAGTCAAGTGGGTAACAAATTCAGAGGGATGGGTTTAGACATGGATAATGGACACAAACACACAGAAGTATTTATCTGATTTTAAAAGCTTTATTATTATAAGCTGATGTCTAAACCCAAACAGTTCCAACAGTCCCAACGGTTCCAAGATGTTTTCAGAAACAAGCATGTCACCTTCTGTATAGATACAAAGCCATAAATGTTTTTCCTCCACTCATATGATATGCACAAGTTTGGCACTTTGGATAGGTTATACATTCCAATTTGATTCTATGTTCCATTACCGATGGAATGTGTGAATTTGGCTTTTTTAGTCATTGATGTCCTTTTTCAAAACACCACAGTTTTACAGCTGCTGTAGGCTGAGGGAACACTACAACTCCACACCACTGACAGTGGACAGGGGTACCTATCCCTGATTTTCATAAAAATATGTTGGAAAAAATTAGCTGGAATCAGAAATAATGGTTTGGACACACAGATACCAAATCTAGACTGTCAAAGTACTTAATGACGGGAAAGTTGTTAAGCTATTGACCATGAATCAACACTCTTACAATATGTTCTGACTACTTACAGTAAAGAAATCCATCCCCCCTTGTGTAGAGTGGCGAGATGTCTGACTGAGCAATAACGACATGGCACTGCAAGTCCCCGTACCCATTATCTCAAGTCTGCATTTGTCATGGCTCCTTCCCCACTCTGGCACTATAAATGCAGGAGTGGGGGCCAGCAAAAGTACCCCAGAACCTTAACTACCAGGCTTTGGTATAAAACTTCCCCCCCAAAATCTTAACCTAGATTTTGGGGATAAAATCTCTGCTGCCACTACCCAAATATTAATAAAGCAACCAGGGAGAGACTACTTGGGAAATTTCACCCCTAAAGTACAAACCAGGACACACAAATTAACCAATACCAGGTTAATAAAAAGACAAGAGAAAGAACTTGTATTATCACCACAATATTCCTGTTGCAAGCATAATGACTAGATGGAACAGTAACAAAATAATATACTCATGGAGGAGAAATTTACCATGGGCCAGGAACTTAGTTACAAAGGAGAGCAAAACCTATTTTTAAATGCACAGACACTAGATCCCGTTTCCCAAACAATAAAACCTAACGGATTTATCTAAACTTTATCCTACTTACAGACTGAAGAGCATTTTCTTAGAGGGAGACATCCTGTCTCCTTCAATAGCTGGAGAGACAACTGCCCCAGAGACAAAGGAGGGAAAAAAACCCCAAATTCCTTTGTCCTAGTTTGAGATTCCTACCTACATTCCTATTGGCTAACTCTACCTGAGTTAGGTATAATTAACCCCTTAGTCCCCAGGCTGCTGGCTAACCCTCATGATTATGACACGCCCCCCAAATCGCAGACTGGTGCTGGACAGCTTCTGGCCACACTGGCTGTGATTTCTTCTTGGAGGTCTGGGAGAAAACATAGTAAATAAGTACATGCACACCTGACTAGACTATTGAACACATGAAAAGCAAACAAAATCCCTCCACATCTGTGGAGTACCATGACTGACATACAGAGAGTATACTAAGTAATTGAGTCCAGAAATGCCTCGTTAACCAAGCAAACTCTCTGTCTTTAAATCAAATTTAGAATAGCGTGGGGTCCTGATCCAAAGCTCAGTTGACCAGGTTCTGTGCCTCCTACTGAATACAACACTGTCATACACCAGGCCAGGTCTTGACACTGCTGAGGGCGTCAGCTTAGGGCAAATTGCTTAAAACCAGGGCTACTTACTGCTCTCAACTGGGGTCCTTTTCCAAGGCACCCCGCCAGTTACACAGAGCACTTCAGCTGCCACTCTGGCCAGTAGGAAGCCTAACCAGCAAAACCCCTTAGACACTCCAGCTTCCCTGTGCCACCATCAGACTTAGGCCTCACACACAGGTGAGAGGTTATAAAACCTACACTCACCAACTCCAAACAGATCCTTCTGGTCCAAAGGAGTCAGCCACAGTTCCAGGCCAATTTTCACTTTAGATTTTACCCACAAGATCACGCTGGGCCAATCGTTTAGAATCTAAATTCTAAACGTATATTAATAAAAGAAAGAAAAAGTTGAGAGTAAGATTGTTAATGAGAACACTTCATATATAAACATCACGCACATATACAAGTATTATACATAGAATCAGCAGAGTACAAGCTTTCATTAGACACCTTACATAGGCCCCTTTGCATAAAATTTGGACTCAACACACATTAGTAATTACAGTAATGCCCTAGCTTAGAGCTAAAGAAATTAAATTTATCCATGCCAGCTTTGGCAATGGTCTGAAATCCAGTTAACACTGGGACAATGTATGTATCCTTATTCCCCATAATGTAAGCATCTTGGCTTTTTGCCACAGACACAAAAATGTAGTCTTGCCTCAGTTTCCCTTTTTTACACAGCACACCAATTGTGGCATTCCTCTTCTCAAGTGAGAAGCTTCAACACTAATTACAAGTATTAACAGTGAAATATTGGTGTTACGAGGCTTTTGAATATACAGTGTGTCCTTGGGTACATTTCTTAACCGTTTCCAGGGTTTTGGTACAAAATTATGCACAGTGGACATTGTTACAATTCTTAGTAACAGCAGTACAGTGGTTATGAAAGTTAACAGCAGTAGGAACAAATCCATCTGTGACGACGCGTTGGGGTCCCCTGACTCCTGCACCCCCGTAATGGCACGAACAGACTCCACCAGCCCGTAGAATGGAGGGAGTTTATTCCTTCTCCAGGATACAGCACAGCACAGCACAGCACCGATGTAATCTGGTTACAGGGCAGGTCTAGGATGCCTCAGCCCCCTTGAGATGGGGAGACTGGGCCCTAAATCCCAGCCCCTGGCTTAGGCTGGTTCCTCCATGATCCCAGACAGAAACTAAACTCTCTTCCAGCCCTGCCCCAGCCGGGCAGCAATCCACCTTCCTTTGTTTCTCTCCCTGGGGAGTAGCTGGTCAGACAGGTTGAGAGACCCTCTTAGCATAATGACTCATCCTTCTGGGCTGTGGTACCGATGGCAGCCATTGGGGATTACCACAGAGCCAGCATAGGAACTAGCCAGACACCCCACTCGTCACAGTTCTCCCCCTCCGAGAGCGAACTGAGCAGGGTCACTCCGCTCGTGACCTAGGGAAGTTCGGGTCCTCTGCGTGGGAACCCGCCCTGGGGACATGGGTGCTCCCCTTGACTCGGGCCGGCCGCGGCGAGGCCCCACATGAACTGGCTTCCCTCTGTCCACTCGCTGCATCGCTCCAGGGCGACTGACACAGGCCTGTCCTCTGTGGTCGCACCCATCCTTCCGCTGGCCTTGATCTCTGGCCAGGGTCTCTCAGGCCGGGGCCATGAGCCCAGCGAGCCTTCTCTGGACAGCCAGGGTGGCCTCCACCCCCGACGCTCCATCCCGGGAGGTCTTCCCCTCCCATAACTCTCTCAGCAAGCCCAGAGGCTCCTCTATACAGGGTAGGGGCCCCTGAGCAGCTTTCCTCCCGTCTTGGGCCTTCCCGCCCCTCTGGCAGGAGTCGCAGGACCGGCAGTACCGCTGCTGCGGCTGCGAATATTCCCGGCCAGTAGAAGTGTTGGAGCAGCCTCAGCCGGGTGCTCCGGATCCCCGGTGGCCCGCAAAGGGGCGTTATGGGCCAAATACAGCAGCTTGAGGTGATACTTTTGGGGGACGACCAGCTGCCGCTGTACCCCCATGCCCTCACCTTCCTGGGGAAGCCATTCCCGGAACAGGAATCCCGCTCCACAGGAATCTCTCCTGGCCTCCTCTCCCCAGGGGCTGAACTGTGCGGAGGCCAGCCTCGTCCCTCAGCCTCTGCAAGGAAGGGTCTGCCTGCACCTCAGCCTGGAATTCAGCCGCTGGGGCAGGGATCGGGACCTGTTCCCCACCTTTGCCTAGGTCCGGGTCCCGCTTGGCTGGACCCCGTGTCCACGGTGATGGGACCCTGGGGACCCTGCCAGGAGTCCTTCCCTGGATCCAGGTTGCCAGCCCTCGCTGGCTCTGGCTCGGCGGTGACTAGAGCCCGCTGGGATTCATGGGGCCACTCCTCCAGGTCATTCCCCATCAGCACCTCGGTGGGCAAGTGCGGGTGCACCCCACTTCCTTGAGACCTTCCTTGGCCCCCATTTCAGATGCACCCTGGCTACGGGCACCTTAAACGGGACCCGTCTATGCCCTTCAGGGTCAGCTGCGTGTGGGGTAGTATCCGGTCTGGGGCCACTATGTCAGATCGGGCCAGCGTCACCTCCGCCCCGTGTCCCAGAAACCCGTCACCTTCCTACCATCCACCTCCAGGGTATGAGGCACTCGCTCCGCAGGGGCCGTCCTGCCCCCACCCGGTACATGGAGAAATCCGCCTCCCGAGGGTCAGACCTCCCAGGGGGGGTGCACTGAGCATCCTTCCCCCCACTCTGAGCTGAGGTTTGCCTGCCAGCCCCTGCCAGTTAACCCTGGAAAGTCCCAGGTCATGGGACCTGGTGCACTGAGCCCTCTTGTGGCCTTTTTGCCCACAGCGATGGCAAGTTAGGCTTTGGGCTGTCTCTGTCCAGGCCCTGGCTGGTTCTCTGGGGCACAGACGTCCTGTTCCTTGGGCTCGCCTCGTAGTTGACTCCTCCGTCGCTCAGCCGAGATCCGGTCTCTGTGCGATTCCCTTTCTCCCGGGACTCCTGCTCACACCCGGACCGGCTCTCCGTGAACTCATCTGCCAGTCTCCCGGCCTCCTGGGGGGTCTCTGGTCTTCGGTCCTTGAGCCACAGCCTCAGACTGGGTGTGCATGCTTCATAGAACTGCTCCATCATGAACAGCTTGAGCAGCCCTCTGCAGTCTGGGCTCCGACTCCAGACACCCACTTGCGGCAGTATTGCGCCAGGCGGGAGGCCAGGTCCACATAGGTCTCCCGTGGCCCCTTCTGCAACTCCCGGAACTTCTTCCTGTACATCTTGGGGGTCAGCCCGAACTTGTGCAGCAGGGCGTCTTTGACTCGGTTGTAATCCCCTGGCTGTAGGTCTTCCAGCTGATTGAGCACCCCGGCAGCCTCCTGGTTCAGTGCGGGGATGAGCTCCTGCAGCCAGTCAGCTGGGGGGACCCGTTGCAGTCCACAGGCCCTCTCAAAGGAGCTGAGGAACCCGTCTATGTCTCCCATGTCCTTCAATTGGGCCACCACGAGCTTCTCCAAGCGCCTGGCCGCCTGGGCCCTTGGGGCTGGCCCGCACTCGGCGCAGCTGGGGCCCCGCCGCTTCTCCGCTCTGCCATGGCCAGCTCATGCTGCCGCTGCTCTCACGGTCCTGGACTTCCACCTTCATCTGCAGCTGGATTTCTAGCCGCCGCAGCTCCACTGGGCTGGCCCCTGCCCTAGCCGGACTACGGCTTGCAGGGCTTCCTGGGAGGCAGTCCGGTCTCTTCGGCGGCCTCCAGCACTCCGCCCCTCTCCGAGCCTGACACGCTCCCAGTGGGGTCTGGCTGCTCCCACGGGGACAGGATCCCAGCCCTGTGGCTGGGCATTCTCTTCCAGCCAGGCAATCAGCTGGGCCTTGGTTGCGCTCCGCACAGGCAAGCCCCTCTCTCTGCACAGCTTCACCAGCTCTGCCTTCAGGAATTGGGTGTAGGCCATCTCCCGCTGGTCCCTCGGTGCAGACTCACCAGTCTAGTGCTGCTGCGCCCCACGATTCTCAGGAACCGCCGCTCTGTTTCCAGCACGCCTGGTTCCACGGCTCTTGCTTCTACTGCGCCTTGTCGCCGCCGCTGGATGCTCCATCCACGGGTGCAGTGATCCCACCCTGACACCAGTGTGATGACGCTGCTGGGGTCCCCTGACTCCTGCACCCCGTAATGGCACGAACAGACTCCACCAGCCCGTAGAATGGAGGGAGTTTATTCCTTCTCCAGGATACAGCACAGCACAGCACCGATGTAATCTGGTTACAGGGCAGGTCTAGGATGCCTCAGCCCCCTTGAGATGGGGAGACTGGGCCCTAAATCCCAGCCCCTGGCTTAGGCTGGTTCCTCCATGATCCCAGACAGAAACTAAACTCTCTTCCAGCCCTGCCCCCCAGCCCGGCAGCAATCCACCTTCCTTTGTTTCTCTCCCTGGGGGGTAGCTGGTCAGACAGGTTGAGAGACCCTCTTAGCATAATGACTCATCCTTCTGGGCTGTGGTACCGATGGCAGCCATTGGGGATTACCACAGAGCCAGCATAGGAACTAGCCAGACACCCCCACTACGTCACACCATCTTAAGTGTACATTGACAATTCTGGCCTTTTAGATTTAAAAAGCTGCAGCCTTACTGGGCAAACACAAGTCTTGCCCCTCCCCCTTGCCCTGTGTGTTCAAATTCAAAACTCCCTCTCCCAAAGACAAAGGGCTGGCTGGGTGTCTCTCCCTTACTCCCAATAGACATGGAATTTCCTTGCTCCCCACAGCTAATCATGAAGCAAGCAGTCCAGCCAGTAATCTGGCACCCTGTTGTTTCCAATCTAGTTTTCCATCCGGTTTTCCAAGTGGGCCACTGCCTCAGAGAGAGGGCCTAGGTGAACTAGCCTGAAAGACTTATGGATCTTTGGTCCCTTCCCAGAATCACACTGGAAACATCCCTGAGTTCCTGACATGATACTGACTGGGCCCACCCCAGTTACAGCATCACTGTCCCCAGCAGACACAAACCTAGGGTCCTTCCCTTTCTGGGCTTCAGCTGTCTTCAGAACTAAATCTGGACCTACAGCACTCTCCTCAGCCATCCCAGGCGGAGAGGCACCCCCTGCAGACAAAGAACTGGGAAGAAACCCTTGCCCCACAGGCATACTGCCCCTCCAAGCAGCCAAACTGCCAGGCTTCACACACAGAGGTTGCTCACACTGAGCTCCCTCAAGTAAATCACCTTTAGTTTGTGCAGGTTCGGTTTTACAGACCTCACCAGCCAACAAATCATCACCCTCCAGAACTTGATCTTTCCCTCAGTTAAAACCCCACTCTGGTCAGCCACTCCAGACTGCCCCAGAGAAAAACTTCCCTGGTTCCTGAGTTCTTCCTGCCCTGTTTCTGATTCCACTCACTTTTGAGGCTTCGGGTACATATGCAGAGACCTCACTCGCAGACACACAGCTATCTCCCTCAGGCAAACATTGAGGAAGACTTTTACCTGGCTCCCCGTAGGACTGGCTAGCCACAGACAACTTCCCGGATTCCCATTCGCCCCCTTCACAAACCTCATATATGTTCTGGGGCTGGGTTAAGGTATTAGCTTGATTATACATATCATCCATGCCATAATTACACCCTATCCCCACATGGTTGTTCACTGAACCCCTAGGAGGATACAGTCTCTGTTGTTTTTTCACTGTCTGGGTCTGGAGTTCCTTGGGATGTTGAACAGTGACTGCAATATTTGTGGGAGCAGGGTGGTTAGTTGGTGGGGCCTTCGCTTTAGCAATCCTCTCCTGTATTTCCGTTTCTCTTCGCCTGGCCTTTGCCTTTATTTCCGCAGTCTTTACCTGTGCTTCCTCTTCCATTCGTCTTCTCTTTGCTTCTATTGCTGCTAGCTTCTTCAGATGTTCTTGTTTGGCGTGCTTCTCTTTGGCTTCTCGTTGGGCGTGCTTTGCCTCTGCCTCCGCTTTTCATTGGGCGTGCTTTGCCTCGGCTTCCGCTTCTACTTGGGCGCGCTTCTCCTCCATCCATAGGAGAAACACCACCTCTTTCTGAGTTAAAGGCCTGCCGGCTGCCTTAAAGGCAACTTCCCATATAGAAGGCATTGTTGAGGGGGGAGGAGGGCTGCTATATCTTGCTACTGCCCTCTCCTTGGGGTATGAATCTGTCCTAGAGCTGGACATCATGCTATGTCATGGCTGAATCACTCAGTATTCTTGTAGTGGGCCCGATATAGATGGGAGAGGGGGGCAGGTCAAAAGGGAAGAATTCCCACAGCCATAGAGCTTAGCGTAGTGAGAGCTGATGCTGGGCTTTTCCTGCTGCGCTTGCAGAGGAATAAATGCAGGGGCCATGCCCGGAGAAGGAACTGGCAGAGATGGACTTGAGCAGCCTGGACGTGGTTCTCGAGAGACATGAACGGTCCTCAGTGTTCGGCCTTCCCATCACTCTGTGTCAGTAAGACATGCTTGCTTTGAAATCGGCAACTGTACTGGCAATAGGTTACTTCTAAGGTTGTGAGCTTTCTGCTCGGGCACAGAGTCTGGTGCCATAGGGGCTGCTGAAGGGACAGTAGCTGGCTCAACAGAGTGTGGAGATAGGTTCAACGGGTTCCTATCTTGCTGTGTTCCTGAAGTGACAGTTGGAGAGGGGACCAATGGTGGGAGGCTGCGATGCATTCTAGGGGAGAAGAAGCGATGCCGCGTCCTTGCGGACTGAAACCTAAGTTGTTTGTTTGTTTTTCCTCCTTTGCTGGGTTCGGTAGCAAGCGATAAGAAGTCACCCGTCCCGGTGTCCTCCCGTCTGGGGATGGAAAGAAAACGAGAACAGCGAGCTGAGGAGCTTGCTCGGAGCGAGGCGAGAAGGGTCCGGCTGGGAGCGGAGCAGCCATCGCTGTCACGGAGAGAAGTGTCTGGTTTGGGAATCTGTCGCTTACGCCCACTTGGTTCTGGGAAGGGAAACCCGACTGCTTAGACAGCGAGGCCGAGCTGAGGTTCCCGAGGGCTGCCTTGGTTGTGGGAGAACTCGGGCTGCCGTTTGTGAGGTGTGCTGGTTTCTCTGGAACGCAGTGTCCGTCTCAGCAGATGCTTGGATCGAGGAAGAAGACGCCAGGTGGTAAGGTTTTGCTTGCCTCTCCTGTGTTTCTCTCTTGTTGCTCTCTCGTATTGGCCAATACGTTCTGTCTGTCTGTTTCTGTCTGTGTCTTTGTCCTTGCTCTTCTTCTGCCGTGTCCTTCTACAGGACACTTGCAGGCATTCCAGGGGAGCATCTCCACGGGTTAAGGTCTCAGGAGCCAACGGGAATTATGCAGGTACGCCAATCGCGCAAGGGAGAGCGGTGGTGTGTCATGGCTGACTGACTCAGTGTTCTTGTAGTGGGCCCGATAGGGAGGGGAGAGGGGGAGAAGGGCTAAAGGATAGAATTCCCGCAGCCACAGACCTTAGCGAGTGCGAGCTCACGCTGGGCTTTCTGTGCCGCGCTTGCAGAGGAATCGGTGCGGGGCCACGGCCAGAGAAGAAATCATCCGAGCTGGACTTGAGCAGCCTGGAGGTGATTCTCGGGACACATGAAGGGTCCTCAGCCTTCGGCCTTCCCATGGCGCTGTGTGAGTAAGAGGTGTGTGCTTTGAACTCTTCAACCGTCCTGGCAGTGGGTTTCTTCTGAGGCAGAGAGCTTCCTGCTGGGGCACGGGGACTGGTGAAAGGGCAGTAGTCGGTTCAACAGAGCGTGGATACAGATTCAAGGCCTCCTTTCTCTCGGTGTTCCTGCAGTGGCGGCGGGAAAGGGCGACCGAAGGTGGGAGGCTGCGGTGCGTTCTAGGGGAGTAGAAGCGATGCTGCGTCCTTGCGGACTGAAACCTAAGTTGTTTGTTTGTTTTTCCTCCTTTGCTGGGTTCGGTAGCAAGCGATAAGAAGTCACCCGTCCCGGTGTCCTCCCGCCTGGGGATGGAAAGAAACGAGAACAGCGAGCTGAGGAGCTTGCTCGAGCGAGGCGAGAAGGGTCCAGCTGGGAGCGGAGCAGCCATCGCTGTCACGGAGAGAAGTGTCTGGTTTGGGAATCTGTCGCTTACGCCCACTTGGTTCTGGGAAGGGAAACCCCGACTGCTTAGAAAGCGAGGCCGAGCTGAGGTTCCCGAGGGGCTGCCTTGGTTGTGGGAGAACTCGGGCTGCCGTTTGTGAGGTGTGCTGGTTTCTCTGGAACGCAGTGTCCGTCTCAGCAGATGCTTGGATCGAGGAAGAAGACGCCAGGTGGTAAGGTTTTTGCTTGCCTCTCCTGTGTTTCTCTCTTGTTGCTCTCTCGTATTGGCCAATACGTTCTGTCTGTCTGTTTCTGTCTGTGTCTTTGTCCTTGCTCTGCTTCTGCCGTGTCCTTCTACAGGACACTTGCAGGCATTCCAGGGGAGCATCTCCACGGGTTAAGGTCTCAGGAGCCAACGGGAATTATGCAGGTACGCCAATGGCGCAAGGGAGAGCGGTGGTGTGTCATGGCTGACTGACTCAGTGTTTTGTAGTGGGCCCGATAGGGAGGGGAGAGGTGGAGAAGGCTAAAGGATAGAATTCCCGCAGCCACAGACCTTAGCGAGTGCGAGCTCACGCTGGGCTTTCTGTGCCGCGCTTGCAGAGGAATCGGTGCGGGGCCACGGCCAGAGAAGAAATCGTCCGAGCTGGACTTGAGCAGCCTGGAGGTGATTCTCGGACACATGAAGGGTCCTCAGCCTTCGGCCTTCCCATGGCTCTGTGTGAGTAAGAGGTGCGTGCTTTGAACTCTTCAACCGCCCTGGCAGTAGGTTTCTTCTGAGGCAGAGAGCTTCTGCTGGGGCACGGGACTGGTGAAAGGGCAGTAGTCGGTTCAACAGAGCGTGGATACAGATTCAAGGCCTCCTTTCTCTCGTGTGTTCCCGCAGTGGCGGCGTGGAAAGGGCGGCCGATGGCGGGAGGCTGCTCTGGGGCGTAGAAGCGATGCCGCGCCTCGCGGACTGAAACCTAAGTTGTTTGTTTGTTTTTCCTCCTTTGCTGGGTCTGCAGCAAGCGATAAGAAGTCACCCGTCCCGGTGTCCTCCCGTCTGGGGATGGAAAGAAAACGAGAACAGCGAGCTGAGGAGCTTGCTCGGAGCGAGGCGAGAAGGGTCCGGCTGGGAGCGGAGCAGCCATCGCTGTCACGGAGAGAAGTGTCTGGTTTGGGAATCTGTCGGCTTACGGCCCACTTGGTTCTGGGAAGGGAAACCCCGACTGCTTAGAAAGCGAGGCCGAGCTGAGGTTCCCGAGGGGCTGCCTTGGTTGTGGGAGAACTCGGGCTGCCGTTTGTGAGGTGTGCTGGTTTCTCTGGAACGCAGTGTCCGTCTCAGCAGATGCTTGGATCGAGGAAGAAGACGCCAGGTGGTAAGGTTTTTGCTTGCCTCTCCTGTGTTTCTCTCTTGTTGCTCTCGCATTGGCCAATACGTTCTGTCTGTCTGTTTCTGTCTGTGTCTTTGTCCTTGCTCTGCTTCTGCCGTGTCCTTCTACAGGACACTTGCAGGCATTCCAGGGAGCATCTCCACGGGTTAAGGTCTCAGGAGCCAACGGAATTATGCAGGTACGCCAATGGCGCAAGGGAGAGCGGTGGTGTGTCATGGCTGACTGACTCAGTGTTCTTGTAGTGGGCCCGATAGGGAGGAGAGGGGAGAAGGGCTAAAGGATAGAATTCCCGCAGCCAAAGACCTTAGCGAGAGCTCACGCTGGGCTTTCTGTGCCGCGCTTGCAGAGGAATCGGTGCGGGCCACGGCCAGAGAAGAAATCGTCCGAGCTGGACTTGAGCAGCCTGGAGGTGATTCTCGGGACACATGAAGGGTCCTCAGCCTCGCCTTCCCATGGCTCTGTGTGAGTAAGAGGTGCGTGCTTTGAACTCTTCAACCGTCCTGGCAGTAGGTTTCTTCTGAGGCAGAGAGCTTCCTGCTGGGGCACGGGGACTGGTGAAAGGGCAGTAGTCGGTTCAACAGAGCGTGGATACAGATTCAAGGCCTCCTTTCTCTCGGTGTTCCCGCAGTGGCGGCGGGAAAGGGCGGCCGATGGCGGGAGGCTGCTCTGGGGGCGTAGAAGCGATGCCGCGTCCTTGCGGACTGAAACCTAAGTTGTTTGTTTGTTTTTCCTCCTTTGCTGGGTTCGGTAGCAAGCGATAAGAAGTCACCCGTCCCGGTGTCCTCCCGTCTGGGGATGGAAAGAAAACGAGAACAGCGAGCTGAGGAGCTTGCTCGGAGCGAGGCGAGAAGGGTCCGGCTGGGAGCGGAGCAGCCATCGCTGTCACGGAGAGAAGTGTCTGGTTTGGGAATCTGTCGGCTTACGGCCCACTTGGTTCTGGGAAGGGAAACCCCGACTGCTTAGACAGCGAGGCCGAGCTGAGGTTCCCGAGGGGCTGCCTTGGTTGTGGGAGAACTCGGGCTGCCGTTTGTGAGGTGTGCTGGTTTCTCTGGAACGCAGTGTCCGCCTCAGCAGATGCTTGGATCGAGGAAGAAGACGCCAGGTGGTAAGGTGTTTGCTTGCCTCTCCTGTGTTTCTCTCTTGTTGCTCTCTCGTATTGGCCAATACGTTCTGTCTGTCTGTTTCTGTCTGTGTCTTTGTCCTTGCTCTGCTTCTGCCGTGTCCTTCTACAGGACACTTGCAGGCATTCCAGGGGAGCATCTCCACGGGTTAAGGTCTCAGGAGCCAACGGGAATTATGCAGGTACGCCAATGGCGCAAGGGAGAGCGGTGGTGTGTCATGGCTGACTGACTCAGTGTTCTTGTAGTGGGCCCGATAGGGAGGGGAGAGGGGGAGAAGGGCTAAAGGATAGAATTCCCGCAGCCACAGACCTTAGCGAGTGCGAGCTCACGCTGGGCTTTCTGTGCCGCGCTTGCAGAGGAATCGGTGCGGGGCCACGGCCAGAGAAGAAATCGTCCGAGCTGGACTTGAGCAGCCTGGAGGTGATTCTCGGGACACATGAAGGGTCCTCAGCCTTCGGCCTTCCCATGGCTCTGTGTGAGTAAGAGGTGCGTGCTTTGAACTCTTCAACCGTCCTGGCAGTAGGTTTCTTCTGAGGCAGAGAGCTTCCTGCTGGGGCACGGGGACTGGTGAAAGGGCAGTAGTCGGTTCAACAGAGCGTGGATACAGATTCAAGGCCTCCTTTCTCTCGGTGTTCCCGCAGTGGCGGCGGGAAAGGGCGGCCGATGGCGGGAGGCTGCTCTGGGGGGCGTAGAAGCGATGCCGCGTCCTCGCGGACTGAAACCTAAGTTGTTTGTTTGTTTTTCCTCCTTTGCTGGGTTCGGTAGCAAGCGATAAGAAGTCACCCGTCCCGGTGTCCTCCCGTCTGGGGATGGAAAGAAAACGAGAACAGCGAGCTGAGGAGCTTGCTCGGAGCGAGGCGAGAAGGGTCCGGCTGGGAGCGGAGCAGCCATCGCTGTCACGGAGAGAAGTGTCTGGTTTGGGAATCTGTCGGCTTACGGCCCACTTGGTTCTGGGAAGGGAAACCCCGACTGCTTAGACAGCGAGGCCGAGCTGAGGTTCCCGAGGGGCTGCCTTGGTTGTGGGAGAACTCGGGCTGCCGTTTGTGAGGTGTGCTGGTTTCTCTGGAACGCAGTGTCCGTCTCAGCAGATGCTTGGATCGAGGAAGAAGACGCCAGGTGGTAAGGTTTTTGCTTGCCTCTCCTGTGTTTCTCTCTTGTTGCTCTCTCGTATTGGCCAATACGTTCTGTCTGTCTGTTTCTGTCTGTGTCTTTGTCCTTGCTCTGCTTCTGCCGTGTCCTTCTACAGGACACTTGCAGGCATTCCAGGGGAGCATCTCCACGGGTTAAGGTCTCAGGAGCCAACGGGAATTATGCAGGTACGCCGATGGCGCAAGGGAGAGCGGTGGTGTGTCATGGCTGACTGACTCAGTGTTCTTGTAGTGGGCCCGATAGGGAGGGGAGAGGGGGAGAAGGGCTAAAGGATAGAATTCCCGCAGCCACAGACCTTAGCGAGTGCGAGCTCACGCTGGGCTTTCTGTGCCGCGCTTGCAGAGGAATCGGTGCGGGGCCACGGCCAGAGAAGAAATCGTCCGAGCTGGACTTGAGCAGCCTGGAGGTGATTCTCGGGACACATGAAGGGTCCTCAGCCTTCGGCCTTCCCATGGCTCTGTGTGAGTAAGAGGTGCGTGCTTTGAACTCTTCAACCGTCCTGGCAGTAGGTTTCTTCTGAGGCAGAGAGCTTCCTGCTGGGGCACGGGGACTGGTGAAAGGGCAGTAGTCGGTTCAACAGAGCGTGGATACAGATTCAAGGCCTCCTTTCTCTCGGTGTTCCCGCAGTGGCGGCGGGAAAGGGCGGCCGATGGCGGGAGGCTGCTCTGGGGGCGTAGAAGCGATGCCGCGTCCTCGCGGACTGAAACCTAAGTTGTTTGTTTGTTTTTCCTCCTTTGCTGGGTTCGGTAGCAAGCGATAAGAAGTCACCCGTCCCGGTGTCCTCCCGTCTGGGGATGGAAAGAAAACGAGAACAGCGAGCTGAGGAGCTTGCTCGGAGCGAGGCGAGAAGGGTCCGGCTGGGAGCGGAGCAGCCATCGCTGTCACGGAGAGAAGTGTCTGGTTTGGGAATCTGTCGGCTTACGGCCCACTTGGTTCTGGGAAGGGAAACCCCGACTGCTTAGAAAGCGAGGCCGAGCTGAGGTTCCCGAGGGGCTGCCTTGGTTGTGGGAGAACTCGGGCTGCCGTTTGTGAGGTGTGCTGGTTTCTCTGGAACGCAGTGTCCGTCTCAGCAGATGCTTGGATCGAGGAAGAAGACGCCAGGTGGTAAGGTGTTTGCTTGCCTCTCCTGTGTTTCTCTCTTGTTGCTCTCTCGTATTGGCCAATACGTTCTGTCTGTCTGTTTCTGTCTGTGTCTTTGTCCTTGCTCTGCTTCTGCCGTGTCCTTCTACAGGACACTTGCAGGCATTCCAGGGGAGCATCTCCACGGGTTAAGGTCTCAGGAGCCAACGGGAATTATGCAGGTACGCCGATGGCGCAAGGGAGAGCGGTGGTGTGTCATGGCTGACTGACTCAGTGTTCTTGTAGTGGGCCCGATAGGGAGGGGAGAGGTGGAGAAGGCTAAAGGATAGGATTCCCGCAGCCACAGACCTTAGCGAGTGCGAGCGCACGCTGGGCTTTCTGTGCCGCGCTTGCCGAGGAATCGGTGCGGGGCCACGGCCAGAGAAGAAATCGTCCGAGCTGGACTTGAGCAGCCTGGAGGTGATTCTCGGGACACATGAAGGGTCCTCAGCCTTCGGCCTTCCCATGGCTCTGTGTGAGTAAGAGGTGCGTGCTTTGAACTCTTCAACCGTCCTGGCAGTAGGTTTCTTCTGAGGCAGAGAGCTTCCTGCTGGGGCACGGGGACTGGTGAAAGGGCAGTAGTCGGTTCAACAGAGCGTGGATACAGATTCAAGGCCTCCTTTCTCTCAGTGTTCCCGCAGTGGCGGCGGGAAAGGGCGGCCGATGGCGGGAGGCTGCTCTGGGGCGTAGGAGCGATGCCGCGTCCTTGCGGACTGAAACCTAAGTTGTTTGTTTGTTTTTCCTCCTTTGCTGGGTTCGGTAGCAAGCGATAAGAAGTCACCCGTCCCGGTGTCCTCCCGTCCTGGGGATGGAAAGAAACGAGAACAGCGAGCTGAGGAGCTTGCTCGAGCGAGGCGAGAAGGGTCCGGCTGGGAGCGGAGCAGCCATCGCTGTCACGGAGAGAAGTGTCTGGTTTGGGAATCTGTCGGCTTACGGCCCACTTGGTTCTGGGAAGGGAAACCCCGACTGCTTAGACAGCGAGGCCGAGCTGAGGTTCCCGAGGGGCTGCCTTGGTTGTGGGAGAACTCGGGCTGCCGTTTGTGAGGTGTGCTGGTTTCTCTGGAACGCAGTGTCCGTCTCAGCAGATGCTTGGATCGAGGAAGAAGACGCCAGGTGGTAAGGTGTTTGCTTGCCTCTCCTGTGTTTCTCTCTTGTTGCTCTCTCGTATTGGCCAATACGTTCTGTCTGTCTGTTTCTGTCTGTGTCTTTGTCCTTGTTGTCCTGTGCTCTGCTTCTGCCGTGTCCTTCTACAGGACACTTGCAGGCATTCCAGGGGAGCATCTCCACGGGTTAAGGTCTCAGGAGCCAACGGGAATTATGCAGGTACGCCAATGGCGCAAGGGAGAGCGGTGGTGTGTCATGGCTGACTGACTCAGTGTTCTTGTAGTGGGCCCGATAGGGAGGGGAGAGGGGGAGAAGGGCTAAAGGATAGGATTCCCGCAGCCACAGACCTTAGCGAGTGCGAGCTCACGCTGGGCTTTCTGTGCCGCGCTTGCAGAGGAATCGTTGCGGGGCCACGGCCAGAGAAGAAATCGTCCGAGCTGGACTTGAGCAGCCTGGAGGTGATTCTCGGGACACATGAAGGGTCCTCAGCGTTCGGCCTTCCCACGGCTCTGTGTGAGTAAGAGATGCGTGCTTTGAAATCTTCAACCGTCCTGGCAGTGGGTTTTTCCTTAGGCAGAGAGCTTCCTTCTGGGGCATGGAGCCTGGTGGTTTGAGTGCTGGTGAAGGGACCATAGTCGGTTCTGGAGGGTGACTGTTTGGGAAGTAGGTTCAACGGGTTCCTTTGTGGTTGTATTCCTTCTATGGCAGCCGGAGGGGATGCCGTTGGTGGGAGGCTGTGGTTCGTTCGATGCAAGAAAATGCGATGAGGCGTCCTTGCATGCCGAGACGCAAACTTGTTTGTTTTGCCCCCATGAAGTCAACTGCCTCAGTGTTCTCCCGTCAGAGGATGGAAATATATCGAGAAGAGCGCAGTCGGGAGCATGATCGAAGCGAGGACAATGTTGCTCTGTCTGTTGCTGTGTGTGTCCTTGTCTTTTTCTTTCCTCTGCTTCTGCTGTCTCTTTCTACAGGATGCTTGCTGCCATTGTAGGCGAGTATCCTAACCGGTGAGGTCTCGGGAGTCAGCGGGAATGTTGAAGGTACGCCAGTCTTGCAAGGCAGAGTATGCAAGAGTGGAGCTGTGTCATGGTTGACTCAGACATTGTTCTCGTAGTGAGCCTGATATAGGAGGGCAAGGGGTGCTGGGACCAAGGGAAGAGTTCCCAGAGCAATAGAGCTCAGTGTAGTGTAGTTTATGCTGGGGGTTTTCTGCTGCACTTGCAGATGAGTGAATTCAGGAACCATGGCCAGAGTAGAAGCTGGCAGAAGAGGCTGAAAGCAGCCTGGACATCCTTGTAAGGTGACAGCTAAGAATTCTTCATATGTGCCTTCCTTGTAACTGGCTGAGAGCAAAATATTAGTTTTTGAATTGTTCGTCTGTACTCGCTGTAGGATTTTTCAGCACAGGGCTCTTTCAGCACAGGGCTCTCTGGAATTGAATCAAGGGCACGGACAATAGTCTGCTTTGCAAAGTGACTAATTGCATGTACGTGCAAAGGGCTCAATTGTAGTTGTAGTCCTGCTCTGGTAATGGGAGGTGGTGTCAGTGCCTGTGACGTGTTAAATGCGAGGAAAGAGGATACAGGACAGTGCCATCTGAGATGCTTAATTTCTGCCCCTCCTCTGTATTCTAGGTTTAGTAGCAAGTCATTTGTCAGAGTCTGCTCCCATCATAGGATGGAATACGAATGAGAGTTGCTAACCCGTGAGCATGATTGATGTGAGGCAAGATCCATCCAGCTGGGTTTGGAGCAGCCGCCGCTGTCACTGAGGTAAGTGTCTGGTTGGTGAGGGCTCTGCCTGCAGCTTACTTGGCTGTAGTTAGAGACTCCACTGTACCTAGGGCGGGGTTTGAGAGCAGAGGTTGCTGAGTAGCATCAGTGGTTACTAGGGAGCTGAGGTCCACAATTCTAAGTGCTCCCTGCTTCCCTCCTCCAGGTCTATGGCACGCTGGGAGGAGGTAGGAGTCCCGGAGGAAGGCGCGTGCCTGGGCTTCTGGCGGGGGTGGCGGGAAGAGAGGAGAGGGGAGGCACGCACCGGGGCTCCCCTCCTCTGCGGGGGAGGAGGTAGAAGTCCCAAGGGCAAGCGTGCACCGGGGCTCCCTCCTCTGCGGGGGAGAGGGGAGGAGTCCTGGGGGGAAGCACGCACTAGGGCTTCCCTCCTGGTGGGGGGAGAGGGGAAGGGAGGTGCGTGCCGGGGCTCCCCTCCTCTGCGGGGGAGGAGGTAGGAGTCCCGGGGGGAAACGCACGCCGGGAAGGGGGGAGGAGTCTCGGGGGGAAACGCACGCTGGGGCTTTCCTTCTTCGCGGGGGACGGGGGAGGAGTCCCGGGAGGAGGCTTTTGCCGGAGCTTCCCTCCTCTGGGGCGGGAAGGGGGGGGGGGAGCGGGGAAGGCGCGTGCCGAGGATTCCTGCCCCCTGTTCCCACTGGCATCCTGGCCCCTCCCTCTGCCAGCACCCTGTCCCCACCCCAGCACCCTGTCCCTTGCCTCCACTGACACCCTGTCCTTTGCCCCAGCACCCACTAGCACCCTTCCCCAGTACCATGTCCCCTGCTCCCACCAGCACAGTTGGGGCCACATTAGTGAGGCTTTGGAGGAGGTTTTTTTTTTTGCATCTCACTTGTGTGGCCCCAAGTGACTTTTCAGTGACCCCTGAATCAAAACAGGTTCTCATAAATAAAAACAATGCTGAAACTTTTTGGTTTGACATATTTTATTTAAAAATGAAGCCTGGCCAACAAACCCCCATCTGTCCGCAGCATCATAACACTCCTGCACCCCCCCCCCCCCGACCCTAGATTTGAGCCTATCATACATTGGAACCCCCTGTCCTGAGCCTCTCACATCGCCAAACTCCTGCACCCCCACATCCTCAGTCTTTTGGCACAACACTCCTACACCATCCACACACCACAAATCTGTGTCCTGAGCCCATTATACTCCTAATCTCCCTGCCCTGAGCCCCTCCTATCCCCCAACCCAAACTCCTGCACCCTCACATCCACAAGCCTGTGGCTTGCTCAGTACCCCAGCCCTCCACCTGACCCCAACACTCCCCAGCCTGGAGCCCCCTCCCTGAGCCAGCATGCCCTCCTCCACCTCCTCCTGCATCCAAATTCCCTCCCAGAGCTTGCACCTCTCACCCCTTCCCACACCCAAACTCCTCATTCCCACCCCAGAGCCCACACATCCTGTCTCAACCCAGTGAGGGTACAGCTAGACTGCAGGAGTTTTTCCGGGATTCCAGAGGTATCCCAGAAAAACTCTTCCACATCCAGGGATGCGTTTGTTCTTCCACTTTTTTTTAGCAGAAGAGCAAACATGCTCTTTTGGTAACCCCTATATTCCTCTTTCCACAAGGAATAAAGGGGCTTCCAAGGAGGGGGTGGAGCGGTAGATCTTGGCTTGTTCTGTCATTTTAAAAAGTGATCTTGCATGTAAAAAGGTTGGGAGACCTCTGCCCTAGAGGGAGTGAACCAAACAGGTAATGATCAAGCCACCTCTCTCCTGCCATCCATCTCCACCCTCTGACAAACAGAGGCTAGGGACACCATTCCTTACCCATCCTGGCTAATAGGCATTGATGGACTTACCTCCATGAATTTATCTAGTTCTCTTTTAAACCCTGTTATATTCCTAGCCTTCATAACCTCCTCAGGCAAGGAGTTCCACAGGTTGACTGTGCGCCGTGTGAAGAAGAACTTCCTTTTATTTATTTTAAACCTGCTGCCCCTTAATTTCATTTGGTGGCCCCTAGTTCTTATATTATGGGAACAAATAAAGAACTTATTCACTTTCTCCACACCACTCATGATTTTATATACCTCTATCCTATCCCCCCTTAGTCTCCTCTTTTCCAAGCTGAAAAGTCCTAGTCTCTTTAATCTCTCCTCATATGGAACCCTTTCCAAACCCCTAATCATTTTAGTTGCCCTTCTCTGAACTTTTTCTAATGCCACTGTATCTTTTTTAGGTGAGGAGACCACATCTGTACACACGCTGCGTGGACATCTTTAGAGAATGACCCACAATGACTCCAAGATCTCTTTCCTGATTAGTTGTCGTTAAATTAGCCCCCATCATCTTGTACATATACTTAGGGTTATTTTTTCCAATGTGCATTACTTTACATTTATCCACATTAAATTTAATTTGCCATTTTGTTGCCCAATCACTTAGTTTTGTGAGGTCTTTTTGAAGTTCTTCACAGTCTGCTTTAGTCTTAACTACCTTGAGCAGTTTAGTGTCATCTGCAAACTTTGCCACCTCACTGTTTACTCCTTTCTCTAGATCATGTATGAATAAGTTGAATAGGATTGGTCCTAGGACTGACCCTTGGGGAACACCACTAGTTACCCCTCTCCATTCTGACAATTTACCATTTATTCCTACCCTTTGTTTCCTGTCTTTTAACCAGTTCTCAATCCATGAAAGGACCTTCCCCTCTTATCCCATGACCACTTAGATTTCCAGAAAGCCTTTGACAAGATCCCTCACCAAAGGCTCTTACGTAAATTAAGTACACTATGTCTACTGGATCCCCCTTGTCCATATGTTTGTTGACCCCCTTCAAAGAACTCTAATAGATTAGTAAGACATGATTTCCCTTTGCAGAAACCATGTTGACTTTTGCCCAACAAATTATGTTCTTCTATGTGTCTGACAATGTTATTCTTTACTATTGTTTCAACTAATTTGCCCGGTACTGATGTTAAACTTACTGGTCTGTCATTTCTGAGATCGCCTCTAGAGCCCTTTTTAAATATTGGCGTTACATTAGCTATCTTCCAGTCATTGGGTACAGAAGCTGTTTTAAAGGCTAGGTTACAAATCATCATTAATAGTTCCTCAATTTCACATCTGAGTTCTTTCGGAACTCTTGGGTGAATGCCATCAGGTCCGGTGACTTGTTACTGTTAAGTTTATCAATTAGTTCCAAAACCTCCTCTAATGATACTTCAGTCTGTGACAATTCCTCAGATTTGTCACCTACAAAGGACAGCTCAGGTTTGGGAATCTCCCTAACATCCTCAGCAGTGAAGACTGAAGCAAAAATTTAGTTTCTCCGCAATGACTTAAACACGATAAAGTGCTCCTTTTGTATTTCGATCGTCCAGGGGCCACACTGACTGTTTAGCAGGCTTCCTGCTTCTGACATACTTAAAAAACATTTTGTTATCCTTTTGGCTACATCTACGCTGCAGGCTATTTGCGCAAGAACTGTTTTGCGCAAGAGCACGTCCACACTGCCATATGCTTTTGCGCAAGAGATGTGCTTTTTCGCAAGAGCATCCATGGCTGTGTGGACACTCTCTTGTGCAAGAAAGCTCTGATGGCCATTTTAACCATAGGGGTTTCTTGAGCAAGAAACCCCTGTTGCCTGTCCATACTGCCTTCTTGGGCAAGAGCTCTTGTGCAAGAGGGCTTATTCCTCATGGGGAGAGGAATAACTCTTGTGCAAAAAGCCCTCTTTTCTGACGCTTTACTGTAAATTTACTTGCGCAAGAACGCATATGCAGTATAGACGCTCTGCAAGTTTTTGTGCAAGAACGGCTGTTCTTGCTCAAAAAGACTGCAGTGTAGACGTAGCCTTTGAGTTTTTGGCTAGCTGTTCTTCAAATGCCTCTTATTACATTTTTACACTTAATTTGGCAGTGTATATGCTCCTTTCTATTTTCCTCACTGGGATTTGACTTCCACTTTTTAAAAGATGCCTTTTTATCTCTCACTGCTTCTTTTACTTGGTTGTTAAGCCACGGTGGCTCTTTTTGAGTTCTTTACTGTGTTTTTTAATTTGGGGTATACATTTAAGTTGGGCATCTATTATGGTGCCTTTGAACAATCCTCACTTCCCTCAGAGGCCCAGAGCATTCTGGGTAGGGCAAGGGTGTTGTGGGCTGAGGGTGCTGAGAGAGGGGGAGGACTGTAGTTTCTCCTCCATGGTCAGCGTTTTAGGCCCTGGATAGGCTGGAGAGGAATAAAGAAGGGCTCTCCAGTGAGCATCAGCCAGGTGATGCATCTGTGTGTGTCTGTGTTTCAACCATGAGTGACGGCCTCCCTTCCAAGTGTTCTCTCGTTGTCTTTTCTGTCCCTAAAGGGATTGGGCGGATGGACAAAAATGGCTGACCTGTGGCAGAGAGCAAAGAAGGAGCTGCTGCCCTGAGCCCATTGCTAGGGATGGAAGCCAGATAGTGATATGCAGAGTGAGAGCATATGGAAATTCACTGTCCTCCCTCAGTACTTCACTTACACACAGATTCTTCCATTGACTCACCTCGAGCTCTTTGTGCTGGGGAAGCACTGCAAAGTAATCCAAATAATTAAACAGCTACTGCAAAGTCATACAACAGATATGCATTGCTTTGCCTATGCTCAAAGTGAGCAACAGGCACTTGGAAATGCTTATGCCCCTTCAGGTCTGCGGGGAGTCCCATTCCCATCACCTCACACTGGGCTGCAGTGGACGTGGCTCCAGCTGGGGGACCCAGGGCACCCTTCAAGGTCTAGATCCCTGGTGAGACTCCCAGAGGGGCGGGACTCCCAGTGATCTTATACTTTAGGGCTACGTCTAGACTGGCATGATTTTCTGCAAATGCTTTTAACGGAAAAGTTTTTCCGTTAAAAGCATTTGCGGAAAAGAGCGTCTAGATTGGTACAGACGCGGCGCAAAAGCACTTTGCGGAAAAGCGTCCGTGCCAATCTAGACGCGTTTTATGCAAGAAAGCCCGATCGCCATTTTCGCCATCGGGCTTTTTGCAAAACAGTCCTGAGCTGTCTACACTGGCCCTCTTGCGCAAATACATTTGCGCAAGAGGGCTTTTTCCCGAACAGGAGCAGCATAGTATTTGCGCAAGAACACTGACAATCATACATTAGATCGTCAGTGTTCTTGCGCAAATTCAAGCGGCCAGTGTAGACAGCTGGCAAGTTTTTCCGCAAAAGCACCCGCTTTTGCGGAAAAACTTGTCAGTCTAGACGCAGCCTAGCTGTTTACCGAGTGTGCACGAGGTGGCCCAATACCACTCTCAATGTTCCCATGGGGCTGAGAGCAAAGGTCATGTTATTTATCCCATATGAGGTTCTTAGCTAGCAACCAAGGGGAGTTTTGATTGGTGAAGGCCGTCTTATAAAGAACACCTGGTGTTTTCACTAGCAGTCCTGAAGGCTAGCCTAGAGGAGCACAAATTTGACCCCTGCACACCCACCTATGGCTCACACTACAGGAGTGTGTTCCGGGGTCAATCTAGCAGGTCTTTACTGGATCTACTCAATCAATTCCTCGTGGATCGATTGCTGCAGCCTTTCACCTTTGGTTGTGTCCATTTCTCAGTAAAGAGAAATAACTGGATCTGCACACCACAGAGAATCTGCAGCTGCTGAACAAGGTTTAGGATTAGAAATTACTTCTTGAATCCAGTCACTGTAAGATCTGACAACCTGAATACTAAGTAAATGGAACAGGCAGTTTACTAAGCACATAAACATAGCATGCATGGTTTGGTTTGTTTGCTGCTGTTTGCAATCACTTTAACAAACACAAGTTTACTAGAATCTATACAAACTGGATTTAATAATAACTGTAAAAGGTAATTTCTGATGGTGGAAGAGGAAGTAAAAAGTTGAGCATACGTTCCTCCTCATTGAGGGGGTGGGCAAATGTACGTGCTTGCCTTGCAGTGATTTCTCTCCTGCGTCAGACCATATTAATTTGGGTGTACTTTCCAGAGGGGAACTGCACTTGAGCACTGGGCAATTTCCTAGGTCAGGTTTACCAGAGGGAGCAGTTTGCAGACTCTGTGTTTCTACCCCTGGCGCATCCCTCCCTGCCTGTGTGGGCTTCCAGAGGCCAGCGAGCCTAAGTCAGTGAAACGAGGAGAGGCATCCCAGGCTAGTGGAGCAAGTAGGCTCAGTGAAATCCCAGCAAAGCAGGTGCCATCCAGGAGGGGGATCAAACCCATCAGAAGTTGGGCCCCTGTGAAAAGGCCTTTGCGTGTAACCGGATAAGCTTGGGGAGTCCTCTGTGAAGTGTCAGGTGCTACGGAGTCCTCCTGAATTCGGTAACTTTGCAGAGAGCAACTTGACTCTAAGAAGAGATGCTCAGTCCTCAAGTGTTCTCCTTTTACATCACTGGGGGAGCGCCCCTGGCCAGGCCACTCTAGAGCTCCTATCGGAAGCAGGCCACATTCAGCAGAGTACGATCAGGGCTCTGAGAGCCACCCTCGGCCTTTGTCTCCACTCACCAGGTTGCAGCACCCAGGACATGTGGATGGTCCAGGGCTCCGCACAGCGCTCCAGACTGACCTGCTCCGGGGCGGGGACTCCTGGGTCCTAATCCATTGCGGTCACTGCTCCCCGAGGGCTGGGCTGGCCCCAAACAGCCACCTGGGTGGCTCGGACATTCTGTGGGCAGTTGAAGGGTGGCAGGGAAGGAGGAGGAGCCACGGTCTCAGGACCACAATCAGCACAAGGACAACGTGGGGGAGCATTGGGCCTGCCTGCATCATTGCACCGCCTGGCGCAGCAGCTGTCCTGACCTGCCTGACTCTGACTTCCAGCCTCTGTCCTGGTGAGAGGCCAGAGCCCCTGAGGGGAGGAGGCAGGATTTACATTTCACTAAGGAAGCGCCACAGAGGGGAGCAGGAAGTCGGGGGAGGGGGATTGGAAATGCGGCTGCCACGATTTTCGGTCTATGCCACCTCAGCGTGGCCCTCCATGGGGAAGGGACTAGCGCTGCCCTATTGGCCGTGGCCTGTCACAGTTCCTCTAGCGCAGGTGGTTCTGTGATTCTTTTGGCACAGCAATGACTCCCCCATCCCCAGTAGGATAATACACAATCTGTGCTTTACCCACACTGATCACTGGGTGTCACTGCAGCACTGTGGCAGAAATACTTTGTGCGTTACTCTGACGGATGTAATCACACTGCTCCTTTATCAAAATAGTGTGCATTCCTCACTCTGGCCACCTGCTGTCACTGCTGCTCCAGGGAGGAGCTGATCTGTGTGTTTGCCCAACTGGTCTCTGTGGCTCTCCGTCCCTTGAGGATAGAAATGCTTTGTGCAATACTGAGAGTGGCCATGCAGTGTCACTCTTGTCCCCCAGGGAACTGCTGTGTGCATTACCCTGAGACACCGCCCAGTGTCACTGTTGCGCTATTAGAGAATTGTTCAGGTATTACCGCGGGTTGTCATGAGATAAGACTACTTAGATACCACCCATCGCCCTGCACCTTGTGGTTTGAGTACAACATTTCTACCCATCATGCTGTCATTTTAGACCCTTTCCTGGACCTGGGTCAGAACTGTGGGGAGTGTGTGTCTCGAGGTCTTTCTTAATGAGGTGGTGGTACCTTCCTTTTGGAATGTGCTTTCTACTTATGACCAGTACCAATTACTGGTCTACACTCGGGCCTATTACCAGTCAATATTTTGCGCACTCAGCCCTGTTCATGCCAAGTTCTGTGAGCAGAGGCCTGCCTCTTGCTCACAGCTTAGCTAACAATGGGCATCGCTTAACTTGACTCATATAAAGCAAAGCCTCAGGCTTGTGCTACATGGACTTTTGTTTCAGGCCCTCATCTTACTACAATACTATGCAACCTATTTATAAATGATCTGGAGAAAGTGGTAAACAGTGAGGTTACAAAATTTGCAGATTATACTAAACTGCTCAAGATAGTTTAGAACAGTAGTCACCAACCAGTAGATCGGGATCTACTGGTAGATCTTGGAGCCTCTGACAGCCTCTTCGCCAAACCAGTCAGGATCACCTATCAAGTGCCTACACTTTAGCTGCCCCTTACCCCCACTGCTGCGCATCTCCTGCCCCTCCCCCTGGAAGTCTCCTGCTTTCTGTGCAGGGCAGGGGAGGGAAAAGAGGGGTGCTGATGTCAGGGTGCCCCCTCTCAGGGATGACAGGTTTGTATAATTTATGGTGGTGCCCCATTAGCCACACCCTCTGGCCCCTGTTAACCACGCCCCAACCCCCATTAGCTGCCCCGACCCCCTGACCCACACCCCTGACCCCTGTTAACCACGCCCCTGACCCCCGTTAACCAGGCCTCTGGAGGTAACATGCTCGGGGCAAGCTGGACACATGACCAGAAGTAAAAGGTGTCATGTCACCCCCTCTCGAAGGACTTTTCCCACCATCCTTCTACCAACAGGGATTAGTTTGGCCCCCCACCAAACCCCCCTCATGCAACTATCCTACAATTGCATTAACCCAATGTGTGTGCCATTAACTCGGGGGCAGAGAGGCTGGGGGGAGTGTTCCCTCTAAGGCTATGTCTACACTCGCGGCTTCTTGCGCAAATACAGCCGTTCTTGCACAAGAACCCACAGAGCAGCCACAGTGCCTGCCTGCTCTTGCGCAAGGAAATGTACAGTATGGCGTGGTAAGAGAGGGCATCTTGTGCAAGAGCTACGCTCTTTTCTAACAGGTGTAAGCTCTCTTGCGCAGGAGGGCAGTGTGGATGCTCGGCAGGGATTTCTTGAGCAAGAAACCCCTATGGCTAAAATGGCCATCGGAGCTTTCTTGAACAAGAGAGCGTCCACACTGCCATGGATGCTCTTGCGCAAAAGCACAGCTCGCACATGGCAGTGTGGACGTGTTCTTGCACAAGACTTCTTGCACAAGAACCCTTGCGCAAGATGTTCTTGCGCAAGAAGCCGCCAGTGTAGACATAGCTTAAGAGTTTCCTCCCATGAACAGAATGAATTTTTTTGTTGTGCACCAGTACTGAGTTCATGTGGCTTGTTTGGATGTGCCACTGTGGCACCCAAGTTATTAATAAATATTTTATAAACCTTTACCTTTTCTCTGCTGCCATGTCTCCTCCCCTTGCTCCATCAGCTCCCCTGGTGCCTGCTGCCCCCCAACTCCTCACCCTCCTCTGCTGTCCTGACTCCTGCCCTTCTCACTGCCCTCAGCCCTCCTGCGACCTGCCCCCCTCCACCAGCCATTCTCTGTCCCCTGTGCCCACTCCTCCAGTAGCCCCACTCTGATCATGTGAGCTACCCCTCCTCATCCCCTCTTCTGACACCTCCCTCTACACACCTGCCCTGCTTCTCTCCTCTGGTGCTGGTCCCTCCCCTGCAAGTGTCTGCCCTTCTGCTTTACCCCCAGAATCCTCTGGCACCTGCACCTTCCCTTAGCCCTGCACCCTCCTGGTGCCTCCCTCGTCCCTTACTGCCCCTGCCCCCTTTGCCCTCTTTTTCCCTGATGCCCACCCCTTCACCACTCTCTGCCCCGTTCCCCTCCTGACCCTCTGTGCCCTCACACACAACTTGCTCCATCCCCACCTTTCTCATGCCCACCCCTTCTTTCAAGCCTTCTCCCAGCACCTCCCGGCCCCCAGCCTCCAATGCTCTTACTCTCTCCTCTCCCAGCATCACCCTGTACCCCCTCCCACTGACACCTTCCCTCCTGCCCTTTTCTTCATTGTCTGCACTTGGCCCCCTGGCATTTGTCTCTCCTCCACGCTGTCCCTTGGTGCTTTCCCCTTTCTTCCCCTTCCCCCTCCTCCTCTGCACAAGCCCCTTCCTCTCCCACCTCTTCCCCTATTTTCCCCTTCCCTCTCCACACAAGCCCCTTCCTCTCCCACCCCTTCCTCTAGTTTTCCCGCTTCCCCTCCCTTACTTTCTGCCTTCCACTTTGAAGGGCCGGAGTCTGCGCTCGGGCCCCAGACGTCCCCGGACTCTGAACCTGGAGCTAGGCCGCGTGGCGCAACCCCGCACCGAGCAGTTTTAAAGTCCCGGGCCGTGACATCACGTCACGCCCGGGTGTCTCCCCACTCACCTGTAAACGCCGTGCATGGCAGCAGCAGCCGGCAGCACATGCCGGCAAGGGGGAGCCGGACTGAAAGATGCGCATAGCAGGGACAGTCCAGGGCTGGGGCCAGGGAGGCGATGCGGGGGGGGGGGCCCGGCAGGTGGGGGCCGGGGCCTGCTCCAGGCGGGACCGGGGCCTGCTCCAGGCAGGGCCGGGGAGAGACCCAGCTCCAAATATTGGTGGAGCATTGCCCCCGGCTCTGAATATTGCTGGAGCATGGGCACGCTGCCCATGCTCCCTCTCCCATTCTGTATCCTTTCTCCACAGAGCAGAGAGGAGGCACAACAGGACCAGGGATGGCGTTTGCTGGCTGCTTTAGGGAGTGGTTCAGGGCCAGGGCACGGGTGAGCCTACCTTAGCCCCACTGTACCACCACCACCCAGGAGCCACCAGCAGTGCCCAGATGGAGCCCACATTCCAAACTCCTACCCCAGTCATGAACTCCCTCATGCACCCCAAGCCCTTATCCTAGCTCTGAGCACCCCTGCATCCAAACATCCTCCCAGAGCCTGCACCTAGAACTCCCTCCTACATCCAACTGCCTGCCCCAAAAGCAATTCAGAGCCACTCCAAATCCCTTAATCCAAGACCAGAGCCTGCGCCCCCAACCCTCTGCCCCAGCCTGATGAAAGTGAGTGAGGATGGGCAAGAGAGGGAGGATAGAGTGAGCGGGGGAGGGGTGTGACGGACTGGGCCGGGTCTGGGCACAGCTGAGGGCGTCCGCTCAGGGTGGATTGCTCAAATTCGGGGCTCTCTCTAGCCCCCAGACTGGAGACCTTCCCAAATAGGCCACAAACCAGTCCCACAGAGTGCTTCAGCTGCCTGCCTGAAGCCTCATGAGCGAAACCCCTCTGACACCCCAGCAATATCCGTGCCCCAGATGGCCCCGGGCCTCATACACAGGTTGGGGGTCTTAGAACCCAATCCCACCTACCCCGAACAAGTTCTGTCCGGTTCCAAGAAACCAGCCACAGATCCCAGGCCAATTTACTCTCTGGATCGTACCCACAAACCACGCTGAGCCAATCCTTTAGAATCTACAATCTAAAGGTTTATTACTACAAGAAAGAAAAGCATGAGAGTAAGGTTGTTAAAGAATCCTACATTACATGCATCGAATCTCCCAGTTCTCGATGCAGGCTCTAGCAGAGATGTTATAACTGCTGGCTTAAAAGTCCTTGTTGCACATCCTATGTCCGGATGGGTCAACAGTTCTTTCCGGCTCGTGATTCCCTGCGAGGCCGCATCTGGGGTCAGAAGCAGATCTGAAGACCACCATGGAGTCGGCCACATGGCATATTTATATCCTCCTTCCAGGTTTCTTCCAAGCTGGCTAGAGTCACATGGCCAGTGGCCAGGTGTGTCTTTGGCCTCCAGAGATCCATTGTTCCCTGGAGACTTGCTCATTAGCATGTCAATAGGCAAACATTCCTGGCCCATTACTCACCCACATATTGAGAAATATTCAATACTCATACAAAGTACATGCTTATAACTTCACACACAGACGTTATACAATAACATGAATAGCATATAGAGAATCAGAAGAAAGTAAGCTTCTATTTGACACCTCACATGGCCCCCCTTTGTGCCACTTTTGGGGCCAACACCCCCCCCATGGGAGTGTTGCAGCAGTGATCTGGCTGCATGCAGCAGTGATCTGGCTGCCTCCCTAAAATTCAGTAACGTGACAGTGGGGCCTTGGAGAAGGGGTAGGAAGGAAGCAGGCAAGGGTATTTATATATGAGGTAGATCTTGGATTGCACTTAAATTCAAAAAGTGATCTCATGCTTAAAAAGGTTGGAGACCACTGGTTTAGAAGCTCTTCACCGCCTGCTTTGTTCTTAAGGAACTCACAAAATTACTTGATTGGGCAACAAAACGGCATGGAGTAATGCACATTGGAAAAAATAAAATGAAATTATGGGGATTCATTTAGTTATCACCACTCAAGAGAGAGATCTTGAGTCAGTGTGAATAGTTCTCTGAACACATCCTTTCAATGTGCAGCAGCAGTCAAAAAAGCAAACCGAATGTTAGGAATCATTAAAAAGGGATAGAGAATAAGACAGAAAATATCTTATTGCCTCTATAGAAATCCATGGTATGCCCATATCTTGAACACTGCATACAGATGTAGTTGCCTCATCTCAAAAAAGATACATTGGCATTGGAAAAGGTTCAGAAAATGGCAACAAAAATGATTAAGGGTTTGAAACAGGTCCCATATCAAGAGAGATTAAAAAAGCTGGGACTTTTCAAATGAGCGAAGAGGAGACTATCATGACCTCGGGGAGGAGGCAGGGGGAATAAAATCATGACTGGTATAGAACAAGTGAATAAGGAAAAGTTATGTACTTGTTCCCGGAACTAGGGGTCTGTGATGGCTAGGAGGAGTGCTGCTCAGCACCTGGTGACTAATGAGTTAAACTCAAGGAGCTAGTGGGGGTGTTGGCAAAAAGCCAGAAGAACCAATGGGACACAGTGCTGAAATTTGAATTGTATATAAATACCTTGCCTGCTTTCTTTGTGTGTGTATGTATGTATGTGTGTTAAGCCAGGAGTTGGGAGGCAGAATGATTTAAACCTAGACAGGACCACCATGCCTCCAAGGAATTCAGGGGCATGGAAGTGGACTGAACCATGGAGGAATCGTGAGTAAATAAGGGAGAATGTGTATTTAGTCATGATCAGGGTATTTTTTGTTGTTTGGTTAAACTTCTTGATGTGAATCCATGACTCCACCCCACCTCCCACTCAGCATTTAAGCTACAAAGAGCCGTGGTTCTTTGTGTTTTTGGTCTGTTCTTTCTTAGTTGCTCTGTAACACCTAGCAACCAAGTATGCTTGATCAAGTATATCTTTTGTTTTGTTAATAAAACCACCTTTTTTAAGATGATGATTTGATTCTTGTGTCCTGGAAGGTAACAGGAGATCTGTGGATGCATGCCTAGGACTGAGGTCAGCTACCAGAAACTGCAGTTTGTTGGGTTTTTTTCTAAGCTCTCTTGTGGTAAAAGAGCTTGGGGGTACCCCTCTGGAAGAAGCCCAAGTGCTTTCTTCCTGGGTTCAAGGGAAAGGGGTTTCTTTTGTTTCACTTGGTGGTGTCAGCTACCTCCCAAGGCCAGGGGATCTGTGACCTTGAGGTGCTTTTAAGCAGAAGCCTACAGAGCAGTGGTCTCCAAACTTTTTATACCCAAGATACCCTGACATTTAAAAAGGTGAAGCCAAGATCTACCCCATCCATTCCCCAAGACCCCACCTCTCCTGGAGGCCCCACCCTCTCCATTCCCCCTTTCTCCATCATTTGCTGTCCCCAGCCCTTAATCACTTTCACTGGGTTGAGACAGGAGGTGTGGGCTCTGGGGTGGGAATGAGGACTTTGGGTGCAGGAAGGAATGAGAGGTACAAGCTCTGGGAGGGAATTTGGGTGCAGGAGGAGGCGGAGAAGGGGCTGCTGGCTCCGGGAGGGGGCTACAGGCTGGGGAGGGGGGTGCAGGAGTTTGGGTTGGGATGTATGAGGGGCTCAGGGCAGGGGGGGGTTGGGAATATGATGGGCTCAGGGCACAGGTTTGCAGTGTGTGGATGGTTCAGGAGTGTTTTGGCAGAAGACTGGGGATGTGAGGGGCTCAGGGTAGGGGGTTCAGGTGTATGAAGGGCTCAGGGTTGAGGTCTGGGGGGGGAGGTGTGTGTGCAGGAGTGTTATGATGCTGCCACCAGATGTGAGCTTGGTCCCAACTAGGGGCTTGTTGGCCAGGCTTAATATTTTATATAAAATTGATGTCAAACACAAAATGTTTCAGCATTGTCTTTATTTATGGGAGGGGCAGGGAACCTGTTTTGGGTCGGAGCCATCGTCCCACAGAAAAATCAGTTGGGGAATGAGATGCAAAAAAACCAACCCCTCCAAACTCCCCCCAGCCTCACTGATGTGGCCCCAACTGAGACATCTCACTCCCCTGGCATGTGAGGAGGGGAAGAATAGGTAGGACTGAGGTTCAAGGCCTCAGGCCTGATTAACTGTTCTGGGGTTCCAGGTTTAGTGGATTTTGTGGGCCCCTCTGTGCTCTGAGGTGGAGCCAAAATGAGGGATCCAGTGTGTGGGACAGAGCTGCCAGTGAGTGGGATAGGGACAGGGATGCAGAATCTGGGTGGAAAGTAGGATACAGGACCAAGCTGGGGGTAGGTGTCTGGCCAGGAGGGAGGGGGCAGGAACAGGATGCTGGTAGGTGTCTGGCCAGGGAGCAGCAGCAGGGTGCAGGTGGGGGTCTGGCCTAGGACCAGGGTGCTGTTGGGGGTCTGTCCTGGGGCTAGGGTGCTGGTGGGAGTCTGGCTTGGGACTAGGGTGCTGGTTGAGGTCTGGCAAGGGGAGGGGGCAGGGTGCTGGTGGGGATCTGGCGCTAGTGGGGGTCTGGTCAGGGGAGAGGGGGCAGCTTGGCAGGTACCTGGGGGTCTCCAGGGACAAGGATCTCTGGGGTAGGATATGTGGCCGGCGCTGGAAGAACTACACGTGCATCTCCTTTTAAAAATCCAGCCGCTCTGGATCCTGTGCTGCCATCTTAAACACCATCCCCACCACCCCCTCCAGAGCACAGGGAAAGAAGGGCAGACAAGAAAGCGTATGCTATTGTGGGCAGGGGAGGAGCATGTGCTTTTTTGTTTTCCCTTCCTTCCCCATACTGCCTGCCTTCCTTTCTTCCTGCGGTGTGGGGGGAAGTCCTGTGGCTCCGCACTAGACCCAGTTCCTGATCTGGCATGGAGCTGCAGGACTCCCCCGCCCCATACACACACACATGCTGCAGGAAGCCAGAGCTAGTTCCATTTTTGTGGGAAGTTGTAGTGCCAATACGAACTCCTTGTTGTGTGTGTGTGTGTGTGTGGGGGGGGGGGGGGAATCAAAGGGAGGCTGGGAACACTGCCTTGGAATCAATTGGCCTTGCCTCTGCAATCAACCAGTTGATCAGAATCTACTGGTCAATGACCAGAACTATAGAGGCAAGGTATTTTTTTAGGTCTCTTGCAGGCCCTCACCTTCTGCACTCAGAGTGCCAGAGTAAGAAACAGCCCTGACAGGATCACCAAATGAAACTAATAGATAGCAGGTTTAAAACAAACAAAAGGAAGTTTTTTCTTCATGCAGTGCACAGTCTACCTGTGGAATTCCTTGCCAGAGGATGTTGTGAAGACCAGGACTTAAACAAGGTTCAAAAAATAACTAGATAAATTCATAGAGTAGGTCCATCAATGGGCTATTAGTCAGGATGGATAGGAATGGTGTCCCTTAGCCTCTGTTTGTCATAGGCTGGAATTGGATGACAGGAAGGGAATCACTTGATGATTCTCGGTTCTGTTCACTAGTATTGGCTACTGCTGGATGGCAGGATACTGGTCTAGATGGAACGTTGGTCTGCCGCAGTATGGACCATTCGATGTTTTTAAATGGGCACCAAGTGTCATTGTTGCCACATTACAGAATTGCAACTTGTATTATCACGAGTGGCCACCAAGTGTCACTGTTGCTCCATTACAGAATTGTGCCTGCATTTCTCAAGTGACTACTGTTGCCTGAGCTAAGATTGCTTATGAATTTCAGTTACCACCTTTGGGACTGACAGGTCCTTTGTCCCAGGATTCAGTTGTTCTATAGTTGGGAACCCTGATGTGCACAGACAGGGCCGGCTTTAGGAAGTGTGGGGCCGAATTCGAACAATTTCGACGGGGCCCCACAGCAATTTTGGTTGAACAAAAAAAACCAGCACAAAAATTCCCCCGCCAACACACACACACACCCTCCCACAGCACAGGAAAACAGAAAAACCCTGCGTTAAACTCGCACCTCTTGTGGCGCAGGCAGCCAACGCACTTCTCCTCCGGGGCCGGCAGGGGTGGCATATTTGTATAATTTTTGGTGGTGCCCCATTAGCCACACCCCCTGACTCCTGTTAACCACGCCCCGACCCCCACTAGCCACACCCCATGACCCCCGTTAACCAGGCCTCTGGAGGTAACACGCTCGGGGCAAGATGGACAAATGACCAGAAGTAAAAGGTGTTATGTCACCCCTCTCGAAGGACTTTTCCCACCATCCTCCTACCAACAGGGATTAGTTTGGCCCCCACCAAGCCCCCCTCATGTAACTATCCTGCAATTGCATTAACCCAATGTGTGTGCTGTCGTACCTTGGTGTTTTTGTACCTCGGTACCTTCGGTGGTCTGGCCTGTCAGTGTCAGCGTCGTCTGGTCGGGGTCGTCCTGGCGCGCTCCTGACAGGACCTCTACCCCGTCGGTGATGATAAACTTTCGGCTGCGTGCGTAACAATCGGTACTCCCTTTATCTAAAGTGTTAGACCCCGTGCACTTGGGTCAACACAAGAGATCTCTGAGACGCCCCAGAAACGACAGATGCAGGCAAGGTTTGAAATCAGTTGAGCAGGTTTATTGTCAAATGCGAAGCTCTACCAGTTGGTAACAGAGATCAATACAATGTTACACCACTGGGCACTATGGCCCGCATTGACAAGGTACCAACACTGAGCAGGCCTTTTGCCATATAACAGATATTAACAGCAGTTAGTCAGAGTTAAGCTACTGTGCATTCTGTAAGTTCAGGCAATGACACCTGCCGTTCAGGCGCCTAGTGCGCCCCCCCCCAGGTCGGCCGGAGAGCACCTTTTGCGGTGTCCTTTTATAGACAGGTACAAACCACTTACATCATTTCTTTATGTATGGGTTATCACCCTCTGTTGCCTAGATACCACCCCTCACCTTATGGAAGGGGGGCTTACTTACTATCCTTCATACCGTCAATTCCGACCTGGTCCTGAACCTAGGTCGGTATGTGCATTAGTTTTTAGGGAGTTTTTGTACCAAGACATTCCTTAAGATGTTCCATTATCCCTTTTGGCTTACATTCTGTACCCAATGCCTCCCTGTGTCCTTCCATGCTCTACCTAACTTACACAATTACACAGTTATCAGTAGGGCCTCTTTCTCGGCTCCTGTTACTGAACCAAAGTCTTGCTCACTAGATTGCAGGCCTGCTGACTCCGTGTTACTGACCCTCAACTTACTACATGTGCCATTAACTCGGGGGCAGAGAGGCTGGGGGGAGTGTTCCCTCTAAGGCTATGTCTACACTCGCAGCTTCTTGCGCAAATACAGCCGTTCTTGCACAAGAACCCACAGAGCAGCCACACTGCCCGCCTGCTCTTGCGCAAGGAAATGTACAGTATGGCGTGGTAAGAGAGGGCGTCTTGTGCAAGAGCTACGCTCTTTTCTAACAGGTGTAAGCTCTCTTGCGCAGGAGGGCAGTGTGGATGCTCGGCAGGGATTTCTTGCGCAAGAAACCCCTATGGCTAAAACGGCCATCGGAGCTTTCTTGCACAAGAGAGTGTCCACACTGCCATGGATGCTCTTGCGCAAAAGCACAGCTCGCACATGGCAGTGTGGACATCTTCTTGCGCAAGAAGCCGCCAGTGTTTCCTAAGAGTTTCCTCCCATGAGCAGAATTGATTTTGTTTTGTGCACCTGTACTGAGTTCATGTGGCTTGTTTGGATGTGCCACTGTGGCACCCCAAGTTATTAATAAATATTTTATAAACCTTTACCTTTTCTCTCTGCTGCCATGTCTCCTAACCCCTTGCTCCATCAGCTCCCCTGGTGCCTGCTGCCCCCCAACTCCTCACCCTCCTCTGCTGTCCTGACTCCTGCCCTTCTCACTGCCCTCAGCCCTCCTGCGACCTGCCCCCCCTCCACCAGCCCTTCTCTGTCCCCTGTGCCCACTTCTCCAGTAGCCCCACTCTGATCATGTGAGCTACCCCTCCTCATCCCCTCTTCTAACACCTCTACACACCTGCCCTGCCTCTCTCCTCTGGTGCTGGTCCCTCCCCTGTAGGTGTCTGCCCTTCTGCTTCACCCCAGAATCCCCTGGCACCTGCACCTTCCCTTAGTCCTGCACCCTCCTGGTGCCTCCCTCTTCCCTTACTGCCCCTGCCTCCTTTGCCCTCTTTTTCCCTGATGCCCACCCCTCACCACTCTCTGCCCTGTTCCCTTCCTGCGCCCTCACACATGACTTGCTCCATCCCCACCTTTCTCATGCCCACCCCTTCTTTCAAGCCTTCTCCCAGCACCTCTCCCTCCCCCACTAGCCCCCCAATACCCTTCCCCTCTCCTCTCCTCTCCCCTCCCAGCATCACCCTGTCCCCCTCCCACTGACACCTCCTCTTGCCCTTTGCCTCATTGTCTGCACTTGGCCCCCTGGCATTTGTCTCTCCTCCACACTGTCCCTTGGTGCTTTCCCCTTTCTTCCCCTCCCCTCCTCCTCCGCACAAGCCCCTTCCTCTCCCATCCCTTCCCCTTCCCCCTCCCCTAGTTTTCCCCCTCCCCAACCTTCTGCCTTCCACTTTGCAGGACCGGAGTCTGCGCTTGGGCCCCGGACTCCAAACCCAGAGCTAGGCCAGAGTTTTAAAGTCCCGGGCCGTGACGTCACGTCATGCCCGGGCGTCCTCCCCGCCCACCTGAGAATGCTGTGCATGGCAGCAGCAGCCAGCGAGGGGGAGCCGCACTGAGAGCCGTGCACGGCAGGGACGGGACAGGGCTGAGGGGGATGCTCTGGGGGTGGGGTGGGAGGACGCGCGGGGGGGCCGGCAGGTGGGGGCCGGGGACCGCTCCAGGCAGAGCTGGGGGAGGGACCCAGCTCCAAATATTGCTGGAGCAGGGCCCCCAGCTCTGAATATTAACTCGCCGCCCATGGCGCCCAGCACACTTCCGGGTTCAGGGCACAGGGCCCCTTTAGGCGTGGGGCCCCATTCAGGGGAATCGGGCAAATCTGCCTAAGGCCGGCCCTGTGCACAGATGCAACACTCACACTATTGTGTACACTCTTGTATTAAATAGCGAATGTATACTTGGAAATATAGTTTATTATCTTCTGAAACTGGGGTGTTAGAAATAAACATGTGCCACAGTTACAATTTCCATACCATATACTCCCACCATTCCTTTTAGAACAAGCCCAGATGTTAACCATCATCTTCCTCACCACCTGCACCTTCTCCATCATCACCAGTGGCCAATATTCTGACATCTCCCGAAGATGGCCTCTCCTTCTCCTACCGCTCCTCGGGTGGGATGCCACTTGTATCATATGACACACTGACATTGTGTTTGATGCATATTCAGTAGGGGATGTTTCCTTTTCTCCTCATTTGTATTTCCTCACCTTACTAGTGTTGAAGTGTCTTTTTCCAATAAGTCAGTATCTCATTGATCTAAACTTATCATATGCATCAATTAACTACTATGGGCCATCTACCTTTTGTGGCTGCATAAACCTCATTTTTAAAGGAAGAGCATTTTTTTCGGAAGTTTTTTTTTCTGAAAAAACCGTGTCCAGACTACTTTCTCGTGGAATTTGCATATCCTCTTTCGAAAATAGAATGCAGTCTAGAAATAGCCTTTGTTTATGCCCTAGCTCCCTAAAAGCTGATGCTTCAGGTTTTCAGATAACTACTTGCAGGGTCAGGAAGGGAATATTCTGCGGGGTGTTTTCGTTTTAAAAATCTTCATCCAAGCAAATGGGATATAGGACAGGAAGACCAGTCCTCTGAATCCTTGCTCACCTGGCCACCACATGTTAGTCAAAGTGAAATTTCCCCCCAGTTAGATTGGCAGTGACCTCAGAGGCCTTCCTCTGCAGTGAGTGGGTGCGGGCCACTCACTGGGCTTAACTGGGTATGCCAAGGCTGCTCCCCACTCTGGCACGACAAATGCAGAAGTGGGGCCCGCAAAAGCACCCCAAAACCTGATTTCTACAGGCTTTGGTACAAACACTTACCCCCAAATTCTAATACCCAGACTTTGGGGTATTCTGCCATCACCCACATATTCCAAGCAAACCAGGGAAGAGATTACTTGGGAAACCTCCTCCCCAAAACCTCATGGGTACCTCAAGCTCTTTTCCCCAAAGAGCTTGAAAAAGAAAAGAGAAAAACTAGCTGCAGTCTGTGGTACCTGACTCCTTCGCCAGACAGATACACACACACACAGACAAACCTTCCAGTTCACAAAAATGAACCAATACCGGTTAACTAGAAAAAGGAAAACAAACTTTTATTATCAAAACAAAGCTATCGTTGCAAGCATAGCGATTAGATGGAAAAGAGAGACCAATTCCTCTAGATACTCAGGGGAAGCCCTGGGCTCAGTACTTTAGTTACAAAAGGAAAACACTTTTAAAGATGAAAAAACCCACTTTAAATGGCTCAGATAATTCCACATTCCCAAACCAGAAAACAATAAAACCTGATGGACTATCTAATCTTTGCCCTACTTACAAAGATCAGAGATCTTTCTTGGAGCGAGACGAGCCTTCCCATCTCCCTGTTACTTGGAAGACACTGCTCTGACCCAGACAAAGGAGGGAAAAGATAAAAATTCCTTTGTCTCAGTTTGAAATCCCTACCTGAATTGCTATTGGCTGACCAACTACCTGGCTAGGTACAGGAGACATAGTTAACCCCTTAGTCCCCAGGGCTGGTAAGCCCTTCTGGTTATGACAGGGTGTCATAATCATGAGGGATGGCCAGTAGCCTGGGGTTAAGGGGTTAACTATGTCCCCTGTACCTAGCCAGGTAGCAGTCAGCCAATAGAAATGCAGATAGGGATTTCAAACTGGGACAAAGGAATTTTTGTGTTTTCCCTCCTTTGTCTCTGAGCCAGTTTTGCTCTCTAGATAGTGAGGGAGACAGAAGACATGTCTCTCTCCAAGAAAAAGACTTTCTTGTGTAAGTAGGGTAAAGTCTAAATAAATCTGTCAGGTTTTATTGTTTTCTGGTTTGGGAATTTGGATCTGTGCTATTAGAAATGGTTTTTCCTCTCTTTTGTAACTAAGTTTTGGCCCATGGGGGGGATTCCCCATGAGTATATTAATTGGTGGCTCTTACCATCTAGCCATTTCAACTATGCTTGTAACTGTGGTTTTGTTTTTATAATAAGTTTGTTTGCTGGCTGGAGAGCTTGGACGTCCAACTTTGACAAACAAATATAGCATTGAACATGACATTTGAAAGAGATAAAAAAAAGAAACAGTGTCGCTGGTTAGATTGTGAATATCCTCCAATGAGCCAATGAATTTTCGTTTTGGGCATTCCTCAACAATGTGATGCATAGTTTGTGGACTGCCACAATCACAAAGTGGAGATGGCAACAATTCCACTTATGCAGTAGGTAACCGCACCTGCCCTGACCAGTCCTAAGCCAGTTTAGGACACACCACAGTCTCCGGGAAAAGATCAAAACCTTTCTGCTAAGAGGTGGGATCCGACACAAGATGTTTGTTTGGGATGTCTACTTGCTGCCATTCAGTTCACCATAGTTTCTTGACATTGGCCATGACTTCCTTCGCTCGTTGCCAGAGAGAGGCGTACGGGATTTTAGACACGATGTTGGTGGCTGATCAAGGTATTTCTGGATGGAAAGAGGTTGGCTGCTGTGATTGATATTTGATATAGTCTGTATTCCTGCTCCTGTTGATGAACGCTTGGTGGGGCAATGTTTGCCAGCGGTGGCAATCATTCTATGGCAGTGGGCTTTAAAGTTCCCGTTATCACTCACATGGTGCTATTCAGTTCAGTGTCAACTAGCTTTGTGTGGGCACTTTCTGATCACACAGGAGAGCAATATTCAGCAACAGAATACACCAGGGCTATTGCTGAGGTCCTCAAGGTGCGTGCTCCAGCTCTCCAGCTGGTTGCAGCAAGTTTTCTTAGAAGGTTGATCCTTGGCTTTAGTTTCTCCTTTGTTTGTTCCAGATGGCATCAGAACAAACCCTAAGGAGAGCCTACGGTCAAGTGTTACGCCTAGGTATTTGGGATGAGGCTCGTAAGCAATCTTTTTCCCACAGAAAGCAACATCAAGTTTTGCGGTGGCATTACGGTTGTCTAGATGAAAAGCTGTGACCGCAGTTTTGTCTGGATTCGGTTTGTGCTGCCACTTCTGTAGGTAGTTGGATATGGTCACTAGGTCGGATGTTAGCATCTGACTGACAGTTTTGAAAGATTGCGATTGTGCAGCCAGTGAGATATCATCTGCGCAAATAAACATTGCAGAGCCAGTTTTTGGGATGTCACTAAGATAGATGTTAAATAACGATGGTGCCAGTATGGAGCCCTGAGGGAGGCTGTTCAGTGTTCTGGGTCTACTAATGCTATTATTGAGGTGCACACGAAACCGGCAATTGCCAGGCATTGCTGTCAATAGCCGAAGTGTCGGCTGGCACTGAATCAACCTTGATAGTTTGCATAGTAATCCCTTGCGCCACACTGTGTTGTATGCAGCTGACAGAGCGACAAGAGCTGTGCCAGTCTTCATTTTTGCCTGGTAGCCAGCTTCAATTGTGGTTGTGAGGGCCAGCACCTGGTTGCACGTACTTCTGCCTGACCTAAAACCAGCCTGATCTTTTAATAACCCAGCCCCTATGGTGGCAGAGAAACGAGTCAACAGTGCTCACTCCAACACTTTGCTGGTAATGGAAAGGAGCACTATCGGTCTGTAGCTTGAGGCACTATCCGGTGGTTTTCCATTCTTAAGAATTGCAATCACCTTTGCTTGCTTCCATTCTGCAGCTTGTTTGGTGGATAGACATGAAGAGTGCAGCCAGCCAGTTCCTCCCCATCGTTCCTAAGTTCTTAAAAATCTCAGGGGAATATTCCATCCACACCAGCGGCTTTCTTGTTCTTTGAAGCCACTAATGCTATTTTAATTTCCTCTTCTGTGTATGGAGCAGAGAAAGCGCTGGATTCTGGGCATTGCTGGACGTTCTGGGTGTACTCGCTTTCGATCTCTTGCCTACTGTCTTTGTCTGGTGACATCTTTGATGTTCTGAGGTGATGGGAAGCAATTTGGTTGGCAGTTACCACTGGTGGTCGTAGCTTTGGTGGCACAGCTGCTCCCAGATGATGAAGCAGGGCCTATGCTTTCTTGCTGGAATGTGTGAAGTGCAGCCCCTCCACTGTTTCCTTCCATCTCTCCAGGCACTCTTCATCCATCTGTTTTAAGAGTGCTGTGGCTTGCTCAGCAGCACCGGTCTTTTTATATTGCTTTAGTAGTCCTTCTGTAGTGGACGACCAGCAAGGTATATACTCTTTGTGAAAACCACGTGGGATATTTTTCTTTGCCGCTTTCCTGATAGTCTCATAAAATGCAGATAGTTTTTGGGAGATGGCTCTATCCAGGGCCGGCTCTAGGTACCAGCAAAGGAAGCATGTGCTTGGGGCGGCACATTTTCAGGGGCAGCATTCCGGCCTGCAGGAGGAGCAGGCGGGGAGCCCCACAGGGGCTGCCCCAAGCTGGGAGCCCCACACCTGGCTGCTCGGAGCCTGCACTTGGCCCCGGGGCACTGGGAGCTCTGCATGGGCAGCCCCGAGGCATGGCCCCTGCTGGGGCGTTTCCTGGAGGGCGGCGCGGGATGGCCACGGCTGCTGCTGGTGATGCTGAGCCTGGCGGCCTCTTCTTTGCCTTTGAGTGAGTGTGGCCCCCTCCCGCCCATATGCCCCCCATTGCCGCCCCGTGCATCCCCTGCAATTCCCCCTCCCCGCCTCCTGCCTGTGGGCCCCCGCCTGTGTACCCCCGGCCACCACCCCGCCTGTGTTCTCTCCCCACAACTCCCCCGCTACCTCCCCCTCTCTTCTGCTCTCCTGGCTTGGCCTCTGCCCAGCAACCCCACACACCACCTCCTGGCCTACTGCAACACTGCTGGGACCCCGTCTCCTCTTCTCCCCCACCCCCACCCTGCCGCCCACCTGGCTCCCCATCTCCTGTCTGGCTCTCTAAACAATCCTCCCTTCCCCTACTCTTGGGGCCCTGAACCCCCCACACACACACCTGCCCAGGAACCCAGCCCCCTTGTGCTGTGTCCTGACAACCTCACCCCTGCTACATCTGCTGCTGATGCCCAATTTGTCAGCTGTTTGCCTGCCCTGTCGTTGGTATGGTAACTCCAGTCGATACGGAGGCTGTTGAAGTTGCCGCTGTAGCGTGCTGGGTGGGTCAGACTAGGAAGTGCTGGGTTTGGCCATTCTGAATTAGGTGGCTTGTGTACGTTTGTGATACTGAGTGCTCCAATCTGGATGGTTGCAAACGCTGCTTCTCTTGTTTCTTTATATTCCCTTTCACATATGCTGGTTGCGTTCTTAATGCCACTTCTGACATAGATGGCGATGCCATGTTTAGCCACACCAATGCTTGCTATGAGGTTATAACCAGCGATCTTAAGGTGAGAGTCATCTTCGCAGTGGGTTTCCTGGAGAAGTACAACATCGATATGATGTTCTGTCAGAGATCTGGCAAGGTAGTCACGCTTACTGCATGATAGACCTTCAACATTGAGCTGGTAGACACTGAGTGAAGGGCTGATCTTCTTAAATCTTTGGCTCTGAGACGGGTCATTTATAGCATTGAACAAACCAGGAGGATGAGTGTTTGTCGTTCTGTGACTAGTCGATGACATTAGGTATGTCAGTTGGATAGTGCTAATAGCACAAGTCCAAGAAACATGTAACAGCAGTGCCAGGAGAAGGATGTCATCATGCTACCTTTTTTTTAATTAACTGGTATTAGTTAATTTTTGTGTCCTGGTTTTACTTTAGGGCTGAAATTTCCCAAGTGATCTCTCCCCTGTTTTTTTTTTTCTTCTTACAAATACTTGGGTGTGGCAGCGGTTTTTGTTTCCCAAAGTCTGGGTATTAGGATTTTGGGGGAAGTTTTTGTACCAAAGCCTGTAGAGATCAGGTTTTGGGGTGATTTTGTGGGCCTGCACTTCTGCATTAATCATGCCAGAGTGGGGAACAGTCTTGACACAGGGTATTTTGATCATTTCCCTGCCACTGTGAGGGTCTCAGGCACTATTGGTACTCCTCAGTTTCGTCTATCGTTTGCCTGCACCACGTAATAGTTTAGCCTTCTGTAAACGTAGTACTTTGGGCTAACTCCAGCTTTAGGGCCAGGGTGCTGGTGTTCTGATATACAGGAGGTTAGATGAGATTAGCGGTTTTAAATAGTATTTGATTGAGCCCTCCCCTTTGTGTCTGAGGTCACTTATGCCCCTCAGATGCTGCCACCCAGCTCTGAAGGCAGCCCAGCAGCAGCAACACTACAGAAATAAGGTTGGCATTGTGAACATGGATATTTGTCAATGTCACTTTTCAGTTCACAGCAGACTCAATGCCCCTTTGCCACCCTTACCCTTGTGCTGTTCCTGCTGCCCCAGGAAGCTGGCAGCCTGAGCCCGACTGTCAGCCCCCCTGAGATAGCAGCAAGGTGGGGGATTGGCAGAAGAATGGGGAAGAAGGACAGCCTGAATCCAAATGGCAGGGCTCTGACTTTCCCCTTGATGTCCACCTTCCAGGCTTCTGCAGGGGCACCAGTTACCAAGAGCTGACAGCCAGAGCTCTTTAAAAGAAAAAAATCTCCTTTGCCAGGCCTGCCCCTGCCCCTGAGAACCCCTGAACTAGATACTTTGGTGGTCCCTTCTAGTGTGACACTCTCCGACTAAGGTGAAATGCTTTCATCTCCTCCAGCAGAAGGGGAAATTGAACGTGAGTCTCCCCCATCCCAAATGAGCGGTGGTCCCATATTTTCAGCATGGGATTAGTCAGGGGTGGGCAATAATTGTTAAGGGGGGGGGCACTTCAAGATTTTGGTAAGTGGTCTAGGGCTGCACTTCTGTGGAGGGGGGGTGTGCAGTCTGGGATGGCGGGTGGGTACAGAAGGAAACTTGAGATAGGGGACTAGGGTGCAGGAGGAGGTGAGGGATCTAAGAGGGAGTTTGGGTGAGGGAGGGGCAGGGGCTTGGGGTGCAGGGTTTAGTGGGGGTATGGATGCAGGAGAAGATTTTGGCCTGGGAGAGGGGCTTTAGAAGGGGGTGCAAGGTCTGGGAGGGAGTTGTGACCTGGGAGAAGGGGGAAAAGGGGTACAGAAGGTTTGGGTGGTGGTCTAGGGCAGGAAGTCAGAGGGGAAAGAGGGGCTGGGGTGCCAGAAGCAGACTCTGGCTGGGAGGCGCTTACCTGCAGAAACCTGAGGCAGACTGTCTGCTGCAGGCTGTTCACTGCTCCACTCCAGGCATGGGGAGGGGGCAGGTACAGGGAAAGAGGGAGAAGGCTTCCCACATTGCCCCTGCTCCCAGAAAAAAATTATCAGCTCCTATTGGCCGGAAACTGAGAGATTGGCCAATGGGAGCAGAAAGATTTTGCTGTGGGGCGGGAACAGCATGAGAATCTCCCTCCTCACACCCTGCCATTCAGAGCAGAGAATAAATCCACTGGCTTGGCAGGCTGGAAATGGTCCGCTGGCAGCCTCTTGCCTACCCCTGCTCCAGCCTGTCTTTGGGGGGACTGTCCCCTTGCAAGGGTGTGGCATGGTGCCCTGTGCTCCACCTGGGGGAGAGATGCTTTAACTCCCCACACTGAGCTGGCAGGTGGCAGCTGTTCTCCCCAGTTAGGAGCCCAGTCACTGCATAACCTTCAGCAGTGGCTCTATCTTCTTTGCTACAGGCCTGGAGCCTGACCGCTCCCCTCTGCTGCCCCAAGGGCTGGCTCCCGCTGCCCCCAGCTCCAGCATTGCCCGTGTCCCCTGCTTTCCTCCACCCGCCCAGTCTTTTTATTTATTTATTTATTTATTTATTGATGAGCAGCAGCCACTGCCACCAGGAGCAAGGACAGGAGCAGGGCTTGACTTGGAAGGGGGGGAATCAGCCCCAGCCTTCGGCCAGCCAGAGCATGGGGCAGGGAAGCTCGGGCAGCGCACCACTCCAGCCTTCTCCTGATTGATCAGAATCGGCCCCATGGTTCTCATTTGCACCCTTTGCTCCTCCCTGCATATGGGCCTCTAAGTGGTAATAAGTGAGAACTGTCAGAGCAAAGTAGATTACAAACTCAAAATAACAGAAAATGCTGAGCTAATTCTATGCTAAAACCTCAGTACAAACTCTTTACAAACTCACCCTAAAACTGTTTCTTTTCCAGCTAAGCCTTCCAAACCAGGGCTGCTCCTCACCCTGGGGTCTTTGGTTCCTTCCTGCGGGTGTATCCAAAGACCAAGCCTGCTTGCTTCCTATTGTTTTTAAAGATTCTCTTTTTGGGTGCGAATTCTATTTCTACATCCCACCCTTCCAGTTGGGGTGGACATGTGACTTCCTCAACCCATTCACTGCTAAGACTTAAGAACAAAAGGCTATTTGCATATAATTGCCCTGCATTGGAAACACCCTTGATGGCTTTCCATGTACACATTAAAAATCATAAAGCATTCCATATTCCATATGTCTAATTTTACACGCAAGAATGATACATACACTAAAATAAGATAAACAGATCCAGTGGATTAAGACATTAAGATTGGTTGGTTACATGAAGCAATTTGTCCAAAGCATCTTTGAGTTATGGACTTGTATATTTGTGTCCATATTTCATAAAGCATTGCAAGGGGAGGGTCCATCACACCATCATCCGAACCAATCACCATGGCTGACGACCAAGTGCTGGAGAATGTCAACAGCTTCCCCTGTCTCAGAAGCAATCTGTCCAGCAGTGCTGACATTGACGATGAAATCCACCACCAAATCTCCAGCGCCAGTGCAGCTTATGGACATTTATGGAGGCGAGTCTTTGATGAATGTGCCATAAAGATGCAGACCAAGACTGGCATCTACAATGCCATAGTCATCCCAATGTTGCTATATGGAGCTGAAGCCTGGACCCCCATAGAAGTCATATTAAAGATCTGGAGAAATTCCACCAAAGGTACCTCAGGAGAATATTGGGCCTTACGTGGCAGGACAGACGGACCAATGTTAGTGCCCTCATGGAGGCTGATTACTGCAGCATCAAGGCAATAATTGCCCACAGGCAGCTACGATGGTCTGGTCATGTGGTCAAGATGCCTGACACACACTTGCCTAAACAGAATTTCTGTGCTCAGCTGAGGACCAGGACGAGGTCTCGTGGTGGGCAGTGAAAGTGCTACAGGGACGTCCTTAAGAACACCTTGGTAAAGTGTGACATTGACGCTGACACCTGGGTGAGGCAGGTGAGGGATCGGGGAACCTGGAGCACCACCATCATTTTGCCCAACACTTAGAGATCAAGCAATGTCTCCATGAAAAAGATCAGAGCCTGATGAGAGGAGCATGTCCAGGCCCATATTGGCACTGCTGAAGATAGAGACCCCATGTGCAGCAATTGCCAGAGAGGGTTTCTTGCCAAAAGTGGCCTGACTTCTTATCAACACGTTCATCAGTTGTAGGCACACAAAGGGAAATCTTACTCGATTCGAGGGATCCCAGAGAGAGCGTGTTACAGCCAAACTGCCTATATAAATCTACCATAACTTACACAATCAAAACATTAAGGTAATACTAAGGAGGTGGACAGCCCTTGGTGGGGAAAGAACAGGTTAGGAACTTTAGAAAAGCTAAACATACACAAATCCATGGGCCTGGATTTAATGCATCCGAGGGTACTGAGTGAGTTGGCAAATGTCATTGCAGAGCCTTTGGCTATTATCTTTGACAACTCGTGGAGATTGGGAGAGATCCCGGATGACTGGAAAAAGGCAAATGTAGTGCCCATCTTCAAAAAAGGGAAGAAGGACAATCCAGGGAACTACAGACCAGTCAGCCTTACCTCAGTCCCTGGAAAAATCATGGAGGTGCTCCTCAAGGAATTCATTTTGAAGTACTTGGAAGAGGGGAAAGTGATCAGGAATAGTCAACATGGATTCACAAAGGGCAAGTCATGCCTGACCAATCTAATTAGCTTCTATGATGAGGTAACTGGCTCTGTGGATATGGGAAAGTCAGTGGATGTGATATACCTTGACTTTAGCAAAGCTTTTGATATGGTCTCCCACAATATTCTTGCCAGCAAGTTAAGGGAATATGGATTGGATAAATGGACTGTAAGATGGATAGAAAGCTGGCTAGACTGTCGGGCCCAACAGGTAGTGATCAATAGCTCGATGTCTGGTTGGCAGTCGGTTTCTAGCGGAGTGCCCCAAGGATCTGTTCTTGGACCAGTTTTGTTCAACATCTTTATTAATGACCTGGATGAGGGGATGGATTGTACCCTCAGCAAGTTCGCAGATGACACTAAGCTAGGGGGAGAGGTAGATAGGCTGGAAGGCAGGGATAGGGTTCAGAGTGACCTGGATAGATTAGAGGATTGGGCCAAAAGAAATCTGATGAGGTTCAACAAGGACAAGTGTACAGTCCTGCACTTGGGATGGAAGAATCCCAAGCATTGTTACAGGCTGGGGACTGAATGGCTAAGTAGCAGTTCTGCAGAAAAGGACCTGGGGATTACAATGGATGAGAAGCTGGTATGAGTCAGGGCCAAGAAGGCTAATGCCATATTGGGGTGCATTAGGAGGAGCATTGCCAGCAGATCCAGAGCAGTGATTATTCCCCTTTATTCAGCTCTGGTGAGGCCACATCTAGAATACTGTGCCAGTTCTGGGCCCCCCACTATAGAAAGGATGTAGACGTATTGGAGAGGGTCCAGCAGAGGGCGACCAAAATGATTAGGGGGCTGGAGCGCATAACCTATGAGGAGAGACTGAAGGATTTGGGTTTGTTTAGTCTGCAGAAGAGAAGAGTGAGGGAGGATTTGATAGCAGCCTTCAACTTCCTAAAGGGAGGTTCCAAAGAGGATGGAGAGAGGCTGTTCACAGTAGTGACGGATGGCAGAACAAGGAGCAATGGTCTCAGATTACAGTGGGAGAGATCTAGGTTGGATATTAGGAAAAACTATTTCACTAGAAGGGTGGTGAAGAATTGGATTGGCTTACCTATGGAGGTGGTGGAATCGCCGTCCCTAGCGGTTTTTAAGTCTTGGCTTGACAAAGCCCTGGCTGGGTTGATTTAGTTTGGATTGGTCCTGCTTTGGGCAGGTGGCTGGACTTGATGACCTTCTGAGGTTTCTTCCAGCCCTATGATTCTATGTTTATTATAATATCGATAGGCAAGCAAGGAGGTTAACCCGATAGGTTGCTACACCACCAAATGTTGCAGTTTCTCCATTAGTGAATTGCTAAGTGCATTACCATGCATGGCCACCAGATGTCACTTGTGCCATTCCAAAATTGTGCCCACAATACTGGGAGTGGCCACACAATGTCAAGGATGTGCCATACAGCTACATGCATTACTGTGAGTGGCCACAGAGTGTCACTGTTGCTCCATTAGAGAATTTGTTATTGACTCCCCCACATGCTTTATGAAATTAACTTATGAACTGGAATATGCAGAACTCAAAGATGTTATGGACAAAATACCCCATGTAACCTATCAATAGTAGTGTCTCAGTCTGCTGGAGCTGTGTATCTTATTTTGGTGTATGTATCACTCATCTGTGTCAAGTTAGAGATATGGAGAGTGGAATGGTTTATAGTTTTACATGTGCCAATGAAAGCCAAGCTGGGAGTAGGGTGTCTGGGCAGGAGGGAAGGGACAGGAGGGGTTTGGGGTAGGGTGTCTGGCCGGGGGCAGGGAGATGGGGACAGGGAGTGCCTGGGGATAAAGCTGAGGGGGGTAGAGTATTGCCTTTTCCTCTGAAAAAGATTCTTATAAGCATAACACCCTGCTGGGGGTGGGGTCTCGTGGGGTTTGGGTCCATGGTGTCCTCAGGGGGCACCACCAGTGTGAATGAGGAAGGGCTCTGTCCTCTGTCTCTGACTCATAGGGTTGCCAGGTGTCCGATTTTTGCCTGGATAGTCCGGGAATTGCATCTTCTGTCCAGTAAAAAAAATCAGAACATACCAGACATGCTTTTTGTTTGCTCAACAAGTTTGGTTGCCCCCCCCCCCTTTTTTTTCCTCAACCAATTTTCCCCCCCACCATGTTCGGGATTTTTTGTGAAGGTATCTGGCAACCCTGTCTCTGAGTAGTTGCAGTTGTCCCATCATGGAGCAGTCTGATGATGAAAATGAATTTCTGTGGACACACAGATCCTACACAGCACCTTCCACAGAGCAACACAATTGATGGAGTCAAAGGCCTTGGTTAGACAGATGAATGCCACAGACAATGTTTCCAGAAGCTGTATACAACGGCAACAAAAGTGCAATGTCAGGACGATATCAGTCGTGCCTCGTGTTGGCCTGAAGCCACGGTGACAAAGTGGGGATTGTATTCACTTTGTTGTGTTGCAAATGAGTTTTACTGCCCTATAGTAACCCCGTGGGTATGCCTCAGTTTCCCGGGACACGGCACTAATACCTAGATGGTGGTGAGGAGCCCATGAGGGGATGTAGCCAGGTAACACCTTTCTGCCTGGGAAGGAGAACAAAGGGCAGAGGAGGGAGTTGGGGTCAGGCTGCTATGTGTGGGAGAGTTATTCTTGGGGGCTTTGGGGTAAAGGGATTGTCTCAGGGCACTGGGCCCAAGATGGATTGTACTGACCACTTCTGAGTTTCTGTGCTGACAAGTCTGTTGTGCGCTGCGTCCCAATCGACTAATAACCCTTCTGTTCTCCCCTGCTGGCTAAGAGTCTCCTTTCACTGTGGATGGGGTGCAGGGCCCTGTGGCTCCCCACACTTTGGTGACAGTTGTTCCTTAGCAAAGTGGGAAAGGTAGTTATTAGAATCTGGGTCAGGATCTTCCCCAGCAGCAGGGAAAGGCCCACCGCTCTGCAATTCCTGCACAAAGATTTGTGCCTTTTTTCGAATATGGTAACAATGTTGGTGTTCATGGAGTCCTAGAATCCTAGGGCTGGAAGAGACCTCAGGAGGTCATCAAGTCCAGCCCCCCTGCCCAAAGCAGGACCAATCCAAACTAAATCAACCCAGTCAGGGCTTTGTCAAGCTGAGACTTAAACACCTCTAGGGATGGAGATTCCACCACCTCCCTAGGTAACCCATTCTAGTGCTTCACCACCCTCCTAGTGAAATAGTTTTTCCTAATATCCAAACTAGACCACCCCCACTGTAACTTGAGACCATTGCTCCTTGTTCTGCCATCTGTCACCACTGAGAACAGCCTCTTTCTACCCTCTTTGGAACCTCTTTTCGTGTAATTGGAGGCTGCTCTCAAATCCCCTCCCTATTTCTTCTCTTCTGCAGACCAAATTGGCAAAGTTTGTACTGAAACATTGTCCCACCAACTTTAAATAACCTCAGTGGGGATGCTGTCCAGGGGTGCTGTCCTGTGATTTTCTTCTTCTTCAGTGATGGCACGCTGGACTTCTTCAGAAGTTGGAGGACCAGCAAGGTGTTCCATTGCTGGGTGGTGTGGAGTGGACACGATGGTATTTAAGAGGCTGTAATTTAGTAGGCTCTCAAAGTGCCCCTTCCAGCATTGTTTCAAAGGGCAGCGCTGCATGGAAATGCCTTCGATTAACCCGCGTTAAAAAAATTAATACGTCAATTCTGCCCTGCATTAATCACAGGCGTTAATCCACGTTAATTGACAGCCCTAGTAATTAGGGAAAAGTTTAGATAGTCCATCAGGGTTTATTGTTTTCCTTGTTTGGGGGGTTGAAAATCATGACTGAGCTGGCTAATTGTTTTTCTCTTTTGTAACTAAGGATTACAGCCCAGGGACTTTCCCTGAGTATATATATCAAATTGTGGCTATTTTCCACCTAGCCAATTTACTATACTTGCAACAGTAGTTTTGTTTTGATAATAAAAGTTCTGACGCAACAATCGGCCAATACTGGTTAATTAAAATAAAAAGAAAACTCTAAGTGCCTAGTTACAAGGGCAGAGTCCATGGTTGTGAATTCCTTCTGTTTTTCCCAACTCCAAGCAAAGTGGAGATTGGGGCGGGGGGAGAGCTTTACCTTAGGGAGGGGATTCCCAAAAGATCCCTTCCCTGCTTTTCTTGGAATCGCCTCGGTGGTGGCAGCGAAGAACCAGTCCTGTTTTTTTTTCTTTTTGGATCTCAGGGGACTGAAATTGAACGTTTGTCTCTGGGAATCAGAGACAGGTTTGGCAGAGGTTATTCTGCTAGCTGGCCCCCCAACTCTGCATGCATACTGTCAGGTTGGTGGATTGAGCCGTGACAGGCATATTGATTGTTCCAGAGCTGGAGCTGAAGAGTCGTAAGATACTCATTGATCCCCACGGGGGAGCTCCAGCAGCTGACTGGCAAGCCTATGTTTGATGGCAAAGCCAATCCCATGGAATTGTAGGAAAGCAAAGCCATCTGAAAAGAGACAGAAGGTGTCAACACTCGTATCCTCTTTTCATTGGCCCTCATCAGCTAAGTGATTCCCACTGAGAGCTGCAGTGTCAGAACTGTGTCTTGCCAGGTCTCTAGCAATTAGATTAATAGAATCATAGAATCCTAGGGCTAGAAGAGACCTCTGGAGTCATTGAGTCCAATCCCTGCCCAAAGCAGGACCAATCCCAACTCAGTCAGCCCAGCCAGGGTTTTGTCAAGCCAGGACTTAAAAACGTCTTGGGCTGGAGATTCCACCACCTCCCTAGGGAACCCATTCCATAACCCATTATGGCTGTTCTCCATTCTGGGCATTCGCTGTGCTGAGACTCTATAAAGATGTGGACATTCCAGTTGGCAAAATTCAGTGTCTCAGTCGTGATGTGGGATGGTTGGGACACTATCAACCTAACATTTTGTGAACGTGCAAACAGCTCTTTGTGTAGATTCCTGTGTTAGGAAGGGTACTGTCTATTGACTTTGATTCTTATCTGCTTCGTTTTAACTACCTGATCTTCAGGTACTCACTGATTCCCAGTTCTGCCTTCTTGTTTTTCCCTTTGATATTTCCATATCCTCTGCTCCTTGTTTCCTGTCCCCTCTCCTTTTTTTCCTTCCCTCCTCCCCTATTTATTTCGGGTCTGCACATCCTAAACTCAAAAGTCCGGTCATCTGAAGAAGTGGGCTGTGCCCACAAAAGCTCATGATAGCATCTACATGTTTTGTTAGTCTATAAAGTGCTACCAGACCATTTGTTGTTTTTTAAGTTGTATCTTGTTTAGGCCATGGAGTTGAGTGATCCTACTGGCTGCGACCATCCAGCTGGAAGAGTATGAGAGAGCCTTTACTCGGATGACCTTTTCTAGCCCCCTCCATGTTTTGGGTGAGCCAAGGAGATAGATCTCTTCCAACCCTCTGATTCTATGATTCTCAGGAGGTTACTGAGTCCAGCCCCCTGCCCAAAGCAGAACCAATCCCAACTCAATCATCCCAGCCATGGCTTTGTCAAGCTGGGACTTAAACACCTCTAGGGATGGAGAATCCACCACTTCCCTAGGTAACCTGTTCCAGTATTACACCACTCTCTTAGTGAAATAGTTTTTCCTCCTATCCAACCTAGACCTCCCCCACTGCCACTTGAGACCATTGCTCCTTGTTCTGCCATCCATCACTACTGTGAACAGCCTTTCTCCATCCTCTTTGGAACCTCCCTTCAAGAAGTTGAAGGCTGCTATCAAATCCCGCCTCACTCTTCTCTTCTGCAGACTAAATAAGCCCAAATCCCTCAGCCTCTCCTTGTAGGTCATGTGCTCCAGCCCCTAATAATTTTTGTTGCCTTCTGCTGGACTCTCTCCAATGTGTCCACATCCTTTCCATAATTGGGGGCCTGGAATTTGATGCAATACTCCAGATGTGGCCTCACCAGTGCTGAATAAAGGGGAATAATCACTTCTCTAGATCTGCTGGCAATGCTCCTCCTAATGCTCCCTAATATTCCATTCGCCTTCTTGGCTACAAGAAGACTGGCCACGTCCAGGACCACGACCACCATCAGGACAATTACTCCAGACATGACAGGTTAGGCATTTTAGAACTCACTTCTCAAAGAATTAAATTTAAGCATAGGAGAAATGCGAGTTATGAAATGCACACGCCAGTCAACTGTTGATTCATATCCAGCTTTTCATTCACTATAACTCCCAGGTCCTTTTCTGCTGAACTGCTGCTTAGCCAGTCGGTCCCCAGCCTGTAACAATGCTTGGGATTCTTATGTCCCAAGTGCAGGACTCTGCACTTCTCCTTGATGAACCACATCAGATTTCTTTTGGACCAATCCTCCAACGTGTCTAGGTCACTCTGGACCCTATCCCTGCCTTCCAATGTATCTACCTCCCTCCCTAGCTTACTGTCATCCGCAAACTTGCTGAGGGTGCAATCCATCCCCTCATCCAGGTCATTAATAAAGATGTTGAACAAAACCGGCCCTAGAACTGACCCTTGGGGCATCCCGCTTGATGTCGACTGCCAAACCAACCAGCCCAGAGCAGCTACCTTCCCAAGGTGTGATGTGGTGGGCCTGGCCAAGCTGCAGCAACCCCTGCCAGTGGTGTGACTGGGGGGAATGGGGTAGCTCAGCCTGGCTGGGCCTGCTGTGCTGCAGGCTGCTCTGGAAGTCCGGGCTGAGCCCACTATGGATCGGGGCTGTTCGGGCTGGGCCCACCACACTGCAAGTGGGGAGCTGCTCCAGCGATGGGCTGACTAGGAGGTGAGCCACTGTCAGATTGGTCCAGACCAGTGTTCCCTGTAAGCTGAGCACTTGGGCGGCTACACAGGAGAGATTAAAATGCTTCCCAGCTGATTAGCAGAGCACTCACAATGCCCACAGATGGTATTGGTGGTGCACACCTGCACATGCCTTGGTGCACATAACAACGTGTATTCCGAACATTGGTCCAGACTTGGAGTTAAATGGGTGATTAAAAAACATCACCCACCCAGCACTAGTTCTCACGGCTCATGTTAAAGACTGACCCACACTGTGCCTTGAATGACAGGGTGGGATTGCTCCATACACATCCAAGAGTCCAACTAGTTCTCCAGCAAGCTCAGGGAGACCGGACGTGATGTTGCTGACATTTCTAAGGCTGTTGGGAACAGCCTGCCTGTTCCTCTGCCCAAACCTGCAGCTCATTTGCAAACTTGTCTGTTCTCCCTGCCTGTAATTCTTTGCTTCTCCTCTGTTTTTGGCCCCTGACCAGAATTGGTCCAATGCCTGTGCCCTCTAAGGCCTTGACCTCTGGGCAGGGCTAACATCCATTAGGCACAGTAGGCACAGTGCCTAGGGCCCACGATACTTTTAGGGGCCCACGAAAATGTTTTAATTTCTTTTAAAATCAGAAGAAAAAAAATGAACTTTTAGGGTTGAAGAAAATGTTTTATTTTTTTTTCTCACATCAGAAAAAAATGAAATTTTTAGGGCTCACAAAAATCTATTAAATTTTGCCTAAAACAGAAAAAAAATAAAATGTTGAAGTATTTAAAGTTATATCAAAAATAATTTTTAATATTGATATTATTATGGTGGGAGGGGCCCACGAAAGTGTCAGCCGATGGTGAGGGTAGTGAGTGGTGTGTGTGTGTGTGTATTATACACCCGAGACTTCAACTGCCAGGACCGGGGTCCCTTAGCAGTGGGCAACCTGGAAGAGGTTGTCGGGCGCCCCGACAGATCTGTCCCTTATGACCGGCTGGAGTTCTTTTAAATTGTGCTTGGTTCTGTTACAGCAACTGAAGGAGTCAGGTTAAAGCTTAAACAGTTACTATTTTATTGTTACAGGGTAAACTTAGCTGTTAAATGCTACTGCTGTGTTACAGATAACACAGCCACTACAAAAGGACAGGACAGAAATTACACTTAAAACAAAGTCACTTACAGGTACCATGAAACCCTTTTGGTTCTCTGAGCTCTTATTAAATGCATGCAAAATAGACACATAGCAGGTATATATTCTCACCCCTGCGTTCCAGACTTGGCGTGGCCAGCGTCTTTCTCTCAATCCCTCGGGAAGAAGTAGGGCGAGGTTGGGCGTCCCACAGACCTCGGGAGACAATCAATACCTGCCAGCAGGTATAGATGATTGGAGCTCAAATGGGGTGGGCTACTAAACCCTTCTTTATACCCCTTGGGTCACGTAGGCTTCTTCCTGGTCTCAAGTGGCCAATTAGGAAAAATGGCTTTGAATGCCAAGTTTCCCACGAAGGGTGCAAAGCATAATTCACACCTGGGAAAATGCAGACAATGGGCACCTCTGGTATGTGATGGGCGAAGATTCCTCTCCTGGGACAGTGCAGGCGTGTCAATTACTGGTACTAGCCATCAGGGGGGCCGGGAGGCCCCGGGTCGTCAGCTAGCCCATTTACTGTCTGGTTTCTGTTTATGGTAGAGTCAGGGACAGGCAGCACACCTGCGTTCCCAGGGCATCAAAGGCTGACTGCCTTTCTCTTGCTCTCTGGGGAAACAAGATGGGGTTCATGTCTGGCTACAGAAGGCAAAAGTGCCTATGGCCCACGAAAGTCATAGTGCGGCCCTGCCTCTGGGTAGCCACCCGCTTGAACCCTGTCAGACACGAGCAGGTAGACATGGGCCCAAGTGAATTAGGTGCCAATACAACTTTGTGAATTTGGCCTGAATGACCCCTATTTTTTCAGTCTCTCCCCCATATTTTCACCAACAAGGAATCACTGTTTCCTGTGGCTACATCGGCCTCGCCAGGGCGGTGGCTGCTCCACAAACCCTCACAGCACGGGATGTGGGCAGCACGCAGTGGGAGGGGACTTGTCACCCTGACTGAGCCTCTGGGCTGCCCCTTTCTGCCTTGGGGCTGGGAGAGAAGTTAGTTTGTCAGGGGGCTCCGCGGCGCCACCAACTCTCACACGTTGGTCGTGAGTCTCCATGTTTTGGTGTTTCCTTCAAGTCCCAGTTCCTGGGGCCGTGGGAGCATCTTGGCTGCCTTTAAAAGTGAAATCCAGCAGCTGCCCCTCTGGAATGCCCAGCCAGGGAGTTCACTGCTGTCATCCAGGCCTTGGTGCCACTGCTCTCGCAGTCCCAACCATCACCAGCTTATCCTGGCTCTTGCCACGTCCACGTTTTGCACCCAGGTCTTTGCGGGGAGGAGCAGGGCGTTCCTCTGCCTGTGGCCTCAGACCTTGGCCTCTGGTTGTATAACCCGCTCCTGGTCCCAGCATCTTGCAGTTACAGCTGCTAATGAGCACCAGGAGAAACGCAGTCGCTTAACTAAGGCTCCCTGCGGTAGCCCAGAGAGAGCAGGGCTGTTCCATGGGGATGGGTCACGTCTCCTGCAGCGAGTCTCATTCCTCAGCTTTTTTGTGGGCTCAGCAGAACTCCAGGATACCATGTGATGACCACAGGGGCTGCGGTAGGGGCACGTCCAATGGGCTGTCAGATTTCAGTGCTCCATTCCCTACCGCTTCTGCCAATGGCCAGCAGCTGGCAGCGGTGGCTAGTAAATGTCTTTGATTCAGTCTCATCCCAGAGACTAATGGGTGGGGGCTATTTGATGTGTAAGATAAATAGGGAGAGAATTTCCCTGCTGGGACTCTCACCTCCTCATCCCTGTTGGAAATGAGCCCTGCCCTCCGATTGAATTAGCACTGAGCTCTCACTCCCATCTCTGCACCCCTGCCTTTTCTCTCTTTTCTCTGCAGCATCTGAGGCAGTGAGTTGTGTCTCACCAAAGCTTGTGCCTTAAGCCATGTGTTAGTCTGTGAAGTGCCACCGGGCTTCTGGTTGTTTTTGCTGACACAGACTCACACGGCTGCCCCTCGAGACCTGTCCTGACACCCATGCAGGGCTGGCTTGAGCCATTCCTGCGCCCCGGGCAGTGGGTGCGCTCATGCGTGGCTCCGTCCCCAGGCGCATGGCGCATGCAGCCCTGTCCCCGGCGCGCACCTTACAGCTGCCATCGGGCGTGAGGCGCCTGATGGCAGCTCTAGAGCTGCGCAGCGGCAGGTGCGAGGGCCTGATGGCAGCTCTAGGGCGCGGCAGCGCCGGCAGCCGCATGCCCCAGGCAGCGGCGCCAGATGGCAGCTCTGCACCCGCGGCACCAGCCCCATACCCTTAATGGCGCCTGGCACCCAGGACTCACTCAGGTCCAGATCTGCAGCTCTCGCCTGGCGCACCGCATGAGCAGTCTGGGGCTCGCCTCCTCAGGCTGCCTGCCCTGCATGTGGAACAAGAGCCCAGTGGGAGGGGAGAAGCCTGCTCAGGCTGCCTGAGGCCGCCCAAGAGAACGCAACAGCACTGCAGGCCACTTGGAGAGGGGAGCCAGGCCTCCAGGCCCTGCCAGGCTCCAGAGGGGACTGGGGCCTGCCTCTGCCTCACTGGCTCAGCTACCAGAGACTGCCTCCCCTGGGAGGAAACTCTCCCCCCAGGTCAGAGGATTGGGCAGGAAGGTCTGTGGGAGAAGCCTGCTGAGGCTGGTGGGAGGGGGAGAAGATCAGCCAGGTTCATTTCATGGCTAAGAAGCCACAACAGTGCTGCCAATTTCTAATTGCACAAAACCAAACGCTCCTGCCCGCCCCTTCCTCCAGGCCCCGCCCACACTCTGCCCTCCTCTGAGCCCCACCATCGCTTGCTCTGCCCCCTCCCTCTGGACTTGCTCTCCCCCACCCCCACTTGCTTTCACTGGGCTGGGGTGGAGGGTGGGGGTGAGGGCTCTGGGCGGGGCCAGAAATAAGAGCTTCAGGGTGCAGGAGGGTTCCAGGATGGGGTAAGGCATTGGAACGGGGCAGTGACGCTCTGGCTGGGGTTTGTACTCTGGGATGAGGTGCTTGGGGGCTAGTGGGGTCTCAGTTTGAGGCATGAGACTAGGGTGGGGGCTCTAGGCTCCAGGAGAGACACTGGGTGCAGGAGGACTCAGGCAGGGGCAGGGGTTTGGAGGTGCTGAGTCCCGGTGACACAGGGTGGGCAGGCAGGGAGGCTCCACACGGCCAGGGAGGCTCCATGCACTCCCTGTTCACCTGCAGATGCCGCCCCGGCAGGTCCTGTTGGTCGTGATTCCTGGCAATGAGAATTAGCCCAGCTGCAGGCAGGAGTGTCTCCTGGCTCAGTGACCCGATGCCCTGTCAGAAGCTGGGCTGGGGCAGTGGGGTCCAGGCACCAGCAGCCCTGAGGCAGCGGCAGGAGCAGGTGGACAATGAGGCAGCAGTGGGTCGGGCAGTGATCGTGGCCCAGCAAAGGGAGACAGGGGCCGGCTGGGCTGCAGGGGCAGGGCTGGGAGAGCAAGGGGCAGGGAGGGAGACTGACTGGGGCAGCAAAGGGTTGAGGGCTGGAGGAGCTGTCGAGGGCTTTGGAGCTGGGTGGAGTGAGGGGTACAGAAAGCTTGGGGATAGGAACAGGGCTTGGGGCTGGGAAGGGGAAGGTAGGGGATCGATAGGCAGTCAGGGAGATTGGGGAGGGGAGGAGGGAGGTGACAGGAGAACTTGTCGCTCCAGGCTGTGGGTTCCTGGGGTGGAAGATTTGCTGGGGTCAAGGCATGTCCATCACAGTAACTAGCCCTCCTCAGGGCTCAGTCTTCTCTGTGTGTGGCACAGCCCTCGCCCCCCACTTCACATGGCGCTCCCCCAGCCCCAGGGGCTTTCAAGGGCAGCTGGTGGAGGTAGACCTGGGTGTGGGGCTTTAGCACATTTTCACTACTAGATATGTAAATACCCCCTTGCTGCAGGGGTACAGTCCTGGCTTGTGAGGGGCTGGCTCTTCCTGCCCTGCAATGTGGGGCATCTATGGCTACCTCTAGACTACATGCCTTTTTCGAAAAAGGCTTTTTTGACTTTCGAAAAAGCCTCTTTCGAAAAAGCGCTTCTAGATTGCATTACGCGGATTGAAAAAATCAATCCGCTTTTTCAAAAAAGAGTGTGCAGACTACTGGATGCTCTTTCGAAACAAGAAGGCACCCAGAACTGCTTCTGGCAGGGCATGGGGGCAGCCTTTACTTCCTGGTGCTGCTGCATGCCCTTTGCAGAGACGTATGCTTAGAGGGATACCCCTGGACAGCTGTTGCTCTGCTCCTGCTTCTGGCTAGCCTACCTCCTAGAGGGAAAGCAAAGCTGCTGCAGTGCTTGCTCTGGTTGCCCTGTTTTCTTGGACATCACAGCAGTTTATTTTCTGGTTTGTTTTTCTGCTTTTCACTGTGTTTTTGGCCTTGGAGCCTGAGCTGCCATACTGCAGCTTCTGCTGCATCTTCATGACATCTGTCATGAATCTCCTGCCCCATATGGACCCAGACCAGACCTACAAGACCTTTGTCTGGGATGCAGGAGCTCTGTGCCTAGCTCGCCCCTGCTCTGCAACACCAGGACACCCACCTGCAGCCCACCATCCCCCTGCAGAAGCGGGTTGCAATTGCCCTTTGGAAGCTGGCCACCCTCGACAGCTACCGCTCCGTGGGACAACAGTTTGGTGTGGGGGAGGTCTACCATCGGGGCCATTTTGATGGAGGTAAGTCCCTTTTGGGGGACAGGCCCTGCTGAGTGCGGGGGTTGAGAAAGGGGGACCGCCAGGCAAGGGCAAGAGGGAGTGGGGGATGGAGTGACATTTGGAGGAGGCTCCTCGGCCAACCCTGCGCTGATGCGGGGGAGGGGGGCATCCTGACAAGGGGAGGCAGGGGGTTCTCTTCCCAAGCTCTTAGGTAACCTGTCTAACTCCCCTGGTTTCTGTCTGTCTGTTTGTCTCTTGCTGCAGGTGGTGAGGGCTATCAGTGCGGAGCTGCTGAAAAGGCTCGTCCGTCTCGGGGACCTGGACAACATCATTGCCGGGTTTGCTGCCCTTGGGTTCCCAAACTGCGGAGGAGCCCTCGATGGGACATACATCCCAATCCGCGCACTGCCCCATCGAGCAGCCCAATTTATAAACAAAAAGGGCTACTATTCGATGGTGCTGCAGGCCCTGGTCAACCACTGGGGACATTTTATGGACATTTGTGTCAGGTGGTCGGGGCGGGCACATGATGCCCACATATTCCGCAATTCCTATCTATACCGCAGGTTGCAGACAGGAACATTTTTCCCCCAGCGGGGCCTTGCGCTCAGGGAATGTGCAGATGCTGGTGTGCATCATGGCCGACCCGGCCTACCCCATGATGCCGTGGCTCATGAGCCCTACACCGGCCAGCTGGATGCGAGCAAGGAGCTTTTTAACACGCATCTTAGCCAGGCTCGCATCCAGGTGGAATGTGCATTCGGATGTCTGAAAGGGAGGTTCTGTTGCCTCCTACCATGCCTAGAGATGGGCAAACGCCACATCCCAGAGGTGGTGACTGCATGTTGCACCCTTCATAACCTAGTGGAGAGGAAAGGGGAGGCCTTCCTGCCGGGGTTGGGGACAGGTGCTGATGGCGAGGGGAGGCAATTTGAGCAGCCCCAGATGGCTGCCATCCGCCACGCTCACCAGTCTGGTGTCCGAATCCGAGAGGCCGTGAGGGAGAGATTCTCAGAAGGAGCCCACTGACTCTCCCCAGGGCCTCCCCCATGGGGGGGTTTGGCCTGGCCCACCCTCACCCGTCCCTCCACTACCCTCACCCTCTTCCCATAAAGAATACATACAAACCTGGTTTTCTTTATAAACAGACATTGGTTTTTTTATTAGAAACACTATCAGTAAGGAAAATGTGCTAACTGTTTAAAAAAACTTTATCTTTTTACTGTTCAAATGTTTATATACAAGGTAAATCTTTCACTCTTGCATACTGGCACCACCAGAGCCTTGGGCTCGGGTGGAGCGAGCTCAGTCCTGGCCTGGGCAGGAGCGGGGGGCAGCTGTTGAGCCTGTGAGGACTTGGGAGCAGGGAGGGCTGGGGGAGCAGGGTCCTGGCATGCAGAAGGAGCAGTGCCCGTGACAGGGGCAGGCAAGCCTAGGACCTCCCGCATAGTGGCACAGATGGCAGTGTGCTGCTGGACCAGCTCATCCAGCAGCCTGTTGCACCACTTGGCCTCTGCCTCCATCCTCTGCTGAAGAGTCCTGTTGAGGTCCTGCAGGGCCACTGTGTACTCTTTCAGCATGTCAGTGTAGAAATGCCAGTGCCTGCGGGTGCCACGTGTCCGGGATGGTGGTCCGGCAGGTGTGGTGCTCCGCTCTTGGGTGGAGGGTCCAGCTGTGGAGGAAAAGAGGAGGAGACAGTCAATGTATGTGTGCACCCCCGCTGTCCCCGAGGGCATGCTGTCACTGTCAGGGGCTCTCCTTTGGACAGGAGACTCAGGGGTGTTACATGTGACACCGTGTGTGAGTTGGGCAGCAGCCTGAAAGCATCACAGGGGCCCCACAGTGGCAATGGGACTAGATGTCCCCCACACTGCCAACTCGCCCATGTGTGGTGACCCCTCAAAGCACTCACCTGATGTTCCCTCCCTGATGTTCACGGACACCTGGGAGGCTTCTGGGGTCTGGAGAACCGGCTCCTGGGAGAGGGTACCTGCTGTCTCTTCTTCCTCCTCCTTCTCCGGGTGCAGCTCTCCCATCCCTCCTTCATGGTCGTCGTCCCTCATGGGTTGGTCCATAATATGGTGGGGTAACCCGGACTCCACCACACGCAGTGAAGTCTGGGCTTCCCCACCGCCCAGATTCTGCTCCAGGTCTGCATAATATGGGCAGCTCTGTGAGGCTGCCCCAGAGTGGGAGCTCTGGTCTCAGGCCTTGGCATACCCCTGCCACAGTTCTTTCACCTTGGCCCTCACTTGGTCCATGGTGCGGGGGTGATGCCCTTTCTTGGCCAGTCCCTGAGCCATGTGCCCATATATGGCCGCATTCCAGCAGCGCAACTGCAGGGCCTGCAGGGATTCTTCCTGGGACCAGAGCTCCAGGAGGTTTTTAATTTCTGGCCCTGACCAGGCTGGTGCCTGCCTTTTGGTGCCCCTTGGTGGGTTCTCCTCACTGTCCTGAGAAGGGTCAGGGGGGGGCCTTGAGGCTGGGACATGGCTACACGGGTGCTCTGGCTGGCTTCCTGACAGCAATGCCTGTCTGGGTGTCTGTGCCTTTAAGAGGCTGCGGACAGGAACCATAGAGGTGCTCAGCATGTAAAGGATGGACTGTCCACTAGGGCTTCTTCCTGGAGGCCTTTTTTTCCAAAAGAACAGGCTCCCTGCATCCACACACACCTTTTTTCGGCAGATCTCTGTCGAAAAAGGCATTATTCCTCGTAAAACGAGGTTTACCGCCGTCAACAAAACCGCCGCGTTCTTTCGATTTACTGTCGACAGAACGTGGCTGCAGTCTAGACGCAGGTACAGTTTTTTCGAAAAAAGGCCACATTTTTCGAAAAAAACCTGTAGTCTAGACACACCCTATGTGTGGAATAAATTTTGTGATGCGCACCGAGGCATGTGCGGATGTGAGAGCTGAGGGGCTCTGCTAACCAGCTGGGCCGCATTTGAAGCTCTCCTGCAGTGGCGGATATAGAGCAGGGCGAGTGGGGCGGCTGCCCCAGGCCCAGCGCTCAATAGGCCCTGCACGCGCTACTACCTGTCAGCTGTGGCTGTGGCACATGCGCGAAATTGTGCTGCCCCGGGCCCTGCGCTTCAATAGGCCCCACGCCTGGGCCCCACAAACTCTCATCTGCCCCTGCTCTCCTGGGTGTCCACCCAAATGCTTGGCTTACTGGGAACACGAGGACCCAGATCCTGTCCCTGTCTGATTCCCCCAGGGTCATGCAATAGCCAGGAAATTTCCCCATAATAGCAGGACCCTTCCCCCACTTACACCAGCCCTTCCCCCAGAACCTCTCAAGGGTTCGTCATCCCTGGCACAGACTCTAGCTATCGAAGAGCTAAACGCATCAGCCTCTGTAGCTTGAGTGAAAGGATGGCAAATGCCTACTTGGGAGCTGTCTCCGACTTGTGTCTTCTGTGTCAGGCACAGCAGGGATGATGTAACGCAATCAGCGGTTACACTCGGACTCAGGGCTTGCCTCAGGTCTGACTCCAGTTGCCATTTTATGTAGCAGAAAATGCAACACTCTGTTGGCAACTCTTGTGATGTTACCACAAGCAGCCTGCTCTGTTGTTGTTTTTTAAGGCTCAGCCCCTGAAGTCCTGGGATGACATGAGGCTCTCAGAGTTGGGCTGTACCTGAAGGTTATGTAAGTAGAGCTACAGCAGGCAGTGGTGTGAAAAAGCACTTGTCTGCCAGGCCTGACTATGCTGACCTCACCTCCAGTGTGAGCACAGCTAGCAGGGCAAGAAAAAAGATACATTGGAACTGGAAAAAGTTCCGAAAAGGGCAACAAAAATGATGAGGGGTATGGAACAGCTTCCATAGAGGAGAGATGAATACAAGTGGGACGTCTCAGCTTGGGAAAGAGACAACAAAGGGTCTATAAAATCAGGACTGGTGTAGAAAAGGAAAATAAGGAAGTGTTCTTGATTTCTTCTCATAACACAGAACTAGGGACCACCCAATGAAATTAATAGGCATCAGGTATAGAACAAACAAAGGGAAGGATTTGTTCACACAACACACATTCACCCTGTGGAACCCCCCTGGCAGCCCCTGCAGAGGATGGTAGGAAATCCAAAACTATAAGACCATTCAAAACTGGGCCAGATACATTCATGGAGGTTAGGTCCATCAATGGTTTTTAGCTAGGCTGGGCAGGGATGGTGTTTCTAGCCTCTGTCTGCCAGACAATGGGTGATGGGGATGGATCACTTGATGAGTTTCTCTTGGACAAGGCACTGGGCTAGAATGACCTTTGTTCTGACCCTGTCTCGTCACTCCAATGTTTTTAGGGGGCCAGAGAAATGGAAACCCGATCTTATGAGAGTAGACTCAAGAGCAGTGGCGGTGGGGGGAGACCTAACTGGGTTCAATTCTGAGCTTGACAAGTTTACAGAGGGGCTGGTTTGATGAGGCTGCCCGCAATGGCCTGTAGCCGATCTGCAACTGCTAGTGGCACATATCCCCAGGGGCCAGTGATGGGCTTCTCTGTGGAAAAGGCTCTGCGTTACTACAGAGAATTCTTTCCCAGGCATTTGGCTGGTGGGTCTTGCCAAAATACTCCTAGCCTAACTGAGCCCCTGTTGGGCGGTGGGGAGGAATTTTCCCATGCTTTATATTTGCAGAGCCCTTGGCCGGTGGGTGCTGGGGAAAGTTGCCTTCCTCTGGAGCATGGAGCCTTGGTCACTGGCTGGGTTCAACCAGTGCAAATGGTGGTTTCTCCATAACCTGACGTCTTTGATTCAGGATGTAAAGACTTCAGTAATCAGCTAGTGATGGCAGGTCTGTGACAAGAGTGGGTGGGTGAGGTTCTGTGGCCTGCAATGTGCAGGAGGTCAGACCAGGTGATTATGACTGTCCCTTCTGCCCTTAAAGGCTTAGTCCATGAGACCTGTCTTTGGCTTCCTCTTGGACTCCTGACCCCAGCTGTGAGCCATGGCTGTGAACCCTGGTCTCTGAGTGCCACTGCTCTAACTACCAGGCCTGGCTGCTAAGCTGTGAGTCCAAGAGGGCTTTGTTTGGGGAGGTGGTGTTATGCCAACAGAAAACTCCTCCTCCTGTGCGTGTGGGCTGCATCTAAGCTAGGGGCTATGCTGGCACAGCTATGTCAGCATCAGCTCTGAAGTAGACGCACCCTTGGCTTTCATGTAAAAGTGTGTGAAGGCCTCAGGTGTGCAGAGAAAAGGCAGAAATCAGGCCCAGTATGTCCTTAAGGCTCAGAGACAAAGGCACATAAAAGCCCTCAGTTGGAATATTGATTTATTTCTCTTTCATCTCATTATTATGGCCAGTCTTGTGAGATTTTTGGTTTAATTTGGCTCCTTTGAGGTTGGTCCACCTGAGGCTGGCCATGCTCCGCAGACCACGACTGGTATTCATGTAGCATCTGTTGGAGGCTAAGTTTTATTTTTGCTGTTCCAGGAAGCAGCCAGCAGGAGACTACAGAGTTAGTAGAAGGTTGGATAAAATCTGGCTGAGACAAGTGGCCCGGAGACACAATATTTGTATTCCTAGGTAAGTAACAGGATTCTTTATACACCAGTATGTACAAACAAGTGTCTGGCCACTTCACGACAGGGATGCTGATGTTTGACAGACGCATGCATCTGAGTTTTCCTGGACATGACTTCCTGTTGGTCCTCCAATCTCCATCCAGGCAGATACCTGAAATCTGGAAAACTTCCCTGAGAATCTACAACTGTGTTCATGGGAGTTGTGGGAAAAGGACTGCCAAGAACTACTGGCCATGTTGGACCTCGGGGCTGTAGAAGAATCCCCTAGTGCAGCGTTTCTCACACTGGGGGTCCTACCACAACTGGGGGTAGCAAGGCGAGTGCAGAAGGGTTGTTCATATGGTCACCATACATTTGGGTTTTCCCGGCCATGACCTCTTCTTTAGTCCTCAGGTCTTTGCCCAGGTGGACTTTGGAAATACAAGGAAATGTCCATGATTTCTCCTGACATCAGAGCTGGGTGGCTGGAGTGGCAGCAGCTCTCAGCCACTGCTACGCCAGCAGCGGCTCAGAAGGAAGGATGGCAATACCATAGCTTGCTACACGTCCTTCTGTGCTGCTGGTGGCACTGACTTCACAGCTGGGCTCCCGTTCTCTCCAGCCACCTGGCTTGGAAGGTAGAGATGCTGCCAGCAGCGGCACAGAAGGCAGATTGGCAATACCATGCTACTCCACCCTTCCTTCAAAAAGTTCTCACCAAACTAAGTGATTGGGCAATAAAATGGCAAATGAAATTTAGTGTTGATAAAGTAATGCACATTGGAAAAAATAATCCCAACTATACATACAATGTAATGGGGACTAATGTAGCTATAACCACTCCAGGGCGATATCTTAAAGTCATTGTGGATAGTTCTCTGAAAACATCCACTCAGCGTGCAGCAGCAGTCAAAAAAGCAAATGGAACGTTAGGAGTCATTAAAAAAGGGATAGAGAAGAAGACAGAGAATATCTTCTTGCCTCTCTATAAATCCATGGTATGCCCACATCTTGAATACTGCACGTAGGTGTGGTCACCTCATCTCAAAAAAGATATATTGGCATTGGAAAAGTTTCAGAAAAGGGCAACAAAAATGATTAGGGATTTGGAACAGGTCCCATATGAAGAGAGATTAAAGAGACTGGGATTTTTCGATTTAGAAAAGAGGACACTAAGGGGGGATATGATAGAGGTCTATAAAATCATGACTGGTATGGAAAAAGTGAGTTAGGAGAAGTTATTTACTTGTACCCATCACACAAGAACTAGGGATCACCAAATGAAATTAATAGATAGCTGGTTTAAAACAAACAAAAGGAAGTTTTTCTTCATGCAGCGCACCGTCAACCTGTGGAACTCCATGCCAGAGGATACTGTGAAGACCAGGGCTGCGTCTAGCCTGGCATGATTTTGCGCAAATACTTTTAACGGAAAAGTTTTTCTGTTAAAAGTATTTGCCCAAGAGAGCGTCTATACTGGCATGTGCCTTTGCGCAAAAGATTTGCTTTTGCGCAAAAGCATCTGTGCCAGTGTAGATGCTCTCTTGCGCAAGAAAGCTCCGATGGCCATTTTAGCCATCGGGCTTTCTTGCACAAGAAATTAACATGGCTGTCTACACTGGCCCTCTTGTGCAAGAATACTTGCGCAAGAGGGCTTATCCCTGAGCGGGAGCGTCAGAGTATTTGCGCAAGAACCACTGATTTTGTACATTACAAAGTCAGTGTTCTTGTGCAAAGACTCGCGGCCAGTGTAGACAGGCAGCAAGATTTTACGCAAAAGCACCCGCTTTTGCGCAAAATCATGCCAGTCTACACGCAGTCAAGGAGTTTAACAGGGTTCAAAAAAGAGCTCGATAAATTCATGGAGGTTAGGTCCATTACTGGCTATTAGCCAGGATGAGTAAGATATGGTGTCCCTAGCTTCTGTTTGTCAGAGGCTGGAAATGGATGACAGGGGAGAGATGACTTGATGATTCCCTGTTCTGTTCATTCCCTTCTGGGCATCTAACATTGGCCACTGTCGGCAGACAGGGTACTGGGCTAGATGGACCTTTGGTCTGACCCAGTCTGGCCATTTTTATGTTCTTCTGTGCTGCTGCCGGCAGCAGGGCTGCCATCCGAGCTGGGTACTGTGCCAGAGGTCACGGCCCTACAGCCACCCAGCTCGGAAGGCAGCCCCTCCACTAGCAGCAGCGCAGAAGGTAAGATGGCAACACCGTACCGTGCCTCCCTCCCTTCTGCGCTGCTGTTGGTGAAGACTTGGACTTCTGAGCTGAGTGTCCTGGCAGCAACCACCTCTCTCTAGTTGCTCAGTGTGGAAAGCAGAGCTGCCCCCAGCTGTGGCACAGAAGGAAGAGTGGCAGAAGCAGAGTTTACTACCCTCCCTTCTGCACTGCTGGTGGTGGCCGGTTGGCGGTGGCCACACTTTCTTGCTGCCCAGCTTAGAAGTTAGAGCCGCCAGCAGCAGCAGCACAGAAGGAAGGGTTGGGATACCACACCCTGCCTCCCTTCGTTCTGTGCTGCTGCTGCTGGCGGTGGGTTGCCATCCAGGTTGGGCTTCTGACCACTTGCCACCCCCCTAGCACACCCCTTAGAAGGCAGTGGCGCCATCAGCCGTGGCACAGAAGAAAGGGAGGCAATACCATGCCAAGCCACCTTCCTTCTATCCTGCTCCTGGTGGCAGCACTGGCTTTCCAGCTGCCCAGATTGGAAGGCAGAGCCGGTGCCAGCAATGGAGCCGAAGGAAGAGGAGTGACAAGACTGTTCAACGCCATCCTTCTTTTTGTGCTGCTGCTGGCGTTGGCACTGCCTTCTGGGGTAGGCACCTGGCCAGTGGCGCCCACTCTCTGGCCACCCTGTTTGGGAGGCCGTGGTGCAGAAGGAAGTTTGGAAATACCACACCACGCTGCCCTTCCCTCTGCAGTGCGGTTAGTAGCATCACTGACTACTGAGCAGGGCGGCCAGAGAGTAGTGGCTGCTGGCAGGACACCCAGCTCAGAAGACAGTGCCACTGTCAGCAGTGGTGCAGTGGGAACAGTGGCAATACCATAACATGGCCACTTCCTTCTGTGTTGCTCCTGGCAGTGGCCCTGGCTTCCAAACTGGCAGCCCAGACAGTGGCCACTGCTCTCCAGGCACTGAGCTTGGAAGGCCAGGAAAAATCCGACATTTTTTAATATTTCCAAGATCGGGCCAGAGGGGATTTGAGGACCAAAGAAGAGGTCATGTCAGGGAAAACCTGGATGGCTAGTGACCCTACTCACGACCCCTACACTGGTCTTGCTACCCCTTTGGGTTGGGAACTCCAGTTAGAGAGAGGGTGCACTTGGGGATTCCCCATGACCCTGAGGTCCAACATGGCCAAAAGTTTCTGGCCGACCATTTCCCACAACTTCCACTGAATAGTTCAGGCCCTACCAAATTCACCGTGCATTCTCGTCAATTTCACAGTCAGAGGTTTTCAGATTGGTCAATTCTGCAATTTCAGAGGTTAACATGTAAATCTTTATGGTGTTTTAATTGGGGGGGTCCTGACTCAAAATAGTGGGAGGGTGGGGCGGGAGGGGGTAGGTTTGCAATATTGTTCTGGTGTGGGAAGACCCAAGAATGATACCATCACTTCTGTGTTTCCTGAGGGCAGGGCTACAGTGGGTTCCACCTCATTTCTGCCCTACCTCTCAAGGTGTCTCTGATCTCCCCACCAAGAGTGGCCATCTGGGGAAGGACAACTCCTGTCCCTGCCCAGCCTGACCAGACCAGTCTTAGGCAAAGGCCTGCTTTGCTTTCAGGCTTGGGGCAGCTGCCGGTGGCAGAATCTCTCCTGCAGCCACAACTCCTGGGCTGCATCTAGACTGGCAAGTTTTTCCGCAAAAGCAGGTGCTTTTATGGAAAACTTGCCAGCTGTCTACACTGGTCTGAATTATGCAAGAACACTGACGATCTAATGTATGATTGTCAGTGTTCTTGCGCAAATACTATGCTGCTCCCGCTTGGGGAAAAAGCCCTCTTGTGCAAATGTGGGAGGCAGCAGGCGCTGGAGTGGCATGAGGCAGCACGCTCTGCACCAGGGTCTGCAGATGGGTACAGATGGCATGACCCTGGGCAAGCAGCTCCCGCCGGAATGCCCGGTCGTCCTGCACCCACTGCTCCATGATGTGGTGCAGGGCTCGCAGGGCCCCCAGGTGCTGGTCTCGGTACCTCTGCAGTGTTGCGGTGGACCTGCTGAGCCCTCGGGTGCGGGAGGATGTCCCGGACGGGGTGGTGTGCCCTGCATGTGCAGCTGGTGCGGCTGTGGAGAAAGAAGAGAAGTGGTCAGTTGTCCCTGGGGACACAGTGGGTGAAGCCCAGCCCCGCCTCTGCGAGGTGAGGACGACCATGCCCTGCACCATCAGAGCCGCTGTGCTTGCACAGAGGCCATGGTCAGAATGGGAGCTGACCCAAGTGGGAGCTGCCCCAAGACCACACCCATGCCCCTGTGCTGTGTAGTGCGGCCGAGGTTGAGGGGAGATGTCCCCTGCCTCTGTGAAGGAGGGCGCCCTGCTGTGTTCCACCCCGGGGTCAGGAGCATGTCAGGTCTCTTCACACACGCATGTGGCTATCAGGCCACGGCCCCTGTGTAGCACGCAGCTGGAGCCACCTGCCCAGGGGTGGCACAGCACATGCTTGCACGTGCACAGGTTGCTGCGTAATCCGTGGTAAGCAAGGCCCACGCGCGCAGTCCCTGGTCTCCTTCCCCGCCCCCCCCAGGAAGGGGACAGTGATGGCATTCACATGTTGTGGCCTCCCCGGACGACCCTGGTGACTTCGTTGCTGGGACAGCTTGGGGGTCCTGGCGGCGTGGCATCCTCTGTGGCGGCTCCTGTGGCTTCTCCTCCACGCCCTGGTCAGGGCCCTCTGCATAGGAGTGCGCAGCACATTTCATTAGGGTGTGCACCCAAAGAATTTTTTTAAAATGCACTTTGACCCTCCCATTAGCCACACCCCTGACCCCTGTTAACCACGCCCCTGGCCCCCATTAGCCACGGCCCTGGAGGTAACCCTCTCCGGGCAAGATGGGCACATGACCAAAAGTAAAAAGTGTTATGTGACCCCCGACCCAAGAACTTTTCCCACCATCCTCCTACCAATAGGGATTAGTTTGGCCCCCACCAATGCAACTATCCTGCAATTGCATTAATCCAATGTGTGTGACATTAATGTGGGGGTGGAGAGGCTCGGGGTGGGGAAGGGGGAAGTGTTCCCTCTAAGAGTTTCCTCCCATGAGCAGAATGAATTTTGTGTTGTGCACCAGTACCGAATTCATGTGGCTTGTTTGGATGTGCCATTGTGGCACCCAAGTTATTAATAAATATCTACCTTTCCCCTCTGCTGCCATGTCTCCTCCTCTTGCTCCATCAACTCCCCTGGTGCCTGCTTCCCCCCAACCCCTCACCCTCCTCTGCTGTCCTTATTCCTGCCCTTCTCACTGCCCTCAGCCTTCCTGAGACCTGCCCCTCCTCCACCAGCCCTTCTCTCCCCCCTGTGCCCACTCCTCCAGTAGCCCCACTCTGATCACGTGAGCTACCCTCCTCATCCCTTCGTCTAACACCTCCTCACCTCTCCTCTGGTGCTGGTCCCTCCCCTGCAGGTGTCTGCCCTTCTGCTTCAGTCCCAGAATCCCCTGGCACCTACACCTTCCTTACCCCTGCACCCTCCTGGTGCCTCCCGTTTCCTCACTGCCCCTGCCCCCTTTGCCCTTTTTTCCCTGATGCCCATCCCCTCACCACCCTCTGCCCCCATTCCCCTCATGCCCCTGTGCCCTCACATATGACTTGCTCCAACCCTACCTTCCTCATGCCTACCCTTTCTGTCAAGCCTTCTCCCAGCACCTCCCCTCCAATGCCCTTACCCTCTCCTCTTCCAGCATCACCCTGCCCCCTCCCACTGACACCTCCCCTCCTGCCCTTTTCCTCATTGTCTCCACTTCCCCTAGCATTTGTGTCTCCTCTACCCTGTCCTTTTGGTGCCTTCCCTTTCTTCCCCTCTCCTCCCCTCTGTACAAGCTCCTTCCACCCCTTCCCTTTCTTCCTCCTCCACCCTCCCCACCACAAAAGCCCCTTCCTCTCCCACCCTTCCTCTTATTTCCACCCCCTTACCTTCAGCTTCTGCCTTACAGCTTGCAGGGCTGGAGTCAGAGCCAGCCCAAGCTGCAGGGCCGGGGAGGGGCACCGTATGGTGCTGCAGGGCCGGGCAGGGGCGCCCCCGGGGCACGGCGTGGTGCTGCAGGGCGGGGCGCCGTGCGGTGCTCCCGGGACAGGAGGGGACGCCCCCGGGGTGCCGCACGGTGCTGCAGGGCCGGGCACTAAGCCGTGCTGCCGGGCCGGGTGTGGGCTCTCCCGGGCGCCTCAAGGGCGCCGCGCCGTGCTGCCGGGCTGGGTGGGGGCACCCCCGGGCGCCTCAACGGCGCCGCACCATGCGCGCCATACTGCCGTGCTGGGCGGGGGCGCTCCCAGGCGCCTCAAGGGCACCGCACTGTGCTGCCATGCTGGGCGGTGGCATTCCCGCGCGCCTCAGGGGCGCTGCACCGTGCTGCTGGGCCGCGTGGTGCTGCCGGGCCGGGTGGGGCCCAGGGAGCAAAAATGGCTCGGGCTAGCCGGCCCAAGACATTAGGGTGTGCCTGGGTACACCCAGCACTCCCCATACACACGCCTATGGCCCTCTGTTCCCAGATCGGTGCCCCCCGGGGAGGCACAGACCATCCCACCCCCTCATTATGCGGTACAGGGCGTCAAAATAGGGACAGGTGTCTGCCCCTGTTGGGAGCTGCCCGTGTGGCTCTGGCATACACCTGCCGCAGCTCTTTAATTTTCATGCACACCTGGGTGTGCAGGTGGCTATGGTGGCAGCTATGCGGCCGTGACACGGCAGCATTCCTCCATCTAGCGGAGATCATGGACATTGGAGGCCTCCCCAAACCTCAATGAGGTCCATGATCTCCGCACTAGTCCAGGAGGGCTCCCGCCATCTCCGGCCCCTGGCTGGCTCCTGGGAGCTTGGGGACTGGGCGGTGGACCGCTGGCTGACACTGGCTGCCCGGCTCATTGTGCGGCCACTGGGTCGGGGCAGGGACTGCTGGCAGGCCTGGCTCTGGCATGTGCACTGTGGCCAGAGTCTACCACTTTAAGGGTTCCGGGGCTGGGGGAGAGGAGAGGAGTTTTCCTGGTTTGGCCCAGAGTCGCCACCGGGGGAAACTGGGAAGGGCTGGAGGCCTCCTATTTCGAAATAAGCACCTACACAGCGCTTATTTCGAATTAGCTATTTCGAATTTGGCATTATTCCTTGTAGAATGAGGATTACCAAATTCGAAATAAGCTCTCTGCTATTTCGAATTTCTTTCGAAATAGCGGTCTGCCTGTGTAGATGCTATTGAAGTTCATTCAAAATAATGGCTGTTATTTTGAAATAACTTTGATGTGTAGACATACCCTAAGATGCTGCAAGAATATTAGTCTGTAACTGGAAAAACTTAAAAACAACCAACTTGGCTACCCCCTCTGTGAGCTCAATGGGGCTGTCAGTTCACTCCTTGTGCCCAGGACCCTAGAAATCCCCTCGGTTCTCTGACCCTCAGGGGTTTGGTCTTTCGGCGTTGGCATCAATCGGTTTCGGGGTGTCCCGGTGTGTTCCTGACAGGTCCTCTACTCTGTCGGCGATAATAAAGGGAGCACACACACACATACAAAAGTTTATCTAAAGTGCTAAACCCCGTGCACTTGGGCCAACACAGTAGATCTCTGAGAGCCCCCGGCAATGACAGATTCAGGCCAGGATGAAACCAATCGAGCAGGTTTATTGCCAAATGCTATGCATTAACAGTTGTCAGCAGAAAGTCTCAACACCAAGCCACTGTGCATTCTGCAATGTACCAACACATAGCAGGCCTATTGCCAAATGACAGCTATTAACAGTGGTTAGTACTCTAAGCCACTGTGCATTCTGTAAGTCTCGGCAATGACATGTGCCATTCCAGGTGCCTAGTGCACCCCCCCCCAAGGTCGGTCAGCGCTCACCGTTTGCGGTGCCCTTTTATAGACATGTACAAACAACTTACATCACTTCTTTACATACCAGGTTGCCACCCTCTGTTGCCTAGTTACCACCCCTCATCTTCCGGAAGGAGGGCTTACTTACTATCATTAATGCTGTCAACTTTGACCCGGTCCTGAACCTAGGTCGGTATGTACATTAGTTTTTTGGGGAGTCGTCGGTGTTAGAGAAGAAACAGGCGACCCAGGAGCGGATGGGGAACACGAAACCACTTTATTGCCTACACACGTTTACCTTGGACTTTCAACACTATGTCCGAGTGGCAACAAACTGATGTTAATCAAACCCTTTTATCTATTTTAGTATGTTAATTCACATGTGTATCATAACATTATTAAATAAGGCTTTAGGAAAAGTAAACTCCCATAAAATGAATATTAATAAGCAAATAATGAATACAATTATACCTGCCCCCTGACTACTATTTACATAATTTCTAATTAAATCAACACATTCCTATGCTACAAACTAACAGGATACAGAGATTACAATGAAGATATGTCTCTTGCTTATCCTCATTGGCTCTGTATAACATAACAAAATAGAGCAACTCCATACTTATCTAGTTTCCTAGGCCAGTGGTCTCCAAACTTTTTTGATCGCGCACACCTATCAGTAAAAAAATTTTGAGCACGCACTTCAATATATGTATATTTGTTTATTTATAAATTATATACATGTGCTACTGTACTAATATATTATGTACATTATAAAATGTACACAAAAAATAGAAATTAAAAAAGGATGAGAAAAAATTATTTAAAAAATATTGTTTATTTCATCTTTATTTTATTTATTAATGGTACACAAACCCTTTTTTGCTCTCACTAAAAAAATATTATTATTAATAATAATATTTTTTAGTGAGAGCAATGTGATTGACTATGCTTAATTATTTTTGAAAATCTTAGTTTAACACTTGCTCCATCTCTGTCTTCCTCATGCCCACCCCTTCTTTCAAGCCTTATCCCAGCACCTCCCCTCCCCTCTAGCCCCCAATGCCCTTACCCTCTCCTCTCCCAGCATCACCCTGTCCCACCTCCCACTGACACCTCCTCCTGCCCTTTTCCTCATTGTCTCCACTTGGCCTCCTGGCATTTGTCTTTCCTCCACCCTGTCCATTGGTGCCTGCCCCTTTCTTCTCCTGACCTGCCCCCAGCACAAGCCCCTTCCTCTTCCACCCCTTCCACCTATTTTCCCCCTTCCCCTCCCCCACCTTCTGCCTTCCAATTTGCGGCGCTGGAGTCTGTGATCAGGCCCCAGCTGCTTCCGGGGCTCCAGACCACGTGGTGCAATGCTGGGCCGGGCGGTTTTAAAGTCCCGGGCCATGACGTGACATCATGCCACGCCCGGTCATCTCCCCTCTCAGCTGTTGCGCAGCGTTTGAGCACACCACGCATGCGCTCCCTTGGCCCTACATCCCTCGGCCCCTCCGTGCCCAGTACACAGCCGGTGCCGGGGAATTTTCTTCCCGCACTCCCAATGGATCGCCTTGCGCACCCTCTGGGTGCGTGCACCCCACTTTGGAGACCCCTGCATTAGAGCATCAAATCTGACCCTGGCATATCCCAGCCTCCTTGGGCTTGATCCAAGCACATATCAGAAAGTCATCTCGTCTTCACTAGAAGACATCAAGAAATGAAGAATCTGTCCGTCACTTGCTTTGGTAGTTAGTTTCAGTGGTGAATCATCCTCACTGTGAAATATCTGTGCCTTATTTCTCTGATGAATGTGTCGGTTTCGCTTTCCAGCCACTGGGTCTTGTTCTGCCTTTCTGTGCACCATTAACCAGCCCTTTAATACCCAACTTGTTCTCTCCAGGAAGGCACTTAGACACTTCAGTAACATCTCCTCTCGACCTTGCTTTGTAGAAGCTAAACACATCGAGCTCAAGAGGAGGCGAGCTGCTCGACAGGAGCTCGCAGGGCGATGCTGTGGTGAATATGGCTTTAGCAGAGGAGTGAGCAGGACAGGGAGTGACACAGCATCTGTGATACTGAGATTGGACACTGCAGCCTGTTCTAGGGGCCACATTTTAAAAAGATTTTGAAAAATTGGAGATGGGGCAGCAAAGAGACAAATGTTTTGACAGCTGCAGAAAAACGCCTTCTGGTGAGCTCTTGAGCTCGGTGTGTTAGACATTTCAATGACATCACCTCTCAGCCTTGCTTTGTAGATGTTAAAGTGCCTTTCTGGAGAGAAGCCACTACCTTCCTCTGTCTAGGCCCCTCTAGGGTCAGCCGGGACCAGCCAGGTAACACGTGTTTGCTAACGCCTGCATAACCCACCTCTTCTCCTAATTAGATAGACCTCGTGTGGGGCGGAGCCTGGCCCGCCCAGCCCAGCCCTTCTATGGCTAGCAGAGGTTGCTGTGGCGTGTAGCCCGGCCTGCTGGTTCCCTTCCCTGGTGGGCATGGGGCAGAGCCAGTGGCCAGGGCAGCGTGGCATCCACGGCTGAGCTCGGGCCCAGCCCAGGGTCAGTGATGCTCCCCGGCCCCTCTTCTTTTTCAGATCATCCAGGGCCGAATCCACTCGCCATGAGCAGGAGCCAGGTGATGTGGAATGCAGCTGGGCGGGCTCACGCGCTGCTCCAGTTCTCCACCAGTCTCGCCGACTTCCCTTCTGCCACGTCGCCCTGGGTAGGTGGCAGCGATGGTGGGAGAGACCCTCTAGAAACAGGCACTGGGAGGTGGGGGCTCAGGCCTGCCTAAGAAATGGGCACTGGGGGTCTCAAGCCCAGCTAGAAAATGGGCACCGTGGGGCAGGAGCGGGGGGTTATCAGAACTGGCACTAGAGTCCCTTAGTTGCCCAGGCTGGGCTGGGAGCCCCGACACAATAGCAGCCCACGGACTGAGCAGAATGTAGGGTTTGTGGATTTAGGGTTTCTCCTCGAGGGGCCGTGGTGCCCTCAGGCTTTGGCTCACTGAGTTACAGCAGGTGGGTTTTGCTCAGGAGGGCCCAGGGCAGGAATAGCCGGGAAGGGGCGTGCAGCTGGCCAGGACTGGGGCATCAGAGGTGAAGTATCAGTGGGTCACGCCTGCTGCTGCTCCAGGATTGTGACCCTGTAGCGCCCCCTGCTGGTGCAGTCCAGCCTGTGGCAAATGGGCTTTTGTCGCTGATAGCTTGGGAGGAGCCGGCTGGGGACTCACCGGAGTTAGTCCTGCCCCTAGAACTCAGCTGGAATTCAGGAGGCGAGGTCACGGGCCCCGTGGTACCGCTGCCAATGGATCTGGCCCATTTTCTAGCATCCAGCTCTGCCAGCCTCCTCAGTCCCCCAGCCCTGGGCTCCCCTCCCAGCTCTGTCAGTGCCCCCCATTCCTGACCTGCAGCTCCTCCCCTTCTATCCCAGTCCTGGGTGCCCTTCACTTTGATTTGCTTCCCTTCCTTACAATTCCTTTCTTGATGCTCCTATTTATTTCCCTTCCTGCGGTGCAGCCGCTGGCCAGCCCCGCTTGCAGTGGGGGCTGCTCGGTCAGCAGCAAGATGAGGGTTAGGGAGTGGATTGTTCCTCGGGGATCCCCAGAGAGAAGTGTTCTTTGGTACCTGAGCCTGGTGGAGATCTGCCCTTCCACTATCTCACTGATGCCCTGTGCAGGGACCCTGATCTCCCTGCTGCACCGAAAGCAGCATCTGCCCAGAGGTTGGGGTTAGAACTTGCACAGCGATGCCACATCCTCTAGTGGCTGCTCCAGGTAATGGTGTTACCTCTTTAGCTGAAGGGCAAAGGTGAGTTGTGGAAGGTGCTGGGATGAAATCTAGCTAGTGCCTGGTGTGCTCAGATCCCCGGCATGTAGGCTGCCAGTTTGTTTCAGGATTCAGCTTAAACTTGCTATCCTTGTTTCTGAACACGCCCTTCAAAGGGAGTCAGATGCAGCACACAAAGCGCCTGCCCCTCTTTCTATCTTAGGGTTTCATCATGCGGCCCATCACCCTAATATCTGGGCACCTTCCTCATAAAATCTCTAGCATCCGTGACACCTCTGCTGCACATCCTTGAGTTTCTGCCTCTGTCCCTTTCAGGATCAGAACTCAGCTGGAGAGGGGTTGTGATTTGGGGGGTGTAGATTTGTTGAAAGGTTTTGTGGATTTCCCCCTTTTCTTCTGACATGCAAAGATCAGAAGATGGTTTGTAAGTTGTTTTTTTTTCCTGCTTCTTTTCCAGTGGAAAGTCAGGTCTTGTTTGACTGGAGCTCTATGGGCACCACAGGATTTACAGCCAAGTGACTAAGAAGGAGGAATTTTTAGTCCGATTGGTCTAGGCTTGTTTTTTTATTTCACCCATTTAACTCCATTGCACTCAACACTTGAGAGAAAGGATGTCTCCGTTAAAGACTGACCCATACTGTGTCTCGAATGACAGGGTGGAATTTCTCCATACATATCTAAGAGTCCAACAAGTCTTCCAGCAAGTCAGGAGACATGATGATGCTGATTTTCTAAGGCTGTTGGGATCTGCCTGCCTGTTCCTCTGCTCAGACCCGAGGCTCATTTGCAAACTTCTCTGTTCTCCCTGCTTGTGACTTTTCATTCCTTCTCCTCTGTTTTTGGTCCATGACTAGAATTGGTCCAATCCCTCTGCCCTCCAAGACCTTAGGGTTCCAGCAGGAGGCTGCCCAGAGGCCTGTCAGACATGAGCAGGTAGATGTGGGCCCAAGGGAATTAGGTGCCTACACAACTTTGTGGATATGGGCCAGGGTGACCCCTGTTGGGCTGCTGATGGTTATTTTTCAGTGTCTCCTCATTAGATTGATTTTCCCAAACAAACAATCACTTTTCTCTGAGGTTGCGTCAGTCTGGCCAGGGCAGGGGCAGCTCCACAAACCCTCCCCGCGTGCAGGGGAGTAGACCTTTGGCTCTGAGTCAGCCACAGAGCTTCTCCCTTCTCGCTGAGGGCTAAGAGAGGAATTAACTTGTCAGGGACGTCCGCAGCATCACCGACTCTCAGTGTGTTTGTCACGAGTCTCTGTGAGTCTTCAAGCCCCAGCTCCTGGGGCTGTGGGAGTATCACGGCTGCCTGTAAAAAAGAAATCCTGCGCGGGGTGAAAGAAGAGCTTGAAAGCCTGGTCCCGCCGGCTGAGAGAGCAGGGTGCAGAGCAGAGCCCAGCAGTTCAGGGTGTGTTAAATCTCGGGATTTTTAAGCCAGTCTCCTGATTGTGGGGCTGATTCCCGAGCATGCAGGGCCGGCGATGCTGCACCCACTAGTCTGGTCCCTGTCCACGTGGCCAGGCTCTGAGAGCACTGTGAGCCCTCTGCTCCTCCTTTCTGCCCAAGCCCTGCTCTGTTCATTGGCCTTCAGCTTGGCCAGACCCCGGCCAGTCCAGAGCCAGGCTGTGTGTCGCAGAGCAAACCCTGCCAAGGAGTTCACTGCCATCATCCAGGCCGTGTGGCCATTGCTCGTGGTTCCAGCCCATCCAGGCCGTGTGGCCATTGCTCTCGCAGTTCTAGCCCATCCAGGCTGTGTGGCCATTGCTCTCGCAGTTCCAGCCCATCCAGGCCGTGTGGCCATTGCTCTCGCAGTTCCAGCCCATCGCAAGCTCATCCTGGCGGGTGCCAGGACCAAGTTTCTCAACCAGGGATGTGCCCACCTGCAGGGGGAGGGGCAGGGCTGAGCAGAGCAGGATGTTCCTCCTCCTGTGGCCTTGAGCATTGGCCTGTGGTCTGATCCCTGAACAAAGCCCAGGCCAGGCAGCATGGGAGCTGGTCCCTGCCACCCTGGGGTGGGGTTGGGTGAGAAACCGGGCAGGGAGAGGCCAGAGCTAGGAGAATGGGGAGCAGGAGGCTCCGGTTCCCATAGGGTGGTCATTTGTCCTCTTTTCTAGAGGACAGGCATGTTTTTTGCTGCTATGTCCTGTACTGATGCCTTTGTGGCCTCTGGTTTGGCTTCCTTTCACCTCTGGTGTCAGGAGCGGTGCGCCCCGAAGAGCACTCCGGCAAGAAGCTGGCGGGCTGGGGCATTCGGCTGCAGCTGCTCCCAGCCAAGCCGGGCTCCTGGGGCTCTCCTGCAGGTTGCCTTGCTAAGCGGCAGATAGCCAGGCAAGTGAAAGGAGCAGACCGGGGGTGTGCGTGTCCCCTTTCCATCCGGCATTGCCCCAGCCCCTGGCATCCCCCCGGTGCCCTTTCGGGAAGGTGGGGGGGCGGGAGCTGCAGCCAGGCATACCGGGTCTTCTACATCTTCCCCGGACTCTAAGGGAGCGAGGGAAAAGCGTTCATCTTGTGCCTTCCTCTCGCTTCTGCCTGCCCAGGGGAGGGCTGAGGAGGATGCAGACAGCTGTGAACTTTCCCCTCGGTCCCCGAGCGTCAGAGGCAGAAGAGCCGCAGAGACCCCTGAAGCCTCCACATTCCCCTGCCCCGAGCCCCTCAAATACCCCAACCCAGACTCCTGCACCCCCACATTCCCAACCCCCTCTCATAAGATTGACAGAAGATGACTTGAGTGTGTGCATGAAGTTGGATTTGACCAGTTGTGATGTAAACTTCAAAGAAATGCGCATAAAGATGCAGCAACAGCAGTCCCATTAAATAAAGCCTTTGAGATTATCAATAATATCAATGATAAATGAAACATTGTCGCTATTATTAATTGACATAAGCGGTCAACAAAAGTCGATAAGAATGCCCATTTGCATGACTTGTCAATTATCAATAATACTAATGATTAAAAATATACACTTGTTGAAAATATACAACTTATTAGTCATGCAGTTGCGCATTTGTATATGGCTTTTGTTGACCACTTGTTCAGTAGTTTGGCTCTTTGGTTTGAAAAGGTTGCCGACTCCTGCACTAGAACATCACAGCCAGTGCCCCCGCCTGGCACAATACAACATAGCATGGCCCCGCCTGGCCCCCTTGGGACCTCTCAGTTCCAACCCATGCCCCTCCCGCCACACAAGTATCCTGCCAGTCATGGGACTCTTCAGCCCCCTTTTTCCTCCGTTCCTTAGCCATCCTCAGCCCTACCTGCACCCCCATTCCCTCCACTCCTACAGTCCATTTCAACATCCCCCTCACCCAACCTGCACCCCCATCAGTGCTCTTCCTCCCAGCCCATACCGCCTATTCCTGGAGTCCCTCAGTTTCCCTTCCTTCTCCACAGCACTCAGAGCAACCTGCACCCCCAGAGCATCCCTCCATTCATGGGGCCCATCAGCCTCTCTTTCTCCTCCCTAGAACACTCCCCCATCCCACACTCTATCCCTATCTTTCCCCCATCTATAGGACCCTTCAGCCCTGTTTTCTCCTTCCCAATCTATAGTCCCTCCCCAACACTCCCATCCCGCCTGCCATGGGACCCCATCACTACCTTCCCCCATCCCTCCTTCCACATGTAAGGACCCCAGGGCCGTCCTTAGGCATACGCAGAAATGCACGGTTGCGTAGGGCACCAGTATTTCTGGGGCACCACTCTGCCGGGAGAAACAGGAAGCAGTGAGCAGGCAACAGCAGGGCTGCTGGGTCCTAGAGAGAGCCGAATGCACTGCCTGCAGCGCAGTCTGAGGGAGAGGATTGGCTGCTGGGGTCTCTGGGAAGGGGAGGGGGTGGGGAAGGAACTTACCTGTGTGACTCTCTCCCCTAGTGTAAGGTGAGGCAGGCTGGCTGGGAGGCTCTGTGGCAGTATCCTTTCTTCTCCTCTCCCCATGGGCACCCCCTTCCCTCCGGCAGGGCTGGATTGGGTGAGGTGCTAGGGGAGGGGTTGGGTGAGTGCTGGAGGAGGAGGGAGGGGAGGGGGCTGGCTGGCTGGGTGCTGACTGAGGTAGGGGCGGACTGGCCCAGTGGGCCGTCCGCCAAAGGGCCGGCTGGCGGTGGATATGCAGGGCGTCGGCGCACTGCAGCCTGAGCCCAGCACCGGCACTTTAAATATGCCACGCATGCGCTCCCTCGGCCCCACACAGTGCCCCAGCCAGCGCCGGGGAATTTAAACGCCACGGAACAGCTGAGAGGAGAGACGCTTTGGTGTCTTCCCTCTCAGCTGATTTGAGCTCCGCACCTGGACGCTGCTGTCGGTAGGGTTACCAGGTAGACCCAAAAAACGGACACACTTGATCATGGGTGGGCGGGGGGAAAGCAGAGCTGGAGGTTGGGGGCCGAGGCTGACCAGGAGGTGGGGCGGGGGCACAAGGCTGGCCGGGACGGAGGGGGCGGGAAGCAGAGCTGGCGGGGTGGGGTGCAGCGGCGCTGGCCAGGAGATCAGGAAGTGGAACGGGCCAGCGGGCAGCAGAGCTGGGGGCCGGGGTCAGGGGCGCGAGGCTGGCTGGGAGGAAGGGGTCGGAGGAAGGGAATGGGAAGCAGAGCTGGTGGGGGTGTGGCGGCACTGGCATGGGGAGATC